>JAHREE010000118.1:8732502-8821615 GCA_033628505.1 Tringa tobata
CACCAGCACTCCCCCCACGACCCCAGCCAGCCGTCCCGCTGAGAGACGAGCCGAGACACCGGGCTGCCAGGGCGGGCTCGGGTCCGGTCCGGCCCCCGCCCTACCCCTCACAGCCGAGGCCCGGAAAGCCGGCCGTTACCGCAGGCGCCTGAGCCCTCCGCCCCGCAGCGCCGCCACCCGCGAACAAAAGACACCGCACAGACCTCCCCGCAGGGCCAGCCGCGGGGAAGGCGGACCGCAACCGCCGCTCGGGTCACCTCACCAAGGCACCGCCCCTCCCCGCAGCGCGCGTGCGCACTGCGCCCCGGAAAAAGCGCGCGCCGGCGCAGCGCAGTGACGTCACGCGGCAATGGCGGCGCCCAGCACACGAGGCGGGCGGCGGTGTTAGCGGTGCCCGGGTCGGACTGGTCAAAGCCCCACCGTCCTTCCCTGTCCCGAGGCTGCAGAGTGTGGTAAGCGGGGGGGGAGCTCCCTCTCCTCGGGGCTGTAGGGCGGAGGGAGCCCCTCGGGCCTCCCGCGGATTCCGTGTGTGGCGGCGGAGACCGGGCCGGGCCAGGCCAGGCCATACCGCACCATAGCGGGTCTGGCCATACCTTACCGGGCCTTTGGCGGGTGGTTCCCGGGTAGGCAGGAGCAGGAGCGCTTCGCGGCCTCCGGGAGCTTATTCCGGTCAATTTAGTTTTATCTCCGGAGCTGTTCCTGGAGGGCGGCTGTAGGCCTGGGCTGCTGTAGTTATACCTAAAGCCATTCATATTATTTTTTCCTAAACGAAAAGAGTTGTGCTTTGCCTTCCCCTGTGTTTGAATATCATCAATGTAATCCTCGTTCTTTTGATCTGACGCCCTGCTTTTTTTATTCACCCCCACTCCCAGTTTCTTTTTAGGTGAAAATGAAGACCAAAAAAGGAAGATTTAAATCTTCCTTTAAATTGAAGCAGAAAGGCATTGAAGTAATAGGAAAATGGAAAAATGTGCCAATCGACCCTAATTTGTTTGCTGATGAGGACTTTGGAGATATAGTATGCTTGGAGGAACTTACAGAGTACAAATTAGTGAGTTCTTCCAAAGTGGGCAAAGTAAAAGAGAAGAAGAGAAAGGCTGAGAGTGTTTCAGAAGAAGGCAGCGAGAAGGAGGAAGAACCTGTTGTCCCTCCCAAAAAGAAAAAGAAAAACAAAGATTTGATAAGCAAACCAGATAAAAGTGGTGACTCTAACACAGCAGAAATTGATGTGCCAGTTGCTAAAGAGGCAAAGTGTAATGAAATCATCGAAGTGGCAAATTGTGAGGACCGTGGACATGTGCCTGAGAGCACTTCAAGCACAAAAGATGCTCGAAAGAAAAAGAAGGTAGCTAAAAATAAAGCTTCTCAAGCTCAAGAAGCTCTTCCATCGGTAACTACTTCTAAAAAAGTTAAAAACTGGACAACAGAAGTTTTGTCTGCATCAACTGATCGCAAAGCTGATGTGTCTGCATGGAAAGACCTGTTTGTACCTGAGCCAGTGTTGCGGGCCTTGAGCCACCTGGGGTTTAGTGCTCCAACTCCTATTCAAGCCTTAGCCTTGCCTTCTGCCATCCGGGATGGTATGGATGTTCTTGGTGCTGCAGAAACAGGTACAAATCTGTTAAACTGGTGTATATGTTGGGAGCTTCCCATCTCTCCTCTTTAAACGCAGCTTATTGTTATGAGTTTTCATATGTAGCAGAAGAAGCATTTATATGTAAAAGAGCTTGTGGCTTCTGCATATCCAATATATTGGTAATGTTTCATTGGGAAGTATTAAGACTTTGTATCTTACAAACACAGCACGTTCCATCACTACAAAGTACAGTGTGCAAAGCTTTGAAGTCTCAATGAGTTATTATGCTTTTGACAGAAGTCTCTTTTTCTGCTGTTTTTCAAGTTGTGTCCTATTTTGGGAACTGTGAGGCAGCACACTGCAAAGGGCAGAATTACTGAAACAAACAGAGTCGTGTTCCAACAGCCTAACTTCTGTGGGTGCCCCGGTGCCAAGCCAGAGCAGAAAGCCAGCTTCCTCTGAAGATGATTCAGTACTGGCTTGGAGCAGTAAATAAATACTAGGCACAGTGTTAGGCATTGTGAATATGGCCTAGGCCTTAATCCTAGCAAAAAAGGCCCACTCTGTGCCCTGTCTCTGGGCTTGGCCTGTACATTGTCACCAGCCCTTTTTTCTGCTTGTGCCTGAAGTATTACATTGACCCATTAACAACAAGAGGTACTGTCTCGTGTTCAGCTTGTGATCAGCTCATGCCTTTGAGCATTGCTTGCCTTTGTGAAATTTGTTACAGCTTCTTTTTTACGTAAACAATAACCGTGAAGTCTCAGAGCATTACTTTCCCTCTAACTTTTTTTGGTGCTCAGCTTCATTTGAAGTTTTGTCTTATTTAGCAGTGCAACATTTTTTTCCCCATAAAAACTAAAAATAGGAGGCACAATTGGAAGCTGCGTTGGTTTAAAGGCTTCCTTTGCATTCTTTTCATCTGTTCCAGTTGCCTTATCTCACTGCTTTTCTTGTAAAGCCATTTACTGCTCTGGAACATGAAGGTATAGTAACTAATAGGATGTGCAGTCATTTGCATTTTTATTTTAATTAGAAGCCAGGCTGGCGCTATTAACTTTAATAAGATTAGAAAGCCCCGCAGGGAGTGTTTCTGAAAATGGAACTGAGAATTTAAATGGCGTATTTGTGCTGCAAAAGAAGTACCATTTTTGCAGTGGTGGAAAGTAAATCCCTCTCCAGCAGCAGAACAGAAAGCACATTTGGTGGCAGGTTGTGTTGTTGCTGTTAATTTTTTTGCACAACTGTGAGGTAGTAAGACTGTGTTTTGCTCATTTATTCTTTCATGAAAAGGTTCTCTACAGACAACCTAGTGCGTAAACAGTGTTCCTGCAGAAACTTGAGAGAGGATGTGAACAATTGTCTGTTATGAAGTTCTGCAGCTGGGAGAGGCTGAAAATCTTCAGTTCTTTTTTCTGCATCCTACAGCTTACCTTAGGATTGAGCCTGAGGGAGGAAGGTGACAGGTGAAATAACTATTAAACTTCCATTTTTGGTGGCAACATAGGGGAGAAGGGCAAGATTTTTATATGGCATTAGGCCCCTGTGGAGATCAGATGCAGAGAATGTCAAAGTTTGTTGTTTTTGGAGTGGACCAGTTCCATTCATTAGCAATGTAGAACTAGTGAAGTTTTGGGTTAAGGAACTAAATTTTCTCTCTGTAAAATCTTATAATCTAAAACCATTTAAAAGAGCATGAATTAGCTTGAGCTGTAGTGTCTAGGCATACCAAGATAAACTTTTCTCCTGGTTTTGCAGGCCTGGCTATGGTATGTGATCTGTGTGTTGTGAAGATAATATACCCTGTGAGGTGCTTATTTAATTTGTGGGTGAATCTAGTGCCAGCAGAATAGTCCCGATTATCACAACCGTAATCTATCTGGGTGCAGTACTGAGATTTGCACCAGCCAAATTGAATTACATTTACTTCAAGATCAACAGTGTTCTTCACCTTAAAAGCAGATGTTCTGGTAATGCAGAATCTTATTGGATAAGTGCTCTACAAATGCAGATTATAAACATTTTCTGCTTCAAGTGCAGAAATCAGAAAAGACGTCCCAGATGTTCAGAAAGGTGGGGAAGTAGATACAAGGAGTCTTTGCAGCAGTATGGATAATGATACTGGGCTTAACTGATAATTAACTAATACTAAGGTTCTCCTCTAAATAGGCAAAATTCTGTATTCTGAATTTGGCAAACTATTATGGGTTTGTGGTATGGACAAAAGGTGCTCAAGGAATTGAGACGAGCTTTCCAGAGGACCGCTTCCCAGCGGTAGCCTGTTACAGGAGTGGTGCAGTAGTGTCTTGTGCTCTGGATGTTGCTTTTGTGATCAATGAACTGATATTTATGAGAACCTTAACTGGGGTGGATGTGCTACCAGGTTTCTCCTAATGTCCTAGTACTGACAGATAGTTCAGAAGGGAATGTGTGGTAGGGATGTGACTTGCAGTTTTGTACAGTGAACCCCTGAAATTAAAGTTAGGGGAACATTTTTGTATTTGACAGCCCTTTTCTCTCTGAAGTTGATCATTTGTTTTAAATGGGGTTTATGTGTTTTGATTATAAAAATGTGAGATGGTGGAGTATGTCACAATACAGTTTCTTAGAAAGTCGTAAACACAGTACCATAAGCTGAAGATTGAAGTGAATCCTGCAAGTACATTCCAGTTTGTCCTTGGCCTCATTTGCTATTCCTTTATTTGGAGAACATTGATAAGAACTGTCAATTAGGGCATAGTATTCTCCTTACGGGCATACAGTTCTTTAAAAATATCTTGGCTGCAACTGCAGCTTTTAAAAACCACTTTCAGAACAAATGAATCTGCCTGACCTGCTAGAGATTGGAAAAATACCTGTTCCCCAAGAAGTACTCTATTGGTGACCTCAAGTATAGGATAAAGGGAAAAAAAAAAAAGAGAAAAGTTGCTATTGCTGCAAGTTTTTGGTCTTCTAAAGATCAAAAGTTTGTGACTCTTACAACTGTATGTTTTAAGAACAGTGTGCGATTGGCTGTTGCTTTTCTCATCTTTGCAAATAAATGACTTGTCAGTCTGTATTACTATCCTTGTTTGTTTTTTAGGAAGCGGCAAAACGCTTGCATTCGCAATTCCAATGATTCACTCTGTGCTGCAGTGGCAAAAATCAAATAGCTCAACAAACAGAAATGACAGTGTTTCTAAAGAGTCCCATCAGCATCATGATGAAACGAGATGGGAAAATGAGGATCAAGCAGAAAAACTAACCCATCAGCAGGTTGAAGATAGTGGAGATGAAGATGATGCATCTTTCTCAACAGGCTGCGTGAAGGTGCTGGAAAATTTTGAATTTGATTCTGGTGATGAGACACGTACTCTTGGCTCCCATAAAAAGAGACCTCTTTTAGGACTGGTCCTTACTCCTACAAGAGAATTAGCTGTACAAGTAAAGCACCACATTGATGCAGTTGCAAAGTTTACAGGTACGTAGACCCCGCGGGCCATGCCCCCAGTTACACTGGGTTTGGATCTTGGCATTGGTGTTGAGCCAGAACGTTTGCCACAGTTTCTTCTGCATCGTAGAATTGGGGTGGCTTTCAAAGGGTTAGGGTTCAAAGTCACTTCACTGATATTTGAGAAATGTATTAAGATTCTTCAGTGAAATGCATGTGGAAGCAAACAGTTAACGTGGCATGTTTTGCTTTAAATTATTTCTTCCTTCAAATAGCTATTGACTCAGGTTTTAGCAACACAGAATCAGTACACAGATACCCAGCCACGGCTAACTTTGCCCTGGTTTTGGGTGATGTAGGTTATATATAAAAAATCATTTTGTTATGTGTATATATATGCATTTTTAAAAAATATATATCATAATTTCCTTTTTTGACAGATATATCAATCTATATAGATAATAGGTGTAGTTTTGTCTATGTGTATCATTTTGGTCTTTCTATCAAAAAAAAAGAAATAATGGCCATAAATTCTAGGGGTAGAAGGTATTGCTGGATGTCTGACTTACCTCATAGTAATCAGGCCACAGCATATTGCTGGGTAACATGCCTGATGAAAGCAATTCAATCTTGGTTCTTTCTCTTCCAAAGCAGTGGTCAGCACATCTGCTAAGTGAATGAGTGAGGATGTGAAACTAATCAAGATGGAGAGAGTTGGGAAAAAACTCCCCACTTCTCCAATAGCAGTAATTGTTTATTTAAGAGGATAAATAGTGCAGTGAACTGCTTTTAAGATCATCTTCCTTTGGTGTCTATATGGCCTGCTGTGCTTCTCAGTCTACAGCTGATTACAAGGCTAATTTTAACTCCTAGCCTGAAATAATCATAGAATTTTTGGAAGAGACCTTTAAGATCATGAACCAAATACCAACAAAAACCATCACGAAACCATGTTACTAATTAATGTGTGTCAGTACAGTTCTGATAGGAGCCGCGCTGTTTGTTTTTGTAAAAAATCTGCTGCCCAAGTGATGTATAGTTGTTGCAGCAGGAGAGAAAATATGTTTTGGTGTGGGCTTTCTTTATTGTCTCAAACTCACTTTGAAAAAAAATCGTCACCTGGAAACAAGATAGTACTTCCCCACAAGTAGTAGGGAAGAGAGATCTCTGGTAGCTTGGATGCTGGAGTAAGCTTGCACCGTAGCATTGAGTTTGTCATGGGTCAGTGTATGCTTTGAAGAAGTGGGGTGAAAGAAGCCACGTGTGAAGTCTGTGCTTCCAAAGAGAAATTCCTTATAGTGCCTGAGCAAATTGCTTAAAACTAACTTAGAGTCTCTGCGCTACTGTGCAGTCCAGGGAATCACTAATTGTGAGGGAGCATTCTTGTTAGGATTATTCCATAGCAAATGAGCAGTTACTAGCAAGACAAGCATTTCTCGGTCTTATTCTTGGAGGTCCCTGCTGTTTATTCATAATAGGAAAGTGCTTGTTCGTGAAGATAAAATTGGCAAAACATTAGACTCTGAAGTATGGGTAAACAAAGCTAACAGCTATGGAGGACATGCGTGATTCTTCCTGCTGTTGAAAGACAGGTGCACTAAAATAAAGGCTATTTTTGGTGCTTAACTATAATGAGGATTTTTCTTTAAAATTGAGGGCATTGCTGCTTGTTCAGTGTTATGTAAAACTCCTGGAGCTTCCTGGTCAAAATGTTTGCTGAAAGTTGCGGTGTAGATTTTTTTAAAATACTTATTTGAGTGGATGTGTGTAAAGACATTCACTGACAAATCAGTGAGATAAAAAAACTATTGCTTATGTGTTCTAGGCATTAAGACTGCCATTCTAGTTGGAGGCATGGCTGCACAGAAGCAAGAACGTGTACTGAATCGAAAGCCAGAAATTGTAATTGCAACCCCAGGCCGTCTGTGGGAGTTAGTTAAAGAGAGACACCCACATCTTTCAAATCTTCGACAGCTCAGGTAAAGACGCCTTTCAGACCAACTGCTTGATGCTGAACTGGGCATTACTGCGTCCTGATTCTTTTTACCAACTGATTAAATAATTTAGATGATGTAAGATCACTTATTTCTTTGCCAAGAATTTTTTATTGAAGTGCATAGTGGTTATATTGATGGAAGGAAATGTCAATTAAAGCCAGTAGCAAAACCCGAATTTTTCCTTTAGAAACCTGATTTTTGAAAAAGATATGTGGAAGGCGACTGTAGCTACCCTGGCATACCTGGTGTTCCTTTGGGTTTTATGTGCAGGACTTCCCTTACATGTTTAGCAGGAAAAGTTCTTTTGAAGTGTATCAGATTTGTATTTCTCTGCACAAGTGTATTTTTACTGTGTATTTTCTATTTGACAGGTGCCTTGTGATTGATGAAGCAGATCGAATGGTTGAGAAAGGTCACTTCTTAGAGCTGTCTCAGTTGCTGGAAATCTTAAATGATTCACAGTATAACCCTCAGCGACAGACTTTTGTTTTTTCTGCCACTTTGACTTTAGTTCATCAGACTCCCACAAGAGTTTTACAGAAAAAGAATGCTAAAAAGATGGACAAGAAGACCAAACTAGAATTGTTAATGGAAAAAGTAGGAATAAAGGGCAAACCCAAAGTGATAGACTTAACAAGGAAAGAGGCCACTGTTGAGACTCTGACAGAAACCAGGATCCACTGTAATACAAACGAGAAGGACTATTATCTCTATTACTTTCTTCTGCAGTATCCAGGAAGAACCATGGTCTTTGCAAACAGCATAGACTGTGTAAAACGCCTCAGTTCTCTCCTCGCAATCTTAAATTGCGATCCTCTTCCTTTGCATGCCAACATGCACCAAAAGCAAAGGCTGAAAAACCTGGAAAGGTTTGCTGAGCGAGAGAGGTGAGTTGATTTTTTTTTTTTTTACTTCCTAGTAGAACAAAAAAGAAATCATGTATAACGTAGTGGGGAGAGGAAACAGCTCTGTTAGAGTAGAAACAGGTTGGGGGAGTTAGCTGGGGATGCGAGTCCTCTGCTCATGAGCCGAGGTTATTAATGATTAAGGTTGAGGTTTCAGAGTATGGTTGAGGTGATGAACTGGAGCGAGGTCAGTGGAATGCCACCAAGATGGTCAAGAAGCACTCGCTCTGCAAGGATGAGGACACTGGGATTGTATCACCTGGGAAAAAGACTTTGTGTCCTACTGGCAGCTGTCTGATATCTTAAAAGAAGGTTATCAAGAAGATGGAGCCAAGCTCTTCACAATGATGCATGGTAGGAGAATGAGGGTTAAGGGATGAAAGTTGAAACAAGAGGTTCGGGCTAGATGTAAGAGCTTTTTCTCAATTACAACAGTCAGGCATTGGAACGGGCTGCTTGTTCTTGGAGGTTTTCAGGGTTCAACTGGATAAAGCCCTGAACAACCTGGTCCAACCTTCTAGTTCATCCTGCTTTGAGGAGAAGGTTGGACTTAGAGACCTCCTCATGTCACTTGGAGCCTGAATTATGCAGTGGTCTGGCAGCTCATTGCTGCTGAAGGAGCTGTTACTTGCCCTATTTTCAGCCATACGCTTTTTTAACCATCCTGCACACCTCTCTGCCTCTGTGCCCTGGTTCTGCAGCTCATTTAATGCTTCTGTAAGTTCCTTCATCTCACTAAGCCATCTGAAAACTAACCAGTTTTTGCCGGGTTAGGTTTTTGTGGGTTTATTAAGATGAATTAGCTTCCTGAGGGTTAAGGTATCCTAGAACAATGTAAAAGAAGGGGCAGTTGTGCCTTTCAGCAGCAGTGGGCAGCCAGGTTTACCTAGGCAGGCCTGTCCTGCAATTTTAAGAATTATTGTTCCCGCTGGCTTTGGGATGACCTCTGGGGAGGAGGTCAGTGGTCTTGGTGCTTCCATAATCCAGAAGCCTCACGGCTTAGTCTGCTGTGAAGTACTGCATGCTGTCTGACTGCATGGGAATTTGTATCTTGGTAATAGACTCAGGCAGGGAGAACAGAGGTTGAATTTCCATGATAGATCTGCAGCATCCCTTGGCAAAAGGTACTATCGATAGCATCGGCCTGGGCCAGACGGGACATTTTCAGATACTGCAGATTTTTAAGGCAAGTAGAAGTCCATGAGACCATCTATCACAGCTTCCTGCAGATTGCAAGCCATAGTATTTTCTCTGCTTATGTCTGCTTTGAACCTTGTAGCAAGAGTATGCAGTCAGATGCCATAAAATTTTAACAGATTCCTGTTACCTACAAGTAACTTGTTTTAGTTGCTGGGATGTTTTTTTAAAACTAATTTTTCCATACCCTGGGGAGATTTTTGTCTCTCTAGACTGTTTATATAAAAGAATGATTTTTTTGAATAGTTCTTCCTTTCTAGGAGTAAGGAGAAATGCTAATTGTCAGAACAGAATCCCTCCCCTTTATATTTCTAGCTTTTAATTTACTGAGAGAACTTATTTGAGTGCAAGTTGGTAGAAGGTATTTCAGCCCCAAAAAGCTGTTAATTAAATGTATGTTAATAACGTGATTTTTCTCAACTGATGAAACTTGTAATAACCTGTCTGGCCTGCCAAAAGATCAACTGTGGCGTTAATGATATGGTCATATCAAACTAAATATATTTTTAAACCCAGCCTGGGCAGAGCACTGAAAAATGTAATGAAGGGGAGCGTGCCCCCTGCCAAGTGGTTGGATTAGGTCATTGAATAGCAATTTGTGCTAGCATTCCTGAGCATTGAGAGGGAATAAAAGCATAGGAAAATAGAATCCAGCAAGATAGTGAATTTCTTTATTGGAAACAGAATAGACCTGCTGAAGGTAACATTTGCATTTTTTTTACTTTAGGAATTGCTATTTCAAGACTGCCTCTGATGTAATATTGGGCATCGTTTTCTGTAAGGGTAAACAAATAGCATATTTCTACCACATGATATAGTACAAATCTGTTCCTTAAATTCCTGTGGTAGAATTCTAGGTCTCTGTATGTGATTTTCTTTGGCAGATGGTTTACTCTTCAATTTTATGTTCATTAAATGTTATCACTTTCTCAGCTGTGTTCTCCTGACAACAGATGTTGCAGCTCGTGGTCTTGATATTCCCAACGTGCAGCATGTCATCCACTACCAGGTTAAATATTTTTAATGTTTCTGCTTTTCTGTCTTTGTTTTGAAATAAGCTTTTGCTGATCCAAATCATGAACACTAGAAAGCTGGGATTCTCAGCCTTGTGTATAGTATAGTCCCAAGTATAGAGATTTAATCACTATTAATTTAACTGTCCTGTAGTGCTTTGCACTTAAGGATCTCATTGCTGCAGTGACTGTTCGTGAATGTGTGATTATATATGAGAAATGACATAAAAGATATGATTCTCCTTGCTTTTCTTGGCCAGCTTCATGTTTTTTCTGAACATAATGCAGGTCCCTCGTACTTCCGAGTTGTACGTACACAGAAGCGGCAGAACAGCCCGAGCTGCCAATGAAGGCCTTAGCCTGTTGCTGATCGGCCCTGATGACTTGATCAATTTTAGGAAAATTTATAAAACATTGGAGAAGAGTGAAGAGCTGCCGTTTTTCCCAGTTGATTCCAAGTGCATGACTTCAATCAAGGTAAAGAAACAGCAGTCTCTTTGCAGCCTGAGTAGTTGCTTGCGTAGTTATATTACTGCATTACATATCGTGTTATTTCCACGTTTCAGATGAAACTTATTCTTCAGGACCTGGATTTGAAAATGAAGTTAATCACAGTCTGTCTTTTTTTAAGCAATATTTGTGATTTCTCCTCAATAACTGGCTCAAGAAAGGTGTTCAAACATCGCTTACATTTTTCTTGCACATTGTTATGTAGAGCTTCTCATGACTAGATTGCCCAAAACAGTACAGGGAAGGGAGTATGTTTTGTGGCTGGGGAGCTGGGATGGCTCTGTTAAGTGCATTGCTTAACACCTCTTGCGTTACGAGCAGACTAGAGAAGAGTATCAGATTCAGGGATCTTCAGTGATCTTCTTCTGCCTCTTCTCAGTTAAAGTAATGAGTTGTCTGCTTTTCTGAAAGTTCCTATGCTGTGAGGCCATAGCTACCACTGAACCCTGTCAAACCAAGTATGTTTTCTATGTTTTAGGTTATTCCCTGTTTTAAGGAGAGTTCAGTCATTTGCAAACTCACAAGATAGACAATTGTAAGGATTTACAAAACAATATATTTTAGAAAGCATCTAGTCACCACAGATTTTCTGGTTGTCAAGTAAGAGGCCATTTCATGTCTCAGCATTCTCTTAACAGTTTGGGTGACATCAGCCGTGTACAAATGGGACATATTTAAATACTGCATTTGAAAGAAATCTAGATGGCGTTGGAGTGTCTGAATAATGCACAGTCACTGAGAGCAGGAGAAAAATGCAAGGAGACAGGCAGCGAAACAGATATCTTCCTTACAGTATTCTGGTTCATGCTTATCCAGTTGGCTTGGACTGAGCCCAGTGTCCACCCCAGTGGTAACAGCAATATCCTTACCTTCTGCATGATGTCAGCAAGTTTCAAAGCCCAGATTTACTGCAAATGGCAACCTCCCTCCCCATACCTCTCAAGTGGATGGACCATCAGGCAGGGACAGGGGTCTCTGTTGAGACCAGTACTCTTTGATATCTTCATCAATGTTATAGACCCCTGAGGGACACCACTTGTCACTGATCTCCATGTGGACATTGAGCTATTGACCACTACCCTCTGAACGCAACCATCCAATCAATTCCTTGTCTGCTGAACAGTCCAGCCATCAAATCCATATTTCTCCAATTTAAAGAGAAGAATGTCATGGAGGACCATGTCAAAGGCCTTACAAAGGCCCCTCTGCTCCTGTCTCATGAGACACCACCTGGAGTACTGTGTCCAGCTCTGAAGCCCTCAGCACAGGAAAGACATGGACTAGTTGCAACAGGTCCAGATGAGGCCACAAAAATGATCAGAGGACTGGAGCACCTCTGTTATGAAGACAGGCTGAGAGTTAGGGTTATTCAGCCTGGAGAAGAGAAGGCTCTGGGAAGAACATATTGCAGTCTTTAGTACTTAAAGGGTGCTTATAAGAAAGATGGAGACAAACTTTTTAGCAGGGCCTGTTCCGATATGACAAGGGGTAGTGGCTTTAAACTAAATAGGGTAGATTTAGTTATAGATATTAGGAAGAAATATGTGCCTCTGAGGGTGGTGAAACACTGGCCCAGGTTGCCCAGAGAGGTAGTAGATGCCCCATCCCTGAAAACATTCCAGATCAGGTTGGAGAGGGCTCTGAGCAACTTGGTCTAGTTGAAGATGTCCCTGATCATTGCTGGGGAGTTTGGACTAGCTGACCTTTAAAGGTCCCTTCCAACCCAAAGGTCCCTTCCAACCCAAAGTATTTTACGATTCTATGAAGTGGGGTATTTAATGAATCTTTCAGGAGATGCAGTTTTCTGAAAGTGAAAGAAGTGTGTCCACAGACTCATTTTTCTCCTCTTGGTAATAACAAAGAGAATTTGATTATTGGGTTTTTTCCCCACCCCCCTCCACCTGCCAAATGTTTCTGGTTACTGAAAGAAATCTGTTGTTTTTAGAGTGTTTCTTCAGAGGTCCCTCTGTGTTTCTTGATGAGTAGTTTTTGGCTCTTATCATGCTCTGTCAATTAATGGCCAAATAAATATTTTTTCCACACTTAAATTTTCCTGCCACCATCTCATGATCTTCTCTCTTATGCATAATAGTGCTCCTCTCCCCAGAAAAGATGTCTTTGTGGTTGTAATTCCAGGACTCCAGCCTCTTAGACCCTTCACGTGGTGTGGTCACATTTACGCTTTGCCCTAGGCTTAATTACAGAGCCATCGTAGTTGGGACTAATAGTGCTGCTGGTTCCCTTTGGCACTCTCCTTCCCTGGTTCTGCATGCCTTCATTCAAGTTCAGCAAAAGTCTGAAGGTGTTTTACACTCGAGAGGAATAGAATTGGTGAACCAAAGTAGAGGAGACACCAAAAGAAGGCTAAAGTTTTGCAAAGATGGAAAAACAATTTAAAATTTCCTTATGATCTGAGGAGAAGTGACTGACTTGCTTTATTAGTCAACTGCAAGTTTAATTTCCTTTCTCTCTGTGTTTTAATTATCCTGGCAGTTCTGGCTATGGTCAGGGTGTCTTGCACAGGGTTTGTTTTGTGCGACCACAGGCACATTCCAAACACCAGAACTTGCTGCTGGATTGATTATTATTTACTGTCAGTGGAGATTTTCTTTCCGTAATGAATTAGGTTTCGAAGACAGCTTGGCCCAGCTGGAAGGCTGCAGGTCAGGTTAGGTTTGCTGGACATCTTTGTTCCACCTGTGTGCAGCTGTGAAGAGGAACAGGACATTTTGTCTTGAGCCTAAAAAAGATCAGGTGCATTTCTGAAAACATGAGTAGCTCTTTCCATATGGCCTGCAGGAGTTTACTTCTTCAGAGCGGGATGAAGCTAGCAGCTGCCCCTTGTTGCTGAGGCCAGTAACTTTAAGATCCAGTTGTACTATGTAAATATGTAACTTGGAAATGAGTGGTATCTGAATTGTGATTTGTCCTTGATGCCTCTGAAGTGTTTGTAATGATTCATTTAAGGAATGAGGAGTTAATGTTCAGGCATGTTTAGTAGTTGAGGTGTTTCAGAAGTCATGTTCTACCATGGATCTGAAGAAGGAAAACACTCTAGCAAACGTTGACATGCCTTTATTATATGGGGCATCTGCTGGGACAGCAGTAGGGAATAAAAGTGTCTTTGCACCTCAGTAATTGTAACACATGCTTTCAAACACTGACTCTGTTGAGGTGCCCCACATTTAAACCTAATCGTGTCTAAAATGTATTTTTGTTGCAGGAGCGGATGAATTTGGCACGGCAGATTGAGAAGGCAGAATTTTTCAACAGTCGGGCAAAGCAACACAACTCCTGGCTCCAACAGGCTGCAGAGGCTCTTGAGATGGATCTTGATGATGACATGTTAATGGGCAAGTAGAAGCATTTGTTTATGGGTATTCCCAGTTTGTCCCATAGCACTGGTGTCCAGAAGAAGCCCCGCCATGGCAGAGGAACTCTTAAAACCTGCAGGGCAGAAGGGGAAGGGAAGGAGTGTCACTGCTTAGTGCATGGTGTTGCTGGTGTTTTCTGGATGGCTGTGCAGCAGGTAGTGCTGGAGCTGAGTGAGTGAGGTGTGACAATTCTGGCAAACCACAGACAAGTCCACGCGTCATGGGACAAGAACTGTTTAGCTTCTGGCAAACATTTTAGGGTAATTCAACAGTCCAGTATCTCCTGCTTGAATCTTGTCCCCTCTGTGTCAAAGAAAAAGCTGTTTCTCCACTTCTGCTTATCTCTCCCACCCCCACGTAGTCAGGCAGCAGGACAGGAGCCTGACAGCTCTGTGTGGGAACACCCAGGAAACACTAGCAAACACCAAAACTTATGTGAGCCTTATGTAGGTTGAGTTGTGTGGGCTAAATGGCCAATACTTACATTCAGGTTGCAGAGGCTTTTGGTGGTGTGTTAGAAGTAAATAATTTCTTATATTTTTAAAATTAAATGTTCTGCAGGCTGTGCCTGAGAGAATGTGTAGGGCTGTGCAACTGCAGGTGCCTATTAGTTCAATGCCATGAAGCTTTGCACTGCTTAGATGCACTGTAAAATGCCACATTGTGTTCAAATTTCAGGAGGTGAAGGTATGATTTCCTATCAGTTCTTTGAAGGCATGCTGAATGGGGGTGCCGTCTGCGTCACTTCACCTTCAGCTCTATCCTACTAGCTGCTAAATATGCAGATGCCTTGATTTTGAAGCATGTTCAGATTCGTTTTTTTTCTTTCCTTTATTCATGGCTGGACTAGCTTGTTCTCAACCACTTTGCAAGAAAGCACTAATCGTCTCTGTCCAAACTGTTCAAGAGCTTTCTCAGATAATTAGCGCTCTGCTGCCTTGTTTTGACATAATCTGAGTATGCTATGCTTCGAAATGAGTTTCTAAACAGCACATCCAGTCCAAGTAAGTTGTGGCTCTTGAGTGAAGCACTTTGTAATTACCACGCAGAATCTTGCCAGATTCATGCTTTAAAATGTATTCAGCCTCCAATTCTTCTATAGCTTGTTGGAGACCAATTAAAATCTCAGTCATTCTTCCCGTAAATGAAATGCCTCTTACACTGTTACAAAGGATTTAGTAATGTACTTTCAATTTACGTTACAGCAACCTTGATTTCATTTATTTTCTCCTGTTCAGGCCTGTGACCGTATTAACTATCTCCAGTCTTTTCTATGCCCTTTTTTTCTCCTACATTATTAAATCTGAGCACCTCATTGTTTTTTATGTATAAAGAGGAAAGAGCTTCCTCTTTTCCGGGTGCTGAAATGAGGTATGCATAAAGTAACGAAATACACAGAAGAAGCTTCTGTCTGAGCTAGAAGCCCTAAGTCAATACCTTATCTTCTGAGCCCTCTTTCCTTTTTTCCTGACTCTGTTCTGAGTTGAGAGCCAACTGAATGATTGAGCAGAATGATACGTGGCATATAGTTACGCAGTATTCAGGATTCTTCTTGATCTTGTTATCTTGTGGACAGCCTGGGTTATCTGAAATTGTTACAGATGACTGGAGGAGTGTATGGGAGTTGAGTGACCTTGTTAGAGAGAGAAAAATGAGATTAGTGTCTGCCCCATGTGCTACAAAAGCCTGGTGAAAGAGGCCAATGCAAGTTATTTCGTTGTAACATTCTGTATGTTTGATTTCTGCCTCAAGGAAGAAAAGCTAACGAGCAAGAAGAAAGCCAGAAGCAAAAGATGCTGAAAGGGATGAAAAAACAACTAAAACATATGTTGTCCCAGCCACTGTTTAAAGTCCTTATGAAAACCAAGTACCCAACACAGTCTGGAAAATTACTCCTGCCTCAGACATCACTGGGTATTTCAGAATCTGCTCTGGGTACCGTCTCCAAACAACAAGCCAAGAAGAAAAAAATCAATAAAATTAAATTAGATAACTGAGCAAGATCGCTCAGTGTGACAGAAGCAAAGACAATCCTTATCAAAGCTGTCAGTGCTTATGGAGGAACTCAGCTAGAAGACACGTAGTATCAGAGGAAGTTGTCTGTGTCTTGATTGTGGAAGCACAAAGCAAAGTGTTGATTTAAATGACTCTGTTAACATGCAGTTACTGTTGAATCTTGTCTTGGATCTTGTTTTCTTACGTTCTTTCTGATTTTTTTCTTACTGTCTGTATTAATAGAAGTTAATTAGTTTTAAAATAGTTCTGTTTATTACTCCTCTTTGAGAGATGGGTAAAAGTTACTGGGTAAAATTCACTGTGGGCATACTCTAATGACAAAATCTGATTTGATTTTTAATGTCCTTAGAGGAGAGGGGAAGGTAGGCTGAATACAGTCTGAGTACAATCTGAGCTGATTGTAATGGAAGGTTTGGATTTTACTGCAGCCAGTTCAGAGAGAAAGGCAGCAAATACAGGTAGTGTTACCAGCAGGTCTACAATTCTGGTTACAGAAATTCCAGTTTTCTTTCTCTTCTGATAATACGTCTCTGTTTTGTTCTCTATGGGGTCTAATTCCCTTAGTCCTGTGTTATGTGTTTTAGAAGATGTAAAAAAGGTCAAGGTGGCAATGGGCCAGGACTGACCTTGGGAGATGTGTAGAGTTTTAAGGAACGAGTCTTGTTACTCATTGTTTCATTAATTAACAGTTGGAGCTAAGTCTGTATTTGAAAACATGTTAGAACCATGACCTTTGCTTCAATGGAAAAGATGATTATGTTGCAAAATGTTACTTTTGAAGAGTGCTTCCTGATAATTATGCTTTTAAATCATTTTAACCTGACCTGGGCAAATAATTTTTAAAGCTATTTTTAAAAATATGTCAGAAAAATATATTTTGAATTTTTGTTAAATTATGTCTGCTATAAAACCTGAAGCCTGTGTCTGTTTTCAGTCACTTGAGATTTCCAAATTGCTTATAGCTGATGCCCTTTGCACTTAACAGCCAAGGAGAGGGGAAAAGCACCCAAATGGTAAGACATAGCAGCGGGATTGGGATTGGTGGGAGCACAGGGAACCTTTACCTGCCAGCTGTAGATCGGGCTGAGTTTTTTTTCTCTTATACAGTATAGAACCAGTTTCACTGCCTTGATAGGAGGCATCAGTTTACTCAGCTGTTCAAAAAATTTGTCTATGGAGTTGAGTGCCCCCTCCAACCACTTGCCAGTTATGTGAGAACAGCAAACTCTTTACTCTTTCATCTGTGTAAATAATTGAAGACCCCTCTACTCCTCCATCTCTGGAGGGCTTTTCTCTTGCTTCCTTGCATTACTGAAGAAGAGCTGTGACAATTTAATCATAAGCACACAGAGTTTATCAATTATGTACAAAGGTTTCCTTGCAATGCACTGTCTCATGCCCTCTGGAGAAGAGGCGGGAAGTTTTGTTGGGGGGAGAGATGGTAAGGTTCTTTTTCCTCACCCATGTAAGAAGATGATGCATTTTTGGAGTTAATGTGATATCTGAAAAATAGGAATTTAAAGAAAGTTCCTTGTACGGAGAACTGAAAAAAAGGAACTGAGGAAATGCAAGCATGCCCTCATTCCTTTTCTGTGCCATTTTAATCACATTCTTACATTATGGAAAAGAAACTTGCATTGGTTTTGCATCCTGAAGGGACTGAAGACCAGGTGGGAATTTTCTGCATCTTGTGATATATTTCTGCTTACAGTTCATCAGCAGAATCGAGGCTGGATTCTGACACGAGCTCTGCATCTCCTCCCTTGTCTGAAAATCTGCATGAGGTTGGGCGGCTTTGGCAATTTCTAATTCCATGCGATCATGAGGAGAACTGAACTGGGGGATTGAATGTATTGTTATTTCTTCTTCTTCGTTGCTGTGAAGTTTTTCAGCTGCTTCTGTTTTACAGTGTTTAACAACCGAGTTCTCACACTCCCACCCCTCCTTCTGGCCCTCAGCCTACTGTCTTGCTGACTCTCCCCGAGATGGAGCATGACACGCCTGCCCTCCTCCTCGCCTTTGTGCTCGCTGGTGGCATGCTCTGCTGCTAGTTTTCTCCTGCAGCCTCTGATGTGCTCAGCTTGAGCTCTTAATTCTTAATGTACTGGTGCTGCACCCCCACAGGAGCTCAAGCTGAGCCTGGACCCTAAAAATATCTCTGTGTCTTAAAACGAATACTTGTCTAGCGCTCTGAAAGCTCTCTTGCTCTGCCTTGTCCTTATCTTATCAGGGTACCCTGCGTCTTCTACCTAGAGGAAAAACCTTATACTTGCTTTAGCTAATTTAAACAAATTATTAAACAGTAACTGAATAATATTACCACTCAGCTGCCCTCCTTCAATGTGAACTAGGTTACTGCAGGAAGAGAGGAAGGCAAAGGAGAATATTTTCTCCAGCTCTCATCACTTGCATATGTATGACGGGTGCAAATTAGACATGAAGAGTTTTACATCAAGTACATATGGGCAATTTAATCGTAGTATTTAATGAAATACGCAGTACTGAATAGTTTCTGTAATGCTCTATTGCTACAGCAGTTACTCTAAGGCCTCAACCAAGTAATCTTGTTTTGTGGCAGCTTATGTCTGCTAAAACACCATTAATTCAAGGACTAATTAAGTCTATTTAGGCTGTCACAGCAACTTCCAAATAGATTTTTTTAAAAGCATGAGTTCAGCACAGTGTTGGTAAAGGCCAAGCTGGCGCAGAGCAACCAGTACTGCGTAACAGAAAACTGAAACCCTGAAAGGTTCTGAGCCTTCATTTTTATTTTGTGAATACATGGGGCCAGTTGACCTCATCCTTGTCGCAGAGTTCCTGGTCTGTCATACGCCTGTCAAGAGAAGGAAGAGTCCCTGTAGTTCAAGACATCTGCTGAGGAGATAGTTTGGACAGGATCTCACATATTGGACGGCAGAGTTTCCTGACAATTCCCTACCCTTTTCTTTCTCTGCTCCCCTGTATGTTAGCAGAACAGCAAGTTAGCAAAGCAGAAGCTGGAGTGTTGCCTTGCCATATGCCAGCAGCCCAGGCAGGCGGCTGGCCATGTGGCACCGGGGAGGTAATTTGCACCTTGGTGAGGAAGGGCCAGGTACCAGCAGTCAGTCCCTGTATCCAGGTCCCTAAGGGGGAAAGGAGACAGGGAAAGGACACTTTCTGATGATCTCACCTTGTACTGCCTGACACCAGGAGGCAAATCTGGTAAGAAACACGGTACTTTCTTGGGTGTTACTGCTTTGTCCTGTGCTAGCAGGGTGTGTTTTGGGTGCCTGAGCCATTCCAGATTGTTTGATAACAGCTTGGTGAAGGAAGGAGCTCAGAAGACTGTGAGCTGAGTGACTACTAACAGACTGATCCCGTAGCAAGCAACAATATGTGAGTAATATCCAGTAGTCCTTGCAGAAAAGTAGAATGTTGTCAGAGGGGAGAAGGGAGGCACCAGGCAGAAGGGCTCTCTTTTAGGAAATAGTCCTGATTCTGTAACTCTCTATAGATCCCTCCCACACTCCCTTCAGATACTCAGGCAGATGTTTGATATTGTTCTGGCCTGTGTGAGATTTCCTAGTCCAGCTTCCTTTTGTGAAAGGTACTTCAAGGCTTCAGTGTTTTCTCAAGTCAATCAAAATCTCCTGTTGGGGTTGGCCTCACAGGGTGCATAAGAAAGAGGAAAATAATCTGTGACTCCTGAGGCAAGTTCATCAGCCTGGGTAAGCAAGTGAACAGAGCTGCTGCCCTTGTTTCTCTTGGAATTCAGCAGCTCTTGCTGTGAAGCTGGAAAAAATTTGTAGCCTGTTTCCAGAGCAACCAACTTTAGATGGTACAAATTGCCAAATTTCTGTAGGTAATAGCTGCAGTTACAGAATGCAGACCCAAATCCTGGGTTGGAAAAGGAGAAAGGGCACTGCAAAGTACACATGGGCTTTGGTACCACTGGGCTAATTAGAGGGCTGATGTTCTTTTATTATGGATGTAATTATATCAGTTTAATCAGTAGTGTGGATGTTTTTATAGGACTAGAGTTTATTTTCCTTTCCTCATGAGAATACCTACACCAGTATAAGCAGTTTTAGTATTGACAGATACTTTGGATTTTTGCATGTGGGCCGCCATAACAGGGTGCAACCTTAGGATCCCACTGATTAATGTAAAGTCTGAGTGAAGAATAATTTTGCAGTCTTTGGAATGGGAAGTATGCTTATGGGCATCCTCCAACATCCTGTTTAGGTTTTGCATTGGAAAAATTCCAACATGGAACAAGAACTCACAATCCTTTTTACTGCCTTATGTACTCTGGGGGCTGCCTACATTTTTCCAGTCTGGTTAACAATTGCTGTCATCCCTCCATGTGTTTTATCATGAAACCACCCAGCCAAGGTCACTATATACTTTCTTGGTAAAATAGTAATATACTTTCTTGGTAAAATATTTCCCCCAATAGTCCAAATTCCAGTTGCATCTTTCACAGCCTCCCAATTTTCCCATTGAACCCATTCTTCCCGAGTAACCTCTGCAAATATTTGGGCTGCATTATTGATCTCTGGCCAGCCACCAGCAGAGGGAGTTGTTATGGTGGTGGGCTATGTATAGGTTGTTGTATAGGTTGGTGGGCAGCAGATTTAGTTGCTTGAACTGCCAATTTGTTATTTATTTCAATTTTGCCGGATCCTTTGGTATGAGCTGGATAGTGTAGTACAGCAATTTCCCTTGGAAGCTTTATAGCTTTCAACACCATTCGGATTTTGGTTCCACTAGAAATATTCTTTCCTGCCGAGGTAAGGAACTCGTGTTCTTTCTGTAGCATACCCATAGAATCAGTATAGTTACCGGCTGATTACATCCCCACCAGGCTGCTCTTGCTAATGCAGTTAATTCAGCCCCTTGAGCACTCACAGAGAGTTATAGAGGTTCTGCTTCAAGTACCTGTAAGTTTCCCACCAAGGCATAGCCCACATGTTGTTTTCCATTCGCATAGTATGAAGGTCCATTGGTGAAAAGGGTTAGATCCCAGTTTTCTAGAGGTTGATCCTGCAGATGGTCCCATGGGCAGCTGGAGTGAAACACTGCTTTAGCACAATCACAATGTGGTTCATGATAGGAAGGAACAAGCAGTAAAGTTGCTGGATTCAAAATGTTTACATCTTTTTAAAGTTATATTATCTGCATTTAAAAGCATTAATTCACAGCGATGTGCTCCATGTGGGGACAGTGCTTGTGTAGCATCTTGCTTAAGAATCACTTCTTCTTCATGCGGGAAATACACGGTCATTGGATGACCCGGGACTAACCGTCTGCTTCTTTCTACAGTGGTTGCTGTTGCTGCTATTGCTGTAACACAGGATTATTCCCTGCCCCTACAGGATCCAGTTGAGTTGAATAATAAGCCACAGGGCGGCGGTGTGGACCTAGCTTTTGAGTAAGGACCCCGCTGGCTGCTCCTTTGTTCTTGTGCACAAATAGTTCAAAGGATTTGGAGAAATCCAGCAATCCCAGTGCTGGAGAAGAAGCTAAAGCTCCTTTTATAGTTTGGAAAGCCTTTTCTCTCCCTGGATCCCACCGTATAGGCTCCACGTCCTCTGCCTCAGTAGCTTCTGTCAACAGTTTATTTAACCCCCCTAGCCCCGGTACCCAGGGTCGGCAGCATCCTCCTGCGCCTAAAAATCCTCACAGTTGTTTCTTTGTTACTAGTCAAGGTATTTCTACAATAGCCTGGACCCATTCTGGGTCTACTAATCTTTGTCCTCCTTTTAATATGAATCCTAAATATTTTACCCCCTGCTGACACAGCTGAAGCTTAGAAAGACATGCCTGGTGACCTTTTTCTGCTAAAGCCGACAACTAATATCTTTCAAGCAATCTCCCTATGTCTTGCTAGCAAGTAACAAATTACCTATGTATTGTAGAAGTATAGAACCTCCAGGTAATATAGTATCTTTCAGGTCGTCTTTAAGCAAACTGGAGAGTATCACAGGAGACCCAGTGAACCCTTGGGACAAATGGGTCCATGTTAGTTGGTGGCCTTTCCATGTAAATGCAAAGAGATGCTGGCTGTCTTTTGCTATAGGAATACTAAAAAATGCAGCTCTTAAATTGATAACAGTAAATTATTTTGCTTAAGCTGGGATTTGTAATAATATTGCTGATGGGTCCAGGACCACCGGATGAGGTACAATCACATGTTGACTTATTGCTCTAAGGTCCTATACAAACTAATATTCTGGATTACCTTGTTTATATAATCTATTTTTGCTTACAGGTAAAATACGGGTATTACACTCCTGTGTAATGCAGGGGGACTGTATTATCATAAAACCACTTTTTTCAGATATTGGTCAATTTGTTTCTGAATACTTTTTTCAGCTTCCCTGGGAATTTGATGCTGCCTAATTGCTACAGGCTTTTCTCCCTTTGTTTTTATGGAGATTGATTGTGCTGATTTCAATAAACTCCCATCCATTCTAGAGGAGCTCCACAATTTTGAAGGTACTTTAATAAGTTTAGGTGGAACCCCAGGAATTTTGAGCAACTTTTTGACAGCGAGACAGACCCCTGCTATTGTAAGTTCTATCTACCCTTTCTGGGGTCGGACAGATCTGGGCATTTAGGGATTGTGATCACCCAACAAACACATAGGAGATTCTTCTGCGATCACAAATCTTCCCCACACCCCCTGGCCACCTATTCGTGGCAGGTCACACCCCTCAATTATACTCAGACTACTCAGCACCTGATCCCCAAGTCCAATTACTTAATTCTGACTGGTGGTCTCTTGATTTCTTATTGGTTTTCACTGTTTGTGGGCTGGCCTTCTTCTGAAGTTACCTCATGCTCTTGGAATTGTTTCCTTGGTCCTTATCTTCTTCATTCAGCTCACATCTGCTGGATTCAGCAAGTTCTGTGCTAGCAGCATCAGTTTTATCAAAAAGTTTACTCTCAGTCAGCTCTTGTGGCCTAGGCTTCAAGTACTTTATCTACTAGTGCTAAGCTACTAACACTAAAAAAGACTATTCAGAGAGAAGAATGGTTAATCAAATTTCTTCTATAACACAGGAATATATTCCTATTACATTTCTGTACCAATATTGGTAATAACAATGCTGTAAGGTTCAAGGTATAAGGTGCAGTCATTTCAGACTGCTTCTTCTAGTGTGACTTCTAAGCTGCCTCCAGTGAAGTCATTTCCATCCTCAGTTCTGAGAAGGCCTCACGCTGTGGGTTTTTTGGCAAGTTAAAAAATTAAAATTAGTGAGAATTAAATTTGCTGAAATATTTCCCACTATTTTCTTCCTTGTTTTCCTAGGTTCTCAAAATCTCCTAAGTTCCAGCTGGGAAAAAAAAGTTTATTCTTGCACATACATACATGTATAAACGTGAATGGAAATTATGTCCCTTTCATCATAGAAGTTTTCAAAAATCTATTTTCTAGCACATAGTTTGATTATATATGTGTATGCATATACACACAATGTGACCTAGCTTTTAATTAATATAACTACATATATTTATAAAAGAACAAAGTACTGTGATTTGCTCCCCCCCCAGGAGCTGTCTCTCATATTCATTACATAAATGAGGTATACACTTACCAAATGATAAATGAATGCAAACTGGAAAAAATGTTGTCATCACACATTTTGAAAGAAACAAGAAAATCTCAATGTTCAATCTCAACTAAATCTCAACCAAAAAAGTGCATCCTCCTTTAAGCCTTGAAACAGGATATCTGATACTGACTTATCTTTCTTCTTCCTGTTTCCCACCCAAGGACAACAAAAATGATATTGCTTCATTGGCAAAACAAAAAATCGGAATCAAGACCTGATATTTGGAGCATAAAAATGAGGAAAGATGAAATTCCATGTTGTTTTCTCCTATTTAAAATATGATCGATGACAGCACAAAAATAAACATTGAGAAGCATTTAGCAGGAACTGTTTCATTAGAAGAGAATACTATCATTTATCCCAGCACTGTTCTGTACACAAAAGTCTGGGTGTTACCAATAGCCAGGGGCAGCTTTCTGCTTGCAACGAAGAAAACGTTGGCATTTTCTATTATACTTCATTATTCTGCAATGCCTTATTGTCTAAAAAACAACACAAAAAACCTAGACCGGAAAAACTGCCTTTTGTAAGACATCAGTCTGAGAAAGGTTTAGGTACTGTATGTCAATGGAAGCTGTCTTTGTTATTCCTGCATTTTAATTTAACTGTTCCTCATATACAGAGAGTGAAACCAGAATTCAGTTCACGATGAATTACAGCCCCCCAGAGCAGGGTTACGGTGCAAGAACAAACAGCAGCGAGACACTGGTTGCATTGCTGGCCAAACAATGCCATAAATAAACATTCCTCTCTTTATTGTTCTTATATTTATGACCCATTTTATATGCTCTGAAAAGCAAGTCAGGCTTTTGAATATATGGCATCGTTTCCCCAACAGAGGACTAATGCACAGGTATATGCAGGGCTGGTAAACGTGCTTTGCTCTACCAAACAGCCAAAGCAGAGGAGTTAGGGAGGAGGGAGTTAAAAAAAACACAACAAACAAGTGTTCTGTGACCTTGCAATTGCTAGAACTACATGTTCTCCCTCCTTGCTTTGTTTTTAAGCTATTGGCATAACTTTTCCGATGAGTTAATGCGAAAAGTAAACACTCATTTAGAAAAATTGATTAAATGCCTTAGAGTGTTGGGGAGGGGAAGGAGGGGAGAGAACTGGATTTGAGTGACAGTTTTTTGAGTGGGACTTGCCAATTCCTGACAGCTCTCATTAGTTACTGATCCAACACTAGTAATACAGCCAGAACCGCCAGGTGCAGACCGGGCTCCGTTTGCGAGCTGGTTGCTTAACATGCACTGAGCAGAAGATTGTCCAAGTCCCATGAGCCTGCGCCCCTTTGGGTGTCAAATCGTTTGTCATTTTAAAACCCTGGGAGTTCAGCGGGCTGCATTGTGTCTGGGGGACAGACAGGCAACTTTCCCGATTAAAACATTAAAAGATTCTGGCTTTATCCGGTGGATGGTGAATATCGGGCATTGTGTGTGTGTGCCTCTTGCACAAAAATGCTGTGATCGTTCAAAAACTTTTCTCAGGTTCTGGAAGGAAACCTTCAAATTCAAACGGCTGCTGCTGTTGTGACAAGTAAACAGGTCTTTTCTCTGCTTTAGCCATTGGCTTTATCCATCCTGGCAAATGTGATAGTACGTTTTCCCCCAGCCAGTACTGAATTTTAAGTAAACAAATTCACTTTTCTGTTGGATTATAAAGTGCACAGCACATTGCAGCAGTGGAGACATTGAAGGATAAGCTGGTACAGTGATTAACTCCAGTATTAGTTGCACGCAGAGGTCTCTTATAGAAATACACATAATTTTGGCATCTTGTACTGAAGATCTTCAGTTTGCTGTGAATAGTTGAGTAAGGGGTTCATGGTCTCTGATAAGCAGAGACCATCTTGCTCTTGCAGACCTGTCCAAATAGAGGCTTACGAAAGCTGTGATTAAGTAGGGGCTTATTAATTAGAGAAAAGGCAAACAATATTAAGGCACTTCATGCTCTATTTACCTCTGGACTAACAACTCTAACACCCATTTTAGTGGATCTTTATGTGTTCTCTCAAGAGGGAAACATCCAAGTGGTTTGAAGCACTTAAAAAGACATTGAGGGATTTTTGAAGGCCTTCCAAGTTGAATTTCATTGCGTAGTTCCCAGAGGGCAAAACTGCAGCACTTTCTTTTTCACAGGTAGCAGGAAAAAGAGGTGTGCAGAAAGTGTAACTTGCCTGTGTTCAGCTCTCCTTAGCGTTTAATGGCCAGACAATCGTGTGCCTATGGGTGCAATAGAGCTTGTGTGTCTTCCTTCCCAGGTATATCTTAACCCAGTGAAAGTTATTAGCAATTAGCCAACTAATGAATTCCCAGAATGTCTTCATCGCAATCATGGGCTGCTCCCGGTGGGACATTTCGGTAGTGAGGCAGAACAGGCGCTAGATGGCACCGACGCCCTTGCAGAGCAGGAGGAAGGCTGGGATGGGATGGGATGGGATGGGATGGGATGGGATGGGATGGGATGGGCTGAGTCTGGGGCATCCTCCCCGGGGCCAAACCTGGGGCTCCACTGTGAAAGCACCTGAGTGGGAAACATGAGGGACTGTGACTGGTGTAATTATGAACCCTCAGTGTAATACACCCTGCTTCGTTAGCCTCAGCAAGAGCGTGTCCCAAGTTTATATATCTTTTAAATGTTCCTCTTTGTGGCTCGTGGGTGAAATTACAAATATTGAATATTTGCATTGCCCCTTTTACTTGCCCAAACTTACTTTTTCTTTACTTTGTGTCTCAGCAACAAAGAACATGAAGCAGACTGGACTTCAGCCTCACTTAAATCCTCAACATTTTGCAAACATTTTGTTCTTGTGCACTCATGTTGATCTGTGTATGTTCAGCCCCAGAAATGAAGATGATCACAGTTGTCCTTTAAGTCTACCCTAGCGAGGCAGGGCAAAGGAAGCTGGAAAACTTCTAGACAAAATGGTGGTGTGGAGCACGTGGACAGATGTGGGTCTTGACAGCGAGGACTGGCGTTTTGTAGTCAGATGAACAAACCCCTGTTACTGTTCCAAAGCTGTCCAGACACAGCAGTTCTGGATTGTTTTTTCCCCTGTGCCTCCTGCCTGAAACAAGGGTATTTTAACTCTCCACACTTCTGTTGGTAAACAGCCTCAGCCTTGTGGGTTTCTCTTTTGGTGAATTCCCACTCAGATGCTTCACTTATTTCTGTTTACACTCTATAGACTGCTAATTGCGATGGTCACACAGACCGACACCGGGTCTCTGTCTATGCTGGTTGGCTGCACGCAGATCTTGCACGGGGCAGCAGTAGGGCCATTGGGGTTTGGCTGTATGCGGTGGGGCTGTTTGCACATCTTGGAGGTGGATGTCCACAGGCACAACCCAGAGGTGACACTGCCACCCTCTGTTGGATGAAGCCCTCTGTTCCTCCAAGAAGCTGGAGCAGCTGCCTGGACACGTTCCTGTGCAACCTGCTCTAGGTGGACCTGGTTTGGCAGGGGGGTTGGACTAGATGATCTCCGGAGGTCCCTTCCAACCCTGTATCATTCTGTGATTCTGTGAAATGGGGAGCTTAGCAGAATCTGGGGTGACTGAGTCAGTGAACTGCTACAAGAAGCAATTGCTATTTGTTTCCCAATGGACTGACTGGACATGGGACTGTGGTACCAGCTGGAGAAAAAGTATTTCTCTCATCTTCCATGTGCTCAGAGGGCAATTTTTATACAAAACAGCATCCAGGGCAGTCCAGTGAGCAGCCCAGTCCTATCCAGCCCGCTGTCCCATGCTCTGGATGAAAAGCCACCACTACCACACCCTCACTGGAGAGCACAAGGGGACCAGAGACAAGCAAGTGCCTACCCAGGTGCTTGGCCCCCTGGGTCCCCATATCCAAGTGACTTTCAGGGACAGTCACATTGATGTGAAGATGGTGTTATGCTGTTTTGGGCAATGATATTATGTTTCTCCCTGCTGGCAACTTTTCAGGTTGAGAGGGGTTTTCGAACGCATGTGTCAATGTGGTGCCTCCTGTGAGAGGAACGAACTGCTGGGAACAGGGAAATGAAGGTTCAAGTCCTCAGTGTCCCAGGTCAGCTATTTAGCACTATTTAGCAAAGAAAAACAACAAGGCCAGTCAAGTGGGATCTGATACCAAAGCTGGATACTTAGTTCCCTTTCCTCAAAAAACGCCACGCTCACTGTAAGGCATTACCTAAAGATTGCTGCCAGGGATATGAGTTCATGTGATCTCCCCAACCTTTCTACAGCACAGGGACATGGTGTTCATCTCTTATCAATGGCATGGTGACTAGAAATTAATTTGAGGCTCTTTCCCTGTCCTCAGGTTGAGAGGTCCAAATTATAACATGGCAGTGTCTGGGCAAGAGCGAGGTGGAGGCAGTACCAAGCCCTGCTTCGGCAGCTGCCCAGGGTGGAGCTTATGTGTGAATCTGCAGTCCAGGGTTCTGGGCCCAGCTCCACACCTACCAGCTAAGGCACCAGTGCTAGCTCTTACCACTGTTTGCTTTCATGTCCTAAAGGTTAGCATCCTTGTCACCAGTACCACTCCTTGTTGAGTCTGGCAACAAGCATGGGGCATCAAAAGTACTCAGCTGCTGTCCTACAGGGTTTTTAGTAGCTGGATAATTCTTGGTGACTCAAGGAGGGCTGATCTTGAGGAGTGGTTTGATGCCAGAGCTATTAAAACTGATGCTACCTTTGGACTGAGACAAAAGACAAGGAGTTTGAGGGTAGATCTGAAAGAACCTGATGCTGCCTGCAATGAGTGCCTCTAGCTTCATTAGCTGGTGAGTCACTTAGGAGTGTCTAATTTAGTGGTTCTTAGGAAACAAAACTTTAGCAACCAGCTCTCCTGTTTAGACTGGTATGAGGGAGAAGTCAAGGGCTTGGTTCACTGCAGCCTGGTGCAAAGCAATGTTGGATGCTTCCTTTCCAATTTGGTAGTTTTCCAGCAAGCTTGCTCTAGTATGGAGATTTGGCAGAGTGCAGGAGAGCTGTGAATGGAACACGCTGCTACGACATTGGAAATCTTGGGCAAGACACTCACCAGGCATAAGTCAGTAGAGACCCTGTGTTTTATAGGTAATGAATCACCTCTGGTACAGAGTGACGGACGCTGTGATAACACAGTGCAGCCTGTGTGCTACTGACCAGTAACATGGCATCATGGGATCTGCGATGCTGGGTTCGTATCCTACCCTTTTTTGCTCCTCCATTCCTGCTCACATCATCTGGCCCTGGAGGGCATCAGGAGCTGATGCCCTCCTCTACCTCTTCCACCCCAGAGCCGAGGAGGACCCAGGGCCTGGATTGTCATGGGGGAGAAAAGGTAAGAGGGAGGATGAGTGAAAGAGGATTGCATCCACTCTCCTCTTTTGGCTGATGGTGCTCTCGGAGGTCTCAGTCCTTGGATAAACGGAGCCACTGGCCTCACACTGAAATGGTTCTGAAGTACCATGATATGGTTTTGGCACTGAGTGATTCCAGTAGCAACACTCACCACCGTTCCCACAGTGATCTGATATATAACACTGTCCAGTCTGTAAACCCTTCTTTCTCCCAGAGAAAAAGGAACTAAAATAAGGGGTTCTGCACTAAATTCAAAGCGGATGCCCTCAATCAAGAGTGCACCAAAATAGACATTGATCCCACTCATTCCCAGCCCGACCAGCATAATGTCAATGTTTTTTATTATCAGTGTGTTTCCATTATGCAGCAGTTACATCTATTTTTACCAAGCTTGGATATGCAGGCAAAAGAAAAGAGCACCAGAAGAAGAATGAGTTAAGGAAAGCCAGCTAGTCTGAAGCTGAGGTTTGCAATTTTAATCTGTTGAAGCAGCAGTGCATTAATCTAAAGTAGTGCCATGTGGATGCTTTCCACTTTTTGTTATCACACTGTATGATTCCACCACTGCCCACCAGTAGCTTGTTTTATGCCTTGTTCATAGCATCTTGCATTGAATCTGGTCTCCAAAACCAGACTGCAACTTTACAGAATCATCAGGCTGTGTCACTAAGTGTATGACATGAATTTTTTCAGAAGTGAATTCTGGTGATGAAAAGGAGACGACTTCTCTGCAGGAAACCATTAATTGTCTCAAGTCCCCTCTTAACCTACAGGATTTGAGTCTACAGCTCTGCTCTTCTTGGCCTGTGCCCTCACTGTAGTCTCGTCATGAGGCTGTGCTGCCCCTTACAGGCAGATGCTGTAGCCAGGAATGTAGGCACAGTGGATGAGAAAAAGTGAAGAAAGGAGTCTGTTTCTGTACCCCATTAACTAGTCTTGGACAGTTAGTGGGATTATGTTTTTTTATTAACATATCCTACCTTCAGGATTCCCTGCCATCACTATAAAATGCATATAGATGCAGACTAGGTCCATGATCTGGGTCTTAAGAAGATAAGGTGAACTGACTTCCTCCTTACTCTTTATTTTAGCAAGGTAGAATAATTATCCTTGCCTCAGTAGGGCCAGGATTTCGACTGACAATTGAGAGAGCTGAGGCAAGGTTCAGAGTTAGACCCAAAGCTGTAACAGCTTGGGACACTATTCTTGGTCCTATCCCTGGCTCTTCCTCTGACCAAGCACTTCTCCGTGTCTCTGTTATCTCTCTGTTAAAACAGGATTATGCTGCTAAACCACTTTAATACAGGGTTTTGGGAGAGGCTGGAGAATGTCCTTGAAATACTGATGGAAAAACCATTGCAGTTCTCACTTTGTAGAAATGTCCATATATAGCCAAACTTAGGCAGTCTCCAATCCAAGTAGATTTATTTATCCCAGAGAGACTGCGTGCTCTGTGGCTTTCTCCAACATTACTCTGCTCCTCAGGTTTACGTTCCCAGGGTCTGAATCCTAGAAAGATCAGCTTTGAAGAACATGTTGTGACGTGTCTCGTCCAAGAGGTAGGAGTGTCCCTGTCCTGTCTGTTGTCAGATCACCTGAAAGGAGCCTAATCCACCGCCGTTAGTGTTACACATTGGCAGCAAAATGAGACTAGCCATGCTTTGTGCAACGTGCGTACCACACACGATGGGTGCATGTGCTGCTGCTGATACACAGCCCTTTTTAGCACCTTCCCCCCCCCAAGTATTTCAGTTGTTTACTGTGTCTGTTAACTTTCAGAGAAAATGTGAGAGGTGGAGAAATTATTGTTCTTTGTGGGGGGCAAAGCATGGCGTTCTGTGACTTTTTCCCATTCTCTTCGTAACTCCCTGGTAGAGCTAAGGGACAGTTTGGATCTCCTCGTTCCTAGCTGTTCGTGCAAAGACACTGCCCGTGGCTGCGACACCCCTGATCTGGTCGGTGATGCTGCTCGTCAGGGGTGGTTCTGCGTGTGCCAGAGTGCTTTGGTGAGCAGGGTGAGTTGAGGGGAGTTTAGCTGTGTGGTCCCCGCGTGTGTGTGTGTGTGCTCCCCACGGAGGCGTGCCACACACGTGCCACGGTCAGAGCGTGTTTGTTATTTACCTGCCTCCTGTCTAGGCTGGCCAGGGCTGCATAGGATGGGGTGGCTGGCAGCAGACCGCCACGTTCCTGGCTCTGCCCCGGCACAAAAGACCTGGCTGAATTTCTGCCCCCCCGCAGTGAGTCTAGGATTGCTAAATTCCCAGAAAAGGCCGCTCCTCCCACGGTGACAGAGCAGGGCGCCAGCCCAGAACAAATCCCTTTGGTGGCTCCTCTTTTTCTTTTGGGAGCTTCCCAGTGACGCCGCTGCTGCTTTTGTCCCTGTCCTCATTTCCTCCCTGTCACTCTGGCTGGCCTTTCTGCAACCTGCTCACCTGCTGTCTGAAGTGACCTTTCTCCTGGGTGGTGGGTAGCTCCACCTCTTTGTTATTTTCCATGAGCAGTTGCCCATTGTCTGAAGTAGGGGAAGCTCACTCATCAGCATCTGGACGCAGAAAGCAGAAAGCTCACCTGCTGTTGTGCTTCTCAGTTGCAGAGAGGTGGCCAGCTGTGATGGCTTCCAGTTCCCAATAGTTTTCCAAGTGACAATAAGTGTCTTCACAAATTTAGTCTGCTTCTGGGGCTGGACAAGTGTAGGCTAGGCTGGTCCACAAGCACCAAGGTTCTGCAAGGCGCTGTGCAGCTCTGCCTTTGCTGGCAAGGCCACCTTCTCTTACCACCAATGCCAAGGTAAACCTTGAGCATCTCCAGCATCAGCAGAAAGGTCGGCGCCAGGAGGAGTGCTGCCCAGGCACAGCCCAAGCCTGGTGGGTGCCACTTGAGCCTCCTTGGGACCTGGCCTGGAGTATCAGATCCAGGGCAATGACCTGAGGAGACAGACTTTTGCAGGACTGCTTTCTCTTCCCAGCAAGGGCACGGTTTCTCAATTTATCCCAATTCAAATAACAAATAAGGATGATTGATTTAACCAAAAATATTGGGAGTAATCTTTTAACCATAGAAATCCTCTTCAGTAGCAACATTTTGCAAACATGGCTCAAAATTAGGCTTCAATCACCATGTCTGTGTATCACTGTGGCCTGTATTGCTCTTGGCCCACCTCCAGGAACCCACTTAATATCCATGAGAGACTTCCAGCAGGGAGGGAATCCAGGCTGTGCAGTGGCCACTGACACCACTCTTTCAACAACAGGGATTTTTTTGTAGCCTGCTAAAATGGGGGGAATACATTTTATATTTATGGTCAGCAATAACTGGAGAGATGTTCCCCTTTTCAACTGTTATATCTGAATCTGGGGCCTAGGGATTTCTTGCAAGAACATGGCATTCAGCACCACAAAAATTTTGATTTTTAGGTGCTGTGACTCTCTTGACCTAAATACTGCCCTATAAACCATAAATAACATGTATAATAACATTACAATTTTTGTGGTATCGTGTTCTCATAACAAGGCTTCGAGGTCATGCTAGCTTTTTTTGTAGTCATCTGACAAGATGCCTACTTCTTTATCAAGTTCTGGTTTGTAGGTGAGAGTCTCATATTTCCTGATGATAGCTGTCACCACAGGGTCCCTACTGTCTTCCAAATAATCGGTAGAAGGGGACAAGGGAAATGGACCACAAAGGGGATGTATGTGCCACCTACCATCCGTCACATATACCTTATTGCATGGCAGGGGCCAAATCCTGCTGATGTACAGATTTCTTCCTGCAGGCATGTTTTCCTGCCTGCTCATAGACCTATGAGGAAGTGCCTGCACCTTATGAAATGCGTGAAGGACCAGGACCTCCACGTAACAGCCTAATCTCACTGCTGAGGACTATGTCTAGCTGTGGAAATCGATTCAAGATGACTAGAGCACGCATAACTCAGCACTCAGCTTGCTCCCCTGTACTGCAGCTGGAAGTCAACTCAACAATTATGAATCTCAAAAATAGAAATTGAGAGTTCTTTGTGCTTACCAGTTTATAAATGTGGGAGTTTCACATTTTCAGGTTCTTTCCCTGCAACTTTGAAGAGGCTCAAAATGGACTCCTTGGGAAAAACAAACACCGTGCCTCCTTCTGCACCCTTGCCTGAACAGTGGTGATTGCTGCATCATCTACTGAGTCCAAAGCATCAGCTAGTCTCAGGTGTGAGAAAATTACGTAAAGTGCCTCTGCTGTTTGTCAGGGAAATATATTGGACTTCATACCTCTGCTACTGAGGGCTTTAAGCTTCTAAACCCATGGAATCTAATTTCTGAGAAACATGGTGATGAGTGTGGAAAGGAGAAAAACTCTTTGCCAAGTAAGGTGAAGAGAATAGAGAATGAATAGGGAATGAATACAGCCAGCATCTGTAGCGACCCAACAAGGAGATAAATCCAATGTAAGACTTCACACCAATGACTGAAATGGGGTTTTAAGAGAACCTATTTGTTTGGAGTTTTGGTTTGGTTTTTTTGTTTGGATTTTTTTGAGGTTCTTTGATCTGTTGGTTTGTTGTTTTTTTTAAAGTCTACACGAGGACTTCTGTGTCCTTTAAATAGGCTATTTCTTCAAACAGACTTGACCTCATAATGAAAGCAAGCCAGTAACTTTTCATGGCTCAAGGTCTAAATGTTGCCAAGAGATAAACTATTTATAGGCTTAACACCTGACTGGGTGTTAAATACCTCTTGCTGACAAATCTTTTGGTGCAGAATTATAAGTTCAGATTGAGACTGGACTGAAAACCCAAAGACCTGCAGTGCTTGAAAGGATTCAGGTAGGGTTTAAGATCTATATAAGAAAGTGCATTTAATGCATCTTCTGTAAGGTATGTGTAACTCAGTAGGATTAGAGACTTCGGAAATGATAGACAGGTCCTTTACCTCTACGTAAACAACACATCAGGGAATTTACTTAAAAGAAAATCACCTAAGTGTTTAAATACAGCATTAAAACACAAATGGGCTTATCTACACCAAATGAGTATTCTGCAAACTGGATCTATGTTTAACAGCCTCCGCGGGGTGGTAGCCCCCCTCATTGTAACACAAATATTCCCTTGACCTCAGTATATTTGTTATAAAAGCAAGAGAAAAAAGTATCAAAGCTTATTGGATTGACTTGCTTGTTTGGAGAAGCTGACAGAGCATAGTTGACCTTAGACATGTGGAGGGGTTCAGGGAGCAGGACTGTATCCATTTTATAGTGCCACAAATGTTTCAACATATCACAGCCCTCTTGGTTGCCTTACATGGGGCTACAGGGGTCACAACCAATTTGCTCAAAAACATTGAGCTATAAAACAGTCTGGGGCCTCTTCTACTGCAACTCTAATCCTCTAATAAAGAAGTGGAGAAAAATAGACTGTGTCTCTGACAAAAGGGTGGAAACAGAAGTTCAGAGCTCCCTCCCATCCACACTGCTCCCATGCAAGCACGTGCTCTGCAGCCACTTTAAGGCAAGGTCCATAGTGTCCTGGGGGGAGAGAACCCAACCACGGTCAAAACCTAAGTCCCGGGGGCTGAGGATGTGCCTGTGCAGTCTGAGAAAAGTGGTAAGCAAGGCCAATAGGCTACAACTTGTCCAGGCAGGTTTCTTCAGGTTAGCTCTACCCAAGTGTTGCATGGTTTTGTGGAGCCAGAAGCGTAACGGAGCCAAGAGCCAACGATGGTAATGGGAAGCAAGGTGGTCAGAAGGCTCAGGGTGCTTATAGCCACTGCCAGTGCAGTCTTTGCTTACAGGGATAGCATGGTGGAGCCGTCCAAGCATCACTGCCCTCTCCGCCAGGCCCAGCAGCCCTGCTGACTGAGGTACTTGGTTGGAGTCTGCAGGTCTAAGAGGTCCCTGGGCAAGAGGCATACTTTAGACCCCATCTTCAACAGCAGACAAGCTCAGCAAGGCAGAATATGCTTCACATACTTTGTGAATCCTTTCAGCAATTTCATGTCATCTTGGCCTAGCAGGCAACATCATCAATTAGTTGCTGTGATGCTGCTAAGCTGGACGATGCCGTCCTGACTTACTTTATTCCCCAGCACAGTTGTACTGTGAGGAAGTAAGTTGAGGAGGATTTCTGTCCCTTATGCTGGTATCAGCTGGAGAACTGTGTGCTCCTAGTTCCCAACCATAAGGCTATGCAGATCCCACGATCAAACGTTGAGGAAGAAATCGAGCAGTTCTGGCAGTTCAGCCTCCCAGTGGCTCCTGAACTAATAGGAATGCTAATAATTATAATACTTAATAATGGCACGTATTAACGGCCTGTGGTACTAGACGTTAATGATCTTTTCTCCCAGACACCTTGTGTTCACGAAAGGCAGGTTTGGACCAGACAGGCTTAGGCAGGGAGAGCTGAGCAGAGCAGGGGAGCCGAGCGCCTGTCTGGGACAAGGGGAATTTGGCTGGCTTAAGGCTGGCAAGAAAGTATCCCAGGGTGGAAACCAGTGCTTTCTATAAATAAACCAAGGGCATAACACAAGGGAGAATGAAGAGCCAGTTCAGCTAAAGAACAGAGTTGGCAGCAAAAGAAATAAAGGGCCATGAGTGATTTAGAAGAAAGTTTGTAATCAGAGGAGAGAGGTGCTGAACAATATATCACTGGGTGTAACGGGAGCTGGGGCTACAGCCATGCTGGACACTCCCTTTGCATACTGTCATTGCCAGCTACAGCCTCCTGAAAGCCCCTGAAAGCTCCTGGAGGAGCCCGAACCACTTAGCACTGCCCCATGGGCACTGAGAGTCTCCTGGGAGCTCCGTGTCCCCGCGCACCCAGCACTGCTCAGGCTGAGCAGCTCCGTGCTTTTGCTCACACCTGAGCCCCACCAGAAGTGGCCGATCACCAGCTGATGTCCTGGGGGTTGAACCTGGAGGGTTTCTCACCCTGGGGTTTCAGCGGGCTGTCAGGTCCAAGCCCCCAGCAATATTTGAGAGCCACTGTATTTTAAGCCTGACTAGAGGAAGGGGAGGCAGTGCTCCGCCACCCACACCTTACACAGCTTCTTCACTGACAGCCAGGCTAGATAACAGGGGCTAAACCCCACTGACTGCAGAAGGAACCTGAGCTCCCAAATCTCGAGTCCCCTTTGGCTATAAATCAAGGTTTTCATTGCCCAGCTCAGCAGTTCTTGCAGCCCCTTACTGTGTCTAGCCCAGATTTCCTTGATAATTTCTGATGGAATGTACTCTATGCTTGGCTTCCTGCACTCGTGACACCACCTCACCTCAGCTGTCGATACGCCATACTAAGGTAATTTTCCTGAAGAACAGACTGCCACGTGCTCACTTCTCTAGGGACCCAAACTTGGATCCAAATGACAAGAGACAAATAGCTGAAAACATCTGGGTTGAGCCTGGCTGACACACGCATTGTGCACTGAGAGGGCAGAAGTTTAATTAAGAGTTAAGAGTTTGAGTTGAATTAAGGAGAGAATGCTGTTCCCTGAGACTGTCTGACACACGCATAAATAGGTAAAGAGATTCATCCAACCTTACAGATGAGGGGGACGTGAGTGACACCTTTGTCCTCCTCTTCCCTGGGAAAATACACAACAGTCAATCAAATCAACCAAAGCATGAATTTCTTACTTGGTGTTCACTTGTCTGTACATGCTGAAATGGCCTCTGGCTTCAGCAGGCATTTTGCCTTTAGAAGAGTTCATAGCTGACCTCTATGTGAAGCTGTTGAAGAGAGTCACCCAAGGATATGCAGAAAAAGCTGAATGTCATGCAGGAGTGCCAATCTTTCTGTCCTCGCACCCACATTATGAGATTAAGAAGAGCAAGACCCATTCTTCATCTCTCAGAGAGGGTTGAAGGTGACCATTTCTCCTCTCCCCCTCTGGGGACCAGAGGAAGGGACTGACCATATGTTAGTGCTGATGATGTTGTCTGTCATCTAGGCCATGCAGGGCAAAATTGTAGGTCGCCTTGCTTATCTTCCATCCAGACTTGGACTCTCTCTGCTGGCAGGTAACTCCACCAATGTGGGACAAAATGTTGGCATCAGGCAGAAAACTACTCAATTGACATGTTTTTTAAAAATTAGCATTACTTATTTGCCAGTAAAGACTGGTCAGGCAACAACTTTCGTCATGTTTCTTTTGATAGTATTTCTAGTTACTGATTTTCTGTTGAGACACGATTATTTAATACTTTGCCCAAGTCATAAGTTCAATGATGCTGATGTAGATTGAAATGGAATTGGTTGTATTCATGGGTGTTATAATCACATAAGTTAGAAAAGCTGAGGGCAGGGTGCATCCCTTGTCTCTAGTAGATTTGTCATCAGCTTACTGAATGCAGTGATGGTTTGAAAAGTTCTTTAAAAATTTATAAATTGATGACAGGGGAAGTTTAATAATCTGATTTTTATAAAGCTTGATTGGTTTCAAAAGCAATTACACTACTTGGAAAATTTTATTTTATGAAGCAAGGCCATTTCAGTCATTTTTGCTATTTCAACATATCTTTTAGCTTCAATAAATGGTTAAATGGTAATGTAATGGTAATGTAACAAGAAATCTGATGTATTTTATTAGATTTTGCTTTTTAAAGAAAGACTACACTGCATATCTACAATCAGATCAATAATTTGCTTCTGGAATCAGACTTTGTATGAGAAATATCAGCTTGCAGTGATGAGATTTGTTTCCTAATACACTTCTTAATCCTGATCATTGTAATGATATGTGGTGCATTCTCATGGCAAACAATCACACAGCAATGCTCCGTGGAGCACAATAGCAAAGACGACAAAGAAAAGAGTCTCTTTCATTGCTCTGGCATCAGCACTTTCAATGCCAAAGGGGTTTTGGTCTGGGTGTTTATAGAGATGACCGTACTTTGAAATGTTCTGCATACAAAATGAATGGGTGTTTTTATAAACATATATATCTATATGGGCAGGGCTCCTTATGAGGACAAAGTGGACTAAATACAGACTGAGGGAATATAAAACAGACCCGTCCAGCTTCTTGACAAGTTGGTGCAAAGCTTATACTTTAGTACTGCACTCAGGGGCCAGGCAGCAAATACATTGCATCATATTGCACAATGGAAAAAGGCATTCAGGAGGCAGGCGGGTTTTCCAACAGGAGGATTCAAGCCAGAAATTACCAACATGAGCCTTTGTATCGCACTTCTCTTTTAAGTTTGACTCCATAGTCTAAGCCTGAAGATTTGAAATTTTACAAATTTGAGAGCCCAGATCCTGATAGGCAAGGTTGACATTTATCAGTATAATTCAGAGTGTGGCAGTCTCTTGAATGGATCCTTCTGTATGGATGGATGCTAAACATCTCCTGAGAATTTTCTTCAGATGAAATGTTTGTCCTGCCACCTCTGCAGAGACTAATTCAGTCGACATGACTTCTGGAGTCTTGGAGAAAGTGTCTGGTCTCAGGTTTTACAAATGGAAAAAAAGACATAAGGTCCCAGCTACTAATTTTCCACTGGGAACAGAATAAGCCTGGCAGATACAGGATGAAAAATGGGGCTGCTGTTCCAGGGTTAGTCCCATTCAAAATGTCTGAAGTGATCTTATGCATTTGATTTGTTTATGGTTATAAATTATTATGGTTACAAATTATTATTTTGGAAGTCTAGAGCCTTTTATTACTGGTAGTGGAGGTCTTTGAGGGCAAATTGGGAGAGAATGGTCTTGAAATGTGCAAAACTAATGGGCATGTCTGGTGTGTTGCCGATTCATTTGAAGACATGCTCTATTGGAAAGAAATGCTGGGAAGGACTGTGCCCCTTGGATCTTTTGCACCATTTTGAGAAGGCTGATGGGCAAGTCAGCTAGGTGTAGGCAACTGGCCAAGTAGGTTTGGTCAGCAATTTAGATAAAGCAGGTTGATGCATGTATGTGTCAGAGCTCTATGGTCTGTGAATAGATTTCACAGTGGTGACCCCATTATGGTTGAGGGATAGATTAGATGGACCCACGTGTGAGCAGCAGCTGCACATACTCAGTTTCCCAGATCTGCTCTAGGCTTTTCTGGGGCTGAGTCAACCAGTTGTGCACATATGTGTCATATTATGCATGGTGGTGTTCTAGCTTTTTATTTTTATTGACTCCATATTATCTGCTATAAATTCAGACTTTGCAATGATGAATCATCTCACTGCCTTCTATAGTCTCCCTTCCCTATGGTGCAAGACAGATTTGAATTCAGTCAGTGCCTACTGACATCATCCCAATTTGTTTTTATTTTCTGGGATGCCACCCTTTAATGCACAGCACTAAGTTTACTGATAGAGCTGTTTTACATGTACATACTACTCAGTCATTCTTCCTTTTTGTACTAAATTCTGTAGAAACACTGCTGTTTCTGAAAAAAACCCAACCAACAAGGTCCCCATAAAAGTTTCTTGTTTTAAATTCAAGGGCATGGTGGGGTTTGAAATTAAGTCACTTACCTGTATTCACCCAGCTGGGTCAGCAAAACCTTTATTTTGATTTTCTGCTAATATGCATAGTGTGCTGCTGATCTTTATGAAGATTTTTTCCAGAGGATGCTTAGCCAGTACAAAACTCTGACCTGTCCACCCACAATGGTAAAGTCATATCCTTCTTAAGATATTCTCTTTTTAATTCTTGTCCAATCCAGCCTAACCATCTGCATAATGCACACCTATTTTTTGATATTTCATTGCTGCTGAGGTCAGACAGAGTTGTGGACCCTCTGCACAAACACATCATCAGATCCTTTCCAGGTCTATTTGCAATTGTGGTTGTCAGCAAATTACCCTGAACCATATGGGATCAGCAGAGAGCTTTTCACTCGTCTCCAGAGAGCCTGAGGTTTTATTGTTTGTTTCTTATCAGACACGGGATATCATTCTGGAGCTCAAAAAGTGTTAATGTGTCATGAGAACATGCGTGTGTGGGATTTGGGATTATTACTTTTTTTCCCCTTTGACTATGTTTTGAAGCTGGCCACAATTTCCTGTGCAACTCATCCTCTGTGTTTGCAGCGTGCCCCAGTGTCATTTCCGTGGGACTCAAGGTGTCTAAAGCCAGGCTGGTGCCTGCAGCCTCCCTTTCCCCTGGTGCCTGCCTCACAGTGCCAGCACCCGTCGGGGATGGAGGTCCCTGCTCCTGGTGTCCAAAGCCACATCTGGGTCTCTGCTGGTACACAGCAAGAGGCTGTCAGAAGTTTGACAACAATAGCACAGAAATGTACTATTTGGGGCTCTTGGAGTCGCTGCTTCAAAATGTCACAGAGATAAAGAATTTAGCAAGATTTAAATTTGTGTTCAGCGTTACATGAAAACAGGGCTGTTGAGACGTAAATAATCAGAAAAATATTTGGAAAGGTCGTAAAGTTCCAAGTTTTGAAGACTTAAACCAGTCTTTATGAGCTGGCAGGTTATCTCTGAGAGGAACAACTTATCCTGGCAGAAGTTTCTTGCAAATGCTGCTAAATGACCACTGTCAGAGTCAGCCAACGGGGTCTATGTAAGCTGACCACTGGCCTGATTGATTTTTAGGTACTGAACAACAGAAAATAAGATTAAATCAGAGATTAATCCATGTTATGTAGCTGTGACCTCACCTAATGTGACAAACGTGATGTACAGTTGCAGCAGAGAAAGCAAAACCATTTTCATGAAAAATAGAACGTGCCAACCAAGAAATGACTCAGCCTTTGCAGCATTTCAATAAAAATATCTTTGAGACTCTGCATGCACCCACCAACACTCATATATAGTGTGAGTAGCTTAAGATATCTAAACTTGTCTCACAATCTCGGGTCAAAAGGAAACCACTCGTTAAAGGAAAAAATGGTGAACATGATTTAAACACTTTCGAAAGGCACTGTGCTGATAGCACAGTGCTTTGCTGTTTGGAGACCAAGCACAAAGTAAAGGGATAGGTTTACCTACACTGATGCAGTAACACACCTTGCTTTGGTCCCAAGAGACTGTCCCACCCAAAGGTGAGCATTTTTTGGCTGAGGAGACCAGGCAGTACCTGCTGTAGCACAGGATGTGACTGTTTATTCTGCCCCTATACCCAAACTGAGCCTGGATGTGCTCCCATCACCTGTTGGTCAAGTGCCAGATACCAGCCCCCTCCGTTTGGGCTGGACCAGCTTTGCCCTAGTGACCCAGGGAGCTGTTTGTATCCCATTTCTAATGCCTTGAAACTAAAACCCCTCCTTATTCAGCTGCCACTGGACCGTCGGTTCCCCACGCTCCCCCCGTGCTTGCTCAGCAGCACTGCACGCTGTCTTGGCACTTGCAGAGCACCCTGATAACAAGTCGATTTGCACATCACGACTGGTGGCCCCTCTGTTTGGTGCCCAGCAGCATTCAGCATTTTCTGTTTCATCCCAGTGAACCTCCCCCTGCCAGGCTGTAGCTCCAGGGACAGGGGTAGATGAGAACTCTGTGACATCTGGACACCTAAGAGGACATTTCCACAGCAAGGAGCCATGGAGGCCACCGGCTCCTCGCACCAGAGGAGAGCTGGACATTGATGGCCATCACCTGCATGTGGCTGGAGTGCTGACAGCCCCACCATCCAAGACCTAGCGAAAACACCCAAACCTTTCCTCATCAGTAAGGTGGGCCTAGATAAATGCCAAAGGATAGAAGCACGGCAGCAGTTTACAAGGAGAAAATGCATCCTGCTCATCGTTACAGCTCTCAGTAACATTGAGGAAGCTTGGCTGAAGTTCAGCTCTTTACTCCAGCCTTCATCTCTGCTGGTGTGCTTGTTCTCATCTTATCCGTAAAGTTGTTAAACAGATTTTCCATCTCACTTTGTGGTTTTGACACTTGTATGACAGGTTGTTTTTTCCTGTGCACAGGTTTTCCCTGGAGCTATGATCTCCACAGACAGCTCAGGAAGCCAATGATGCTTATTTTGGACACCTGGGTCTCCCTGCCTCCGCCCCACTGACTGGTGTCATCTAGCCCTGTTGTATCTGGCAAAGCCATATATGTAGCAAGTTACTTCTTTACTGTGAAAGAATCCATCCTCTTCTAGGCTTAGGGTGGGAGTTTTAACAGCCATTTAACTCCGCTCTTGAGGGGTCAGAAATCTCTCACTTTTCTGGGAAAAACTCCACAATTCTTTTCTCAATTCCACTCTAATTTGCCTATTCGTGCCCTTTTTTAAGATAATCTAGACTGCCAGACATAGATTACTATGGGACAGTAATTACTACTTGATATAAAAAAAGAGAGAACAAATACAGAAAAAGGGGGTTTTTTTCTGTCTTTGTGCTTTTAGTGATGTCTCCTCACTCAGTGTACTTGTGACTCTTGTTATTGCACTGTCTGCTTACCAGGTCAGTAGATAGAGTCCAGAAGCCTGCTGAGTTAGGTAAGTGTACAGTTATTTTTAACCAAGTTGAACGTTACACGTTCGTATGGCATGTTGTGCAACAGATATATGCTGGTGTCATATGACATTCTGTCCAGACACTTGTCCTAAATTTAGCTCTAAATTTAACCTGAGAGATGTAGGGCAAATAATTAAATGTCAGCCCTGCAAAACAAACCTGCTGCATTGTGATTTGAACTTAAAGGAGGCATAAAGCTCTGGTCCTCTCGCATGCGTGCTCAAAGCATTCAGTGCAGGACAATGAAGTGGCATTATAAAGGACAGTTCAATTAATCAGGGCTTTGGATACTGTATTTATTACATATAAACTTGACAGCCCAGCTAAAACAGCACTGGGTAAATAGAGATGATGGTGCTGTGCCCTTTAGCACAGTCTATTCTGGTTCTTTCGCTGCTCTTGTCTGCACAGCAACCAATGATGTCCCAGTGCTGGCCATCTCATCAGGGGGATCAGGCCAGTGTAGCATGGCAGGAGTCAATGTGGATGACAGCTTGTCCCTCTGCTTTGAGTTTCTGAGCCCCATGGCAGCAAACCCACTTCCAGTTCAGGTGGCCAAAAGCCACCTTCAGCATTCATTCCAAGCCAGGCTGGAGCCCATCTCTCAGGAACCAGACCCACCTACCCACAGGTAGGAGGGTCCTGCTCTGCTTTGCCACCCCAGTACCACAAGCTAGAGTTAGTTTAACTCCAAGCATATAGAAAGTCGTAATTCCTTGAACTTCATTGTGCACCAAGTTACAGATATTTCTGCAAGCTCTGAATGTAAATAGGGGCATCTTTTGTGTTTTGAGGGCTGTTTATCTGTGACAATAGTAAAGCAAAGACAGATCTGTATCTAGTAAGCCTGTTCTCATGTCCTTGAGGGAAGGGAAAGAGAGCAATGCAACAGGTGTTATTGCATACAGCAAGCACAACAGTTAGAAACAAAATAGTCTTAAAGGAATTAGAGGAAAAGCATCAAAAGAGACTTTGTTCATAAACTAGCCTAAGGGATTGAATGGAGAACTAGACACCCATTGCATATTTCCAAAGACTGCTTTAAAAAAACTGCAGAAAGGTTGTTTCCCATCAAAATCAATTTCATCATTGCTGTTTTGGAGTTGCTGTTTTTCCCAGGACCTTTGCTATTCACTGTAGCTTGTGTCTCTTGCTGCCATTCTCATCCTTCTGCTCCCCTGCAAGAGCCTTGGAGCAATGAGGTTGCAGCAACATCTCTGAATTTTGTGGATTTTGTAAAGGTCAAGAAAAAGATAAGTCTTTCATTACAATTCTTACTAACATACATTATAACATAAGATAAATGATATTTGCACAGCAAAGAGTGACTAAAAGATAATGTTTATGATTTCCCTCTTCCTCCAAGGAACATGTATTTGTTTATGTAGTCTTTGGGTTGTGTTCGCTTCGTATTAGCATTTCGTGTTCCCTCTGACTGATTCCTCTTTCAGTTTGAGTCGGTGGACGTGACCTTATGATGACATTTGCAGAGAGGCAGTGGCTGCAGTAGCTGTATGCTCTTCCAAAGCAGCACAGGTCCGGGCTGAGTCATCAGATACATGAAATGGGGCTTAGGACCCTGGAGACTTGGTGTTCTCCTCGGAGCTGATGTTGTATTTCCAGAGGAGTGAGGACTCTGTTTAGTTTTTATCTGAAAGGTAAAAATTTTCTGCAAGGAGCCACTGTGCAGAGGTGGAAGTTGCACACTGAGCCGAAGTCCACCCTGACTCGGGGGTGTGAGTCAGGAGCCGTTAGCGTGGGATAAATTCCTCCAGAAAGGGGAATTGTATTCTGAGTAGGGTCATCTCAAAACAGAATCACAGAATATCACAGAATCACAGAAACAAAAACACCTCCTTCTTTGCAGCAGTGAAGTATTTAGGCAGCAGAGTCAGCAAGAAGTAATGTATATTGTATTCCCTACCCCTGGGCATGTGTGACATCCTGCACCTTTTCCCGTACAAGTGCCTCTGGCTCCTCGCCTCTCTCGGGATACTGGGGCCAAAGCAATCATTAGTTCTTGCAAAGGAAACTGAAACCATCTTCCCCAGTGGGAGTTTCTATCTTCCCGTTATTTGAACGTGGGTTGTATAGTGGGAGGCACAGGAGGGTTGCTTTTGGTTCTGGTGTTTGCATTTAATCTTTGGGAGCATCTGACAGAAGCACAGCGTGGCAACACTGAAGGCAAAGCTCTGCTCTCTGCAACACGATTGCTGAAGGTACAGAGATGTGTGCCCCAGGTCTGTGCTCTCAGTGGAACACGCCACCCAGTTTGCTGTGTTTCTACAGTAAAAACGTTCAGACAAGACACAAGTAACAAGGGAACAGTTGGAGGTAATTGGTGCACAAAGCAGATTGCTGTTTTGTAGCAAAGTATTACGAGGATTTTCTGTCCAGGGACCATTACTGTCATAACTGATCAGTATTTTCTTCTTTTCAGAACAGCCACCCATGAGCTAAGAGTTCAAGTGCAGTAGAGTTACTCATCATTGATAGTTATATGGACAAGAATACAAATTGTGCTAATGTCCATTCTCACCTGCATTTCGTCATGTTTTGGCACATCTGTGGCAGCTCTGCACACAGAATGAGTTTGTTACAAGCCCATCGATCTCCCGGGATGCACAAATCAACAGTTGCCTGATTCGGTTTTGTCTTAAAACAAACCAGCACTTAGTAATGCTGAAGAGCTACTTAATTCAACTAATGGAAATAGAGACTCTGAACAAACCAAAAACTTAAGGAAATGTTCTTCTGCTCGCTATTTTGAGTGAACATGAAGAATAAAGCAAATCTTGCTGTTTTTTTCTCCATTTATTATTTTGATATGGTCATCCTTCTTTGTCTTCTCTCAGATTCAAATCGCTTTTAATATGCTTTTATTGCCCTGTTTGTGAGACCCTAGCTGACTCCCCCATCAGCATGAGTTGGCTATTTCCATCATTTTCTTTTTAAAGAGAAAGCAAACAGATCTAATACACAGCATCTGAGTTTGAAATCTGTCCCGGAAAATGGCATAAATTTATGTATTTATTTTTGCAGGTGACATTTTGTAATCTCTTGGAATGTCTTGGGGTTAAGCTGAAAATGCAGATCCATTACTGTGCGTGCCCCAAGGGAAATATTAACAAATATGATCCAAAGCTAATAAATCATAACGATTGTTATTATTACGCTTTTGATGTGTTGTAGTAAAGCCACAACATTGTTTTATTGCAAAAAAATCAACCCCAAAATGTATTATTTCACTCCTGTATAGTAATATTTAATTAACATTTCAAAATTCTATGAGGTCTTCCTCTGTCAATACCAAAATATTTCACAGATACTAAGTAAATAAGGTCTTTTCAGCAATTTCTGTCCATATAAGTAGTCTTACTGGCTTCCCATCAGCAAGGAATTTTGGACTCTTCTCCAAAGTTAATGCACTTGATTATTTCCACTGCACTAGTGTAGAAAATGAGACACAGAGGAGTTAAATGATTTACTCAAGACAAGAGAGGGAGTTAGTGGTATCTGAAAATAGATCTTCTGAAGCAGAGTCCTGTGCTTTTATTGGAAAATGGTGCAGCACCGTTCACAGGAGCTCCAAATACATCAAAGGGGTGCACGGGGCTTTGCGAGGAAACCCAGGAATGTGGAAGGGAAGGGAATTGCAATGTGCTTGGTATGAATGGCATGGGGAACCTACCTGTAACATTCATGGCTGATGGGACTTCAGCCCCAGTATCTTTTTTTAAAATTGAGTAGTCCATCCCAGAAGATGTAGGCACTCTTGCCTCTGCCAAACGTGAATCTGCCTCAAAATATCAACATTTTTCCCCGAGTTTAGTGGGACATCAAGCCAGCCACAAGAGTGCCAAGGGTGTGGATCTAATGAGACTGCCAAAAGGCAAGTAGAAGTGTTAAATGTGGAAGATACTCACTCTTGGTTTTAAGCCAAGGCTGGTTACAATCTAAGAGTAATACCAGGGAAAAAAATTGCTGGGTGTTGTTTAAAAGTCATGGAGGGTTGGCTGCTATGTTTTCAAGTGTGTAAGAGGTTCATACCCTCTTGGTAATGACATCCGGGGCTCCTTTGTCTGCCACAGTAGCTTCTAGTGTCCTTAACTGGACAAAACAGCAGTCCTAGCACTAGTACTGTTATTGAAAGTCGGCAAGACAAAAACTCTCTAAAACTCATTTGGGGATTTTAGAAAGCAAGCGTTCCTTATTACAGAACTGGATGCACGGGGGATCACTCCTCCTAACGTGCATACCCAGAGATGCTCAATGCTTTGTTTATATTAGTGAAATTTACACATATTAATCACTTTTCCAGGAATGAGTATACAGATTCATGCTTTTTCTCAGAACTCGTTATCTTAAGGAGCCACCCCTTTGCACAAACTCATTTTATCATCTCGGTGGTCTTCTAGGACCCTCTGGTGGTTGTTCTTACTTGTCCCCTGGGTAAACCCTTGAGTCTTAATACCAAATAAGGGCATCCTTGGTCTATATGCCAACTTGCAGGTTGCAACATTTTGCTTGAATGGGGTTTTGTCTTGTTCAAGTAGTCTGTTGCTCCTGTCCTTGTAGTTATCTTGTTCCTGCCTTGCTCTACTAACCTTATTGAACAATACTTCTGCTATTCCTGGCCTCGCTCTACTATCTTTATTTAACAATGCTTTAATTTTGTTAATTCTCCGTCAGAACCGAAGGGCACATGATTTTGCGTGCAGCAGAGGAGGTGGACATGTCAGATACCGGCCATCCTGTCACGCTGGAGCAAGTCAGATCAAGGAGCAAGCGTGGAGTGGGAATGATACTGATGGTCCTGAAAGACCCTAAAAGCAAAGCAGGTGAGTTGGAAGGGATCACCTATTAGTGGATAATATGGTCCTGCTAAGATTGCTCTTGTTAAGCATTAGCCAGGGGTGTTTATGCACTGACAGGGTGAGCACAGCTAGCCTGAGGCTCAACAAGCTACTCAGAAAGGAAACCAGATCCACTGAAATCTAGGCTTTATTATCTATATATGCAATGTTTTGCCATGGGAATCAGTGAAGAAGGAGCTGAAGGAAAAAGCATAGCCATCATTTTGACACATTATTATATTGTTTCCCTTCATTCATTGTATTAGCTGGACAACTACCTAGAAACCTTCCCAAACACAGTATTATTCCCATGTTCCAGCTAATCCAACAGTGACAATTTCTCCTGTATGTGCCTGACTGTTTTCTTCCAGCTCATCCCTGGATCAGTGCAATCTCACCCTTGGCCAGCTTGCCTTCTGCCAGATGTGGGGAAGATGGCTACCGTTTCACATTAATGGCCTCGAGGAATCTGAGGGAGGGTCTGTCGTTCACATTTACGTAGTACGAGAGCAGTTCTTTTCCAGTAGTAAGCTCTTACAAATACAGCTTGGAACAGGTTCACAGCTGGTTTTGTCATCTTTTGGAATCCTGAAGTCTCAAACTTGCAGCCTTAAAAATATACAAACCACTCTAAAACATCATAAATACCCACATAATATTTGCCTGTTTCATTTAACAAACAGCAGCTAAAAGAAAAGTAAATTGAACTCCCTTCTCCCCAAGTAAATAAAACTCTCCAGGAAAACATATTTTACTTCAAAATTATATGGCAATCTTTTTTTTCTCTCTTTAGGTTCCAGAAACATGTCCATATATGGTCTTCTTGTCAGGGACAATAAATAATGATGTAATAGAAAGGTCAACTTTGTGTCATTTAGCTAAAAGATGCTTGATGAAGTGAAGTTCTTCAGATAATGCAACAAAGAAGAAGTTTAGGATGGATAAAAGTTTCTGCCGTGCATCTTCAAACAGGAAATCTGAGATTCAGAACAACTTATATTTTGGCTTGTATTCGCTGATCATGGGGTGATCCAGAAATAAACTCCAGGCTTCAAAGCGAGAGTGTTTCAAAGCTGTCCTGCAGTTGATCGAAACATCCAGGCAAAGCAGGGAGATGAATACCAGCGAGGATTTTCTGAATTAAGACTTAATCAAGGAGATAACCCATTTCGACAATATTATTACCCTTTTATTTCAGAACAAAAAGGTAATGCAAATATGCATGTTTTGAACTTATTTAGCATTTTCAATCTGCCACTTTGCTATGTCTATGCAAATATTTATTCCTATAACCTAACACCCTAACACAGTCTTGGGAGTTTTGTGGTTTGTTTTTGGGTTGGATTTCTTTTTTTTTTTAAACAAGCCATAAAACACTCACTGGTGTTAAGCAGAACTGTAGCTCTGCCATTTCCTTATTCTTCTTTTATTTGTAGATGATGCTTATATCTTTATCCCTGGAATAACTTGCTCAGAAATAATTGGTGTCATTGTTACAACATGTTAAGGTACAATGTAGTGTGTAAGTCTGAGTGTGAAGGCAAAAAAAATGACACCAGCAAATGATTTCTTTCATTTATAAATTTCCAGTTGGTGTGACACAAAGCTAATATTGCACTGAATGCTGTGTGAATTAATGCTTTCTGAAAAGAAACAAAAGCTTGCAGGTGCATGCATTTCCAGTAAAGAATTTGCACAGAATCACGATTTGATGGCATCATAACGTATGCCAGACTGATAGGTGACCTGTTTTGACAGCTGGGACTGGACAAGGAGATTTGTTTGCATGGAGGATTCTTTTGGGAAGCCTGGCTTTGCTCCTTCAACACTGGGCTAGAACTGGAGCGGTTTGCATAACCTGTCATTACAAAATATATCTGCCTGTTGCCGCAGCTGGACAGCATGAGGTGTCATTCTCCTAACGTCCCAGCTCTGGCAGATCGGATGGCCACTGAAATCTTTCTGTTTTTCAAAAATCATTTGCTTCCCAGCAGTAGTTGTCCAATTTAACAGCCTTTGAGAACTGCAAAGATTTATCTGGAAACTGACCTAAAATAAACAAAAATGTGCGTGCTTTGAGTGCTGCAAACCGGTCTAGTTGTCATTGCTAGCAGAGGATCTGGCCTGAAAGGTGCCACAGTAAGAGCTAAAGTGGAGGCTTGGTTTACCGTGAAGGCTTCCAGCTGTGCTTACCTTCCTCAGTGTGTGCTCCTGCTGCTCTCAGAAGTAAAAAAGCAAACACACAGAAAGGCAAATGTGTATCTGCACAACCTGTGGCTCAATCATTCCTTGCAAAAAGCAAAACAAGCAAGCTGCTCCTCTCCTCTCTCTTTTGCAGCCTCCAAAGACTTGTTTTTGTTTTTAGAAATGTGGTTTATCACACCCTGAGCCATAAATACTGAGGTCCTGTATTGAGTTACAAGCTGACTGGGGTAAACTGAGTGCAAAGGCAAGCAGAGTCCATGGCTCTGCTCCCTTAATGACCTTGTCACTCACCTGCCACCCTCCTCTGACAGCAAGAAGTAATTCTGCTAATTCTGCTGCCTGGGATCTATTGAAGGAGGACAGGCAGCCTTGCTAAGCTTTTCTTTAAGGAAGTGCTATCAATGGGGACCAGTTGTTTCAGATGCTAATGGTATTGAATAGCGTGGTTCTGCATGCTCAAAGCCAGCTGTAATCCTTGTTGTTTATTTATGTTGCATCAGGGATCAGAGGCCCATTCTAGCGAGCACTGTATGTCGACAGAGCTTGCAGTCCAAATATAATAGCAACCTAATTGCATTTGTCTGTGGCTTTTGCCATAGTGTGAGTGGTTACTAACAGCCACCCCGGTGAGTAGTACCTTTGGTTTCGAAGATCTGCCAGGTACAGCTGCTCCTCCAAGCAGGGCAGAGCATCACGGCATGGACCTGCCACAAGTATTTCATTTCTGACCTTACCTTCTGGTCACTGGATGCAGCTAATGCACCTCTGCATGGGACAGGCTGATCTCTATGTCTATATAAACCAGCTTGTGCTGAAATAGGGATGGCAAAATTAAGAATCAGGATCGGGCCCTATGTAGAAATGAGAATAAATTTCGATCCAGAAGATCTTGTCAGACTGAGCAACTAAATGGCAGCACAGGCAGCAGCATCCTAACACGTGTGTCTGCCAAAGGGGACCACTAATGAGGCCATTCAGACCTGGCGGCAAAGTGATCTCTAAGGAATAAGGGCACAATGCCCCCAGCTTTAAAAATCACATTCTGCTCTCAAAGCAGATGCAATGCCCTGTGCTCCCTGCCCTGGGCTCTTGGGCTGCCAGAGAAATGCAGGGCACAACCAAACATCAAAACCTGTCCCCAAAACCTGGAATTAGGGTGAACAGTAAACCCAGCATTCAACTTAAAAATCTGATTCCAATACTTTATAGCTACAGTAAGCAAGCTCAGAGCAAGCAAATAGGTTCAAGCTGCATTTAGAAAGACCACTTTGGCTGGATCTTACTTATTCAAATTGTGTCAACCATTCCTAGCAACCCAGACTTATTTTTTTTCACACTTCTGTTACAGAAGCTTATAACTTCCAGTGCATTAGTATAGTGGGCTTTCATAAGGTTGTGGTAATTCACCACTGGCCACAGATGGGGCTACCTTAGCCCTGCTGTGTCAGCTGAGCCGGGGTGGGTCCGGGTAGCTAGAGCAGTGCCAGATGATGCCACCAAGCTCAGCTGCAGCCAAAGAAGGCTAAACTTAATCCGTCCGTGTTCCAGCTGAAGGCATGAGCTTGGCCATCAACACAGCTCAGCTGGCTCACGGAGGCTTGTCACAGAAACAACTTGAACCAGTGTCTGAGCCCTGTGGCTCTACAGCTTCAAATAAAAGCATGCCCAGGTGGAAGGGGAGGGTGATGGCTCTGCTCTGGGCCACTACATGGGGAGCTGTATGGAAGAGGCATGTGTTGTACCTCCTGCCAAACTGAGACACACCACACAGGTCAGTCTGAGGTAGGGGAGATGGGTGGAGGGAAGCGAGAAAGGCTTGAAGGCCAATTGGAACCATCTCTGCCAGGAGTCAGGACAGCCAAGGTTGTCCTTGGCTATCTGGATGGACCCAAAAGCTCCTGCAGCCCCAGGATGTGACCCTCACACCTTCATTGGGGTTGTGCCAGTTAAATGAGCAGAACTGAAAGCTTTCTCTATTTTGAGCCCCGTGATTTTTTTGCTGTAGGATGAGTCAGTGGCAGGAGCTGCAGCCAGCGCTGTTGTTTCTGCACTCTGTGGGACTCCTGTCAAAATATTTAGATAACTGAGGATCATCAACATGCAGGAGAGGTTCTCCCTTTTCTCTGAGAGTGGGTGGGACCCAGTTAACCCATACGAAGAATACGAGGGTGAAAGAGGAGTTATCCCCAAACTCCAAATCTTCTTTTTCCTTCCTTATGCCTCAATGAGGTGTGAAAGAAAAGGAGGAAGGAGGGGAAGATGCGTAGAAATGGCCTTTATACCCAGAACCATAGTGGATTTAGGGAGGCACCTAAATCAGCCCATCTGTGCCAGAGTGCAGATTTACATTGGCAGTGGTCTCCTGTACGTTCCTCAAAGCCCTGACTGCCCACAAAGGGACTCCAACACACAGCTCAGAAACATGGTGAGACTGGATTCCCTGCCTCCTGTGCTCTCAGGATCCTGATGGTGGAGCTGAGGAGGATAAAGAGGAGGGATCTGTGCCCCATGCTCCACTGCCACTGGTTGCCCTTGGAGAGGAGCCCTTATGTCTCCATTCTTGCCTCCTCCCAAGAGTCACTGTGCATCATCTCTATTAGGAGCTTACAATCAGATCCTGCCCTCTCCATTATCTGCTTAGCTTAGGTCTCTGAGTCACCATTGGGGCCAGGTCCCTACATTTAGGCATTGCAGTGCTGGATGCTGCAGACAAGCCTTCTGACTTCAGCCCGTGGGTTTCACACATCCGCAGCGCACCGGGCACTGAGTGAGTACGTAGGCTGATGGACTATGGAAGGGCTGCCCAGCATGTCAGGAGTTGAGCAAGCCAAGCGGCAGCTGAAACTGCTGGGAAAACAAAGCTGTGTCATGGTTCTTGGCCAGGGGTGGGCTGGAGTGCAACCAAGAACAGGTACCGGAGTGGCTGGGGCACAGGGCTATCCATACGGAGCAGCTGCGTACGGGAGCTGTCAGCAGTTTGATGCCTGGGCTTGGTTCCTTGGGACAGTGAGAGTCATAGCAGAGCTGAGGCACACCAACTCTCGCTGGGAAAGGTAACCAAGAGCAGCTTTGAGAGATCTGGCTGAAAATTAAAAAGGAAACCCCAGCAAAACCAGGTTGCAGTGTTTACAGCAACAGAAGGTTTAACTTTAGCGGTTTTCATGGCTGTTAAATACATCCCTTATTGTTGCAAGTCATAATGTCAGTCTGAAATCTGCTGGGCTCCCATTTACTCTGAACTCTTCCCACTTCTCCTGGGGTGTGCTTGGGGTCTGAGGTGGCTGTTGACGTGGGGAGATACCACCATTCCTGAAGTGAAATGCTTAAATCCGAGATTTTAAGTTACTTATTACTTGATTCAAGATCCCGCAATTTCTTTAAACTCTGCATTAGCTTCTTTTTAAAAAATTATGGTTAAAGAAACAAACATGACTGTCCTGACATGCACAGATACAGCTCAGTTGCCACTTGGGGTCAGGAGTGTCTCTTGGCTGTGCATGCAGCAGCGAGGACTGCTAGAGCAGGGTTATCTCCTGGCATGAGGTTCATGGCATGCTGGACGTTTGATGTGGGTGCCAGTCCCTGGGCAGTCAATGCTGCCCTGGGCATTCTGTGAGCCGGGGACAAAGTCCCAGCCTGCTGGAGGAGCAGCTGCAGGTGGAAGAGGAGCTGAAGGCTTCTCTCCATCAGCGGTGCCTGGAGGCAGGTTCTGAGCAGCAGGAGGCTGGGGATGGCTCTGCCAGCCTCATGCGTGTGGCTCTGTCAGGTGGCCCAGCTCAGCTTGGCCTGTGGCCAGGGAGAGTAGGGTTGTTGAGAGCTGGAGACCAGCCCTGCTGTGGCATCACTGGGGCAGGGACTGATGGCCCCCAGGAGGGGCTTTGCTGGCAACCCCACAGGTGGACCCAGCCAGCCCCTCTGCGCCTGGAGAACATGCCTTCCCACTGCCTCTCTGCTAGCTCCCTGTCCTGTCCATGGGCAGCCTGTAGCCATTGCTCCTCATCCCAGAGTTCTCCATGATTTCACACGGTTCTCGCTGCCTGGTGTCCTTATAAAATGCAAACCTTTCCCCCTTGGCTGTCATCTTCTTAAAAGAGGCAAGCTTTTCCATCTCCTCCCATGAAATGAGACCTTGGCTCTTGAACACTGGTGGTCAGAGTGCTCTCTGGCACCCAGATGAGATCCTGCTAGAGCATCAAACTATTCATGGCTGAATAGTTCCTCTCACTGCTGGAAATACCGCAGAATTTTGGATTGTCTTTGCCATTTTTGAGTCCACACTGCGGTGATGGCTCATAGTCATTCTGTGATTTCTGAGTGTGATGTTTCCCCCTTCTCTCATTTCCAGCTCTTAACCACCAGTTTTTAGAAGAGATTCTGACCATAAGTCTTAAAGATCATGACCTTGAACTTTGTTCTGTGAAAATCCAAAAATCAGAAGTGAAACCAAGCAGTTGTGCTGCTCTCCTAGATGAGTTAAACAAAGAAAGTCACTTCAAAGAATAGCTTTGCATGTTGCTTGAGAGATTGCCAGATATGGTGGAAAAAATTGCTCTACGGAGTCTCTTTACACTTCATGGTGGAGAACTTGCCCTTGCACAACACCAGCAAACACAGGCAAACATCTTCTCTTGATTTTCTGCAGTTAGAGCAAGAAATAAAACAGAAAAAAAAAAACCAACCAAACAAACAAACAGAGATGTCCATTGGCAATCCCCTAAATTCATTTCAAAGCTGTATTTCTTTAATCTTAGTGGATTTCTTTTACCTATTTTTCTTTTGAACTGAGGTAACCAGAATAAGTAGATAAAAACCTGCCTTGCTTGCAGCAGCTCCCTTCCCTTTTTCAAACACCAGCTAAATCAGTTACTTCTATTTGACATAAAGTTCATTAACTTTATATAATGTTCTCTCCCCAGTGAAGGATTTCTGAAGGGTTTTCTGATCAGTCAAATCAAGAGGCAGAGCTGAACATAAGCACAAGATGGCTGAGTGTCTTCCTTTCATTCTCCATCAAAATTGATGAACACAATTTCCTTTTACAGGAAAGAAAAAAAATAAAGATAAAAATGGCCACAACGGCAGCAAATACTCAAAGGCAAACGATAGGCTGTGAGGAGTACAGTCTGTACAGTAGCTTGAGTGAAGACGAGCTCATAAAGATGGCCATCCAGCAGAGCTTGGAAGAGGACCCTGTGGGCCAGCCAGCTGCCCAGAGCCACCAGAAGTCGATGGTGGCGGGTCCCAGCGAGGCGACCCTCCCCGGCCGTGCCAGCAGCCACAACCCGCCCTACCACCTCTACCCCTGGCAAAGGTGAGTGCCTGCCTGAGCCCTGCAAACACCCTGCCCGGGAAGAGCGAAACCAGCTCCCTGTCTAAACATGTGCTTTCTAATTAGCTTTACCAGGCAGCTGCTCGGCGAGTCTCTCATTAGTTTGAAAGCCAGAGGCTGCTATTAATGCGATGAGGTCAACAATTTATGCCCTCGGAGTGAAATGGGAATTTTCTTGATGCTGTCTGTTTTAAGGAACAAATAAAATAAGAAAAGGGGCACTGCTACGAGCTCTCCTGAGTGACAGGAGCCCTGCCGAAGCCAGCAGCTCCTTTCACCCATGGGGGCACACTGCGCTGAGCTGAGGTTTCTCCTGAGAGGGAGCACAATATTTGTTATGGGAAAACATAGGGGAGAGGCCAAAAATAGTCATATAAAACAGTGTGAGCTGGCTACCTTTTAGATACTACAGTCTTTAAAGGCCTCAGTTATTTCAGATCAGAGTCTGACCTCAAGCACACTGGTCTCAGCCAAGAGCGGCTCCAGACACCAAAGCGTGGTGGCATCCCCTTCCCCTGCGGTGCTGGGCTGTGGGTTACAGAGACCTGCTGACAGTTTCAAACCCAGACATTGTTCTCCTTTCATTTTCTAAATGGCAAATTTCTCAAGGGGGGAGGCAAGGGGTTACAAAATCACCCCCAAACCAAGGAAAAATATCCCTTTCATTTTTTATTTTTTTTAAAGAGCTGGGAGTAACTGAATTTTTGTTCATCCTTCTTTCTCAAAACTCCACTGTCCTCTGACACCTCATTCATTACCACCTGTGATTGTCTGGTTTCCAAGGCTGGGAAACTTGGGACAGCTTGATGAGCAGTAAGCCCGTTTCATAGCTGCGGATTCAGGATGCTGAACAGCAGGCAGTCCTGCTCCCACCAAAGGTTGTGGCATCTCTGTCTGATGACTTGTACTGTCAGCTCTGCTGTGGACCCAATACATGGGAGAATAGGGGTTTCCCTGACCATTTGCTCGTGTTCTCCTCGGGGGTCCTGTGGCACCTGCTATTTTGGCAAAGGCAGCATCTGCAGTTCTGTGCATTAACCTGCTCTGTTTTTGCCTCAGCCCAGCGGCTTTTGACCTCCCACTGGAGGAAAAACCTTGTAGCTCCAGATCCGCAGCGTTGCTGAACTCTTCTGCCACTGGGGCAGAGCTGGGCTGGAAACAGAGGGGGCACCCGGGGGCCCTGGTTCCTCCTCCGCCCCCGACCTGCTTCACGACTTCCGAGGTGATGAATGTCACCTCGCCTTGTGCCTGCTTCCTGTGCGGTGGTGGTAGGGTTAACCTCACTGTTGTCTTATATGGTCATTTGAATCCCCTGACGCTTCCTCAGAGGGCCAAAAATAATCTCGAGCCGAGCGAGCAGCTGAATCCAGCACTGAGCAAGCCGTGGCCATCTGCTTTTATTCAAAGCCCTGACCGGCAGGCTTTCTCTCTCCGTCTCTGTGGATGTGTGTCTCTGTTTCTGCCTCGACATGACCTGTTTCTCCTATTCGGAGTATTTCTCCTTATTTCATTCATGTCATCGCCACTCCAGATTGGCAGCCCAGCCGAGAGGCCGTGCTCAGCCATCCAGCTCGGGGGCAGCCTGGGGGGTCAGGCGAAGGTACGACGGCAGCCTCTTCAGCACGTCCCAGCCCGTGTAAGTGCCTCCTTCTCCTTCTCCCGCTTTCCCCCGCGGTCAAAACAAGCCTCGCTACCCACTCTTCCCCCAGGCCAGCTCTTCTGCGTGGCAATGGTGGGGGGAAATGGTGGTGTTCATCTGGAGGAGTTCATGAGCTGCTTAGAAGGGTCTCGCTGATGTCCGCACCGCACCCTCGCTGCCTCCCCGCTTCCCACCTGCCCCAGACCATGCCCAGCCTCTCGTGGGTCACTCCTCTCAACCCCACCTTGTTCTCCCCCTTCATCCCTCTCCAGCGCACATGTCCTGGGGACTCCGGGTCATTCGGTAGCTCTGAGGTGACAAGGACAGCAGGGAAAGGGATGCCTGTGCTGTGGTTTATTTTTACAGGCTGGCTCCCGTATCCACACAGTAGATGAGGCAGGCAGGTGCTGATATTAACTCCATTGGTATTAAGTTCACGGCTCAACGGTGAGGAAGAGTAGGGAAAAGAGACATTTTATAGCAGTATATAAACGGGGTGAGAAAGTCCAGTCCTTTGAAGTAAGTATTTTATGAATGTTCCCAAAATACTGTGCCTGTACCCAGCAATACCTGCACTGTGCTGCCACACCGAGGAGGGCTGCTGGGTACCACATCTTACCTCTCCAAGGAGGAAACCAGCTTGATGGAACTTTGATCCTCCTGGCTATCTTTCATGGTTGGCAGAGGCTGTCAATAAGCTGAGGTGAACACAGTCATGGATAAGGAAAGCAGACAGGCAAGGGGGTGGCCTGAGCTCTGCCCAGTGCCTGTATGCACTGGAAGTGTCTGGACCATGATGGGTTTGTTACAGCTCTCTGAGGGACAGAGTAGAGGCATGCACCTGCCTTTAGCTACCAGATGAAGAGAGGAAAGTGTTGTAGGCAGCACTTCTGTGTCCCGCAGAAAAAATTTCCCTTTTTTATCTACCCAGTTCAAATCCACTTTGTTTTACCCATCTCATAAGTCGCTCCCTGGATGCACGGTTGCAGTGACTGCCCCTCCACCACTCTTCCTTTCATCCCTCACCCAGCTCTATAATCTCCCCCACCTCACCCTGGCTGATCCAGGCTCTGTCCCTGGCTCTCCATCAACATTGCCCTCCCTGACACTGTGAAAACCTCTTTCTGCTGACACATGAAGTCTCCCTCATCCCTGTCCGCTTCCAGCTCCCCTTGGCCACCCTGAAATCACATCCTTTCATTAACTGCTCTGCACACCTTGCATGCCTCTCTCCTGCCCTGGGTTCAAGGACTGGAGGGCAGGTTTTTCTTCTGCATCAGTAGCTCAATAGAGTTCAGTCCACAACAAGGCTGGGACAAGGCTGATACAAGATACCCCTCCTCTGCTTGCCAGGTGAGAGCAAAAAAGTGGCTGGGAAGCCACAGGAGAGCATGATGGCATGACTGTTTTATAGCCCTGGTCTCAGAGCCAGGTAGGGATGATAGTTGGCTTCACCTGGGGAGATGTTGTTCTTTCTTGCTGCCTGCATCTCACCAGGCTGCCAGGAAAAGAAGGAGCTTCCTAAACCTTTCTGTGCTCTACTGAAGCGCTTCTGCAGCCCTCAGAATTGACCCCACCATGCATCTCATCAGCAATGAGTATTTATTATCTTGGTTACTGACTTTTGAAATGCAGTAATTCTTTTGATTCACCTACAAGATTAAGATTTTAGGCTTCCTCCATAGTTTTAATACTCATTTTCTCTGTATCTGATGAAATCCAAGAAGGAGAATGTGTTAGCTTTTTGTAACAGCCAACTATGAGCCAGGCAAAAAACAAGGATTTCACATGGAGATTTGTTAAACTTTCTGTACTCATCTGGAATTTGCTTGGCTAAAGCATCTACAGCCTGGTCCAGCAAACCCCCCCTCATCTTACTCAGGAATCATTTAAGGTCAAGGAGCCCAACAGAAGTTTGCTTCATTCAACACCCGAGAGCTTAAGCAGAGTAGTAACTGATTCTTCACACATTTTTAACCCTACCACGCATCCGAGGTACTCTCTGCTTTCACTGAGGCTTCGGCTAATGTGATTCACCTTGCATTTGCTGTGTGCCAGCCCCAGGCACAGACTCCTGCTGTGGCCCACCTGGCATGCAGTAGCTCATTAAGTGCTGGTAACTCTATCGTGTGCCCAAATCCGGAGGTCACAGTGATCAGCCCTGCATGTGTAACCCGAACTTTTGCACAGAACAACAGATGGCTTTGGCAGCCTTCTGCCAGAGGCTTTTAAAGACCAAAATCCCCCACCTTCTCCTCCTCGCCCAGCCAAACATGCCAATTGTTGCTGTTAACTGACTTTGACAAAATGCTCAATTTTAAACGCCTATATAAAAACCTATTATCTATAGAAAACTAGCAATTTTAGGTGTAGTACTCAGGGTACTCCAAATAGTATGGAGATACAACAGTGTGCCTGGGACCTCAGCCTGGCAGCTATTAGAAGGTCAGTTGATTCCTCCTGGGTGGGCTGTGGCCAGGAAGGCAGCTGCCTACTCTAGCTGCTATCTCCCCAGGAGATAACATGGCCATGCCTGGCTTTGTGTCCCATATCTCCCTCCATTCCAGTATTGCTATTTTTGTGACTCTTCTCTCTTGAGATCACTGCTTCCACTTATAGTGAAGGAGCAAGGGACACTGACTACTTTTTCACCTGGGAAACAGTGTCTTTTCCCATTCCTTGGCACATGTGCTGTGTTCACCTGTTTCCACTCCAGGCTCTATCCTCAGAGAAGCAGCCCGCTGAACTTTCTTTCAGTGCTAATATCAGTGTTTATTGCACAGATTGGGTATGTCTGGGCAGGCTGAAATTAGTGATGCCCATGTGAATTTCAGGCTGTTGGTCTCTCAAGCCCCTGCAAGACAATGAAGTCCTGTAACTGCTGCTCCTGTAACCTGCATTAATGCAAAGGTTGTACCAATGATCTGCTTTTTGAAGACTCCTGTGCTGAACTGCCCATATTTTTCTGTCTCTGATCTCACTCTGTTATGGCATTTTAGACCTTCTGACACAACCAGAGTTTCTGGTTGTTCCCATCATCTCTGCCCTGTATGACCTTCATCACATGCTGTATTCCTACCCTGGTGATGCTAATAGTCTCTTGAGAGATGCACCTCCCTCCCCAGTTTCTCTGCCTTCAAGGCTGCAAGATTTTATCTTTAGAGTTATTTCAAACCACAAACTATCCTATGTTTTCAACTTCCTCTTGTTCTCTGTCTGAAAATATAGTCCACATTCATTTTTTGCAAGTCCCCATTATAACGGGGAAAAATGCTTCCCCCTTTGCAGTGTTTTTTCTCCTGGACCTTAGCCATTTGGTGGCTGTCTTCTCCCAGCACAGCTCAGCAGGACCAGGGCCAGGCTCTAGCACTGGAATATTAGAATTGTCTAGGTTGGAAGGGATCTTTAAGATTATCGGGTTGACATAGTGCTTAGTGACATGGTTTAGTGATGGTTTTTATTAGAGTTAGGTTGATGGTTGGACTAGATGATCTTAAGGGTCCCTTCCAACCTAGACAATTCTATGAGTCCAACCATTAACCTAACACTGCCAAGTCCACCACTAAACCATGTCCCTGAGCACCATGTCTACTCATCTTTTAAATACCTCCAGGCATGGTGATTCAACCACCTCCCTGGGCAGCCTGTTCCAATGTTTGACAACCCTTTCAGTGAAAAAAATTTTCCTAATAGCCGTCCTAAATCTACCCTGGTGCAATTTGAAGCCACTTTCTCTTATCCAATCGTGTGTTACTTGGGAGCAGAGACCAAACCCCACCTCACTACAACCTCCTTTCAGGTAGTGGTAGAGAGAGATAAGACCTCCCCTCAGCCTCCTTTTCTCCAGACTAAACAAAGCCAGTTCCCTCAACTGCTTCTCATAAGACTTGTTCTCTGGACTGCTCACCAGCTCCGTTGCTGTGTTGGAAGGCACACACAGCACATCACCCTGCACAGAGTGGCTGCCTGCCATGGGCAAGGATCCTGCCCGCATCACCTGCAGGGTACCAGCTCCCTGCCTCTGCTGCGCTGCTGGCCATCTCAGCTGGGGTGGAAGGAGGGAAGCAGGTCCTCTGCAGGCACTGTTGAACACTGGTACGGTGACTGCCAGGCAGTGTCGTGGCTCCAGCCGAGCGAGGAGTCTCACAGCAGCTCTCGCTGTTGCTCTGTGAGAAAGACTGATGTGCCCAGGTCAGCCCTGCTTTGCAATTGCTCTTACAGAGCCCAGAGAAATGGGTTGCTGCCCGGGCTGTGCGGAATGCATGCTTGGCAAAAGGAAGGCTTGTCACAGCAAAGCTCCCTTCTAGGCTGCTCATTGTGTCTCACTTCTGGGTGGCATGGAGCATACATCACAGCTTTTTGTAGATTTTCACATTGATCCTCTTCTAGAAAGCTTCAGAATTAGGTAGCATCAAAAAAGATGACTTTCACGTTCTTTTTCTTTTCACTGAAATACTACTTTAACACTTTTCAGTGATTCTACACATTTCTATGACTTTCTACTCCAAAAAGGCTTTAAAATATTCCCTGCCTCTCAAGTTTGTTTTTAGATTCATTTTACTCCCTGTGCCTAGAAGTTACTTTGTCTTGTGGAGCCTAGCAGTGGTTTTCTGGGTTCAAATGCATTGTAACATGAACCACTTCACAGCTTGGTGCCAGGTCACAGTTGTGGTTCCAGATGCCCCTCAAGCATGCAGTTACCTGGGGAACTGCTAACCTGGCCAAGAGGTTTGCAAGAGGGGACTTGTCGACGGAGCTAAGGGATCTGCTCCCAAGCAGGCTTCTGAAGACCAGATTTTCATAAGTGTCTGGTACATAACGTGTTTTACTGGGACACCAAAGACACGTTTTTGAAGGACTGTAAAGTCCAAAGTGGTTCTTATTTCTGAAAATTTGAGTACTCAGTGCTGAGATAACAGCTGGGGATCTCTGGGGCATGGTTACAAAGGGCAGCTCAGAATTTCATTTGGGTGGATGGATTATGTCGATTTCAGTCCTCCCTGGCTGAAGAAAGGAGAGCTGAGACCAACACCACAATGTTCGCATGATCTAACCAGAGCTCTCCCTTCTTCATAACTGGGCCAGCTAACTTCTGAAAAGAGGTTTGTGTAAGAGAAATAAGAAGTATCTTTAAAATTCAAGAACAAGATTCATGGAGAATTTCTGCTTTAGGGCTAAGCCACCCGGAAATCAAAGAAAAAAAATTTCTTCAGGGATGAAGAGAGGCAATTCTCTTCAAAGCTGATCTTGTTTAAGAGATCTCATATGGAAACACCTTGCCACATGGGAGAGTGATGTAATTATCACAACCATGGATGCTCATGGCAGTGTACAGAGCATAGATAGAGCTAGTCTCCCCCAGCTCCAGATATCTAAAATATAAATGTTCACGTCGGAGATTAGTTGCACCTACACTTTCCTTACACTCTGAGGAAAAAGGTTAGAACCTCCAGCCAGTGTTTCTTCCACTGGGAATGGCCAAATTTGAGCACACCCATTTTACCCCCACAGGCCCTGTAACAAGGCACCTTAGGGCCACAAATACTTATTATATAGGCTGTAGGGGTTTGGTATTTTGGCGAAATGATACAGTGGTGTTGCTGAAAAAGCTTCTCAGTATTGAAGGAAGCATTAATCTGATTTTAATCTTGTTTTAAAGAGAACTTGACCCTGTAGTGGCAGCAATCAAGGACGGAGATGAAAAAGCAGTATGTAACATGATGAAATCCGGAAAAAACCTTTCTGAACCTAATAAGGACGGCTGGATACCCCTCCATGAAGCTGCATACTATGGCCAAGTGGGTTGCCTGAGCCTGTTGCAAAAAGGTCAGTGTAAAAGTAATTCATTACAAAAGGGAGAAGACGAATATGAATAAAATGAAAAGCAGAAATAGCAGCAGCCCAATCCTTGCTTGGGATTCTGTGTGAAGCTTTTTTTCAACCTGAGTGTATATTAATTCATCTCCTCTTTGAGAATACGTTTCCAGACTGAAACCTCTAAAAGTCAGGATCTTCAGGAAAAAATGATCTCCAGATAGATCTTGCCAAGTCCTGGATTTCTCACAGTAAGGCCTTGTAGCTGAGCTCTCAGCTGCTGTGAGCTGCTGGGCTGCCATGGCTGACAGCAATTACCCCACTTCTGACAAGCTGGACATCCAGCGCAGCACCTCTTTGCTGGTGACTGAAAGTGGTAAACTACCCCAGGTTGCTTTCAAACTGCTACTGAAGAGCATATCTCAACAGCTTTCTGCATCACCAGGGGCCATAGCTGAACGTTTTAATCTGAGCCAGTGACTAGTTTAGAAAATTATTCTGAGTTATACTGACTTTATAGTATGTTCTTAACTTTGTTCTTGGGCAAGGAAAAGAGAAGAAGGAATAAACAACAAAAACTTACCTAAAACTCCAAGGATTTTGACAGGTGATGGTGCTGCAGATGGTGCACTAGATGCCATAATGACTCTGGACTCACCATTTCTTCACAGCATACCCTGGTACAATCGACCAGCGCACACTCAATGAGGAGACAGCTCTTTACCTGGCCACCAGCCGGGGCAACCTGGACTGCCTGCTCACCCTGCTGCAGGCTGGGGCCGAGCCCGACATCTCCAACAAGGCCAGAGAAACACCGCTCTACAAAGGTGAGTGGCTGTGTTTCCAGGCATGCTGAGCTCTTCTGGCAGCACCAAGGCAGAGCTGCAGGTTCTCTTGTGGTGTGGGGCTGAAATGCAGCAATTACCTCCTGTTTTCTACCTCCTTATCTCCTCCCTTCTATCTCCTATGCCTGACCTGCCTTGCCATGGCCTCTCTTCTCATCCACATCAAAGCCAGGATTGGTGGCTGCCCCGTGGAGTGTGATGTGGTGCTAAGGGTGGGGAATGTGGTGCTTAGAGGGACACTTTCAGCACAGGGTGTCCACACCGTGTCCTAGCCTTAGGGAAAACTGGGTAGGACAGGAGTACGTATGCATTTTAAATAGCAGGACCTAAGTAAGACGTGGGGATATAGTAATTGTAGACATGCCAGTGATTCATATACTGTGTGGGTCAGGTTAGGCTGTGTGCTAGGGGGATGCATAAAGTTATAAACAATTCAGTAAAGTACATAAAGTATTTGACATGCACATATAACTTTGCTGCTGGTCAGAGAGAACACTTACTTTAGCATTACATTCATGATATCACAAAGATTCCAAGAAAGAGCTGATCTCTCACACCTTCATGTCCCTCCCACTTTTATTGACTGCTCTTGTCATGACTATTTTTGGTGCTCTAAAATACTAAAAAGTACATATTACTGGTTTCAGCAGTAAACTTGCCTCCTACTTCGGATGCTTGGCATTAGCACTGCTCAGTTTAGAAGCTTTAGTTTTAAAATTCTGGCTTATAGTCAACTAAGGGAAAGCTGTTCAGCTGTGTATTAAACACAGTAGTGGTAGTAGTAGCAGCAGTAGTACTACTTGTAGTAATAATAATAACAATAATAATAACAACAATCAAATGAACCTCTGGCACCCTTTAGCCAGAGAAAAACTGTTATTAAGAATGTGTTAGCATTGATGCCAAAATATGCTGGTCTATCCTCCAGCAAACAAAAAAGAGCAAAAAAATTAGCATAACAAATTACTTATTCCTAGTATGGAAGCAAATTAAACTCTGCAGAGCTATGCATGGATAATTACAGCAGTGTCTAATCAGACAGTTGCTTTCAGTACACGTGACACCTATGTATGGGAGAGGAAGCTATGGGATGTCCCAAGGGTAGAAGCAAAAACAAAAGGCCAAACCTCTGTGAGAAAAAGAAATTATTATTCAAAGAAAAAAACAATTGCTATGGAATGTGCTTGCCTCTCTTTCTGCACATTATAAAACAAATGCTAAGTGGGGTTTGTAAATGTGGCTGCTTATTCTAGGTGCCTTTGGTTTGGGGTTCCACAGTAAAGGTGTGGGAAGCCTCATGATTTGGGACTCAAAAAGCAATGGAACAAATTGGTAGAATAAAAATCAACAAATACTATTAATTATTATGAAAATACCTTTAGCTCAGCATGGTCCTGATCGTCATAAATTGTTGCCAGCCAAGAGACTGCTACCAACTTAAACTACTATTGTTTTCTAAGGATCCTTTTCACAGGGCCACTGTTGGTTTGGGCTTTTTTTTATTTTCTTGCCTATATACAGCTTTATCAGCAGTCCAGGGTAGTAAGATATAGAGTCAGTTTGGACAGAATTTGGAAAAAAAAAGTGTTCAGGTCATGTGATTTCTGTAACATGTTTGTTCTTCAGAAATTATCTCCCCCACTTTATCACCTCCCTGTGTCGCTGTGGTGTCTGGTTGGTACAAATGTGCTGGGCTGGATTCCCTTCAGTCCTGTACGTGATGCTTACCCTCCCTCAGGTCCCAGCTGAAGATTGTCTTCACACCCACATGCTTTACAAACCCTGGACAATGTTGGTTGGCAGCAGCCTTGGCCGTCATATTGACTTAGGTGGATCTTTGGTCTTACTCACTATGGCCTACTTGTATTATATTGCCTTATGCTACATGAAATGGGTACCACAACACCCAGAATCTTTCAAAAGCTTGTCCTAATCATTTCCCTTTTTTCCCGAAACAGCCTGTGAGCGCAAGAATGCAGAGGCCGCGAGGCTCCTGGTACAGTACAATGCTGATACCAACCACCGTTGTAATCGAGGGTGGACTGCCCTCCATGAAGCTGTTTCTCGAAATGACCTGGAGATTATTGATATCCTTGTGAAAGGGGGTGCCAAGATTGAGTCTGCGAACGCCTATGGGATCACGTCTTTATTTGTGGCAGCTGAGAGTGGGCAATTGGAAGCTTTGAGATACCTGGCAAAATGCGGTGAGTACAGTTGTGCCATTACATGCTTTTACTCATTTCATTCTTAATATTTCAAAGTTCCCATTAATTCTCCCCTGGCTCAGATTTTCTGCCTCTGGAGACAAGGCCTGGCCTGCAGAGATTCTGAAACCCTGTTGCTCCAGACGGCTGAATTGTGTGGGGTCTTTCAGAGAGCATGGTCTAGACACTCATGCTTCTTCAGCATTCATTTATGGTCACCTACTTTGGGAAGTAATGTGGTGCTCTCTAATTGCATTGCCTGACCGCTTTCAAAACCCATATTGCTGCATGCATGTAGCCTAAAATCCAATCAGTCATAAAAGACAACTAAAGGTGGTAATAGATGGCAGAAGTTGAACATTAGCCAACCCCATCTGCTCATAAATATGTGCAGTGATGGGCAAGGTTAGCTCTCCTCCACTAATAAATCCTGCTGAAAATGAAGTACTATTGTATAGTTAATGAATTTACACCAAGGGGAAGCAGACTCACTCTCCCCAGGTGTATATGCTCAAACATCTAAACACAGTGAATTTCATTCTAGTTTACACTAAACCTACCTTTTATGGCTCTATTTGTGTAAAACAGCTTTACAATAAACACAACATTCTTTACTATGATTCTGAGGCATATTTTATTCTCACTGTGGGCTAATGTAGGTAAGAATTGGGTCCCACACTTCTGAAACGAAAGCTAAACAGTGATGAAGATAAGAAAAAGTCAGTATGAAGCAGTCAGTATGGCTAAGAAAAATATGAGCATTGGGGAATGAAAAAATGTTTCCTGCTGTCCAGCAAGCATTGTCGAGTCAGTTTTATATGACCAGTTAGTCCACCATACTGCCTACAATTTTAGAAACTAAGCCAGAATGTGATTTGTGTTTCAACTTAGATATTAGGATTTTCTTAAAGTTCAGTTTTGAGGAAAAATACTCAGGAGAGAATCCAATAAAACTGTCCAATTGTTTCAAGCCCTGAAAAGCTCCTCTGAGAATCCCAGGGATGATATCACTGCATGATCAAAGTTCATCATGAAAAGGGTTTCTTTTTCATTTCTTTTTCATTAGGAACATAGTCCTGTGTTATGTTTTGTCACTGCAATTCTCCTGATGTTTCCAGCTATAACATCTTCAAAGGGTCAAACACAACACAGATGTTTCAGTTTGGGGTGACAGCAGAGGGTAATGTTCTCTTTGGCAGGGAGTTTTCTTGATCAAACAGGAGACTGATTGGCTTCTTTATTGGAGTTTAGAAGCGAAACTCCAGTGAACTGTCATTTCTATTTAGAATACACATAGAGCAGCCTTCCTGAGGACACCATGGTACAGTATATCACAGTCGAAGCCCAGGCTTTCAGGCCTTAAATATATAGCACAGAAAATATGAGGTTCCAAATTGGTTTTGGCCAAGTATTAAGTGTTGGTTTATTCTTGCATGTTGTTTATTAAGCCAAGCACAAGCTAGAGCTCATGGAAAAATGCCTCAAATAATCTAGCAGCTCATTGATAATATTTATCTTTTTTTGGTTTCTGTTTGGACCCTAACCTGAACCTTCATGCTAATGATAGCTAATCGTTGCCACACACGTTAAATTCTCCCTCATAAAATCCACATCATAATAGAAGCCAGTGGATTTCTATAGTTATATATTATACTTTATGTTCTATATTCTTATATTCTATAAGTTATAACTGTATATAATTTATATGACTGTATCACCTCTGACGTGACCTCATTCATATCCCCATCCAGCATGTTTTGTAGCTCCAGTGTCATGGAAACGTACATGTTCGTTCAAAGTATGTTCCTTACATCCTATTTTTATCTTTTCGTGCTACAAAGATTTTCTTCCTTCCTAGGTGCTGATATAAATACTCAAGCCAGTGATAACGCTTCTGCTCTTTATGAAGCCTGTAAAAATGGACACGTGCCAATTGTGGAGTTTCTTTTGTCCCAAGGAGCAGACGCTAACAAAGCCAACAAGGATGGCCTGTTACCTCTTCACATAGCAGCAAAGAAAGGGATTTGCGAGTAAGTTTTACTTCATTTCACAGTTTCATCTTTTAGACAAAAGTCCAAAGTCCTTATGAAAAGAATCATAGAATTGTGTAGAAATGAAGAATGTGTTTGCTGGTTGGGATGGGGTGGGGTGAACAGGAATGTGGGGTGCAAGATTCCTTTAGTTTTGCCAAGATACCACCTATTATAGCTGAATAACCTCATGTACCTAGGATTTCAATTAAACCAAACTCCAAAAAAATTGCTTGAGATAGAATAAAAAAGCATCTGTGTGTGTCTGGGAGGGCAATTAAGGTTAGTCCTCTATAGCTATTGCAGCATAGTTTGTGATCATTTATCTACATGAGCCCATTGTGATTCTTCTGCACAAACAGAACATGCTGCACTCATCTCTGTGTTCAGGTTTTATTGACAATAATTCAGACGCTGACAGCGGGAAGTGGTTAAGTGAATCTCTAGGGCATTAGTGAGATTGTTGCTAGAATACGGTGTCCGGTTTTGGTATCTTCCCTTTCAGAAACCTTTCAGGAAATTGGAAGTGCTTCAGAAAAGAAGTATGAGAATTACTCATGGTCTGGAAAATACACTTTATTAGTGAGCGATTAAATGACTCTTAAATGTAACAGACATGCATAAAAAGATCCAGGTTATTTTTTTTTCTGACGTGAAATGTGTTTGAGATATTGTTGAACATATTCTTTGAACAGTGAGAAAAGTAACTAATGGAAAAAATAATTGGGAATTGGGTATAACCTGACCTCTGGAGGACAGGTGTTCATAGGAGGGGGAGAAACTGTACTAAGCCTGTGAAAAAGGATATCAATTTAGAAGATGCTGTCTAGGGATGGGACTGTTGCACTGTCATGTAAATAGTGTTTACTTAGCTCTTTCAAGACTTGGGCTGTTGCAGCATGCTTCTAAGCATGAAGTCCTTAGCGTTTACTTCTGATCCTAGGGCAAGTTTTGTCTCCTGCCTTTAACCCCTTGCTGCTGGGAGGGCCAATGGCACATAGCTATTTTTGCAAAACACAGTCACATCTTGCAGTGACTGTAGTGGACTTTTCTGACTATCACAGTTTCTACCAAAGTCCTTTCAGCAACAGTCAAAGGATATTCAACTGCAAAGACTGTTTCTGGATAGTAAAACTGTCTTTGCAAATAGCTGCTAGAGTGGATTCTCACATATTTTACAATGTCTGAAGAAGGAAAACTTTTGACAGCACTACAGTTTCCTATAGCATCTTTTATCCTAGTATTTAGGTCTGCTTGGGAATCCCAATTAAGCTTCTCAAATCACCTTGATAGACCTGAGGATATTGATTTTCTGTAGTTGGAGCAGTCCTGCTTCTTTGTGCAAGCTGTGTATTCCAGAGGGCAGCCCAGTGTGAATTTATGTAATGGGTTTATGTGCTTACAGCATGTACATGAATACTCTGCATAGACTAATGCAGGCATGATTCAAAATTTTCTCTGGGGTTTGAGTTACAAAGACATTTTCTTGAAAACAAACACATTTTAGATGAGAAATGTGCCAGAGACAGAACCCAGCTTCAGTTGCTCACTTTCAAAACAGCTCATCTGAAAGTACAGTAAGTTGATCTGAATCCAATTTGTATATAGAGTCTGGACCAGCTCTCTGAATCTTTTCCTCTCCTCAATAGTTCCACATCCTGACCTGAATCCATCCCCATGTTAAGAAAGAAAGGGCCTGATTCAGACCTCACGTCTATTATTCCCAACAACCAGCAGCATAAATGAGACCAGAATTCAGCCCAAATGCTGTGCTCCTTCACTTGAAAAGACTGAGCACAAATTTTTGTGCACAACTGCTGCAAACTAAGTGAGAAAGAAAGAAAAAAGAAAAAGATCTTCCCTCATAAATATTTATCTAAATGACAAAGCTTTATCCCAATTGGCTGATCATTCTTAATTCCTTTGGTATTCAGTAAAATAACACTCTTCACGGTGACCTCTCTTTGTATTCCTGCAGATTTAATACGTAATTCTGCAGGAATTCCACGCTTCAACTTTTTGCCAGAGCACGAAGGCTCCCTACCATCAAAAAGCCAAGAATGTGGTCCCAAGGCTCAACTGTCAACTCTTATTGCTTGGTGTTTGTTTACTTTAAATGACACCTTGTCAATACTGACCTGATATTCATAAGGGTCATCTCATCAGCTGTAGGACAATTGCAAGCAGTCATTTAACTCATTCCCCCTTGGAACTCAGCCGTTGAGAAGGGAAGACTTTGTGAAGTGTGGGCAGATTTATTAAGTAAACACAAGTCACTAAATGCTTGGCACGCTCATAGTAAGGATGCTCTGCCTCCTCTTCCATAGAATTTGTAACAAATAGAAATCACAGAAGCAGGTGTCAGGGATAAGGGGAAACTCAGTGCTATTTCAAAACTCTGCATGAAGCTCAGCCCTGTGACAGATGTGGGATGTGGTCTGGCTTGTTTCGCCTTGGCTGCCTTCACTTGAGCCGCCTTCCCCCTCTAGACAGACTTGAAAGACTGCAGAGGTGGAGGTACCATATTACTGAACCCACTGACTTTGGAGGATGAGGAAGAGAGACAGGTTCAAGCTAAAAAATTAAACTCTGATAAATATTTGATGCTTCCTGCTTTTCCTCTAAAAATAAATCTGGGGCACAGGGAGTGTACTGAGGTCTGGGACATTGCAACCTTGGGATAGAGAGCCTCAGTGTGGCACCCCTTAGGTGAGGTTTCAGGTCCTCCTTGCAGACAGAAATGATGCAGTGTCTCTTTAACTCAGATGTGAAGAGCTGGCTGAAGAACATATGCTGGAGGGAGAGAACAAAACAGACCCTTAAATCTTCAAAACAGTTGATCATGGGATGACTAATGTTGGCACTTGGCATGGTGTCTTCACAGTGCTCTGTGCCCTTTTTGTTATTATGGCTCTTACAGAACATTTGCTAATGTTGGGAAGTTGCCAGCTCACCAGCACCCAAACCTCCTGCTCCCTGGTGAGTGTCACAGCACTGGAAGATTAGTGAGACTGCCTGGAGAAAAAAAAAAGTGCTTAATTTCCCAAGATATTTATATAATTTTAAAAGCCTTTTTGTTTAAAAATGAGATGTACAAATAACGTGGAGACATCAACAGTCTGTTACATAAATAGGAACATAACCCTGTAAAGTGTTATGCATCTTCAACTCTTATTTCAGCTCCTGGGAGCGTTGGAGGCTCAGTCTTTCACAGGATCATTCCGTACATCACAGACAGAGGTTTTCCTGAGACTAGTGCTTGTATTTGGCTTAGTTCATTTAGTATGTATATGTTTGAGGGCCCAGTGTTGAGAATAGCCATTGCAGTCAAGCTGAAGATATGCAGCGTTTTAAAGGAAACACGCTACATGGTAGGAAACTGAGCTTTGTATGTTTGTGTGTTAGAAGAGCTGTTGACTGCTTGGTAGAGGAGTCTGCATGGGAGGAAGAAGAGGAGGAAAAGGTGTACTTAGTTCGTTGGTTCCCTCAAGTTCCTTTTTAGATATCTCTCTCTCCACAAGCATTATATAGGGAGCATGGGTCTCTCCTGAGACAGGAACAGACTCAGGTTGGATGGTCACCAGGCTCCTTCTGGAAGTAGCTTAAGGTGACTTGTCTGTGTTTACAGAATCAAGTCAGTGCCTTGGGTAAACCACCCAACTTCATGAGCAGGAAATAAGGGTTTAACCGTGGGGCTGATGATGCAGCTCCAATGACACCAATAGAGACATTAAAATGATTGCAGATTTGCGACTGCCCAGCTCCTGTACATCATGTATTTGAACTTCACATTACATAATGAGAGTAGCTTGATTTATGTTGCTGTGTTTATATCACAATTCCCAATAGCAATCCCCTTTTATTGGGGTTTAGGTCTTCACAGTACATTTTTTCTCCTTGGGCTAAAGCATGGAAAACAGCCTGGAAAATACTTTTATTTCTTTTTCTCCCCTTTCCTAATGGTCTTTTTGGCTCCCCATGGTCTGGGATGGATGTTGATAGACCCATGGATTTGCTACAGCCAAAAGCCACACAGTAAGGGCCTCCAGGATGGGGATCAATCCAGGGCAGTAACTGAATTGTAAAATCTAGTGGGGAGGCCCGAGAACAAAGTATGTACTTTATCCTAGCTCAGTCCTGCAGAGGAAGGTTTGGTTTCACCCCCTTTCTGATCTCAAGCCTCTTGCTGTGGCTGTGAATTCATGAGGCCTACAAAGACTTTGTGTTGGAGCCCTTTTCTGCTGAGCAATAAAGCAATCCTAGTTGAGGCGGGGAGATACAGCCTCCCTTTTGGCACATCAGGCATCGCACCTATTCCTCCAATCCTACCCACAGCACCATGATGAAGGTGTAGAACATCTGAGAGATCCTGGCTGGGTGGGTGCCATTTGGGCTGTGGCACCTAAAAGAAGTTGCAACGTGGTAGGTGAGGTGCCAGCACATCATCTCTTCCATGGTACCTGCCCCTGGAGCTGCCATTACATCATAGAAACTGGGTGATAATTAAAAAAAAGCTTATTCCTCTGTGAAAGAGGGAGTCAAACAACTCACATTTTTTGCAAGGTAGGAGCACAGGGAATTGTTGACAGATTTGAAGCCCACACACTGGCTTTCTCAGAGAATTGTTCCTCTGCCCAAGTTAGCAGGCTCTCTCTTGCGGTTACAACCATACAGCTATGATTTGCTGTACGCTTGTAGATCCCTAAATCCTCTAGAACTCACTGCTGCTCACTGACTCTCCACCCGTCAGGATTGTCTCCATGCTGATCCCTGTGACCAGCCGCACCCGCGTCAAGCGCAGTGGCATCAGCCCCCTGCATTTAGCAGCTGAACGCAACAATGATGACATTTTGGAAGAGCTGATTGATGCTGGCTACGATGTCAACACTGCCCTCTCCAATGAACGCTCCTGCCTTTACGAGGACAGACGCACCACTCCCCTCTATTTTGCTGTTTTTAACAATAACATCTATGCCACAGAGCTCTTGCTGCAAGCCGGAGCCAACCCCAATGTTGACCTCATTAACCCATTACTCATCTCCATCCGTCATGGCTGCCTGAAGACCATGAAACTGCTCCTTGACCATGGAGCAAACATTGATGCCTATATATCAAGCCATCCCACCACCTTCCCAGCTACCATCATGTTTTCGATGAAGTACCTTTCTGTGCTGAAGTATCTCCTGGATCTGGGCTGTGACGCAGGTTCCTGTTTTGAGTGTCAGTATGGAAACGGCCCACACCCTGCACTAAATTACAGACGGGACAGACTTAATGATCCTCAGCTGTCCAAGGAGCCAACCATAGTACAGGTAAGCACTGCCTAGTCTACCTAAAGTACTTCTGAGGACCTTTCATACCCATATACCCATATATCTTGACAACTATAATGTATTTTTTCTCCCAAATTTCCTGTGAGAGAGGATGCCTTTATTCCTACTTTGTTTATGGAAAAAAAAAAAAAAAAGGGCTCAATAATAGTAAGTGAATGTTCCAAGTCCATGTTCAATGACAGCAGGAGGGTAGGCAACAGCCTCTGTGGCCCTAGTTTGAATTTGCAGTGAACTATAGCTGTCTTGACAGCCTTGCCATCAGATTTGCAATATTCTTTTCCTCTGGACCAGAGGTGCTAGGAGTGAAGCATGTTTTCTTGACAGGCAGTGTCATATGGGTGGTGGCTCATGGGCAGTAGCATATGGACAGCAGAACCCTAGTTGTTTTATTTGCCCTGTAAGATTTGTTTTGTTTGATATGGAATTTAAGCTCTTGGTTAGATTAAAATTGTGTCTCGTTTTATGAGCATAAACTAGTGAATCTAAATAGTTGCAATTTCCGATCCTACTGGATAAGCAGCCCTGGAGAGAGAGTGTGAATCATTACATTAGCTGAATGACTGTGCATTATATTCAAGTTTTGAAAAAAGATTAGGAGATTTAGATGCATGATTTTTTATTTTTAAAGCTACTTACAGATTTTAGATACCCATATTTTACATGTGTATTTTTGCAGTCCTTTCCAAAGCACAGCTGGGCTCGGCTTCCATTGGGCTGGAATTGAATTCTCAGTCCTTTAAAGGACTTTGCAGAATCTCAGATTACACTTCTTTTTTTCTTTTTTTTTTCTGATCACTGTATGTTGACTCCTTCCAATATATTTCAAACAAAATCTGACCCTCCAATCAAAATTTGCTGTTCTTTAGCATGCAACACAACAAAGAAATCCCAGCATGGCAGTTTTTCTATTTTGCAAAGAATCAGGGAAGAAAAAAAATCAGCTTCTATCTAGCTTAAGCATTGCTTTGAGAGATTCAGAAGAAAGTGTCGTTTAGCCCAAAGAGATGGTCACCAATAAATGCTCCTGGGTGGTGGAAAGAATAAAGGAAAACATTAAAGGATCTGAGGAAATCTTGACCTTTTTATCGCTCCTGCCTTCCAAAAGACTTTACTCTCCAGTGGCATGTCTGGGAAACAAACAAATAAAAAGAAATCTCAGAAAGAGGTTTGTAAGGATCCATCACAATAATCTCTTATCCCAAATAAAACTGTATTCTCCTTAAGAGTATTTGTCAATGCAAAATTGCTCCAGGGCACCACATTTTTGCCCAAGAAAAATTAATAAAATATATTTTCTCTATGATACAGAGAACCATGACACGGTAGCATGTAGAATGAATAGAGGGCTAGAACTCCAAGGCAAGGAGAGAGGGTTTCTCCTTAGTCCTCTACGATATACTAGCCACTTAAACCCAGTTCTGTTTTGGCTTATTTAATCACGTTTCCCTCTGGATCTCACCTAAAACTACTTCTATTGCCTGACAAAATATTTCGACACTCCCAAACAAAGTCATTACAGACCACATGAGGCAGAGGTAGCAAAAGCTGTGTAAAATTGTATCTGTGCCTAGTAAAAGGCTGGTGAGGGACAAATGCATACAGAGAAAAATCAATCCATTTTCTCCAATATTATTCTAAATTTACTTCTTACTGCTAGGAATTTGGTTAATAAAAGTAAAGCTTGTACAGTGTAGCTTCATGATATAGTCATGATATAGAGGATCTTATGAAACTACGGAGTTCTCCACACGAAAGTTGTGCATTTTTTATTTTTTGCACAGATGATGTAAGGATAATAAATCTGAATGATGAGTCTTTATGTAGTAAAGACTATGAGCTACTGGAGGTGGATTTGAAAAATACATAACTATAAATCATTAGTGTTGCTACTAAGTTAATGTATCCTGGAGAAAGTGAATGCAGAAAAATGGTTGCAGTCTCACTCCACATATCTAGAATTGCAGTGTCAATACTGTGAACGTGGGGAGTGAAGTATCCTACTGCCACGAGAGGGCAATCAGAGGCCCGCTGAGACTGCAGGCTCACAGTCGCTTTGTCCCTGAGTCAATCCCATTGCCTGTAGTTGCAGGTTTGCATTATTTTCCTTTGTTTTGCTGTGATTCTTTTCCTGCAACAAGTTTTGGAATATTTTTTTTTTCCAGAAAATCTTTTTGTAGGCTAAGGTTGTGAATAGGGAGGGTAGAAAAAGGCTGGCAAGATCTCTGGTGGAGACACGAAGAGGAAAGCAGTAAGATCTAGTGTTTATTGCCCAGCACACATGTCCTCATTTAAACTCTGACGGAGTGGAGTTACTGCTTGTAGGTGGTAGCACAGATCCCCAGTTTGCACGTCCTATGGGTAACTGCATGGCAATGGTGTACGCACTGGAGAATGACAGCCAGATATACAAAACAACTTCTGGGTAGGAAACAGTGGGTTGCCCTCTGGGATCCTCCTGACATTACTGTATCTAATTTCCCCAGGAAACATTACATGGTGATGCTCAGTGGAAAAAAAAAAAGTCAGAAGTGTAGTAAACACCTTTGTGAATGCTCTCACCTTGAATAAAATGGCCTTATAATTTTCTGCAATTTTATTCTTTCCTAGGTGAGCTAATATAATTTTATTTCTGAATAAGCATATCCACACTAGGGTATAATGCATTTTGAGTTAGGGCTCATGCATGTATAATCAAATGTGATCTAGTTACAGGAGCTTAAACTGAAAGAGGTTTAAGCTGGTGCTTTATCTTTCATGTTTGTGGTGGGCTTGGAGGGTGCCTGCAGACAGTTGCAGTGACTAAGCTGATGGATGGTGCTTAAGCCACCATCATTCAATTGGGTTCAGCCACGTGCCTGAGCTCTTATCCACACAGCGTGATTTAATTCATCTTAAATTTTCTGACTGCTCACATGCAGATAAGTCCACAGATATCTTCATCATATGCAGCACCCTAACAGAGATAGATGAAGCTGTCTGGTATAATATGCATATTTATGCAAAATGGGAAGAGAAGTCACTACTTTTTTGAAATGAGACTGCTTAAAGTCAGATCCTTAAGTCTGTTCTTCAGTATCTCCGTAAGCAGCCCGCCATGCAATGGCTCTGAGTACTCTGCAACTCGAACGGGGCCAACAGATTTCCCTGATCCAGGACTGAGTGCAGAAGCCACCTCTGCTCTGTAGTAGACCAAGACAGTTCTCCCACAGGCGAGAGATTGTGGGATTGCCTGGGATCTGCCTGGGATTCATCTCTGCAGGGTTTTCCCAGACTTGTTTCTAGTGAGGTGTTTGGTCCCCAAAAGCTGCAGATACCAATAGGTTCACCAGAAGCAGGAGGTGCTGTGCTCTGCTGAGTATCCCTCTTTCCCTAAGCCTCCTTTGTGCACAGTTACCCCACAGAGCCTCTCCCAAGAAGGGAAAGGGACCCAGCACGCTGGGTCACAGCACCTTGGGCTGCACGGATCTTTCAGCAGCTCACTCTACGGCTTGGGGCAAAGCTGTGAGCACCCTTCTGCCCCCGCTTCCCCCTCAGTTTCTGTGGAAGTAGGGACTTTGGACCCTGTAAATAATTCAGCATCTTTTCCATTCTCCAGAGCTAGGACTCCACCAGGGTTTTATGTCCTCCTGTGGTTGTAAAGAGGAGATTCTGCACCCAGTTGACCAAAAAAAAGATGCTTTAGTTGAAGTTTTTTGAGGGGAAACTGGCAATTGGTAGAAGGTTGGGACCACCAATGCAGTCAGGGCTGTTGCTGTAGCTGCAGTTTCCACAGGTGTATTCATGTCCCGCTCACTGTAGTCAATCTGTTTTTCCTTTAAGTTTTGTGAAATGGTGTCAACTCCAGAGATGAGTCGCTGGGCCGGGCCGATCATTGATGTTCTCCTGGATTATGTGGGTAACGTGCAGCTCTGTTCCCGGCTCAAGGAGCACATTGACAGCTATGAGGACTGGGCTGTCATTAAGGAAAAAGCAGGTATGGTCACCCAGGAGAGAATCCGGCACAAATAGTCCCACTATTGGATTCGAAACTTCAGTCACCATGTCCCCTTAGTATTCATCCCTTAAACTTGATAAGATTTCCCTGCTGAGACTGAATTGCATTTTGGACCAAGTATGAGGCACTAGAAATCACTGGGGTGTCGCTGAGACTGGGATGTCAAAAGTACAGCAGCTGTGGACCTGGCCCACAGGGAAGGAACATTGCCAGTGCAGAAAGACTGCATTAGGCTGTAGCTTGGGTGCAGTCAGACCAGGGCAGGTGGGCAGCACAACCATCTCCCCAGCAGCCACCAGTGGCCTTTAAAGCCTTTACTAATATTCTGCTGTCATAAACATCCTTAGCCTCAGGATCCAAAGTCTTTCATAGGCATTATCAGAACTAGTTTTCTGGCACCAAGCTGAATTTGGTACATATTATGTTTCTTTTCAGTGGGAAGACAGAGTACTGTGAGGCATTTTGTTTAAATCATCCTAGAAAGCCCATTGCTAAGGCTGAGATGGGATACAGCACTCCACCCTCCAGCCCCACTTTCCTCCCTGTGTCATGCCTCAGGGTAGATGAGCTGCCACCAATGCCAGATGCACCATCCCTCCGTTACAGAAAAGCCCCCTTTTTTCATTCCTCCTTCTCCCAAGGAGAAGCTGTCCCTCTCGAGTTGAAACTGGTTCCACTCATGTTTCTGTCTTGCCTGTCTTTCAGAACCCCCACGACCTCTTTCCCATCTCTGCCGCATCAAGGTACGAAGCTTAGTTGGAAGAAACCGCATTAAACTTCTGGACACCTTGCCTCTCCCGGACAGACTGATTCGGTACTTGCAGCACGATTACACGCAGTGACCCCTGGCACACCGGACACGCAGCGGCTTCCTGGCATGGCAACCCAACGTCATCAGCATGGCGAGGGCGCACATCCTGCATGGTGGGGAGGAATTGCTGCTGGCTTGGTCAAGCGCCCTCCAATGATTAATCTAAGAGAAATGTGCTTCTGAAGCATCAGTGAGAAGAAAAACGGAGAGACAGAGAGCTAAACGTAGGACTGTTGTTAGGTTTTCCAAGAAAGAACGCTTACGATACACCTCAGAGCTTGGTCTGCAAAGAGCAAGAAATGAAAGCCAACACTGAAAAATGTGTAGTGCTGAAGCAAGTATCAGTGAGGAATTCAAAGGTATCCTGGGGTTGTGATGGAGCTTAGCATCCTTGCTGTGATCACAATTCAGAAATTGTCGAGAGTCCACATATTTGGGAAAACAATCACATTTCCGTCACTGACTGAGATCTTTATTTTAGTTTCTATTCTACTGTTTGGATTTCTGCTAAGTGTGCTGGTTGCTAATTCCCTAATAGTTTTGCACCATCTGGTTAACACTCTTCCTTTCTGTTTTTTTTGACTTTTCTTATTGAGTACCTGATTTCTGAACATTCGAATATCAGAACTTTTTAATAGACTAACATACAGAAATGCTGGTTCCTTTAAAAATCAAGGAAAGGTTTATTTAAGAAGGGTGTAAGAATTGTAGTTGCACATAGTGAATACAGTTCATTTTGTATTACATTTGCAATAAGAAGTAGGTGAAATTCTGCTTGAGAGAATTTCCTAGACTGGGGATTTGAAAGCAACTCTGAGCTCTTTTTTTTTTTTTTTTTTTTGGTGTAAATTAGAAGTAACTGCACTGTAAATAAGAGCTTTACTCTGTCATGGAGCTGGTGTCAGAACAGCACAAAGCCATAGAGGAGCAGGAACAGAAAGTGATGTGAAGGAGAGAGGCAAGGTACATAGGGAGAGGCAACATTGCTAAACCAGCTTTATCGGTTCCTCCCCAAGAAGATCTTGTCCCTACAAAACCCAGCCTCTCTTGTTCCTTGAACCTCTGTGGCTATAACAGTACCATCACTGGAAGAAAAGGGAGATTATTTCAAAATGATGGAAGTCAGACTTAGACTTTTATGAAAACAAATACCCAGGATGAGGGTCACAAATCCTTATTCAGGTGCCTAAACGATGCCACGTTGCTTGCACCAGGTGTAGTTCCACTTAAGCCAATGGGAACCACATTTGGTGTCAGATATTACTGAGGCAGAATAAAAGTCTTAGGATTTAGCCCTGAGTTTCCTGACTTCAGAAGTTTGAAGTATCTATTAGCTCCCTTTGACACTGATGAAAGTTATTATCTCAGCTTCTTTGAAAATTAGGTCACCTATTTACAGCTCAGATCCACAACTGATTTATGGCAGTTTAACAAGTTACCATCTATCAGCTGAACCGCTATAATTGTCCGTGAAATTCTTTTATTGAAGTTTTTAACAAGTCACATTCCCTCACAGCTGGGGAGGCTGAGGAGCCCATGAACAGTTATTGGCAGTGACTACAGCCCAGTTGACAGGTGTGATTTGCTGAACCACTGATCTGATGAGTGCCTTATTCCTGACTAGGCATCTCAGTAAGATTGGAAGAGCCTAAATTTCGGAACTAAGTCTTTGCAGACCTCATGCTAGAAGCATGCTCATTCTTACCTTAGGTGACAAAGGAGCTGTGCACCATGGTTTGTTTGAATTCCCCACCAGAGACCTGACAGATCTGGCTCTGTTTGTTGGCCTGCGTAGCATCCATGGTATCAGATAGAAATGTAAGTAGGGAAAATGCTTTGCACCGAGTTTTATTTGTGTGGAGTTTTATATCTTAACACAGGACTAAAAGTGTGTTGCACACATACAAGTCTGTCTGGGCACACAAGTTCAGATTCTGTGATGGTTTTGTGTGAAATGTGTTCAGCACTTGTGGGACAGGATGTGAGCCGCAGAAGAGTTGTTTACAGCTACAGGCACTCTGTCCATAGCTGTCCCCTTCCCAAATGCAAAAGAAGTTGAAAAACCAACAGTTTCAATTCACACTGAACAGCAATCTTCTTGCAAAGCTTTGGAAAGTCATGTGAGATTCCTCCACTGCTGAAATTTTGTCCAGTGACTTCCATTGCTACCAGTTTAGGACCTACCCCCTTATCTCCTGCAGCATGAACAGGGAATTGCTTCTTCTTGGAAGAATACTGGGTGGAGGGAAAGGGATGGGGAACAGGAAATGTTTAGACTGGTTTTGCCAAGGAAGGCCATCTATTGGTAAGCAATAGCTTGAGAGATAGAAAATGACCTGTGGAGTTCAAGCAACTCTCACTTTATGGCACTGAGCAGCGAAGGTCTGGGTCCTACTCATATTGATAGAGATCAGAAGAAAATTCCTTGAAATTAAATGAGAGTAAGAGAGTAGAGTCATAGAGGGTAATGGATGCAGACACTGCTTGTTGGAAACCATTTACTTAAGTGCTTTTTTAGTGTGCAATGACAGCCCTGGAGACCGCCAGCTGATAGAAGGATTCACAATCACCAACTGTATGTATAACCACAGGGGTGGGATTTTGTAAGCTATTCCAAACTGGGAATCTCCCCTAAGCCAACGTTGTTATGTACACAAGTCTCACGAGTTGCAATTTCTTTTTATGTCCTTGGAGAAGTTGAAACTGGGTTTGAGTGGAGCAAGTATGGAAAGTCTATATATTGTTTCAACCAAGAGTCCTTCATCTCTATTGGGAGACCCATGTCCTGGTTGCTCTCAACGATCTGTCCTGAACAGGAGAGTCACTGAGCTGGACAGCACTGGTCTGATGGGAACTTACCACAACTGCAGGAAGGATAAGGGGACACTGTACACAGAAACTGAAGAGAGAAGAGGCTGTTAGTGAGGGAATTTGGTAATTGCAATGTTATTAAGTGCTTTCTGCTTGATCCTTAGAACAAATCTTCACACACTCAGTTTACATTTATTTGCACTGAAATGGAGCCCACTACCTCTCCATTCTAGTCGTTGACACAATATTTTGTGTGCAATACTGAATCTGCACAAATTCATTGTATATTTAATGCATCTATCTAGAAGTTACTGTGAAAAGACAAATACCCCAAAACCCAAACAAACCAGGCTTTGTAAGCAGATCAGTAGTTCTAGTGAAAGGTAAAGTGGCTTGTTTTTACTGAGTGTGATAGATGTACTCATTCAGAGATGATGACTTTATGTGAAATGTTCTAGAAATATTTCATGACCAGGTTACTGTACTTTTTTTTTTTTTTACTGCAACATGTGCAATCCACTTGATGTTCTTGTGCACTTTTTGATTTTTTATTTCATTTTTTATGAAAGCTTTTTCATTTACCTCTTCTTGCCATTATTTATAAAAGCTATTGTGGTTTAAATTTGCATTGTTGTAGTAAATAGTAGCTCTCGAATGTTATGTTTCATCTTTCAAACTAAGTATGAATAAAGAAGTATATTCTGAAGGGCTATCAGCTGTCCTGAATATCAACGTTGAACAACCAAACACAAAAATAGTCAGGAAAAGTCTGAATCAATAACGTTGATGTTAATCTCAGGCGTGAGAGAACAGTAAGTATCTCTAGAGAGGAGGCAGAGTTGCTATTCCTTGCAAACATTTTAGAAAGTCTCACAAATCCCCATTCAGTGATTTCAAATATACTTAATTGTCTTCTCTTCATTTGTGTTTTACTGTCTGCCCTGGGCTGGAGTGGGAAGTTACATGTCACAAAGGATTTTAAAAAGTAACATCCATTTAGATCTGAGGGTAAGTGCGTAAATATCTGTGTGACAGAGGTCATTTGGAACAGTCCGGTTCAATCCTTCATTGTAACTTAGAAACATGCTATTCTCCTACATGGAAAATGTAGAGCTACATGGAAAATGTAGAGTAACATAGAAGCATAGAATCATAGAGTGGTTTGGGTTGGAAGGAACCTTAAAGGTCTCTAGTTCCAACCTCCCTGCCATGGACAGGGACACCTACCACTAAATCGGGTTGCTCAAAGCCCCATCGAGCCTGGCCTTGAACACCTTCAAGGATGGGGCATCCACAGTTTCTCTGGGCAACCTGTTCCAGTGCCTCACCACACTCACAGTAAAGAATTTCTTCCAAATATCTTATCTAAATTTCCCCTCTGTCAGTTTAAAGCCGTTACCTCTCGTTGTATCACTAAACTCCCTCATAAAGAGTCCCTCCCCACCTCTCCTGTGGGCCCCTTTCAGGTACAGGGAGCCCACTTTGTTTCCCCCAGAGCCTTCTCTTCTCCAGGCTGAACAACCCCGGTTCTCTCAGCCTGTCTTTTTAGGAGAGGTGCTCCAGCCCTCTGATCATCTTCATGGCTCTCCTCTGGACCTGTTCCAACAGGTCCATGTCCTTCCTGTGCTGAGGACTCCAAAGCTGGACACAATACTCCAGGTGGGGTCTCACAAGAGTGGATCAGAGGGCTAGAATCACCTCCCTTGACCTGCTGACCACGCTTCTTTTGATGCAGCCCAGGATGTGGTTGGCTTTCTGGGCTGCAAGTGCACGTTGCCAGCTCATGTCTAGCTTTTCATCCACCAGTACCCGCGAGTCCTTCTCCCCACGGCTACTCTCATGTATTCAAATAAGAAACAGTTCAAAAGAAGAAAAAAAAACCAAACAAACAAAGAATTTAATATCCAAATGTAGAAACCTGATTTTAACTCTCTTCTTTCTATGGATTTCTTCAGAAACAAAATTTCTACAGAGGCTATCCACTTTGCCAAGTATTTTAATTTTGATAGAAATCTATATTCAGGTGAGATTCATATCACTTTCAAATTTCCCTTCTGAACTCAATCAGGAGCGCTTGTCCACAGCAATCACTGCAATACCTGTGGTTTGTTCCATGACCTGCTCTGGTCACCCAGGTGGAAATCCAGACCAGTGCCAAGGAGGCTGCTCTGCATTGACAGCACTCAGACGGAGTTCAGCATCTAGGTTCATTTGGATTACAACAGTGACACAGAGTTACTGGGCTGAGAAATTGTCCCTGTTCCCATGTAAAAAATTCCTTGCCTACAGCTCTGCAAATTCAGAGCCATAGCTCTCCTCCCATTGACTTAAATGGAAGTACTGCCTCTAGTTTCCATTACAGACTCCTCATGGCTAGGGACAGAGTGTCCCCATGGATTTTTTTTTTCCAAAAAGAGAAAGATATCTAAGTATCTTCACTTCTGGATCAAGAGCTAACCTGATGTTTTTAACCCTTATCTCAACTCTTTACCACCTTGCACTTTGCATGTAGTTGCAGGTATGTGCTACCAAAGTAATTTCATCTTTCCTACAGGAGTAGCCTATACAGGCTAGATAAATATATTAAGTGCTGGTAGCAGGGAGAAAGCAATGAAAGCCGTGTCTGTGTCTACTTTTGGTGCTGGACTAACACATTACAACCATTGTTTCCATAAAAGTAAACATTTTTGGGATGTACTGTGAGGTTTGGGGAAAGAATGAGCTATTAGTTCATACCCTCACGAAAGTAAGTGTATTACCCTCACCTGGTAAGATAAGACCAAGCCCCATCAAAAGATCCAGAATGATACAATTGCTTAATATGATAATTTTTTTTCATGACTGCAATGTGCTCGAAATAAGTATTGCCTGTTTTTACCCTCATAGAGATACAGAGTCATAGGAAGCTACACTAGCCAGACACCAAGCTGATCGAGGGCACTTTTTATTGAATCCTGGGAGAAGTTTCCATTAGCAAGTCTGGGCCCTGGGAGATCACAGGTGTCCACACTTTGGCCCTTTTTGCCTCATAATACACTTCTCTGACCTCAGTGATCTACTCCAGTGTAACTGAAGAGATATAGGCCTGTAGTATTAAACCTTTCAGATCTCAGGTACTGTGCCTTAGTACTACTTTCTCCATGGGTTTAAGAAAAATATAACTTTAAAAAAATGCCAAGCTATTAACTTTTCTAACACAAATTTGTCAAAAGAATTGAGAAAATAACAGGCAAACCATTTGCAGCCAGGTCTTGTGACAGCATCTTAAAATCAGGCAAGATAAAAGATGTCTGTGAGCCAGAAATCAAGGCAGGCTATTCTATACACTTTTTTCTTCTATCACAATTTACGGTTTTGTATTCAACTAATACAGTTTCTCATTTGTTCTGTTGATGCAGAACATTTCAGGATGCGGAAATTCATCCTGCTTTCATTTTCACCTGCCTAATTTTTCACCAGCTCCAATTAAAAGCACTAGCTAATTTCCCATCCCCGGCAGAATTACTTTTTCATTTACATCACTCTGAATAGGCAGAGATTTCAGTCCTCATATCTACGCACCAGTTGCAACCCAAACCTGTGTCTACCCAGTGGGGCAAAAATAAACAGACCACATTTGCAGAATTGCCAAAATAAAATTACCTCCTTTCTTCTCTTTTTTTTTTTCTTTTAATTCTCTCAGTATTTACATACAAGAAGAGCTTAAATCAATTCATAGCCATGGTTTCTACATTAAATACTGTCCTTCCAGTCTCTTGCACACAAAAGGAAGTAACCTGAATATCTTGACTTCTCTGGAATTACTTAAAAGTACAAAAACTCTTTGAATAGGTTTAATTCATTTCATTTCGCTGCTGCTGCTGTAGGGCAACCCTGGAAAGATGTTCCCACATGGAGGAGATCTTCTAGGTGTTACAAGTGTGGGTGCGAATGGCTCGTGGCCCCACTCGCTGCAGCTCAGACAATGCCCGTCGGTGAAAGAGCCCTGCTTTGCCTCACACTCCATCCCACCAGCTTCATAAAGCTTATTCCCAATTTCCACCCATGTGGAGGATTGGAGAGCAGAGCCCGAGTAGCTTCCCAACAGTTACTAATTTGCTCCAGCCCACCCAAGAGGAAGAGGGTGCAATGGGTGGCCTCCTTCCCCCCATGGTGCCCAACCGGGCGTTGCAATTCACTCTCAGGAGCACTCGTGTTCGCTGTGACTCTGACACCCCCCAACCCCAGGGGGGCTAAAGATAGCCAAAAACATTGAAGATCGGCGGGGGGACGGCAGGCTTGGTGGGGATGGGTTTCAAAACCACGGGCCGGTAGAGTTTCTGCCCCGTGCCGTCGGCCTCTTTGCAGAAGTGTGGCACCTCGGCCGGCAGCGCGGCCGCACTCTTCCTCCACAGCCCCAGCCCAGGGAATGGCGACGGGGCCAGCGCGCCCGGGGCCTGGTACACCCCCGGCCCGGGGCAGGGGAAGGGGCAGCAGGTCCAGGCACCCACCCGGCCCGAGAGGACGCCAGCAGGGTCCTTGTCCCCAACATGTGGGGCAGGCTCAGGGGGGCTCTCTGGGCTGGCAGTGTCTGAGCTCCGTTTGCTTTTCTTCCCCTCGTAGGGAGGAAGGTCTCTGGGGGCCGGGAGCCCCTCGATGCCGGCAGGGAAGGCCCTGGCCGGCAGGCTCGGGGCTGGCCGTGGCTCTTCCCAGAAGGAGGCAGGGAGCTGTCGCTTCCTCATGGGCACTTGGTCTGGCCGGGTGGCCTCGGGGTTTTGCTCCTGCAAAACCCCTTCCCCGGCGAGGGTCTCCTCCGCCTCGCCTGTCCGCAGCACCTTCTCGGTGACAGCCCCACCATGGGGGCTGGGGTCGGGCAGCTCAGGCTGGGGGGCACGGCCCCGGTCCTCCACCACCCTGCGCCAGCTGCTCTCGGGGGCTTTGCCGGGGTGGCACCGCGGGATCCGTGAGTACTTCTGGGAAAACCGCTTGAGCTGCTTCTGCAAGTATTTTCTGTGGTCAACTGACCGGCGACAAGGAGCCGACTTATCCAGAGCCGCTTTGATGTCGCTGGAGGCCAGGTTGACGAAGTTCAGTAGTGTTTTTACCTCGCTGTCCGAGGCCATCTCACTGGATGTGCCGTGCGGAGTTTCCCATTAAAAGTTTATAATCCGCCTCTGGACAAACCTGGGAAAAATGACGGACAGACTTAAAAGCAGGAAGCCTCCTTTCAAATTGCACCAGGCAAATGCAAGCCGGGGACACACACATGTCAAACTTCTCATCCACACTAACTGGTTGTCCATCAGCTCACCTCCGTGCCAGCAAATTCCCGGTGGAGCCGCCGCGTGCCCGCATCCCACCGCCCCGCACCGCTGCCCCGGCACGCACGGACGGGCTGGCGAACGCCGGCCAGCCCGGAGCTTAATCTTGTTAGATTAGATAGCACTTAGGTGGAAAAAGAAGAAGCCGGAGCAGCTGCTCCCGCCTCCCTGTAAGCGAGCGCGGACACTCACCCCGGCGCACGGCGGCTTTTCTGGCTGGCGCTGGCGGCGTCGCTGCGGAGAAGAGCCCCTTCCCCGCTAATCTCGTTAGGCAGGTTACACACCGCCAACCTCGGCGGAGGCAGCCGGGGCCCGCCAGTGTTTGGACGCAGTTTAGCGAGCACTTGAGCAAGCTGAATGAATATCGACTCCGGCGAGTTCGGGGCTCTCCCAGGCCAATCAGAAGCCACTTTGCCAAATACAAAGCATCCCAATCAGGCATCAGCCTCCCCTCCTCGCATTCTTTGCCATCACAAATTGTCGCCATGGGGACAGCCACAGAAAGACAGCTAATAAATACAATCATTTCCCCACAATTTCTACCATTCTCTCCTATCCTCTTCACCCCTACCAAGGCCTTTCTTTTTCAAAATGACACAATCTGAAGCCAAAACGCTGAGGATGAGTTAGGAAAGTTTTGACACTGTTTTCTCTGCACTCCCCGATGCTGTCTGAGGGCTGATACTAACCATGCTTCATTGGCACAGGACAATGTAATACGGGGGACTGGGCTAGCCTACTTTTAACCGTTCCCCATCAGAGCCTTTTTTTTTTTTTTTTTTTTAAGGGGAGGATGATGTCAGAAAAAGGTAGGAAAGGAACAAATCTCTAAAGAGATGTGCAGATATCCATGGAAAGGGAGCTTGAGCGCTCAAGAATCTTGTCTTTATGTTTGCCCCCTCAATTGAGTTACACAAAAGCTGAATTACCCATTCAAACTACCCGGACAAAAGGATGGAGTTGGATAGTACTCTTGCATCTGTAGTCAAACAGTTAGAGACTTAAATCGAGTCGTCATGATGGAGAAAGAGTTAGACAAAGCCCATAGAATTGCCATCAGCAAACATTTTCCTGTGTCATATTAGTGGGTCTCCATGACTCCCCCTGGCCTGGGGACAATAGCACAAGTTTGCACACTCGACTACTGTCACCCTGCCAACGCTGGCAAGGAGCAGAAACAGGACAATCCTTTAAGGGGAAAGCATGCCCGCTGCAGGGAAGGTAAGAAGAGAGGGAAGAAAAGGCGTGTGAAATGCTAATTGAGCTGCTTCCTTTACTGATCCAGAGCTATGAGAGCCCTCCGCCTTCTCGCAGGCTTGTCCCTAAGGGGTGGCAATAACTTAATAGCACGGTAAAACCGAGAGCTGGAGAGCAGAAGGGCTGCCCTCGGAGTGCACCGGGTACACCAAGGACACAGAGCTGGCAGCAGCCCATGTGCCACCCCCAGACCCCTTGCCTCCCATGGCCAGAGCAGCACTGCTCCCTATCTCCAAAATGCAGCACCCTGGGGGTGGGAAGGAGGTGTGCACCCACCCTCAGGAAGATGCCACCAGCTCTGGTCCAAACACAGACGTGCCTCGGGGAAAGCAGGGAGTGAAGTCCAAGCAGTTTTGCAAGTAAAATCTACCTTACTGATGTGAGGCATCAAAGGCCTGGGCACTGAGGGTTGAAAACAGCTACATTTTACAGTTATTTTACTGTATTTCTATTACTTTCATCTTTCTTGGAGAAGGGCAAGATCCAGACTGTATCATTATAACAAACTCTGGGCAGAGACCTCAGGAATGACTCTTCAGTGTCCCCATACTGGTACGCCCAGTGCCACCATCCCTATTCACATCATTTCTTGCAGTCTGCCCTGAGCCACACGTGATAGCACAAGGGGCTCAGGTGTTTCAGGTCTAGGGAGATCTCGGGGCCAGGATATCCTGCAGCAGGAGCTGCTACAGAGTCTTTGGCACCACGGCAGGCTATGACACAGTAGCTGATTTGCCACCACAGATGTGCCTCTCTCCTCCCAGTTTCTATTTCAGAAGCAGTTCATGACCTGGGAGACCTGGGGTGGCTAGCCCTGCCTGCAGCCTCTATCATCTGCCTAACACCAGCATGCAAATCTCTGCAAAATCTTCTCAATTTGGCTCATTTCAGGGGGGATAGGGGGATGTGCCATTTCCAGTCACCTGCCTGAATATCTGTTTTGGGATGTGCTAGGCAGGGACTGGCCTCTCTGTGACCAAACACAGATCCGTCTGTGCAGCCAAGGCTACAGGGAGAGGTTTTGGAAAGAGATGCACACCAAGGGATCACATCTCTTTTTGTAGGAACCAGCTGCCCCCTGTGCTTGAGCGTTTGAACCCAACCTTGACACCATGTTGTACAGTGCAATCTCTAAATAGATCTAGTTAGTTGCCCAAGAGGATGAGAAGAAGAGGCAGAGAAACACGGGACAGGTGCCTGGAAGCAAAGGATTGTCTCAATATGTTAGTGAACTGTGTCCTCAGAGACCTGGGAAACTCATGCCACTTATTATGAGACCCTATATCCAATCACAGGGGCTCAGAACCCCTGGACTGTGCTCTGAGACTGAGGACTAGTGAGCCAGTTAAACTGAGGAGGACCAGTATGGCTCTGATGCACACTGGAGGGAAAACCAGCACCCCTCCAACACTCCCATTGCAGAAGCCCTCTCCAAGCCCCAAGACTGTGCCTGTCCTCTCCTGGAAGGATGCTTGCCCAGGATGCGGCTCCTTTGGCACCACGTGGCACCAGTGGAGGGGCTCCCCGTGCCCCACTGCCCTCCCTGCTCCGGCATCCCATTCCCCTGCAGCTGAGTAACAGCAGGGAGCCGGAGGGGAATGAACTGGCGATCAGGATTTAAAAACCAGAGCAACCCACCCTTTCAAGGTCAGACTCAGGTTGAGCTGCACAGGGTTTTCTCTAAGAGGCCACCGGAGCCCTTTTGTTCCTCGCTGCTCTCACCATGTTCATCTCAATGTACATGTGAAAGGAACAATTAACAATAGGGCACTCCTCTCTGAGGATCCAATGCACTTTGAAGTGTCCACCAACCAAAGGCTCAAGAATGATACATCATTTTCCACTGTGAACGTGTCAAACTAGTACAGCAATTGAAAAAATGTCTCCACATGCCTTCCCAGCATGCAGACAGGGACCAGCTGGAGAGCCACTTCATATCCGACATGTCACCCCCTGACAGCTGTCTTCTTGGGAATTTTTGGTATGTGAAGTTTTCTTACTCCTTTTTTTTTTAAGTAAAGCACAAGAATAAATCCATTCACTTCAAAGTTGCAGCCAGGTCTCTCCTAAACTTGCAGCATTTCCTTCAACAGTGAATAAAGGAGAAAGAAAAGAGTTTCTCACACAAAAATACCTGTGAAGTGTTTTTAAAGTGTCACTCATTGCAAGAGACATCAACCTTTAGCCACTTCGACACCAAAACCTCTCACGGCTTATTTCCAGGCTGAGGGCCCTAAGTGGCTTCTTGCCCTCCTTGATTTGGGGTAAATATCTGTTTGTCTGAGGTACATGTCTGTACGGTAAGCACTCATATTCTCATCTCTTTGCCCTGGATGTTAAATTAA
>JAHREE010000118.1:8821730-8865514 GCA_033628505.1 Tringa tobata
GAAACAAACCACTGTTACCTTTATACATATTTCTGAGGATGAAATTAATCTGTGAGAAAACTGGTGTGGGCAAAGCTCGCAGCCTGGCTCCCGGTCTAAGGATCTGAAGGACATCTGGGACAGGCAAATAGTGACCATGGCTGCAGGTCTGTGGTCCCTGCCGTCAGCCCCCAAGGGACGACTGACAGTGTGTGCACAGGGGAGCAGCCAAAGCCCTCGGCATCCCTTCCCACACCCCAGCACACCAGCGCTGCAGACAGCAGCAGGGATGTCTCGCCCTGGCTCTGACCCTCACACAGTCTGGTCCTGCCCCGGAGCCGAGTCCTCTAAGGTCAGGGAGGGAAGAAGGAGGGAGAATATGGGATTTCTCCCCATACTCATGCTATCCGGTCGTCCCTTTTACTCTCCCTCCTCATCTCCTTGTTGAAGCCAACACCTCTGCTCCCAGGAGAACTGCAACCTGGCGCTCCCACCAGACGAAGCTTTGATTCTTCCCCCCGCCCTTTTTTTTTTTTTTTTCCCTCTTGACAATCTGCTTTGACCTGAGTGACATCCTCTCTTTGCTTTCAATCCCCGATTTTCTGCACTTGGGGACAGACTTTGAGCAGGCACTAAGTGCTGAGGCCGCGCAGAGGTGGTGAGGGGGGGCTACTGCTACCCCGCAGCCTGCCATTCAGGCAGATGGTGGAGGGGGCCGATATGAATAGCTCCTGTCAGTCTCATAGAGTGAACTTTACAATTGTGCTACGTGTTGGACTGCACGTGACTAATGCCATTCTTCTGCAGGCTGCAGGCAGGACACAGCTGTTTCTTTAAGGAAAATTTCGTTTTTCCCGGCAGAAAAAAAAAAAACAAACACCCATGGCAATATTGTATCCATGTATCCAATATTACACTCCATAATTAGGCGTGATCAAAGCCCATCCTGCCTTTCACTGCCTCTCTTTCTGGTAAATTAGATAATGTTTAAAAATGAGCCTGGCCTTGGTTTGGTCCTTCTGGAGGTTTAAATCCTGCCTCTCCACACAGCAGGTATGCACTGAGAAGAAGCAGAGGGCCAAATATAGTTTTCTTTACATAATTCTGGAGTAATTAAGTATTATAAGATCAGCAATGAATTCAGTGCCAAAAGCTGCATGGAGCTTCTGTTGATGAGAAACAGAACTGCAAAAAGGATTAAAAAATACAGATATGAATATGAGCATGTGAAAAGGTGAAGACCTCCTCTTAAAAGGTACAAAAAAAAGAAACACACAGTGAGCTCTGGACAGGGCTAGCCTAGATCTTGAGCCTATAGTACAGAAGAGCCATGCCACGGTAGTGGTCCTCCTGCCCACATTTTGACCGGGCTCACAGCTCTGTTCCCTGCTCCGCTCCCTTGGACGGGGCTTCTCCACGTGGGTCTTTCTGCAGTGAAATCAGTGCCAGGCTCTCCGGCTGGGGTGCAGACAGAATCACACTCCTGTCACTCCTGCACCTGCATTACTTTAGCAGGGGGCACAGCCCTGCCCTGCAGCCCTTGGCAGTGGGACAAGGTGTGGGCAGCCTTCAGCTGGCCCCCTGTGGTGGTCTGGCCATGAGGCTGCAGGTGGGCAGCTATCTAGCAAGGCAGAATTGTGAGGTTATACCCCTAACGTTTCCTTCCACCCGTCTCTCTTGTTGCTTTTCCAGACACGGTGCCTGCCCACCAGCATTGCAGCTGAAACAGCCCACAGAACGCGGAGCAGGGCAAGAGCTTTGGTGAGCAAGGTAGTGTCTGACCAAGAATGGTGTCTTTGATCTCCTTTCTCTCCTCACATTGATGGGCCACAGTGACTGTAACTTGCTGTGTTCCTGTGGCATTGCAATCCCAGCGCAGACTGTGGTAGTGGAGCACAAATTGCCATGGAACTCTCTCTTGCTTGAGGTACTTCATATGTAACATTTTTATAGAGAATAAAAACTAATTCTGACTACTATTTTAGTTTCCCTCTGTTGAGAAACAGTTAGAAATAACATGGGTCAATATTATCAAACTAAAAAAAAAAAAAAAATCCCTTCGAACCAATAATAACACCTAGAAATAGCTGGTGAACTTCACCCCTCTTCTTGGACCAGATCTTCGAACTCTCCTGGTGGTCTGCAGTACGGGAGCCACTGGGGAGCTCTTCCAGCCCCAAGTGCCCCTTACAGAAACATGCTTGGATGAAGGCTCAGTATCCAGCCAAGTTGGGCTGATCATCCATGCAGAAGGCCTAGCAAAAACTCTAGAGACCTCTAAATCTTTTCTATGCTCTCTATTGTCTTGACTCATCACTTTAGCACTATTCGTAGTTTGGGGAATTCAGCCACCTCTGCTCTAGGCAGCAGCTGCTCGAGGAAATGGCACCGAGTTCAGCGTCATCCCTCCATCCCAGTTTTGGAAATGTCCTTCTCTAAAGTTGTCCTTATGCTTCAAAGGAGTGTGGAAAGGCGACAAGGGCTGCAGCTGCTGCTGGTGGTCACCCCAGAAACCCCTAGAAGGGTCCCTGGGAGATGAGTGCCAGAAAATGTGAAGAACATGCTGCACTTGCCAAGCAACCCGGGGACAAGGAGCCTTGCAGGGCCCACTTTTCTGCAAGGTGGGTAGATAGAGAAACTTCCCCGGGAGAGGTGATGGTTATCATATGGACAGGAGAAACAGGTGCTTCTCTGCAGTGCTGGCTCTGCCGTGCCCCACTGCCCTGATGGTGCCCAAACGTGCGCCCTTGTGCTGAGCACCTCGGGGCTAAGCTGATATGCCAGGGTCTGCCTCTCGGCAGGATGCATTTGATCCACAGGCTGTGGATACGAGGATACGAGGCCACCAGCCGGGGAAAACGCCTGTCCATCACGTCACTCCACTCCAGGGAATAGCCCCGTTTCTCAGGGGTGCAGAGTGGAGAAGAGAAGGCTGAGGGGAGACCTTATTTATGTTTACAAGTATCTAAGGGGGAGATGATGGAGCTGGACTCTTTTCAGTGGTTTCCGGCAATAGGATGAGGGCCAAGGGGCACAAGCTGGAACATAGGAAGTTCCATTCAAATACAAGGAAAAACTTCTTTCCAGTGAGGATGACAGAGCCCTGGAACAGGCTGCCCAGGGAGATCATGGAGTCCCCTTCTCTGGAGATTTTCAAGATTGATGCAGTCCTGGGTAATGTGCTGTGGGCAATCCTGCTTTAGCAGGGGAGTTGGACTAGATGATCTCTAGAGGTCCCTTCCAACTCCGACAATTCCGTGATTCCGCGATGGTGTTTGTACCGCGAGGCCGCAGTGCAGGAGGGAGCAGCACTCTCCTCTCCATAAACCGGCTCCGTGAGAGGGCAGGATGGCGGCATTTCGGGAGGCACTGACTCCCGACCTGGTTTTGCAGCGGGATCCACATGCCAGCAGCTTGGCCATGGCATCTGCGCTCCTGGGGCCCGTCACCCCCGGGTCCCCCCTCCCCTGCCCCGGTCTCCGGCGCGGCGGTGCCGCTAGAGCGCACTGTGGGAGCCCGGCTGCCACCGGCTCCGCGCCCCCCAGCGCCCGCTGCTCCTTTTCCTCTTTGCTATGATCCTGCCTGGGCAGCAGCAGCCGAAGAAACGCCATTTACTCCGGCCAGAAAAGCCAACATGGGGGTTACAATTGTTTTTTACAAGGAATCTAGTAGGGAAAATTCCCTTACTCTCTTCTCGCCTTTCACGCCGTGATGCTGGAGTGGGTTTGGGAGGTGCTCTCCTGCCACAGAATCGCTTCTTGAGCCATGCACAGTAGAAGAAGCTGTTGCAGGCAAACAAATGAGCCTCTGTGTTCAGGAGCCCCTTGCACAAGCAAAAGGTTTAAAGATGCCTGAGCTAAACCCCGAGTGACCTCAAAGCTCCCTCAGTTCGGTGGTGCCTGAGTGTGCTCAGCACCTTCCAGGAGCTCAAGTGCAGCTCTTCGGGACCAATCCTGCATTCATAAAACACCATGAAAAATTTCAGAGGAAAACGGGATCTGCAGTGAAGAAACCGAATAAATCACAAAGCCAAAATTAAGTGAAGCATCAGTGACCAGAATCAGTCTCTGCTGGAGCTTGGGTGTTTGCTACAGCATTTCTGGTCTCGTTACTCCCACTGAAGCCAAATTTGAGCTGGGAATGGAATTCTACAGGTGCCAAATTAGGTTCTCCTGTGAGTTTTCCATTAAAAACACAAGAGCTGGGTACTTGGAGCAGAGTAACACTCTGCTTGTCTGGGATATCACAGTGTTTATGTCCACCGGGAAGCTATACGTGGGTGTTGATGGGAGGCAGCAGGGTTTGGTATGTGCTCCTGCAGAATGTAAAGGCTTAGAACTGGAGAGCAATATGCTGAAATAAAATTTAAAAAAAAAAAAAATTTATTGGCCCTAATGCTCTCTTTTCAACAATTTTTTGCAGAAAGAATGCTAATAAAGAAACAAAATGAATATTTTATTTGTTTACAACAAATAGCAGTAAGAATATCTTGTCCAAGTTGGGTGGGTCAAACCAATTCTTGCAAGTCTGATGCCAAGTCCATCTTTTGCCCTCTTTGCTTTCTGCCCTATTCGATCCGGTACACAGGAAAGTCTGTCACTGCTGCACAAGCTAGAACTGTGCATCAAGCTGCTGGGCATGTGCAGAGCTCCACAGGAGAGACAGTGGGTTTGGGGAGCCTGGTCTGATCCATCATGGGGATGACGGAAATCAATCCAGATAGATGGTGCTTTAAAGTAGCACTTCAGTCACAGAAGTCTATAGTTGGTGGCTTATGGTGAATGAAAAGGGTTCATAGCTATTTCTAATAGTAGCTTAAATGTCTGTTGCTTGCAGTGTGATTTGCACCTTAGCAACAAAATCTAACAGGCTTTTCAATCTGATAAGGCTTTTATATCTGAGGTGGCTTTTACACCTAAAATAGTCAGAATTTGTATTATTTTCTTCGTGAAGTATGTTGTGGAGCCAGGCTGCAAGGACAGAGGTGAGTGCACTGTTGTGTGGATCTCTCCTCCAAGAGAGTGGCACAAGGAGTACTTTGGCTCAGCTTTGGCAATCCTCAGCTTAGTGATCATCGTTTGTTCTAGCACAAAGTAAACTAGAAGAGACCAGTGGCTTACCAGTTTGCCAGCCTGGCTGAAACAAAGCTCTGCATCTGCTTATCAGAGAAAGGTCTGTAGATCAGAGAGCCGCCTGCACTGAAAAGAAATGGGAAAAGGAAGGGTCAAAACACAGTATGCTGTCCTGCTAGGAGTCTCCTTCCCACCTACAAGAAGGGGTATAGCCCTATATTTGCCTTGTTATAGATCCCAGTTCAGGGCAACAAATGAGCACAAGCTTATGTGCAACGCTACAGATGCCAACACAGGCTCATTCAGATGGGCTCTATTAAATTAACATTTGATTAGCAGCATTCAGTTTCCCTTACTCCCCTTTTTTTGGACAATAGTTCTCAGAAGGACATTATTCCACTGTGTTACATGCTCAATAGAATGCTAATTCCAGCACTCCAGGTTTACAGTGCAATATATTTAAAACACAGTTCTCCAGTTATAACTGGTAGAACTTAAAGTTTGGATACTGAATGAGTCCCCAAGACTGAGCTGGTACAAAAATCACCCTCAGTCTGAGAGCTTAACCTAGATGTACAGGGACCTTCTTTTAGGGATTAGTTTTCCTGGAAGATGCAAAAGGTTGATATTTTCTGATAAACAAGTGGTTACACCTGCATCACTCCCAGAGCTGGAGCTTTGACGGTGAGGTGGAACATCTTTGGTCAAAGAGAAGCATGGATAACCTCTCTAAAGCATACCCTCTTGGACAAATTGACCTGGATCAAACCACAAGGATGAGATGGCATTCAACTAAGTGTGCTGAAAGAGCTCAAATATGAAATTGCTGAGGAGAGCTTACACCAATGCAGAGCTTACTCCAGCCTCCATCTCAAGGAGCAAAGGTCAGTAATGTGATAGGTAGTTGTATGAATAACAGTATGAATATAGCGACATTTCCTCTGGCCGGAGGCAGATTTATCAGAGGAGTGCCCCAAGGGCTTATGCTGGGATCGGTGCTGTTCATCATCTCTGTATGTGGCATGTCAAAGCCAGTGAATGCTAGCAAAGTTTGCAGATGATACAAAATTATTCATAATAATCAAAGCTAAAGCTGACTGTTGCAGAAGGAGCTTATAATACCAACTGACAGTGAAGTGCCAGATGAAATTCAGTATTGACAAGTGCAAAGTAAGGCACTTAGGGGAAAAAATAACTCTACTTATACATCTGCAGTGACGGGCTCTAGATAGCAACACTCAAGAAAGAGATCTTGGGTAACTGAAACTAAGGTATGAGGCTTCTGAAAACATCACTCATTCCCTGCAACAGTCAAAAGGCAAATTGGATAGTAGGAATTGCTGAATGAGAGAACATAATAAAATAGGAAAGAAAACAGTATTACAACACTGAGCTAATAACTTTAGAAAAGATGTAAAACAGGTAGCAAGGACGGTCCAAGGTTTGGAACAGCTTATTTATGAGGAAAGACTAAAGTAGACCTTTCCGCTTGGAAAGAAAACTACTGGAGGGAGCTTGATGTAAATGTATAAAATCAGAGATGGCATGGAGAAGGTAAAGAGGACAAGGTTAATTTCTGTTTCTCCATTGCAAGAACTAGGGGTAATGAATTTAATTATCATACAGTATGTCTAAACCATAAGGAAGGAATTTTCCACATGATGCATTAAACCATGGGACTTGTTGCCAAAGTATAAATGAGATTAAAAAGGACTTAGACAAAGTCATGCCAAATAAGACCATTATTAGTCTGAAAAGTCCACCTTCAACCTGTAGCTTAGGGACTTCTGAAATTATTGATTGTCAAAAGCCAGAAGAGGATATCATATCTTTCTTTAAATATCCACATAGGCTGGGATACAGGTGGGATACAGGACTAGAGAGACTTTTCATCTCATTCACTAGAGCATTTATTATCTCAAAGAATGGGAAAATACATCCTGGGTATGATTGTGCAGTGTGAGGCAAGGAGAGGGTATACTGGAACCTTGTGAAAAAAAGTCCCCCATTTCCTTCCACCTACTATTGACAAGTTTGTTTGGGGCTATTCTGCATTCATAGCAATTTCAGTTTGATGTTTGTAAAAAGAAGTCAGCAACTCAGAAAGATTTACTTATGATGCTTTTTTAGAAGAAAGATGAGATTGCTCTAAGGGGAGCTAACATAATTCAAAGTGTCATCCATCATGAAGAATACGTTATTTTTTCAAGAAGGTTTTGTTTTGGCTGCTGTTGTGTTTTTTCTTACACCAGAATAAACAGTACTGAGCCCATCAAAACAAAAGCCCCAGTCCAGTTCTGAAAACAGCCCTATGCCTGCTTACCTCTGAAGACTCTCTCCAGGGTGGCTGGAAGTCAGGGTGGACATTCATTTCGGTACACATGAGTGTGTATGTGATTGCAGATTTAGGGCCCAGGAGAAAACCCAAGCCAGAGAGAGAGAGAGATATAAAATTACACTCTTCCTTGTTTGCTGGTTTGCAGACCCCATCAAGGGTTCGGATGCACTAGTTCAGTGGCACAGTGTCTGCACCCTGGGCTGACTGGGGGGTCTAAGGCATAAACAAAGTAGGCAGTTGTTGAGGGTAGCACACAGCTGGCAGCCAGATGTGGGCCTGGCAGCAGGAGCAGCCAAGCTCTGTGTTCATGGGGCAACAAAAATTCAATTTTGCTCAACGTGCTGCTGAGTCTCGAGCCGCTCTGCCTGGCTTGCAAACACAGGGGAGGCATGTTCTCACTGGAGGTAAAAAACACTGAGATGGGCTGTTTCTGCTGTTCCATTTTATTCACACAGATTTCATGACCACATTTGAGGACATATTTGATACATAGACAAAAGCCAAAGCTTTTGAGATTTCCCGGGAGCGAGACAAATACCCATCCTCAGCCCCGTGAGCCTTCAGTTACTGCAATGAAGTGTTTGGTAGGAAAACTTTGGTTGCTTTCTGCTCCAAACAGCTCGGCTTTGATAAATGCAGCAGGATTGATCTGTGCTGTGCGTCCCTTAACTGAGTTACGATGTATAATCCTCCCTGGAACAGAACATTTACATTCCACTGACCTAGTTGAAAAAATGCATTAATTTTAATTTATGTAAAATTCCCCCAATAGAAGAGCGAGCGGAGAGAGGCGATGTCTTATTTGCAGTCCTTGCCTGCTTGGAGCTAGAAGTGAAGTCCAACTTTTTAATCAGGATTTTTGAAAATGCTGAAGCGTTTCAATGGGTGGCTTGTTCATGTAAATCCAGATACAGCTTTACTTAAAGAACGTGCCATCAACCTGCCTCCTCTCCACTGAGGGGTACCTCTGCTCCTCTGGGGACCCAAGCAAGTGAGCGTGAGGTCCTTTCTCTATCCCTGTAGGCTCAATCCCAGCCCACCTTACCCATGCTGGCAGCCCAGCTGTGGCCAGGGGGACTCCTCCTTCCCTGCAGGAGCTCCGTGAGGCTGAGCAATGCCACAGCCATCCACGGGAGCATCTATGCGACCTGAGGGAGCAGCTCAGAAACTCACTGATTTAGGGAGATGTTTGGATCCAGACTCTGCCACGAGCCCTGATCCTATAGCAGAAAAATCAAATGCAGCCTATTGCTGGTGCCCTGTTGCTGCACAGCATGTTGTCTTATGCAGTCTTTGATAAAAGTTGCCATGTAAACACAGGAACCAGAACGTGAACAAGCCAAAGGAAAAAAAAAATATAATGGAGATATCCACATATAGCAACTGTGTAATTCTTACATATCTTTATCATGTAGTACTCCAATTGTTTACAGTCTTACACCTTTCTCTGGTTAAAAATCATAACTCCAGGAATGAGAAACACTCCCCTTGTAGGTGCAAGTAAACATCTGTGTCTAAAAATTCATCCCAGGGATGAATTTGATGGCTAATGTGTAATGTTTAAGAGCCACCATGCTTTCATGCCATTTTTTCTTGGTTGCTGGTATGTTTAGCTTACAATAAAGCTCATTTTAGATGGAAAGTACTTTACATGTTTTGCTCATTACCAATGGAAATGCGATGGTGTGTTCTCAGTAAGGCTCTGAATTTGCTTATCTCCAGCTGTTTAAGGACACCTTCGTACTGCTGAAGAAGGGCAATCCCTACACTAGACTGCAGCTGCTCAGAGAGATATAGTATCATAGAGTGCAGACAATGATTTGTGACAGTAGAGACATTTTTCTTTGTTTTCATCCAAAAAATGGTCATTTTGCACTCTACCTTATGAACATGAAAAGCTATTACGGAAAGTAACCTTTCCCTGTTTTCTAATAAATGGGTACCAGGAACAACAAGGGTACAATATCAAGCAGGTATAAATAATGAAAGGCAAGGAAAGCAGGAGGAATGTTGTCCACAAAAAGAAGTGCCCCATCAGCTCCCAGAACATTTCCAAAGATGTATTTGGTAATGAAACCAGCAATAATAATTTAAAACATTAGAAACCAAATCGTCACCTTTCAGACCTAGGTAACTCACAAGCTGCCTGGTCTCCTTCCAAACACAGACGCACCCTCACAAACTTGTCTTTTTCTCCAGCTGGACTTTGTCAGAGTCCTAAAACAAATATTTAGAGAGGGAGAAATGGCTATTCAATTAGACAGCTTTTGCTAAAAAAGATAGATAAAAGAAATAAATAAAAAATATAAATGAAACAACGTGCATCTTTCTGTACAATTTAGGATTTGGAAGACTCTGGCAGAACAGTGGGAATTTTATCAACCATTCTCCTTGACACGGAAGTGTTGAGAAAAGATCGGAGTTGATCACTGACATGAGTAGCCAAGGCTTGGTAAAAGCAGTCTTCAGGTGGAAATATCCTGTCAGTAGATTCTTTATTTTCTCATGATCTTCAGGAATTTGATTTACTCTTTTTTTGTAGGAATTTGCTTTTATTAACCTATTCTGTTTCCAGAATCAACAACATGTTCAAGACTGTCATTCTGCAATGTCACCTGAAGGGAAAAGCTGACAAGAGGATTCCTGACAGAGAACATCATTCCAAGATTTTGAACATAACTGGTATTTTGTGCAGTCTAGCAGCCATGGCATCCAGATACTTGCTAAGAAAAGCAGCACGGATACCTGAGTGTCTCACCTCTGTCACCAGGTAGAATTGCTTCAAATAGGGGTGGTTCATTGTGCCAGACCCTGGACCAGACCCTGTTCCCTGTGCAGGGTCTTTACCAGTGCAAGCAACTCAGTGGATCAAACTGGGGAGGCTCCTAAGTGTGTTTTGAGGGAAGAAGCACTATATCTATCAAGAGTCTGACAAGGCTTATTATATCAGCCAAATTGGCCTGGTGTGATCCCAGAACATCTCAGAACAAAACTGTCCCCGAACAGTTTTTGTTGTTTAATTTTTGTGTGCCATCTTTAGGACAGGCTTTGTTGAAGGATTTCTTGTACAGTAGCTTCACTGGCTTGATGCAGATACATTAGTCTCTTCCTTCTCTCCTTGCTGTTCATTTAGTTTATATTTATGCAAATACACTGATCAGAAACTACTCAAGACTAAAATAAAGCTCCTTTGATTTCTAAGAATTAGTCATTAATTATCCAGTTATGATTTCCTGGACTATTTAGGTAACCCAGGTTTCAGCTAACGGGTTAATTCGTTTTGTGTCAGTTCAGCTGGATCACATTGTGTCATTTTTGCTTCTTGATTGGGTGAATGAAACCTTTAAAATGGGATGTAGCGAGTAATGAATACCCTGTTCATACAGTAGAGTAATTCGTGGTTTTGTGTGTGACTGACTATGCAAACAAGATTACATCCAGGCCAGTGCAGCCAGCCACCACGGGGTGAGTGCAGCACGCCAGCTGCGCAGGGAATAACTGGAGTTTGAAAATGTCATCGCAGACCTGGTCCAAATGCTCTGAAAGAAACATCCCCTTTTTACAAAGCTTTTGTAAGAAAAAAAAAAATAAATGAACTGGCACTACAAGATGATCGGCACTATTATCTGGGTGGTTTTCTTTATATTTAACAGTGACTTTTAAAAGCCTTTTAATCACCTATTGTCACCACCGGACTGAGTAATTTTGTTATCTGAACTCATTTCCCAGGAATAGCTGTGACCAAAAAATGGGTGAAAATGGAGAGAAACACAGGCACACGGCGAACCAATAAAACTGAAGAAATTCTTAAGGGTTCTCTTTTCTAAAATTGCTTTTGTATTTTGATGCACAAGCCTGCCCATCAGCCACTCAGCATTATTTTCGCAACTGTAGTACACAGAAGCCTTAACACACCAGGACCTCATTGTCCTTTGCTTTAGTCTTCTGCACAGGCTGAGTGTCAGTCACAAAAACTGTTTCTCCAATAATTACAAAGGAGGGGGTGGAATTTTCTAGAAATATGTGAAAGTAATTAGTGTATGGATCAGGAATATGGATGAATCCAGCAGTGTTTGGGGGGGTTTGCAAATATTTACAAACGTTGTTTGCAGTGTGCAGGCAGCACTAATCACCAGTACAAAAGCTGTATCAGCCTGGTGTTTAGCAACTGTGGTGAGCATTAAGAGTCTGAATGCTTGTTGGCTCTGGAGAGATTGCTTGGTAGTGGGAATATTGATTTGCAGGCAGAAGATTTAGCTAATCCATTTCCAGGAAGGCTTGTAGGAAAAATAAGTTCTGATTGCTGTGTATTTGACACAAAAAAAGGCTGCACTTTGTTTAGTTGCACCTGCATTTTACACATCAGAAGCTGAATAGCATTTCCTTAAGAACTGCCATTTGCCAGACCTCGCACTGTTCTGCCTCAGGCAGATGGAAGCAAGGCAAAAGGGTGTAGAAATTAATTTTATCGGTCCAACTAATGCAGTCAGAAAAAGCAGGTAAACCTTTGAACGTACAGATCATTCTCCAGGTCTGAAACAGGCATCAAGCTTCAAGCTGAGTTTAATTTAGTTGCAATTGATTAAATGACAGTGCTGACTGATTACGAGCAAAGGCTGGTTGGTACCCACAGAGCAGGTGGATGGAGCAAGAGGAGACACGATGAAGTCCTGCAGCCCAGAGAGTAAGAGCTACCCCCTGAGCAGCTTTGTGAGGACAGGAGATTATTATATACAACTAAACTGATGTCTTGCTGAGTTGGTAATACCTAGTCTCCAGCAGAATTGGGATTTATTTTTTGAAGTAGGTGAGCTAACCTGTTGAATACATATTATCTGCCAGTGACAAAAGGAAAAGAGAACAGATCCTTTACAGTGTTATATCAAGCAGATTATATTAAGTGCATCTGGTCAATGACATACATCCAAGCTGTCAGACATGTCTCTCAAATGCCGAGATGTTTATTCAAAACAAGATTGTGGGACAGCATGAAAGACCAGTGGGAATATATGTGGCTAATATTGATTTGGTTAGGAGCTTGCTATAAAGCTAAATGCGGTAAGGTCCCAGTGAGTTTATCTGTCTGTCTCTCTGTCCAGGTCCTTCAGGGCTGCTGTCCATTAGAGCCTCTTTTAGCTTGGGATGAGTTGTTAGAAAGGCTTGAACCGCTCTGGGCCAGGGCTCCAGGTCCCTCCTCGTCCTTCTCTGCTCTCCTACACCAGGACTTCGTTCTCTATGAGTCCTCCTCCTCTTTGCATTTTCCTCTGTCATAGATTGATATTATTTCTATCATCATCTTGCTAACAGCTCTTATTTAGAAGCAGAGGAAAGTAGACTCTGTCACTCGTATGTTTATCTTGCTAATGGGAGTTATCTGAATAGAAAATGAACACAAGCAACACTCATTTACCATGAAAAAAAGCAAGCTGGAAAGCATCAGAGAGATGCAATGAATGAACTCCTCTTGCTAATGGCTAACTGGCCTTGTTATTAATATAGATATAATGATGTTAAGCTTCTCTATTAAGTCAGCAGGCCAGGGCTATTGGTTACACTTCATTTCTAAGAAACAGGCTCATTTTTCAATTACATTGTAATTCATGGTGTCTTTAAGTGCCTGGAAAATGCAAGAAGTTCAAGAACACCGTCTCACTGAGGATGCTGCAAAGTTTCACTCCAACAAAAAACTCAGTACAGAAAGACCACATTCTCTGACTTGTGATTCACTTCTTCTCTGTGCCCAGAGGAAGGACAGAAAGTGATTGCACCCATGCAGATTGGGAACCAAAGTTCATAACAGATAAAACTGAAAGTGAGCAAAGATCACCCTGAGGCTAAAGTTGTCTGCTTAAACCCCTCTGCCAGAGCCCTCCAAATACTGAGTTGCCTGGGTCTGCTCAGCAGTCACATACTGGTGTGGAGCCACAATTTTGGAGTGCCTGGTGGGGTGAGCTGGAAGGTGTTAGAGCATCTTCATCCCTCCCTCATGCCTCCGTTCTCCTGGTACAAGCACTAGGTCCATTTTCAGTCCCAACACATTGCTGGGGTATAGACCTGCTGGAGGACATCCCAGGGCTGCTGGCCACCCTGGGGGAGCAGCACCCTCATGTCCCCTCAGTTCCTAGATGCGCTGGGAAATAACATTACCCCAAGGATGCTGTTGGACAGTGATGAAAGCAAAATGCAGCCCATGCTGTTTGCATCTGGATCACTCCACGTACACACTGTAGTGCAGTCCTCTCGGTGTTCTTATTTTCATCTGTTTGATTTAGAGTGACGTTTCGACATCTAGGAGCTGGGAGTCCTAGCGGATGCTGTATTCTCTTGGTTGGAAATCTTGTGCAAAGGAGACAGTTAATGGTTGCCCAGGAGGGTGAAGCGTGACAGCGGAGGGAGCAGTTGGCTCCGACTTAAGCAGCGAAGACAAATGTAATGGTGGTTGGCAGGAGGAGAGCACTTCCCTTGCCAGCACCCTCCCTTTGCCATTGCCTGGGGGCACCAGACCACACACGAGGCTGGCCTTGCTGGGCCTCCTCAGACCTCTTGGATATGTGTATTACCACGGTGTTAAGGGATGACCTCCTCTCACTATTGCTGGCAGAGGAGCCTGGCCCAGATCCTCACAGCTATTGCCTTACTCTCATTTAATTTCAGTAGCAGTAGCTTCCCATGTACCTTCCCTCTTTTGTCTCAGCTGAAACCTGGGCTACACTAAACTGTTGCGAACTCTTTAGGTGCCTTTGGGATCCCAGCATCTAGGGCAACCTCCAGAAAAGACTTCTGTCTTTCCTGATCCTTGCAATAACGGTTCACCTCTCTCCTGCAGCAAAAGCAATGCCCCATCCTGCTGCCCTTTGGCTGCTCTTAGCACCTTCATCTGGCAGAGCTAAAACACTTCTAACGGTGCTCTGGTCATGGGTCGCCATATTCTCAAACAGGAGATCCCCTTTGCTTTCTGGTTATCATGGGCTGTCTGGTTCAAGGCAGCCTAAGGTACAACACAACTAAAACAATTTATTCACAGCCTCAAAAGACATAAAAAATTTACAATGCTTGCAAAAGATATGGGCAAAGTTAACTTCCTACCTAATTAAGTTATGTTAATATTAAATCAAGCAGGTGTCCTTCTCTAGTATCAGTCTAGAGATATCAATCAATCTCTGATATCAATCAGTCTCTAATACCAATCATCCTGGCAAGGTGTCCTTAAGTGACGACACTCCTGTGGCTGCCCTTTCCCACACGCTGCAGTTGTTTGGCCACCATAAGGGTGTGAGCTGACACACCAGAGAGCAGCCAGTGAGTGAATACATGGAAAGGGCAGCTGCTCTGAGGCCAAATAGGAATGTTTCCATAAAATCATAGAATCATTTTGGCTGGAAAAGGCCTTTAAGATCATGAAGTCCAACTGCAAACCAAACACTGCCGAGTCCACCACTAAACCATGGCCCTGAGGACGACATCTACATATCTTTTGAATACCTTCAGGGATGGTTGATCCAGTTGTACAGCATGTCCATCAAGTATTTATTGTTTGCAAACATCCACTGCAAGTAGAAAAACTAAGTACCTGCTCTACACTATTCGGGAGACCCAAGTGGTGGGTCTTCACCAGCCCTTGGTTGCTGATCAAAGTCAGTTTCTCTCTGACTTTCTCACTTGTTTTGTATTGCCCTAACGAGACTGCTCAGCTCCTGTAGCACAGCAGTAGTGAGTTACTGCTCGTTATATGGGTCAGGACAGGGAATGGGGTATGTCCCTTATTCCCCCATCTCTTGGTCTTTCCTCTCCAGTGACTTGCACTGCACTGCAGACACGAGCCCGCCTTTGCTTGGTATCCAGCTCAGTAGGACTTACGGTAAGAGACCTGGTCCCAGGTGGTGGGGGCTGTTGGTCAGCCAGTGATACCCTTTCATTCAGGGGTGTGGGGGCATCTGTGGTAACACTGAGCATCTTTGACACTCCCAGAGCAAAGCACTGGCTGCAGAGAACAGCCAGCGACATTGCACCACCCTGATTAGGATGAAGCAGCCTTCTGAATTTGAGAGTGACTGATATTCATGACCTTTTCCTCTTAGAAGTGAAGGACTGTCTTTAAATCACAGTCTGCCGGTGTCTGGGGATAAGCAGTGAGCTGAGCTGCTCTTGAAAACAGGACTTGAAAGGACTTCACTTACCAGGGTCTTGGTCTGGGACCAAGAACCGACGCTGTGAAGGGAGGGGAGTTGGGGATTTGCTCAGTGAGGGTCAAAAATAACACGTGAGGGATCACAGATAGGCAGCTGCACTTTCTGTCTTGCTGGGCTGTGCCCAACACCAGGGCACCCCACAGCACTGGCTGGTGATGGCAGGAGGGATGGATGGCTGGAGGAAACCTGCTGGAGCCTGAGTGCAGCACGTCCAATTTCCCACCACGGGATCAGAGGGCAGGACCTGCACTGGTGACGGCCAGGTGATGACAGCTCATAGCTGGTTCCCCTTCCAGTGTGCCTTGTGCTGCCATTTTGTGGTGGGAAACATTTCCCCCTCTGGGAGGGTTTGAGATCTAACAGTGCTGGCAGCTCATCTCGCTAATGGACTGAAACCCCCAGAGCTGCCACAAGGATTTGGAAAGCTGAAGCCATGTTTTGCAGATCCAACAAGCTGTTGCAGTCTGCCACCTGTACCCTGCATGAGACAGGGGAGGGACCCACGTGCCCAGGGCGGGGAATGAAAGTGCTTCCTTAACTCAGATGAAAAATGAGACGAAGATATAAATTGTGTGCAAGCTCAGAAAGCCAACATGCACAACCAAGCAAGGGGGTAGACATGTCTTCATCACAGCTACAGGGCTCTTCTTTAGCTTCTTACATACTTGTAAGTAAATAATGACCCGACAGACTGGGGTCTGATCCTGGTTCTTTGTAGGAAATAGCAATGCCAGGCTTATGAAAAATCACAGCAAGATAAAATTCTCTATTAAATGGTTAAAAAAAAATTAAAAAAAAATCAAGGAGTCAGAGAAGATCATCACAACAATCTTATGATGACAGTGAACCTTTTAAGCTTCAAAACGATGACATTATAGAAAGGTTATTATTTTCTGTGCAACATAAAAATGTCTGCTTATTGCTACAACATTATAATAAGCATTATCACTAGTAATGCTTAAACCAAGCCAGAGTTTATTTCCTGTCTACATAGTGGAGGGGAAGTCCTGTGAATTGCAGACCTGCAGCTGAGAGTTAAATTGGGCTGAAGATATTTTTACAGCTTTTGGCTGCTTTTAGTGTACCTCCTTTTGTGTGGATGCTCTTTACAAGCTGGAGCTCTGCAGCTGTAAGTAGGCACTGGGAAAAATCCAAGGAAACTTTCCCAAATACACACGTTAGCAGCCAGTCCTGAGGCTCATCTGAGGCTGTTGTACCTACTTAGCCAGGGTTTGAAGAGCTTTCAGATCATAATGAATTCATGCATCCTACTTCATTTAAATACAGGGAAACGCCATTTTTCAGTGCATAATCCTGGGCTCTCCCATTTCATTTTGCACATCAAACAGGAAGGTATTCAGGATCAGTCTGACCCTGTTCACACTGCCATTAGGAGAGAATAACATCTCCCACTCCAGGGAACTCACACGGAGGTCACACCTCAGGACGGGTTGTTTGGTGCAGTGAGCAGCATCCGACAGATAAATCCAGGGATGCAGGGGATAAAGGGACCCCCCTGCCCTACCCCACTGCCCTCCCCTGTGGGGGAGCCTGGCAGAGGGGCAGCTCTGCCTGCCAGCCCCCCATCCCACTCTGTGCCGCAGCTCCCCAAAGGTCCCAGCAAAGCAGGGGGATTTCTGAGGCTGTATCTCTCACTCCCTTTGTTCATCCATCCACCAACCTTGAGCAGAGAGAAAGGGATGACAAACTGTTTAGTGCAGATAATATAGATAACATAATGGCTTTTCAGGAGATGAGGGGGTAAGGGGAAGACTTTTGCAAGCATGAAGGTGTGTGTGTGTATATTGACATCAGTTGCTGAGATTCACTGCAAATAATGGCTCTTGCCTTCCAAGAGGGCTCCCGTCTGGCTGCTTTTTAATGCAGATAAATCTTTCAGCTCCATCACTTCCTTGTCCCAGTGGTGGATCTTAACATGACCCTATATAGCTTTTAGGCATGAACTGCTCTATGGTTTACACGGCAAGAAAACTGTCCCTGCCTGTGCAGAGAAGCCTTATGTGAAACCAGAAAGTTACACACCATATTGTGCACTATATTCTGTGCTTACTTTGACCTAGACCCAAGATTTTATCTCCCCTTAGTTGCCACAAGGGCATCTCCACAAGCATGGGCCGATGTGCGCTCCCAGCTTGTGACACAGGGCTCTCTGTGACATAGAACTTGTCTCCTTCATTAAAAAACTTGTCTCCTTCACCTATAAAGGTGCATGGAGTTTCCTGAGAGAAGTTCTGACCACTGGTTATATGACCCCAGAGATCTTCACTCCCCACTTTACATCTGAACCTGGGCCAATCCAGCCCTCTCCCCAGTAGGGAAAGTATTAGAAAAAAAAAAAAGAAAGAAACCTAGGGAGAAGAGATGCCTGGTCCAGAGAACTTGCAGATGGTCACGGTGTATAGCAGAAAGCTATCTGCAGATGTCCAGTGATATCCAGACTGGCCTAACACTACTCCCATCCCTGGCAGGGCGTGATGGAGGTAGGTAACACCTAGTCCTCCCTTGGTCCCAGGTGCCAAGCTCCCTGCCTCCAAAACACTTTTGAGGCTGCAAGTGCCCCTCACCAGACCTTACGCTGTGACAACTGCGGGCACTTCAGACCCGCCATAGCCTCTTCACATCTGCTGTGGCTGCTCCAGTATGCCAGCCCATGGCCACCTCCTCTTTAGGACCCTGTCTCCACTGTGCTAGCCCAGATCCCACTTCAGCCAGGCTTGCCAGCCACCAGTCACAAGCTCTGCTCTGGCACGTTTCAAAAAAGGGAGAATGGGGACAGCCTACTGCAGGCTGTGCCAGAGGTACCTGAGCAGGTCCAGCAGGTGCCTCGCTGCTTTTTTGTGGCCTCTGCTGTGCAGCAGCTGACCAACAGTGCAGATAAACTAGTTGTGGGCAGTGGAGACCTGCCAGTAGTGCCCTCTCCTGTGCCAGGGGACCATGGATGGTGAACTGGCTGGAAGAGGCGGCTCCAGAGCAGCATCAGCGGGGCTGTCAGCGAGACCGCTTCCGATCACGTACGGCCTCTAGCTGTTTTGCAAGGGTAAGCGCGATGGATGCAGCCTGGTGCATGAATCACAGAATATGCCTCCCCATGTAATTTTATCAGCCGTAAATCATGAGTCACAACCAGGTGCGCCAAGTACTGAGTTCTGTGCGAGTCCACAGGCAGTGCCTGCACCTGGAAGACGCCGACTCTGGAGCATTTTGAACGCAGTCTCTAAGCCACGGTGTCCGTAGCTTGGTCTTTTTCCCTTGGTGACCTGCTCAAAGAGGTTGCCTCAAGCACAGCAGATCTCCCTCCCTACACATGTCCTTTTGCTCTTCTTTTGAACTAGCAGCATCTAAGCCTTCCCAGTGTCTTTCAACACCCTTTTTCCCATCACCGGGGTGAAGAATGGGAAGAAGGGAGTGTTACTTTTGTAGACACTAGGCAAAACATGCGCATCTCTCAGACTCAGGCAGACTAAAGTCACCATGCACTTCAGGTGCCACTGTCCCTCTCACAGACAGACGGATCGAGATGAAACCTCTTCCGTGCAGCAGACACTGGTGGGACTCTGTAGGGTGAAGGGAACAAGGCCAGGAGATGTCCTGTGGCAGCAGCACTAGGAGCTGGTAAAGCAGCAGCAAAAACAGCTTGCACAGAGGTCCGCTTGGTGGCAAGCTTGCCCCAGCAAGCTGGTTAAAGCCACCTTGGGTATCTCTACACTACAGCGCAGGCATTCTGGGATCTTTCAGCTGGTTTTGAAAGTGTAGTGGTCTCAGCTCACCCCTTGGTCCATGCTCTGGTTGACTCCTATCTGAAGGAGAAGGTACTTTCACAACCCCCTGCTCCCCTTCCTGCCACTGACCCTTGCCTATAATTAAATAATAATGAACTAATGGCATGATGGTAGGTGCTTAAAAGATTTATCTTTGTGTCTTCATTTAAGACATTTCAGTATCAGCCAGCAATTTCCAGCCATCATGGTAATTTATTTAAATGATTTATGAGGAAAAACAAGACATTCCACAATACCTCTAAGACAGCTCCTGGAGCGTGGCTGCTGCTGGCTAACACTGCCTTTGGGAGCCAAGGTACTCATTTACACCTTGTACTTCACATCTCCATGGGGGGGTGATTACCCCTGATAACAACACTCCTTGCCAGGGTTTTTAAGCATTTCTGCTTGAACAAATACGAAGCTGCGTGGAAAAATTCAAAAAGCACAGTGCACAGGAAAAACATGGGAAAGAATAATTTCAACGGTGCTCAAAGCTGCAAAATGAAGTGACAAGAAAAGAAACTGACCCCAGAAAGAGATTTGCCCAAAGTAAAAAACAGAAACATATTTAGGGATTTTAGAACAAAGATGGGAGGGGAGCGGGGGAAGAGGGCAGGGTGGTGGTGGTTAATCCATGGGAACAGTCAGACACTAGACACTACCCCATTAATGCTTTCAGAAGCATTGACTGAGAGCAGCTGCAGAAAGTACATTTTTGTTCTATTAAGCCGTGGCAAGCCATTCTACAAAAACAAACAACAAATTTAAAGGATCACCATTGCCTCTAGAACTGCCTGGTTTGTCCATTTGCAGAGAAATATTGCCAGTTAAACAAGACTGCAGTGTATTAAAGCCTGGCTTATCCCATTTTTGAAGCCCTTCAGTGAGAAGTGCCAGCAGTTCCTCCCCAGAGTGAGTGATGCCCCTGCGTGTTACTCTGATTTGCAGCCTCTGAGTCCAACCCCATCACCTTCAGCTTCACTGATGAAATGCCTTCCCGATACCAGTGACGTGATATAACCAGCTGTGTAACATCCTTGTCTATGTACATGGGGCTAAGGGGACTTTGAGACCCATTCTCCTTCCAGTCATGAGTTGCCAAGCTGGGATCAAAGCAGTCTTCAGTAATTTCAGCCCTGCAGAGATGGGGCACAGGAGCACAGTGTGGTGGGCTGGCTCACCTGGACCCATGCAGGTGAGCCCTGGGTTGGATGCTCAGCTCACTCCCAGGGCACCGAGGAGCTCTCCCATGCACCCGCATGTGCACGAGAACACACTTCTAGTTGTGGTGACACCTCAAACACCGTGTTTGGGAGGTAGGGAGCTTTGGACAGAGCTTGCTCAGCTCTCCTCTGCGCACATGTGTATTTCACCCTCATTTTGTAAAGTCAGTGAGTAAATTAAGACCTTCAGCAGGCTCCTGTGACTTTGTCCAGGCCTTGAGAGTGTGCCGTTACAGCAGAAAAGGGACAGACAAGAGACAGTCCTGCCTGCATGAGGCACTGTGCATCCCCTGCTGACCCTCTGTGCCTGGCCGCTGGCACTCAACGAGTCGAGCTACAGGGCGGGAGGGAGAATTCAGCCTGGCTTTGTGTCTGCAGTCAGGGGCATCCAGAAAACAGGACGACTAGTCAGAGATCTTCCAAGTATTCCAACGTATTTCCATTTATTAAGTGGAATTAATTCCCAGATTAAATATAAAGTTATTTTCTTCCAGGGAACCACAAGGCCTGGTAAGCACTGTAGAGGGCACAGCATGTTGTGTAAATCAGCAGGTCTCAATGCAAACTGGGCCCAAGCAGGGATGTCCAGGCCAAAGACAGAGACCACAAGCCTGAGGGGGGCCTGTCCTTGCTCTCCCCTTCTCTGCTGATTTAATGGGACTGCCAAAGTTTACTGATATAACCTGAGCAAGCCCTGCTGGTGTTGCCTGGAGAGTAACATGCCCTGAACCTCTGTTGCAAGTATCTGCTGTGGGTCACTTCTATGCCCCACCACCCCCATCCCATTTCTCCATCTCTGAGACATTTCAACAGAACCAGCAGCAGCAACCTTGCTAGATAATATCTGCTTCCCAAGGCTGCCGCTGATGCAAACAAAGTTAAATAGCCTTCTCTCTGGTGGGGTACTCTGTCTCCAAAGCACTCGAGGCTCAGGCATTTGTTGTCATTACACTCAGTAACACATTTCACCAGTGCAGGCTTCCTCAAAACCAATCAGTTTCCATCAGACTCCTTAGCTTTGATAAAGCCATGAGTTTTGATAAATAATAAAAGACTCAACTCAGAAATAGCTATTAATTTTTCACTGGAACAGCAACTACAACCTTGGTAACCTCATGTCCCAAACCCATGCACCAGTCAAGGAGGAGGACAGGGCTGGGGACTAAAGTAGAACAAAACAAAACAAACAAAAAACCCCAACAAATACCAAATTTGTTTCACTTTTTCCTCTACACGTTATGGAACCTGTGGGCTTACAACAATGCTTCAGCTCACTGGGAACAGAACTATGTGTTTATCTCTGTCACTTCCCAAGGAAGTGACCACGTTGCTACCCGGTAAATCAAATCAGTTTTGTCACCAGGGCCAGTCAGTGCAGGACCTTGGTGATTAAAGAAGCTGTGTCAAGGTACATCAGTTGCAGTCCAGCTATATTACTCATATTAGCTCTTACAAGAAAGGAAAGCTCTGAACAAGCTCTAAATTCCCTTGCAGGGACTCTGGGACTGCAGTCAGGGTGTTACTTCAGACACTTTGGCAAAGGACCATCAAAACACACAAGATGAAGTACTAAGATAGCAGAGGGACCTGACATTTCAGGAGTATAGGCATGAATGAGCAAGAACACCCCACACCCTGTATCTAGTTAAGCCCATGTCCATTAAAGAAGGAAGGATTTGCCTGCAATTTATCAAACTATGGTAGTGACCTGCGATACCTGCCAACAGACATCGATATTTTTCTTAATGAACTCTTCTGCACAAGTTATTATCCCTGGTCTACAAATAGGGAGGATGAGCACTCTGAGGTGATTTGTACAAATTATCTCAGCTGTTGTGGAAAGAAACAACAAATGAAAAACACATCATTTGGTTCCCAGGCCCAGCGTGCCCATGAGATTTTCTCTGTTACTGTCCTTTCTTATAAGTACAGGAGTAGGGAAAGTGGTTGAGGTAGAAAGACCTATATGCCCTTTTTTCATAAATTCCTTCCAATAAGAAGGAAAGTTTATTCTGGAAAGCAAACTTTATCCCTGATTATTGTTAAAAAAAAGAAAAAATTGCAAGGGTATATATTTGTTTTAAGAAGTGTTGTGCTGTTCACTAGTGTATGGAGAGGGATGGGAGGAGTGAGAGGGGAAGGTGTTTCTCTCTGCACACAAGGCTCCTGTGCAAGCCATGGAGGAAGCTTCCTAATTGAGTCAGAGACAGGAGATAAAACATACCTGGGCTCCTATGGCCTGGTTGCTCAGGGGCAGCCGGGCAGCCACAGCAGCACCTTTGCTCTCCCCCAGCTTCCTCCTACCCTCTGTATATCATATGGAGTAATTTTCATCAGATGCTTAAGACATTTGTGCCAACTTTCAAGTCACCAGTCATTCCTCGTGAGATAGTGGGGGGCTTTTGTTACTCATTTAGGGCTTTGTACTTAGAAGTTTTATAAGCCAGTGCTAGGAATACTAAAAACGGGTATATTTTTAGCACATGGGACCAAAACGTTGAGGTGTATGGTTGAAAGACAATAATAAAAGAAACTATAGAATGTAAATACTTGTTGGAAAGGGGAAAAAAAAAAAGGAAAAAAAAAAACACACCACTGTCTGTACTTTCTTACCTCCCCCAAGGAAATCCTTAGTAGCTTCTTTTTCCTCCTCTCTGGATTCTGATTCTCATCTGATTTACACAGCTGTAAATCCAGAATAATTCCCTTGGAGTTAGAGGAGTTTGAGGAGTTCAAAGCACAAGAAGTAGGAGAGTAACTGGTCTGTCTATAAACAGAGACTCCCCAGCTGGCCAGATCCTGATCCTGTTGATTTAGTAAGTGTTTCCCATTGCATTTAATAAGAGCAAGAGGAGCCATTTCATTCAGTGAAGTTACTTGCAGCCAGATCTTCTACTGGATCCACAGGCTCAGCTCCACGAAAGTTACATTGGTCTCGTGTCAGAAGACTGGGGAGTCAATTTTGTGTGTGTTGGCATAACGCAGAAATACTCTGAATAAGTAGGTGAAGTCCATGTTAGGTCCATTATATGCAATGATAAATATCTGTGATATTTGTCATCAAAACACTGATTGCTGTTTTATAGCTTCAATTGGGCAAATCACTAGCAATAAAATATTGTTAGGCCTCCAGCTGAAAGTTTGATAGCTGACAGGCAGTTTGGAATATTAATTGGTGCAATTAAAAGGTAAAGAACACTTTGAGGAGATATCCTGAGAATAACTCTGGCCAGGCACCAGAATGAAGTCAATAAATAGGTGTCAAATGGGTACTAAGCAGAAAAGGCAATGGGCCTTGCTATTAGCAGAGTATGTTGATTCAAATGTAGTAATAAAATTACACTGTTAAGAGGCTGGATAAAAATCCGGAGTTCTGGAAAAGAGTATCTTAGGTACCAGAAGGGCTTATTGATTCCTGTGAGTATCATAGTCATCTGTAAAATCTACCCATCTTTACACTGTGGGTTTTGGTTTTTTTTAAGAAACACAAATGCTTCTTTACCTTTTTAAACAGAATTAATCTTTTGGCTTTAAAGACTAATAGCTGGTGGAAACCTCAGTGACCTCTTGGAATATGGGTTGTAGAGCAGGGGCAGAAGATGAAACCAAAACCATGATTTATAGAGCTGAAAGTGCTAATTGTTTTTCTTCTATTTGCACACATGGCAGTAATTGACTTTATCCTCCTTTAACACACCACAGCCTACAAGATGCAGCACTTTCCTCTCACCATGCTCTCTTCTGAGCATAAATAATGCTGGAAATGGTGGCTCTTAAGAACTGTTGACATTGCTTAAATGCTGTGGCACCTTGTGTTTGCTTTGACAAAACCAGGCAGAAAGTCAGGAATAAAGCCAGATGAGATGGGATGTTCCTGCTGGTGGAGTAAATTCATAGCCACGAAAACATTATAAACTAACACCAGCACTGCCATATTGCCCAGTCTAGAAAGAAACCATATAACTACAGATTTGATTGAGCTTCTGCTGGGAAGTCAATGCAATCACCACCTTCAAAAACAGGTCTGTTGTCTGTAACACAGAGGCAAATTGGTTATGACAGCTTTCAGTAGTTCAATTATTCTTACCTACAACAAGATCGAAAAGAAATTTCTCAGGGTACTTTTTATCGCTTTCCTTCCCTTCGTAGCAGTAGAGAGGGTCCTTGGCTCGAGCAGGTCTTTTGACTCCCTGAGTTGAGCAAGTTACCCTTTCCAAACTGCTGGGTCCAGGGCTTATTGTACCCCACATTGCTCTACAGGGACCTGTGGGAGCTGGCCACAGGCTGGGCAATGTGAAAAAAGGTGACAGAAATCTGGAAGTTGTCACTGGCTTCAGCTATTTTATTAGCGCATGCTATACAAAGCAGAACTTGTCCTTAATATTCTTTTGTTGCTCTCACATCAAAGGGCTAAATTATGCCCCCTAATATGTGTAAGAGGCTTTTCAGTTATCTTTCTGATGCAAATTATATCATTTTGCATTATCCACTGATTATCTGCAGTTTGAAAAGTACAGCAGATGTTTCGCAACGCCTATACGTCAGTTCTCTCCTCCTTTGAGAACAGCACCCAAGTAAGCAAAACGGAAACAGCCCCACGGTGAATTCAACTTTAGATGCAGCTCAAGGGTGGAATCAGTCTGGGCTTTAGAAAATTTGTCAGGTATTTGGTGAAACTGGGATTAAGGGTCCGGGTGTGCCCAGCTCAGCACCTGGACATGTACACACTCTCCCCTTGCTAGATGCCTGCATTTAGAACAGCGAGTCATTACCTTCAACAGTCGCTTCAGGTCCATTAGGAGACAGCCCAGTGTGAGATTTGCCCTCAGCTCTCATTGCACAACACAGAAAAAGTTGCATTTGATTGTGGCAACATGCCGACAATGCCAAGGCTAATGAATTAAAGATGTATAACAAAGAATGCTTAATGAAGTCAAAGTACGAGTGAGTGTTTTATGAGATGGCATTTATTATTAAGACGAATAATTGCAAAGTAAATCCTTTACCCACCTCTGACTGGGCTCTTGTAGAGGTGCACAGCACTTCAAAACACAGTTGAGCTGAGAAAAAGCGAATACTCAAGAGGTCTGCAAAGCAATATCAGTCAAATGGGGTATTATTTACTGTTTTTAAGGAGCAATAGAAACGTATGGGGAGAAAGAAGGAACAATATCATGACTCCTTGCCTTGTATATTTTGTTATCATAGTGTGAATAGACCATCTTTCTGGTTTTGCCTGTGTCAAATTGCAGCAAATTGGCTCCTTTTCAAGTTCAAGCTTTTGTGTGTTTATACCATAGCTTGGGACTGTAGTCTACTATTATTAATTTAATGGTGGGTTTGGACCATATCTTGTTGTCTAGTCAGATACATTAAATTATGACAGAAGACCTCAGTCCACTGAGGGCACTTCCTCAAAATTAGAACACTGACAGATGGTTGAACATCTGAGATAGATAGAGCTGTTTCCCCGGGAAGGAGCAAGGATCCTTTTCACCCAGCTCCACCTATCTCTCTGAAAGTCTGAAGTTTTGTCAAACTCACTTAGTCCTCAGCTCATGGAAGTTAGGGAAGACATGGCTCTGTAGGGGTCTCCTTCTTTCTCCTATGCTGAACATCCCACAAGGTTGTAACAGGATCACAACATGCCTAAGACAAGCCTTGACCATACATCAAAGGGCAAAGTATGAAAGGCAGCTGCCACAGAGATGTAAGAATCAACATTGGCTCTTTCTCTGTGCCAAAAAGACTATTGATTCTCTATACTTGCTCCTGTAACTTGGCTGATAAGTTTGTAGGACAGCAAGAATCTCAGCTAACAACAGTGCTGCTTCAGCCAGTTGTTCTTAATAATCCTGCCAAGGAAAAAAGATTTATAGACAGGAGCTGAACAAGGCAAGAGGAAGTTTTTTTTTTTTTTTTATGCAAGCACATATCTCAGGACAGTTCGCTTGTGTACCAGTTGTCTCACATTCTTTTCCACAAGGCTGCAAGAATAGTCTCTCTGGAGTGTCTGATGGGTAAGAGGTGATATATGAAGCTAGGGTGAGAGGATATACATAAAGTTGGTTGGTCTATGAGTTCCTTTACATAGAAGCAGCTGTACAATAGCATGGATTCTTAAATCATGACCTTCTAGACTGAGAACTAACCCATTCCACTTTTGAAGTTAATTAGAAAACTCTTGTTGATCTCTATGGAGATGACATGCTTACCACAGTCAAGGTTTCACCCTCAGTATGTCCTTTTTCCCCAAGGTCATCAGCCTGTTTGGTCCTTCCACATGATCTCTCTGCTTTGTGAGACATCTATACCGTGACCTTGTGTTTCAGATACACTACAAAATCTGGCACAATGCACTGGCAAATAAAGGCAATACCATAAAAATGGGAAAGAAGGTGATTGGTTGGATGCTTACTGCTGTAAGAATATACGTCAAAAGAAGGAATAAGCCATGCTAAGTATAGGATAGCTCTGATTTGCTATACTTTCAAACCATATCTTAAATACCCTTTGGTTTTGAGCATGGTCTGTATTTTTTTTCCTCTTGCAGTCCCTTCTATTCCTTACCTTTATGTACCCTCTGTCCTTCAGAGAATATCAATACCAATACCAATCAGCACAAAGCATCTCGCAGGCTGGTAATTTGAGTTTTGCAAAGCCTTTATGAGAACTATGAAAAAGACATGCAGCAAAAATAGGTTGATATCTGAGATAAATGGCATCTGCACACGCTTGATATGTAACTGACTGTGACAATGCCACAAGATGGAAATAGATATTTGGCAAGATTTGCCCATCAAAACAAGTGGCATTCCTCAGGCATCCCTAAACAAGTGGGACTGTTTAACACCTTAGTCAGTGGCACAGTAAGTGGCATTGAGTGTGCCCTCAGCAAGTTTGCTGACAGCACCAACCTGTGTGGTGCAGTCGACACACTAGAGGGCAGGGATGACATGCAGAGGGACCTTGACAGGCTTGAGAGGTAGGCCTGTGTGAACCTCACAAAGTTCAACCAAGGTCCTGCACCTGGGTTGGGGCAATCTCAAACACAAACACAGGCTAGGTGGAAAATGGGTTGAGAGCAGCCTGAGGAAAAGGACTTGGGCGTATTGATTGATAAGCTCAACGTGACCCTGCAATGGATGCTCACAGCCCAGAAAGCAAACCGTATGCTGGACTGCATCAAAAGAAGTGTGGCCAGCAGGTCCAGAGAGGTGATTCTGCCCCTCTGCTCAGCTCTGGTGGAACCCCACCTGGAGTGCTGCATCCAGCTCTGGAGTCCTCAACATAAGAAGGACACAGGCCTGTTGAAGCAAGTCCAGAGGAGGGCCACAAACATGATCAGAGGGCTAGAGCACCTCTCCTGCGAAGACAGGCTGAAAGAGTTGGGGTTGTTCGGCCTAGGGAAGAGAAGGTTCCAGGGAGACCTTATAGCAGCCTTCCAGTATCTAAAGGTGACCTACAGGAGAGATGGGGAGGGACTCTTTGTCAGGGAGTGTAGCAATAGAACAAGGGCCAATGGTTTTAAACTGAAAGAGGGAAGATCCAGATTACATATCAGGAAGAAATTCCTTACCGTGAGTGTGGTGTGGCACTGGCACAGGTTGCCCAGAGAAGTTGTGGATGCCCCATCCCCGGAACTGTTTAAGGCCAGGTTGGATGGGGCTTTGAGTAACCTGGTCTAGTGGAAGGGGGCTTGGCAAGGGCGCTGGAACTCAATGGTCTTTAAGGTCCCTTCCAACTCAAACCAGTCTATGATTCTATGAAAAAGAAGCAGAGAAGCGCAAGGGTTTTGTTCTGTTCTCTTTTCTTTTTGTAAGTCACCTTTCACTGAAACATATGGGTGAGAGTTGTGTTTATTTTGAACTTTAAGTCTAACCTATTTGCTGGGCAACACCAAACAGAGAGTGTTTGGAGGACTTTTGAGGACTTAAATCCTCTCTCTTTGGTCTTCTACAGCATATATTCAATACTGGAACAAAAAGACGCCAGCACTCTTGATAGCAAAACATCACAATCTTGTATAAAGTTTTACCCCTCTTGGATTCTGGCAATGCACTGAAAGAGGAGTGAGCTTTGAACTCTGAGACTACAAGGTGTGCCTGGTTAGTTTTAGTGCCAGGGTGAGAAAGTCCCCTGGAGACCAAGTACTGCAGAAGAATTCAATCACTAAGGTGTTTCCAGGCTGGATTAAGCGGAAATACATTCACAGAATGTGCTGACAGGTTTCCTCCAAGCAGGAACCAATTATAAAAGAAAGGCCATTTGTTTCTGTAAGTGCAAATCTAATTTCTGGTTATTCTCCTGGATATACAATACAGAAATTATCCTACTTTATAAGATAAGGATGGATCCTAAATTGTGCCTGAACCTCCCATCACTAAGCAATTTTTTTTCCCTTTTTCTCACACAAAAGCCTTAGGCCAGTGTATTAAAAATAACAATACCATTCAAAAAGATTTGATTGTCACTTTGCTGAAGAGTGGTTTCTGGCTAACAGGGCACAGTTCACATTCAACCTTAGGAGGCCTATGGTAGAAACTATTAAATACACCAATTAGGAATAAGATGGAGCAGTTCCCTAAGGACCTTTGCTCTCTGATGTTCTCACTGCCACTGGAAGAATAAATAAATGCAAAGCCTGTCATGCCAGCTAATAACTCCCAGAGACAGAGGTTACAATTACGCAATGGGAGTTAGCCCATGTTTCAATGATGTTTTGCTATTAAATTTGCCTTCCTGAAAGGGGCTTTTTATGACTGCAAGAAAAAAAGAGGTGGCAGACTCAAAACAGTCTGGGTTTCATGTGAGCCAGCATTAATCAAGCACAGAAGAAATTCTTTATTTATGATGTACCAGTACCTTTCCTTTGGAGGGCAATATGAATAAGAATTGATCAGTCTACAAGGGGTACAGATGTTTCCCAAACAGCCAACATCCTGGACTGCACAGGACCCCCCAGGGGGTCATCATGTCCCCAGTAACCACAGGAAGGAGGAACCAGGGGAAGAGCAAGCATTCAGCATTGCAGCACCCTGTGGCAGCAGATCTTATGGGGCATTTGAGCCCATACTCCTTTTACTAGGATTTTCTTCATGACACAATCTTGTCCTGCCACAATTTTAATCACTGCTTTATGAACTCAGATTAACTCAAATTATGAATTTACGAATTCAGACTAATGTCTGATCTCCCATGATTAAACAAAATAATTTTTTTGCATGCATCAAGCCTCATATTTAGATAAATATGAACAAAAAAACAGTGCTCAGGAGATATTTTTAAAGTGGAACTAAATTTTATATACATCACCAGCAGATGACGTGTTTATAGTAATTTGGCTTCAGAAATATAGAACATTTAAGGTGGAAATTTTGCTGATGGGAAAGTTGGGAAAGGAAATTATAGCTGGAGCCTGCAAGGCTGGGAAGGATGACATTAAAAATGTGTAATGCTTTTGAGGGTTGTCTGTACATGCATGAATCAAAGTCAACTAAGAAGGCAAAGGGTGTTAATGTCATTAGTGCCGATTACTAGTTCAAGGAGCTAAGAAACAGCAATGGAAATGAATGATTTAGGGCTTTTATAATGCAACAAGAATAAGTGAGCTACAGTGCTTGTTAGAGCAGCCAGTCTGCTGGATACACTGGGAGGTTAGTTTACGCAAGAATGGAGAAACTTTGGTTTTCTTACAAAGATTTTAATTCTCTTCCTCCATCATATGTCTTTTATTAACTTTCAAGTAAAAAAAAATTATCTGGGTATTTCTCTATGGACCAAACTGCAGCAGAAATAAATAGAAAGGCAGCTTTACATTGTGCAGGGATTCCTCCTGGCTGCCCCATGAGGGCAGATTTACAATTTCTTTGCGACATAGAAGCAACCTAAAAAGGCCAAATCTGAGAATCTGACCCCAGCTTGAAAAAAATTAGAAATAAGTGACGTTATAACACTTCTCTGACACCTTCTCCATTTGCAACCCTCAAAGTGTTTTACAAACATTAACTTAGTGCAGACCCCAGAAGAGCTACATTACTTTTCTCCTGCTCTCTATTTTGCAGGTGAAAAAACAATGCAGAGATGAAATGTCTTTCTCAAGGTCACATACCACCTGCCTCGTAACCACCAACTCCTGCTCATACCACTAGATCACACTGACAAGTTAGTGTGATAGTTCCCAGTGTGAAATGGTCTCCCGGGAATGAAATGTGTAACTCGTTAAATATACAGATTGCTTACACTTGCTTACTTTTAAAGGACATCTTTAAATAATACATTTTCAATGAGCAATTTGAACAGTTCATAATTTATAACATTAAATCACGGCAAGGTGTTTTTTTGAAGTCAAATCTGTTAACTTCAAACAAGAAGTTGAGCCTGTGATTCACTGAAGGGTTTATCTCTGTCAGATTTGCAGTTACACATATTAAAAATTGATCCACTTATATATATTTTGCTGTAGTTGAAGTTATCAAGGTTATAAATTCTGAACAGTTCCCAAGCCTGTGGTGAGTAATACCAATTTTAGGACGATGGTATTTAGAATAACCTTTCTTTTCATGCTAAAATGCATTTTTCTCTGCAACCCGCATCTTTAACCTCTGATATTTTCCCCCTCAAAAAACACAAAAACTTCTGTTTTACTTGTGTGCTTTAGAGATCACTGAGAAGTAGTATACTTTGTTTTTCTTTTCTTCAATGAGTAATTGCCTTTGAAATCACTTTACGTAGAAGGCATGAAATACTTCTTTGTGAATTTACATACCTTTTCCGAAAGCAGTGGAAATGCCAGGCCAAGACATTCAAAACAGATTGGGCTTGGGGTTGTTTCCATAATCAGGTGTCTGATTTAAAGGTGTCTGAAAAGAGCCCGATTCAAAGGATTTTCAGCTTAAAATGTGTTCCAAAAGATCACGTACATTTATATTTGCAGTGTGCCTGCCTATGCATTGAGGTCTCTGAGTGGGTGACTCCAGTTTCTACTGTGAATGTCTCCAGCCCCACCGAATGGAATCAAAATCCCAGATTTAAAAACCTGTATTTTGGGGGGAAGTGAGCTCAAGCACCCCATCCCATTTGACCATCATTGTGTTGAGCAGTACCAGGTCACCTCCTTGGCCACTGTTTCTCCCATTCAGAAGAAACAGCATCATCCACTTGAGCATCCTGTGTGGGAGCTAAGATTTTTCTCTTACTGCAAATTCCTCCCAGTCTTGTTTCTCCTAACTGTTCATCACAAGCCTTCAGATTTTTCTCACTCTTGGATCTATTTTTAAAACCATTTTTTCCTATGATATATAATCAGCACTCACCTGACAGAAGAGTGTACTCAAGACTTACGAAAAAGCTGCTTTAAGACCACATGATAATAAATTCTCCTTAATCCCAAATATATACGAGACACAAAGCAGGGCCCACAACAAGTTTCAGAGAGAGCATTAGTGTCAGCAGTTTAAAGAGAATTAAAAGGAAAAACAACATTCCATCCCTGAGGAAAAATCCAAGTAATGTATAAGACTAAAAGGAGCGTTTCTACAGGGAATTGCTTATGAAAGAGATTTTCGTTCAAAATAAGGAAACCACTAGGCACTGCAGAAGGATTACATTGATCAAAAATAGTCTTCTGAAATATCAGGGTTCAAAGAAGAGCTGAAGTAAAAGCCAGAAATGAAAGTGAGCTCAAACACAGGAGAAACTCCATATTCTATTTGCAGCTAAGATTGTTTGTGATCAGACTCCTGAGTAAGATAGATGCTGCATGCAGTTGGGAGCATTTGAAAACTGATTTATAGCTATGATCCATAACAGTGCTAGATTTATTGACCACCTGCTGTGAAAACATACCTTTCTTTTTTGCAGCAAAACCTCAGTTTACCATTTGTGAATTATCTCCTGTGTCACTTTCACAATTTCCTAGAAGATGTGATTAACCAAGATGCCAGCGCTGCTCCATTCCTGCACACTCACCAATCAGTGCAGTATTAATAAGATGCCAGGTGAGACCGCTGAACCTCCTGTTGAGCTATTGAAAGAAAAGTGAGCATGCTAAAAATATTTAAAGAGATTTATTTGATTTCTCCACATGAAGTCCTCTATAATTTATTGCTTTAGCTCATACTTGTTCTGTTTTCTGCTTTGTTTTATTTTAGAAGGGGGCCTTTCTCTCCTGGCTTTTACAGTAAGCACATCAGAGATTTGGATCTATCTATGATAGAATCTTAGAATAACTTGAGTTGGAAGGGACCCAGAAGGATCGTCGAATTCAACTCCCCACTCCTCACAGGGCTACCTAAAAGCAAACCATTTGACTAAGGGCATTATCAGTGCACTTCAGTCCCTGTGTTTAACTATTTGTCCTATCTGGCAAACTAGCAGCCTTCTCCAGTTGTTCTGCTGAGCACAGAGATGCTGAAATGATATACATCTCAAATATGTATGTATTGAGCAATAAGGTTACAGTATTCTCTTCTTTGCAAGTATGTCCATAAATACCCAGAGATATGAATGGGCACAGTGCTGGGACAAGCAGGGGATTGATTCCTATTCTTCTGAGCTGCAGAAGCAGCCTGCTCTGCTTTGCTAAATCACAGTGAAACGACCCCCTCATCTAATGGTTATTTAGCTTAATCCAACAGGTCCCCTTTGATCAGGCAGGTTTTCTGTGAGCAGCTGAAAGTAAAATCAAACATGACATTTTGGGGTATTCATCAAAAGCAGTTGAATGAAGGAATGTCTGAAAACAAACACCACTTTTTCTCCAATATTTCAATACCCAGGACTGAAGACGTGGCAAATTCTAGAAATAAAAAAATCATTGGTTTTCTGTTGTAAACTGCTGATAAATAAAAGTGACCTATTAACTTTGTTTGAAAACTTGTATTTACTTCGCATTTCAGTGGAAACTCTTATAAGCACAGCAACAGCTCCACAGGGTTGTTGAATGCCACATGTGCAATAATAGCAACTATTGTTTGCGTGAAAGTATGTCACAATCCATACAGACTGTAAAGTGCAAAAGCAGAATGCATACACGAACATGCAGATGACATTGCCATTCTGGATGATCCAGAACTGGGTGTCTTACTACATTTACTAGTCACATTTGTTTCTGACACTGCTGGATGGACACCAAAACTGACTACAGCACAAGAACAAGGAATAGATTGGTTGATAATAGAGAATAAAATTAAGTTTTTACTATCAAGCATGTCCAAAATAGCCAATCCTAGCCAAACTGAGATGTCAATATATAGCTAGCTACCTCACAGGTGATGTTGAAATTGAGAAATAGGTAGATTCATATGTGCTTGGGTGGAAAATTGTCTGAAAATGTAAGCAATCAGACTGGTACTGACCTGGTGTGATACAGAAGGCATAAATGATATTCCAAAAAATGTTTTGGTGAATGGACTCACTACTCTTCTGAGTTCTACCCCCAAAATCTCAATGAAGTTAATGTCATTGTCTTGGGCTAAGCACTCAACAATGCTCCTCAAAATCATTAGCTGTCTTTGGAAATCTTGATCCTTGTACGTGGAAAGCCATTTGTAGGTGAGTGGGTTTTCTTAAAACAAATAAATTGATATATAGCTATGTAAATAAATATATAAATAAATGAATCTATTCAATTCAAGAGTGGGGTTTGGGCATGTTATATTTGTCTCCACTGAGCACAAAGCTTAAAAGCCCATGGGAAGAAGTAAGGAGAGAGGAAGAGAGAGGCAGCATGAAGTGGATTCTTGTGCTATTGCATGTACTGTGTATTCCTTCCTGCTCAGTTCTAGTTTTACAGGACTTAACCCCAGGCAGAGATTCAATGGGAACTTTTTAAAAAGAGTTTGGAGAAACTTACTGAGCCCATTGCACACAACAGGACGTTTTCTTTCAAAGGTGATTTATCCCCTCTATGTGGCTGGAGCAATAAATACCCTGCAAATAAACTCCATGCTCGCTCATAAAATAAAATCCACATTAATCTCAACTATCACAGACAACTATAAATTGAATGAAAGCAACACAGAATAAAGAGGGTTTGGAAACAACACAGCTCCGTCACTAGCAACTCAGCACCAGGCAGATAACATGGCAATGCTGGCTGAGTTCAGCCATTGAGAGGCCCTGGAGAAATGGCTCTTGGGTCACCTTCAACGAGGTTCATCAGGAAACTTCAAGTCTCCATGAACCACATGCAGGTCTTGGAAGCCCCTTTTCCTCAAAGACAACTGTATGCAAGTATCTATAGGTGCAAGGCCCCCTACATCCTATAGATGATATACAGATTCAGTGTTAGATGTACACTTATAAAGCCTCCTGAACTGCCATCTAAACAAGCATAGTTTGCTCTCAGATTTGCAGCACACTGATATTCTGTGCTCCAAATCAGTCCTGGGCAAATTCCATCCCTGCAGCTCACCCATTTTTCTATTACAGCTAATCCAATTACCTCAGACTCTTATCTTCCTATCAGTAAGCACATATGTCATCTTCCTCATGCAAGTCATCCTGTAGAAAAGTTAACAAGCATATTTATGTTATGGAAGTTATGGACCAAAGTGTTTATGGGGTCAAGAGTTTATTGTCTTCATGATAAGCAAGGTAACATACTGATGGATTAGATGGGTGAGTGTAATTTAAACAAATTAAAAGGAAGCATGAATGAGTATCTGAAAAAAGCTAAACCTCACCCCCAGTTCAGTCTGGAAACAGCACAAAGACAAATGTCCTTGAAAGCAGATAGTTGACACTAGAGAAAGATTTTGGACACAAATTTTCCCCCTTTCCAAAAGGAAATTATGCAGAATGCCCGTTGCTGATGGAGTTTCACACCCTGTAGGTGCCAGCAGGCTCTGATGATGCTCCCCAGAACTCTCTGCTTGAATCAAGCCAAAGCTAAAACTTGCCTAAAATCCAGTTCTAGCTAAAACTGTTTGTGAAGAGAGAAGAATCAGTCTTTTCTTGCACTTAAGCTAGTTACAGAAGTGAGTTTGAACTGTGAGAGACAGAGGGTGTTAGCAGAGCTGAAGGTGCCTGAAAGCCTCCCTGAGCAGATGGCTCACTGCAAGCAGGTTACCCCACCGAAGCCAGCTTGTGAAAACGCACCCAGTTTGTCAGCTTGTCCCAAGTAATTCCAAGCAAAATCATCCTGGTGCGATTATTCTCTTTCTGCAGCTGTGTGGTGGCTTATTTTCCAATTTGGCAGTGGCAAGTTCAGTTTCCAGATTCAAACAGTGAAACGGGATCCAACAACTGCTCACACGAGATGCTCAGGAAGAAGCCTGCTGACTGAGTTTAAAAAGATGAGGAGGGGGGGACCCATACTAGCCGAGAGCTAATCAAGCTCCAGCACCATAAAATTGGAGATAAAAGGACTAACATACGCTCTGAACAGTGACACCAAAGCCCACCAGAAACAGTGCAGGGGGAAGGGATGGATGCCCTGGGACGCTGGAGTTGCACCCCAGCGAGTGCCTCTGCACCACCACTCCCAGCAGCAGGGCTGGGAAGAGGGGGGGGTCAGCACTGGGTTAACTCGTAGGAGGAGGGAGGAAGAAAAAAGGGGGAAGAGAACCAGCCTGTTTGCTCTGGGATTCAAATCAGATCTTAGCTGCTCTAAATAGTTCTGTGTGGGGTTGTCAGCTGGCTTATTCCAGCAAAAATGAGCATTATGAGAATATATTCAAGTGCAGAAGAGGAACAGGGCAAACCAGCATCTGGTAAAACAGCTTTCTTGTGAGGCAATTCTTTTACTCAAGAGTAAATATTTGTTTCCCTAGGAAAGAAGTCATCCCAGCTAAAATCCCCCATAGTGAAAAGAGCCATTGGAGATGTCATCTTCAGGAGCCTATCTCCTCTCCAACTGGGAGGACACATTGCAAAGACCTTCAGAAGATCATTGTGGGAGTTGTTACGGAAAGCAGCATGGCAGGCACAGGGCTTCTCCTGGCCAAGAAGGTCCTAACTCTGGTCATGTCTTTCCGAAGGCAAGAAAGACGATGAGCTCCTGCCTGCAATATCCAGTATACAATGGCAGAATTACATTCCTATACATCTAGGACAGGTATGTGGAGCTGGACTCTGGATTTCCAGTTCACTGGACAGAACTCTATAGGTATGGGCATATGCAGGCTGCTGCAAGCATTCCAGCTCCTCTCCCACAGCTGGGACTCCGCGGGACTGCTGCTGCCACCGGGCCGATTTATTTAGGGGAAACCAGACAATGGCAGCTAAGGAGCTGATTAGATAAATAGCACAGTGTTTCCAAGAAAACTTAAGCTGTCCTTCGCAAACGAAGATACTTCAAAGACAGAGTTGCTTATCACTTCCCATTAATGCTTGCATTTTATACCTTCTCACTGGTTGCCTGTTCTGCTCTTTAAGCCCGTAAGTGCACTGGGGCGTCACTGCCTATTTCTCAGCATCTGACCAGGGCCTTATTAAGTGAAGCCCCAATATCAGCTCATCCCTTGGCACTGCAGTAATAAGCACAAGGAAATAATATTCATTTTAGACAGCCACTATAGCTTTGGATACAAAGAAAGCAAAATGGATGCACTTGTTCATAAACGGAGAAATGTTTCCTCTTATTATGGGTTTCCTCCCTGCTCATTACAAACAATTGTCAACTATTCCTGCCTATAGGTATATCAAGATTACTCATCACTAGGTTAGCAGCAAAGTGATCCACAGTTGCTTCTGCAATTCAGGTTTAGAGTTGTTACAGCAGCGCAAGTCAGAAGGATTAAATGAGAAGGAGGGTATGCTGAATACAGGAAAATATTATATGCAAATTGTGATTATTCATGACTGAGTCACAAAAAATATGCATTCAAAATCTGTCATGAATTAAAGTTTTAACAATACAATGCTTTGCATTTATGTAATGACTTTCATTGGAGGATCTCGAAATGCTTTGGAGGCAGTGAGATGAATGCAAAGTAATGTCAGTCTCTCAGGGGGGCTTCGGGTGCATTTCTTTTCAACTCGGCAGCTCGTGGAGGGGTAATGCTTGTGGGATTTGAAGCAAGGGAGAAGCTAAAGGACATCAGGAGTGTCAGCAGAGGCCTAACAGTCAGTTAAATGAGATTGGACCTTCAAGCATGGGTACAGACAAGAGAGGGCGCGGGGCAGTCAGCAGTGTGAGAAGCACCACGTGTCAGCGTGTTACCTGCCAGGGAGCGAGCATCCCCAGCCAGCGCTTCCCAGACTTTGTGTGTCTGCACGCTTATGAGGATGCTGTGCCAGGGTAAACTGAAAGGTGTCGTCATTAGCAAAGATCGGCGGCTGTTGCCTCAATTATCTCTTCATAGCACCTTGCGCACCAGTTATTTCCCACCACTGCACCAGAGAAATGGATGGGAAGGTTCTTTAAAGCAGTGGCTCCCAGGGGTTCTAATCATCAGAACGTGAAAAAAGAAATTGCAAACTGAAAAATAAGAGCACACAAACTCTTTCCACACCTTCTGCATGGACAAGTGGGACTACCAAGTGATTCCATGATTTACACAGGATTTTCTTAATCAACACCCACTCTGACAAGATGCATGTCTGGTGAGCACTAGCAGTAGAAGAACTGAGGAAGGCAGAGAACAACTTTCCATCCTTTCCTTCCTAAGTCTGTGCACACACACAGAGGTGAATGCAGTGGCACTCGGTTGCTCAGTTCTTCAGGGAATAGTCACCCTCTCTTTCTGTCACCCCATATTAACTGCTTGCTTGCCAAGTCATCTGCTTGGCTTCCTGTAGCAGATTTCAATTTTTTCTACTCATCCGTAACAGAAACAGCTACTGCCTGACAACGAGTGAATCCCTCACATCTATTCCCACACACAGATATAGGCAGTGAGGTGCTAAATCAAAATGGAGGGACTGCTGCCATGATGTTTCAAATGTATCCCACTGGCCAAAACAATAAGGAAAAAGAATGGTGAGAAACTATTTACAAAGCTAGTTTTCAGTGGAGAGTTTCTGATGACTTTTATTAATTATTGAATAATTTCATGCATTATTAAAACTTTTCCTGCAGTTTATACTATCATCAAACAACCTTACAGACTGGAATCAATCAACCAGCACTCTGTGCTCTGGCCTCCTGTGTAAATGGTGTGCTTGCACCCAGGTGGAGAGGGAACCTCTCTGCACCAGGGCTTTGCTCTGCTGGCTGCTGTTTCTCTTGCTACCCTGTGCCTGAGAAGCTCTTCTTGGATTGTTTCCAGCCGCTCTCCCGACCCCACACAGCAGCACAATGGTCTGTATTTCAAGTCGAAGCCTGGAGCTGCAAAGACAGGTTGGACAACCCACCCCTGAGATCTGCAGACAGACAGCTTTCTAAAATCTGGTTCCTAATTTTTCAGACTGGGAATCGTGTCGATTAGAAACGGAGATAAGAAGTGAGAGAGGGAGGGCCAAAAGAGAGAGCAATGTACTGTGAAATGGACCATCTTTCAAGCATTTTTTGATGAAACATTGTCAAATATACAGACCTACAGACAATGGTTTAGTCATCAATTCAATCATATTTTTGCTGGCCATAGAAACTGTTGGACTTGTAGTTTCCGGAAAGATTCTGCTGCTTGGGATTCACTAAAGAGACAATCAAAATTAGACAATCAAAATTCAGCTTTCTTTTAATTAGACCAGTCAGACCAAAATATGTGAAGGTTTCTAATTGCAAGGGGAGTTATAAAAAGAAGCTATGCTGATTTTTCTTAGAAATAGTGATTCTCTGTCTTTGCCTTTCAGCTGGAACTACTTACACTCTTGTACGTTTACTCAGCCTCATCTTTGTTATCTCTTTCCACAATGGCCTGGGCAACCATGGTTCTGATCTTATTTCATCCTTCATCTATAATAACTTCAAGGATAGTAGAGAAATGCATCCTTAATATTAGTATGGAATAAACTGTGAGGTATCTTTTTAGGCCTTACTAAGGTTTGATGAACATTTATCACCTGATCGGCCTTTTTCCAGTGGAGCAGCTACAGACCATAACATATTAGGCAATTGTAGCAGACTTCCATGGAAAATGGATGAGGAATTCCTCCTAGAAATGTATAACCAGCCCTGCCTTTTACAACTAATCTGCAAGGGAGACAAAGATGCTCTCTCAAATGGAGACTCTGTCCAGGAGTAAATGTGAAGGCAACTTTTTCATATTATCCTTTAGGCATTCCAGTAATGAGTATTTAGTCTTCTGTAAAGACAGATGAAACCTAAGCAGTCATGAATATTGAGTGTAAAAGTGATATAGCACTTAAGTGATTCCTGCAACCTGCAGCTCACTCAGGATGTAGGGACTTCATCCTAATAGCCACAAGAGACTAAGAATGTAAGGAGAAGCAATGTGTTGTGTGGGCAATTAATAAAACTGAAAAAAACAGACACATTTGGGGGCATACAAGACCTTCCTCACATGTAGGACTTTTTTGGCTACTTCTAATAACTAATCCCACACATTTTACCTTTACAAATATCAAAGAACAGTGATGCTGCTGAGCAAATCCATTTGCTGAAGAGCACCAATTGCGAGAAACTACTGAAAGTGAGTAAGCCAGAGGCCTGTTTATCACCAAATACAGTATTTCAGAGCTAGAAAACTGAAAAGACCAGAATAGGCTTATGTGACATATAGCCATAGCTTTTCTGGCCATGAATACAAGTCCACAATGTCACAGAATCAAAGAATCCCCTAACTCCATGTGATGGAGCACAAGCTAAAGATTACATGATGCAGCTTTTTCACTCCCCACCTAAACTCATGTGGATCTATTGATTTCAGTGAAGTATTGGTTTATATCAAGAAAAAGGAGACACCCTGTCTTTGTTTTCCAGATGCAGTGCAATAACCCATACCTACCTGGGAGAAAACTTGAAGACCACTTCATGAAATTCTGACACTTTTAAAACTTAAAGCCCACTCACAATATTTGATTAACCATTAATTTAACATATAGTGAAAAATAATGAATCAGTTGTCTTAACAATTTATTCTAGATGTGCTCAAAGTTGGGGATATTTTTCCACAAGCTGTAATTATCAAAAAATTGAACAATCAAATTTTCAGAAAACCAAATCTGTTGTTTGTATGTGTAAATACTATTAAGGGTCCTAGTGTTTTTCTGTATTCTTTAAAATAATTGGGAACCCCAAGAAGAACCCCCTCCCCTTCCCGAGATTTAATGGCAGTGTTTAGAGAACTGCGAATTCCTCCACTATTTTTTCTGCTGCTGTGACCTTTATTAATTTGTGATCTCCTAAAACCTTCCCGATAAAGTATGGATTCTTGGCTAGAGAATTTAAACCCAGAACCAATAAATTTGCTTTCCGCATGCTGAAAGCACTGCATTAGATATATGGAGCAATACAAATATCTTTAAAAGAATAGCAACAAAAATATTTTCAGTGCAAGCTTCCAAAGTGAAGCGAGAATGTACATTTAGCAGCCCACTGATGGTATTTTAGACTCAAACCCAAAAATTAGCCTGAGAGAGATGGTGTTTTCAGGCTGCACAAAGCTTTGAAATCTCAGTACGGAAATCTTTTCTGTTTATCTTTTGGCCAGTGTTTCACCGGGTGGGATACTCTTCTTGGGTTTATTGAATTGTATCCAGAAATATCATTAGCAAAAAAAGCTGAAGTGGATTCTCCCTAGGCCTGACTGACCAAAAAGCTTGAGAAGTAGTCGCCTTCGCTTCCTCTGCTGCTGGCTCCAGCTAACAACCCATTCCCATGTACCAGGAGGCACAGTGACAAAATCCACCTAAAGTCAGATTGGTGAATATCTATTGATTTCAATGACATTTTGACAAGTTAGTCTGGAAGAGAACCTTCTCCTGTGCCCTCTGAATACTTGAACACATGTTGTAAACTCAATCTATACCGAAAAAACAAATAGCCTCTTAGAGTCCATTATAACCATTATGGCTACTTAGATTAAAGGAGTGCAATAATATTTGTTTGCACAGCTAATCAGTGTTGCAGTCCTTACTAATGTTTCCTGAGTAGTTGCTGTATTGGAGTGTTAATCATGGTTGTTTTGATTATCAGCAATTGTTAAAAAAAACAACAAAGCAAATACAATAAATACTCTCAAACTGACGATGAAAGGGAAAAAGAGTAATGGTCATCATTCCATCGAGTGTTAACATTCATCTTAAATTTTTGAGAGACTGCTTGGATTATACTGTTTTTGTGGGGTTTTTTTCTGAAAATAAACAAAAAAAAATCTTTTCAAATAGCTTAAGTTTTCATTTTGAGCTGTGACACTTACTTAAAAGGCATTTTTCATCTCCAGAGCATGGACCTGCTGAATACATCGTGGAGGACAGGACCCTGTTACTGCCTCCATCACCAAACACACCGCTGCCTTCAGCGGTAGTGGATTTGGCCACACCATTTTGATGAGTGGAGAACCTGATGCAGGTGATTTAAAAAACATACCTAAGGAAGCAGAGGAAGTCATGGCTAGTAGTGGGATTACAACGCAGGAAATCCTGGTTCTGGTTCAGGGACAGCAGGCAATGCCATCCCAACACTGTAATAGTGTGACTGCTGCAGACAATTCATCATGTTCTTCCTCACACCAGTCCTGCTGCTACAAAACATTTAATGTGTTATTAGGCAAAACATGTTTCAAGCCTCTCACTGATTCAGGGTCTGCAGTCTTACAAGCACCGTATTATTTATCTTCCTTGTAAGTGGGAAAAATTCCTGGACCCTGTTTTCTGTCCATAGAAACTACAGAATAGAAGCCAATGCAACCAATGAAAAGCACTGCTATCATATGGACGAGAGCAGGGCACATACTGACCCCTTTTTTTCAGCAATTCAGTCTAATGGGAAATATGCCTGTGTGTGGACCGCATGACTGGGGCCAAAGACTGGATTTAGTATGTCTGCAGCCCAGTTATTTCCCCAAGAGAACTGTCAATTACCAGTGTGAAACAGAAAAGGTGTTGATTACCTGGGCCAAACTCTGCTCTTGTTTGTGGCAGAACAACATCCCTGACTGCACTTGCTCCCATGTGACTGCGGGTCACGTTTGGCCCCGTGTCCTCAGTTCCCTGGGTTGTCTTTGAACCACAGGAACAACGCTTCGAGACGGCTACTTGGGCAATTACTAATGGCAGGAAAATCCACAGCTCTTCTGACATTAAGGCATTGTAAATACTGAAAGAAAAGAAATCTGTGTTGTATTTTTTTGGCGTACAACGCCTAAAGCCTTATCTCTCATTCTGTCAGGAACCAAGAACTATGTATACAGATGGTGCAATTTATTATGTTCTGTACTGTGACCAAGTGCTGAAATACCTTCAGGAAATCACCAGAAAGCCTGAAAAGCTTTGCCGTCTCTTGTGACTCCAGCTCACTAAAACTATAATTGAATGAGCACAATATTTTAAGCACTGCGTGTTACACAGTAGACTTACAGAAAAGGACGCCATCTTTTTCAGCATCATTACAGAAAAAAATATTTGCTGTACAGTTACTGCCTGTATCCAAGGTCATAACGTCTCCATCTCTCTGTATTCTGCCTTTACAAACCTGCAAGAAGGGGACAAATAAATGTCCAGGCTCAATGGGTCTACCTCAACTCAGGTGTAACTCCATTAAACTCTACTGTGCTGTTCTCATCTGTTAGATGTTCCTGGGCCTGATAGTCCTGACATTTAAACTAGTGTCTGCTGGAGCTGAAATGAACGTAGGTTGGTGTAACGGTGGTACAAAAAGAGAATTTTAGCCCTGTATTGGCTGCAAAGTTAATGTATTTCCATTCCTGCTTCACTGAGCAGATTTTTATGAAACTGTTTATTAAACTTGGCTCAGTGGGTGTCAGAAATACAAAGGAAAACTAAAATCAGTGTCCTCAAACTCATTCATCTCTGGGTATGAAATACAAACCCTTACCCCAATATTTTTTTCAAACCCATTTGCTTACTTCATTCAAAACACTGAAAACAGGACCATTGGCCCAACAGCAGATGTTTGTGGGCACCTTGGTACACACCGAGCCCAACTTGCAGCAACAACCACAATTCACAGAGCAGCTGTTTTACTCATTAACTGCTTCACTGGAAGGGAAACCGTCTTCATCTTCAATTTTCTACTCTTCATCTTTGATTTTCTCTTCCTTCCTCTTTGTGGTGCCTCGATATTAAGGGATTCTCTATCCGCTTCCCCGCAGGCACTGTTAAACATTTCC
>JAHREE010000118.1:8869944-9054652 GCA_033628505.1 Tringa tobata
GGTTGATATTAAGTTAGAGCAATAAGTCAGTGTAACTTCTCCATACCAGCACCATCTTCAAGATTGCATACACAAAGCTGCTTCTGGTCTGCAAATGAAGCTGGCTCCGGGTCTGCTCAATGTTACCCTTCCCTGTCTCTCTCCTCTCCCATCGCCCTGGCTCCTGCCAGGCTGTAACGAGCCGCGGGACTCGGCGACCGGGGAGCCAGGTAGGGGACAGCAATTGTAGCTAGGAGTTAGTACTTGCTTCCTGATCAGCTGCCGGGGTCAGCGGTGAGGGGTTACACACCTCTGTCAGCACAGTAGGTGCTGTCACACCAGTACAACCGGGAGGTACCCCAGGTGTGCCACTGCCACCGCTCTTCCTACAGGGCTCCTCTGGGGACAGTCCCTAACACCTCGACCTGGTACGTGAACAGCCTTGGAAGAGCTGAAGCAGTACGAGAGAATATTCTGCTGCCTGTGATCACTTTAAAAATAAATAAGCCTGCTTAGCAGACAGATTTATTACCAGCCGTGAGGGATTATGAAGCCGAGTCACTTTGATTCATTAGCGCATTCAGAGAGTTTGTGTAAGTTCCTGGAAGCTGTCTGGGATGGTCTTTAACCATCCTCTTACTGTTACCTGATGGTGAAGGGGAAAGTTGGAAAGCACTTGTGCTGAATTTGTTTTTCCCTATGTTTGGTAATAGAATTTGACAAGCTGTTTAAAGAACTGAGCCTTCTGACTTGTGCTGTGCTAAGCCATCCTTAGAACTCAACTACATGTAGCCTCTTCTATTCTTTCCTCCCTCTCTATAATATTTAATCAACAAAGCCCTACCTCCATTTCCCTGAGGCCAGAATAATGCATCTTTCTGCGTTTAGAAGCCTTCTATGCATGTGAGCATGTCCTTTGTGCTGCGATACTGTTTTAATTAGCCACGTCTCTCTTTTTTGGCCAGAAATGCATGGAAGGACTGTGTGCAGCTTACCTGCGGCCAAGAGGGAGCACAGCACCCTTGGTGCCCAGCTGTGGGTGGTGGGAGAGGTTCACTGGCTTGGCTGGGGGAAGGGTTGAAGGGGGAGAGGAGACAGACTGTGTGCCTGGAGCTGGCAGGGGACAGGAGGCAAAGCTGGGGCAGGAGAGAGAATAGGGGAGAAGGCAACCCTGGGTGACCCTGAGGATCCACAAGGAGGCAAAAGAAGCCTGCCTAAAACAGGTCAGAAAGCATGACGTGAGACATCCTCTTTGTAACGACCAACAGGTCATGGAAAATAGCTAATTAAAGAAGATGATGTTAGGCAAAATCAATTAGGAAAATAACCCGCCCAGGACCAAACTGTACAAGGCAGCAGTTGAATACTAGCATAACTGTCCTTAGCTTCAGCAAGACGCAAGTCTGTCCCAGGTGGTCTCCTAATTCTACATTCAAAGTGCTTGTTAGATAACATGCTTATTCCTCTTTTAGGCTTTTTCTCCTTAAAATTGCATCCAGTATTTTCCATCTAAGTATCAGTCCATTCAAAAAGAGCTGGCTTAGATACCTCTGAAATCAACACCTCTCAGAAGCTCCTGTGATGTTCAGCCAATTTCCTTTTCATTGAGGAGTCACTCCATTTCTTAGCATTAGATTAGGAATTTTACTGAATGTTCTGTAAATCCCTAGTCATGTAAATATTACTGATGGCAAGAAAAATATGCTGTTGATAAATGGTCCCTGTTCCGACCCAATCAAGCTATTGAATATAATTGTATAGCAACACTGGCTAAATCATTATCCATGTCCAAGCAATGCCTACACTTGGATTCTGCAATGCCTCATCTTTAGCTTTATTACTAGCCGACACTGCCTGTTATGGAGGCTACAAGTCACAGTTTGTGGCATTTCCATTTTGACTGTGTCATTGCTGTGGTCCGCAGATGAGTAAAATGTGGGCTCCCTCTCCCCTTGGTGGGAAGCGAAACGCTCCGTGAAATGCTCTCTGAACATCAAAGCAAGTCTGGCAAAGCAGAGGAGAGATCTCCTCTGGCTTTCAGTTCTGCTATAAGAAAAAATGTACATAATCCTGACCCTAACTGTCTTGTAATTTTTATTAGCTCTCTTTGGCTTGCGGCGATGACCCTGTGAATAATGCATGCTGCTAGATGGCTTTCCTAAGGAAAGAAGGCTTACGCAATCATATTGTCTGCCACTACCCGCCTTCTCCTTACCCATAATAACTCAGAAACCAGCTGGCCAATTTGACAGAGGGAAAGAGGTCATGAAGATGTTCTGTTAAGTAAAAAAAATAAAAAATGGGGACCATGTAAGGAAGAGGCCTTGGTGAGGAACATGAGCTCAGTTCTCACTATGGGTCTGAAGTGCTGCTCCAGTACTGAAGTCCAAGAAATACGTTCATGGAAAATCAGTTTTCACTGTTTCCGCTGCTCATGTAATGACTTGTTTCTTCACAGATCACTCAGGGTGAGCCCCAGAAGTCATGCTCCAAGCCTGTAGCAGAGGAAGTCACAGAGAGCTGCCAGGAAATTTGCCAGTGCAGGCCACCTCCACCGTTACCACCGCCTCCTCCACCTCCACCCCCGCCGAGGTTGCTAGTGGTGCCGAGTAAGTAGCTGCTGCTATGATTGTGGTGCACTGAGGGAGGGCAAAGAGATGGGGATGCCTGGACAGACAGAAGGAGAAAGGATGTGGGAGAGGGCACAGCTAGCTCCTTTGTCAATTTCCACTTAGTAAATGGAGGAAAAAATGTTCTCAGTAGAGATGGAGATCTGTTTTCTGATCAATGAATAATGCTTGGCTTTTGGAGGAAAGCCAGAGAAATTCCCTCATTTTATTGTATTATACATGATTCCCTAGCTTTAAATGCTTCCCTAATGCCCTAGCCCTGGAAATGCTTTCCTTCACCGACATGGCACTGTGAGTTACACGACCTCCTGTTTCACCAGGTATGGCACCTGGGAGCTCTGGGCGCTCCAAGACAAATTATTTTATAAGCAGGCAGTAATTCAAACACTCTGCCTAGAACATCCTGCAGGTTTGGCAGGTTTGTCTGCAAGACGCCGAAGTTCTACTAGTTTACCATAGCATTGAGTCAAGTTCACTGGTTTTAAACTGCTTACAGCTGTAACAGAGGCATGTCAGGAGGCAATGGCAAGTCAGCACTTTTCCCACTGATACACATACAGGCTAAGACTCCTCTATTTCTCTTCGTGCAAATCAGTGCTCCTAAGTCTTACTCAGCCCATCCGAGCTCCTCTTCATTTCCAGCCATGCATCCCCATCTCCAGCACACCTTGTGCCTGCGGTTCCTGCTGGCTGGCTCTGCCAGCTTCCTTCCACACCGCTGTTCCTCTGACACACAGACCCTTTCCAGAGAGGGATAGCTGTGCTGGTGGTCCCTGGAGAGGCAGTTCCCCCCCTGCAGTGGGTTGGACCTCACCGGTGCTACCTGCGCTGTCTGGGTGCGGGGACATGGGCTGGACCCTGCGCAGACACTTTTAGGTCCCAGGGATTTGGTATCCCGGCAAATATCCTTAACGCTTCTGTATTTTCACAAATTTAGCTCTCCCTAAAAGGCTGCCTATTAATTCTGCTCCCTCCTTAGATAAACTCCCCTGAGAACAGCGCTGCAAAGTATATCTATTATCCTTCTCAGCGCTTCCCCCAAGGGAAAAGAAATCATTAGGTTGCATCATTTGACTGTTTGTCTTTATCAGCGCCATCCCCAGATGTGCAGAAGACACAAAGAAGGCTTCTGCACAGCTTTTAGCCAGGAAGAGCACAGGCAGAATTTTTCAGTGTGTTTTCTGCCAGGAGTGTGCTTTGTATTTGTGCCACACTGCAGAAATTTAAGGCAAAGGCAGGAAAAAAAACAGAGTGAAACACTTGGGAAAAGAAGGACAGAGACAGCTTGGAAAGGTTTTTAATAGCAGGAAAAATACCTTTCAATGGTCAGGAGAACATCATGGACAGTGATGTTGGAAATTCCCTTGATGTTTGTCTCACAGTTAGAAAGTAAAGTATGTTTTCTTGTACCTGGGGTACCCTGTTGCCCTGAGGGAGCTGCTCTTACCCACAGGAGACGTGGCAGAGCAGTGTCAGCACAGGGACCAGCCCTGCTGTTCAGATGCCGGGAGGAGGGCACCGCTGCTGGGCTGCTTCCCGTCAGGCAGCTGGTCTGAGTGCCTGGATTTGTCTCCTGTGAAGTGGGATGGAAATCAGATCGGGGGAAAAAAAACGAGTCAGTCACACGTTGCAAAAAGAGGAAAGAGAAATCCAATGGGCCTGTGACTGGGATAGCCTGATGGGTGCTCAGGCTGGAAAGCCAGATACTAACCCAGCTCTAAAAATGAGCTGTATAAATCCAGATGACTAATATTTAAACCAGTTATTTCATTTCAAATGCAATAAAAAAATAGATTACACACTCCTTTCACTAGTAAGTCTTAGAGCAGCAATCACGTGCCTCATCTTGAAAGATGCTTTCATTATTATCAGCTGTCTAGGCACTGTGATTTAGCCTGTGTGTGCAGCAATCCCCATTCTTGTGAGAATGAGTAAGCCTCCTGGTTAAATATTGATGTTATAGACCCTGTTTTTAAACAGTGTTCAGAGGAGAGGGCAGTAAAGGGACAAGACCAGCTATTATTAAGCGGTTGATGCTAGACTTGCACTTTGTGCTTTTTAAGTGGTAACAGTTAAGTACTGGAAAGACCTCTGCAAAAAAGCAGCAGCCCAGGAGCTGCAAGTTCTTTACCTGTACAAGGTACAGCATCTGCGTCATGAGGCACTTTGTAAAGGCGCTGGCATTGGTCTCAGGGCTTTGTGAGCCACAAAAGGCCGCAGCCTGCGAGGCACTTGTCCTTAAAAGCTCTTCTTGCAATCAAACTGGACGTTGTTGGAGGTTTAGATCATCTCTACATCCTTCTGAAACAGCTACTGTGGTTTGGGCCTGATGATTAAAGCCAATAGATACAAAATTCCTGTCCATGCACTTACTACAGACACTGACAGCTCAGTTATCTGCTAAAAGAAGCCATGTAGTGTTCTTTGACATGTCATGTCTGGTCTCCAACTGTTGCTATCGAAAAGCAGGGGACCCTCTTTCTGTCCTCTCTGTCAGTCCCACCTGAATGTTTTGCAAATGTTACCTCGGGGTAGGGACAGCACTGGGTAACTGCTTGTGAGCAGCTGAAATACTCCCTGAAAGGCTTTTATTGTGCTTGAGGATAGCTGAGGACTTTCAGGAACAATTACGGTACATTTAGTGTCTCTTTAGATATTTTAATATTGACAGGTTGATCCAACGACAAAACTTAGCTCTGCTTCCTGCAGATAGATTTATATAAGATTTGTTAAATGTTGTGAATTCCAGGATTCATGCATAGTAATTGGTAAATGTTGTGTTCACTCTGAGGGACAGTAAGCTAATTCCCTCCACAGAAAATGAGTAGAATCACACACAACTTAGCAGTCGGTCTAAATACGTGAGTGGTGGTAGAAACACCAACTTTCCAGGCTTTAGGAGACACCTCACTATTATAGTCATATATTTACAACAAGAATATGTGAGGAGGCATATCATTCATTCAAAAATACGAATATGGGAAATGAAATGAGATTATCTGGCACGTATATTTCCAAATATGGACCACAAAGTTATGGACTTGAGAATTCAGAGAATGGTTCTGCCACCAGAACTCCAGCCCCCAGGGAAGAAAACGTAGCCTGCTTTCTTCCTCCTTCAGCCATGACCCCAGGCCTCATTTCCCCACATTTCTAACTCCTTCACACAGACCACTGGCATTTCTGATGTCCTTTCCAATCCCTGGTCTTGCCTCCATTGCATCCGCTCTGCAGCTGTCATGGGACATTCCCTCATGGCAGCGCATCCATGTGCCACCTCCTCACTAAGCAGAGGACTCCTGGTCTGCCCCAGTGAATCCATCTGCTTTACAGAACCTAAATGAAGGCTAGGATCAGCCACGCTGGTCCCTGTGGATGCTGATTCTCTCGATATAGCTAGTTTAGCCTCGTCTCTTTCTGTAAAGTGGGACACATGGGGCATCTCTTGGTGTCCCACTGAGATACTGCTGTCTTGTTCAGTATAAATGTGTACCTTACTGAGGGTCTTCAAGGAGTGGGACTCCAGCCTATTTTAGAAGTAACTAGGATGGTGGGGACTGTGTGACAAAGTGGTGGGGACTGTCAAGAGACGTGGTCGCTGAGCCAATTGGGGTTCCTCCAGACGGTCTGGCATGTTGATGTTTCTGCAGTCTCTCCTTATGCAAGAAGCAGCCTGCTCTTTAACCCATGCCTATAAAACTGCTTGTTGATGGAGTGAAGGGAAAGCTCATGAGGCTCTGAGGGGCCTAAGGCCAACTAAGCTTAGTTGCTGACAACAAAGAAAGGAGGAATTTTCAGAGAAATAGGGTGTGTTCCCTAGATGCGGCTGTAATGACCTGAAGGAAGTGGAGATTCTCAGAACCTGGCCTTTAATTAACTTTGTCTGTTTTAACCCCCACCTGATTTCCTCCTTGTCTCTGGATTTCAGCCAGGAGTAAGGCAAGGTGAATGGAGTACTTGTTTAGGCAGCATTTCTAACCCAGCTTCACATACCCATGAGATTAAGACAGTTCAAACGATGTTGACCCTTCAAAATCCAAAATACTGCTGTTGTCAGCCCTTAAATACTCTGTGAGCACGTAGGTTTCTCCAGGGGCGTTGCAAAGAAGAAAGGACTTTCTTTGGAAGTTGAAGCTAGGCTTTCAAAAGAGGGAGGGGTTAAAGCTTGCGATATACTGCAGTCAGTATCAGTCTTAACCTGTGTACGATTTGAGGAAAAAAAACATTTCAGAAGTGACTTTTTCAAAATCATACAAGGAAGAGAAAAGTTGTTCAGCCTGTACTCCTCACTTGCTGGTTAGCAACATTTTTGTCTCTGCTCTAACTATCTCCCACCTTGGGTGAGGAGTCCATGGTACTGCCATTCCGTGTCTGGATGATGGAATTGTCCAGTCAAACATTGCTTCAGTCAAAATTTACAGGAGGAAACTTAAATAAAAGTTTTTATCTGAGATCACTACAAGCTGTACTGGTACAGCAGAGTCTGAGTACGTGAACCAACCTCTGACTCATCGGACACAGTGAGGTCTTCACAGCTCCTGACCTCGGTGAAAGTTTGCTCTGAGCTATCAGTTGAGATAAAGCACAATCAAGTCAGTGTAAAGCCAAAGTGAATGACATCACTGCAGAGGACTTTAATCTCCAGGCTGTAATTGTACGATTTTGTTTTTCAAGGTGAAATCTTTTCCTTTATCTTTGGAGATAGTGCATCTAATTAACTAATTATTTGGGCTGGTGAAAATGCCAAAATAAAAATGACCAACTGCAGGAAGGGTGCAACTTTTTGGCAACTATATGAGCACAAACGTACAGCTTAATTTCAGAAAGTGTGCAGGGTCCCTTCAGTGCAAGTAGGAAAGCTAAGGACATTCGGATCTTTTAGGGCAGACAGTCACAATGTGTGCAGGAACCTGAAGTACAGAAACAGTCTGGAACTCTTTAAACTTTGAGTAGGTTTTAAAGCAACTAAAATTTGCAGGTTTGGTTAGCAGACTGTTAACAACATAGCCTTTCACAGCAGGAACTTGTTATAGAAATAAAAAATGTATGGCTTTGGGACATAAAAGAATAAGAAATATTTTTTCCTTAGGCTTTTCTGCGACCTAAATCCTGGTGGTAGGATGGACAGGGTAACCCAGTGTGGATCCAGGGAATGAGTTTGAGCCTCATGCTGAGCACTGTCTCCACGTGGCCATTCAAGCAGGAGGGCTGGTCCTGATGCTCACCACATCGCTTCTTGTACTACATGGGTACAGATGGTGATGTGCTTGCCTACACATGATGTGCCTACACAATGCCAAAAGCACTTCTGTCCTTGGCGGAGGTCTGTGATTGTCCCCCAGCACCTGAAGGGAGGTTGTGATTGCAAACTGATATAAAACCCTCCTGGAGGCCACCACAGGTTTTAAAACGTGAGGTGCCAAAGAATTTGCTGCAGGCAGTGTGGTATAGCTGCTGCAGTTGAGCTCTCAGAGAACTCTGAATTTAAGTTTCTCTTTGGGTAGGCCTTTGTCTTGTGAGTGCTTTGCACCTTTCCAAACAGCCACTGCCAAATGCAGTTCTGACCATAAGGCAGGACCTTTACCTACCACTCTTCTGCCAGAAGGACCAGTTCTGAGTAGTTTTGAGATATTTGGGGACACTTGATTAACTTTTACCAGGAGCTGGTGCCCAAAGGAATAATAGGGGGAAGATGTTTTCCTCCCTATTTCGTACGACATAGCAACTACCAAAACCAAACAATAATAGAAGTGAACTACAGTAGCACCAAAATGGCAGGAGTCACATCATCTCCTGCACCAAGACATTTATGGTAATGACAGCTACTGTGAGAGAATATTGTTTTACCGCAAGTCTGGTCTAGACAGTGATTTTTTTTTTTAAATGCAAGCAGAATGATGAAACAGGGAAGCCCTTTCAGTTTTGGTAACACAGCTGTCATACTGTGAATTACAGTCTTCTGTGAGAGCATTGTTTATAATTTACAAAGCAAAACCAAAATTCAGTTCTTGTCTTCTCCCACATAGACTTTCATTTTTCTTGGGGATTGTGACTCTAAGAACTGCCAGTAGGATTTTGAGGCTTTCAAATCTAAATTGAAATCCAACCCTGCAGCGGGAAGTCATGGATGATGGCACATGCAGAGTCCAGTCCAGGTCCTAATCGTGTTGTTTTCACATCACAGACACTACCTTCTCTGTTAACCCAGTGAACCAAATCATTAAGCATCCAGAATGAGATTTAGGCAGAATTCACCCACCTAAATCAGAAACGCAATGATTAGATTTTCTGCCTCAAACTGCAGGCACCTCTCATTTTATCACTAAAGACATAAAGACTTCAAAATTGTGATATTTTTTGCATTTAGCATAGTTATTTCAGGTGTAGAAATAAAAGTTACAAGTCCTCACCTCCCAGTCAAAATGAGAAAATTATTTAGGGTGAGATTTCTTAAGCAGAAATCAAATACGAAGTTTGAAATAGTTTGGACATCTGGGATGTTATATTAAGTCTAAAGAGCTAGATTAGTGACTGGAAAGCAGGTAAAGACTGGAAAGGTTCATGCTAATACTTTCATGATAGGATGCTGCTGTCATTCGTGCACCTAACATCTCATACTGGGCTGTTGTGAACTCTCTGTCTATCTTTGTAAAACACTGGTTAGATCAGACTGTCAGTCATAGCTTCCATTCCTTTCCCAATTCGGAGTTTTTCACCACAATAAATTCTGAAATGTTTTGTCAAGTCTAATTTTTATTTAGGCAAGTGATGAATCTTCCCCCTGCTTTGGGACCTTGCAGATTCGTTTTGAATTTTTCATGCAGTAATAAATCCATATTATGGAAAAATCCACTCTCTTGAAAATGCACTCGTTCATACATTTTGAAGTATTTAGAAGTAAGAGCCTCAGGCCAGATTTTGCAGTGCAGGAATCAGTGGGAGTTCTATTATCTATAGATTAAAAGCATTGTCTAATTTTGAAAAAAGAAGCATCCAATATTAAACTGATTCTGCAGTAGAACAGTCCTTTCTACTCTGAGATGCACACTCCCAACAGCTTGTTTATTTTTATTTTTTTCTTAAGCAAAAGGAGTTGGCTAAGCTGAACACATTAATTCCATGTGTGGATGGCAGTCCATTTGTACATGTCTACCATTTCACTGATTAAGAAGATAACAAATCTTCAGTGAAGTTACTGATGAGTCAGAGGCTGCCGATTTACAAGTAATTGTAGGATCCCCTGCCCCTGGCAGAAGGAGCTGTGCCTCATCTCCACAAGTCAGAAGTAAACTCTTAATTGGCACAAGCTGTTCTAGCAGGGAGAGCTAAGCAGCTGACCTGGGAAAAGCAGGCCGACAGAAACATGTGTTCTTGGAATGGTTTGGGGCATTGTCTCTGTTGTAAACATGGTATAAAGGTGTTGTAGTGCCTGTGTAATTGCAATTTACAGGTAATTTTTAAGTTGACGCAGCAGGATACATTTGGCATGTTATCCCAATGTGAGTACATAGTGTGTGTTAATACAGTACACACATAGGCTAACAACTGATGCCACTGCCAAAAGCTGCCATTAATAATTATGCAAGTTAATTTAATGCTTCCACTAGTAAATCATATCACATTATAACCATGTATTGATATATAAGAGCAAATTGTCAATTCCTAGTTATCAGAATGAATCATTTTATAATTCTGAGGTGTCTTTTAAATGGAGCTGATATTTCATGAGTTCATTGGCTAATATTTTGCACAAAAAACCTGTTACTTGACAAATGCTGCTATTAAACTAGACATTTACCAGGAACACTACTGCTATTAAACTGGACTTTTATCAATGGAGCAGATTCTATTGAATCATGCCTGGACATCTTCCTTTCCTTTTGGAAGCAGTGTGTAATCTTATTTCGTAGCCACTATCAAAGGAAATATTTTTTTGAGCAACCTGGTCTGGTGGGAGTTGTCCCTGCCCAGGGCAGGGGAGTTGGAACTAGATGGTATTTAAGGTCCTTTCCAGCTCTAACCATTCCATGATTCTATGAAATGATTATCAGTGGAGCAAAGCGGGGGTTTGGTTTAACCCCTGGTTTGATTTTGCAAGCTGCAGGTGCTCTGCTTTGTGGGGCATCATTCTGCAGCAGGGCCTGCCTACTGCAGGCACTGATGGTGAGCACCAGCTCTGCAAAAGCTGGCCTGCCTGTGTGGGCCCAGACTTCTGTGTAAAGGCTGAGGAAAGTGCAGATTGCAACCAGTAACCAATTTGCCAGCTCTTGTGACTGTAAGGTAGCCTGCGCCTTGTCTTTTTGCTTTCAGAGAGTTACAAATGTGCTCTGAGTGGTGACTGAGGTCTTCATCTTGGGTGTTTGCCACGGTGAAATTACTTGATCTGTTAATGTGGTGTAACAGCCATTTTACATATTCTTTATTTTATGGACACTGCATGAAAATGTATCAGTTGATAAATGTAATTTTATTTTTATTAGAATTAGATTTACCCCTGGTTTGGAAGCCGTTTCACACTTCAACTCCATTTTACTCTGGGTGGGTCGTCAATTTTATTTCCCTTAAGTTGAACCTGAATACAATTTTGAAAAGGAACCGTGGGGCACTTGGTGTGGGAATTATTAATTGGTCTCCTCAGGGACATTGTTAAGTGACAGCTGTAGCCTTTACTTCCAGTAATAACTGAGCTATACAAGGAATAAACTATGTAATATCAAACAGGAGGACTGTGTTTATATAGATGCTATGCACTAACAGAATTATCTGCTACATAGTCAGCCAGCTGTTCCCTAAAACTCAGACATATGACTTGCAATATGGCTTTCTTTGTGAAGCGAGCTCTTTAAAGCCATCTGTACTTACCAATGTAAAGTATATGTCTATTATAGTCATATAGTGTCTGAATGCCCAACAGGCAAACCATTAATTTTTCAGAGATGGACACAAACCAGTGCCGTAGAACACACTGCTACTAACACATTAGGAAAATATACCAAATATTTCCCAGTCTTCCACAATCTGTGTTAGGAAATTCAGTTTGCAGTTGGCTGAAGCTGGTTTTGTATCTGCCTTCTCTGAAGGCGCTAATTCTGAGAAAGTTTCAGCTCCAAGCTGTGAGGCTTGTCCAGTCTTTGCCATTATCTGGAGGTTCCTGAGCTCTTTAAAAAGCTGCTAAGGGTCTAAGAGATAATATCTTAATCATACCAGTAGCACTGAATTTTACTCACTGTGACTTTGATGGCACTGCCCATGTGAATACTGTTCAGCCTGAAGAATTGCAGATCTGGACCTTAATTCGATCTATATATAGAACATTATACCAAGAAAATCTGTCATCTTTCTGTGGGATTGAATCTGCCAGCCTTGAGGCATCTTATTAATCATTTGCTGGTGAAAGACTGGTCATCAATGTAGGAACTTAGACTTCCGAAATCCTATTTTGGCTGTTTGAAAATTTCAGCCTGTACCATCCCTCCTTTGAAGGCCCGTTCACTGGAGGAGGTGGAAGATGGATAAGCTTTCAGAAGACTTGACGGTGACGTACTGTGACTCCTGCAAAGGAGAAGTCTTGCCCACCCTGCAGGGAATGGTGAAAAGAGAGTTCAGGGTGCTGCTTCTCCCTCTGAAGCCGACCTGCTGGGAGTTGCCAGGGGAGTCAACGACCCTATCAGCTGCTGAGAGTTATCATATCTGAAACAGGGATATTTTTTCACCTCTGTAAATCGGATTTGAGACTAGTGGATGTCAAGAACTGAAGATTATTATTACTTTTAGACTCAAAAGTGAACAGTAATTGCTGTAGAATTGATGAGCTGCGTCCTGTCCTACCACTCATCGGAGAGGAGGCTGCAGCACGCACCACACAGCAAGGAGGGTAAGGCATTGACCGTGCTGGGAGAAGAGGCAGAGTCTATGGCCATGCCATCACCACACAGTAATGAAAGAAAGAGGCAGCCTGAAGGGCATGACAGGAACCCGTGGTACAAAACAGCACTATATTATGTCTGATTTCTCCTCTGTCAGTGATGATACAGCTTCAACAAAACCCTGACAAAAGAGCATATATCAGCAGACATGGGAATTAACAGGATAGCCTGGAAGGACTATCACTGTATGTACTTGCAGTGTCCATACGGGTGCCACTATCACAGCACCTTAACAGGTTCACCTGTACCTGCCTTCACAGCTCCTGTTGGGGTATGGATTTCATCCAAGAGTACCTGAAGCTCAGTAAAACCAAGGGCTAGCTTTTTAAGGGCTTTTATCACCTAAAAATGCAAATAGGTGCTGAATGAGCTCTCCAAACCACTTAATTCTCAGCAAGTGTCCTAAGCCATGGCCCGCTCCACCTTATTTTGGAGAGGATGCTTTCTGTCTGCTGTTTACTAAGTGCTTCCTCGCTGTTGATCTGAGGCAAGTGGTGGCCAGCAGGTCACAAGGAGAGGACGCAGGGAGGATGAGACCAATTTTCTATTCACGTCTTTGCTCCTTGGCAAGCACTTCTTCATGAGATGCCCCTGCAGCCGCACAACCCCATGCAGTAAACCTCCTCCTGCCCATGTTGACATTGCTCACAGCTGTACTGAGCTCTGTAGGTCTCAGCGGGCAGGAGCCCACCACAGCAAACACCAAAACAGAAGCTTCTGATTTTTTTTTCAGCCTTCTTATAAGACACAGTGAGGAAGCCAGAGCCTCACATAGTGGGGCAGCAGACAGGCTTCTTGCAGAAGCGGCCACAAGACAGGCATCCCTGGGGCATGCTGGCAGGGGATGGGCTGCAGCACTCCCTTGATCTGCAGGGCTGATTACAGCCTATTACAGGTGTCAAGTTCATCCTTAAAACAGGGGAGTTCGCTCAACTCTGTGTCGTACTTGGTTTTCGATCCCTCCTAGGAAATCTGTGCCAGCCAAAGTAGAATGGAGGAGGGACATATATACATAGCTATATGTATGTACGTACAAATGTGTGTGCTTGCAGAATACTGATGGAAATAACGCTTTCAGGTATCAGAGCGCCGAAATGGCAAAGGCAGACTTAGCATGAAGGCTCAGTGTTTTCAGGCCTTTTTTTTTTTCCCCAAGATGTGCTTTTCACTGCCATAGCATGATGAGGTCCCACAGTTTGCTGGGGCAAGCAGCTGGTCCTCGGCACCGATGTTTTTCCCCCGCTGGAGAATAGCCTGTGCTCTCTGCGCACGTCGCTCGCCGCTGGAGAGCCGGAGTGTGTGTTTGTGCAATGAAGTGGATGGTACTGAGCTGGCGCATCGCTGTGCCTCTCAGTGGTGCCTCTGTTCAAAAGAACTGAGAATTACTGTCCCCAGGTCAGTGCCGTTCTGCTGCTGTTCTGCCCCAGAGCACGGCCTCACTCCTGTGTTTGCCCGAATAGGTAGCTGACGGGAAGGGCAAGGAAACACGGCTAGTTCTTGAAGAAATATAAAGTACTTCTAAATTTACCTATTTGCCCTTGGGAATTGGGAAAGGAATAACAACAGTTCTGACATGCAGCCTTATGTTGCACTTTTTATCCCTGCATCTTGCAACAGTTTGGAAAGCTGGGACTACTGTCCCCATCCTGCAGCAGGAGAAACAGAGGCTGGGGGTGAAGATCTTTCCAGAATCACCCAACAAGCAAGGGGGAGAAACAGAGGCTGGAATTCATATCCTGAGAGGAATCTCTGTCTCCTACCCATGGTGACGCTCTGCCTAAGTAAAGAGAGCTTAAAGCCTGTATCAGAAGATTAAAGTTAAGGTTGTATACCCACATACCCAAGTCAAAGCATCCTGGCTTTTTGAGAGCTCAGAACCTCTGGAAATCAGGTCACCTTCTAAAATAAATTCCAGGGTACTGATTTAACGGCAAATTTTCAGGCACTTGTGACCTGCTTCTCAGAGGCACCAGATACCCTCTAATCTGATGGATGACGTTTCAGAAAGGGGGCCATCAGGTATGGCAGAGTTTGCTCGGGCAATGTCTCCCAGGTTGAGGCAGCGCTTGGGATTATCTGGGGGTGTCTCTGGGACTACCTTGGTGCTGCCCAGCCTGGCACTGATTCTGGTTGCAGAGAGCAGAGAAACGTGAGGTTGCCCACGACGCTCTCCGGAACGATCGTCCTGCGGCGAGGAGGAGGCTGCCTTGCAAGGCACAGGCTTCAGTTCTCATTTGCTCGGGACAGAAGCCGATAGGCTGTGATTTAATCAGGGTAAAAACAATTCAGTCCTTTTTGCTGAGGGAGAATCAGATGGCGGGGGAGAAACGGCGGCGTCTCATGGGGAGACTGCTGGTTAGAAAATCATGTGACAAAGTCAGATCCGAGGGCAGCGGCTGACGTGAGCGACCATTGTAAAGATAAATGCCAGAGCCGAGTGTTAACACAGAAACTAGCTATGATGTAATCTCCTTAAAAGCCTTTTTTCCACAAGGCCTTTAAATGCTACCGCTTCCCCGGATCATGCCTTAGAGAACAGACTCTCCCTCTGTGCTCGCTAACCCCGCTCTCCTCCAAAAGACCTTGGCAGCTGAAACTATGTTTTGCTCCTGTTTGTGGGGTTGTACCTCAGTTCTTGCGGGTCCCATCAGCTTCACCAACAACCTAATAGGATTAAGGCTGGCAGATCTGGCCCTCAGCCTGTCTATCATTTGGAGTGCAGACTTTCCCTCCCTACCCTTTTTGATAGTCCCTTGATTGCTCTGCTGTATGCATCCTCATCCTTCCATAAGCATGCAGGACTCTGAACTGAAATACTAGTTTTCCTCTGCAGCCATGCAAAACCCGTACAAGTTACCCCACAAGCATCGCATCAGCCCTTCCCGGGCACCTTGTGGGATCCCACCTTGTTTCTGTCCATAGGTGTCAGCCACGCAGAGCTCCTGGGCACGGCGTCAGTGTGCCGGCTCAGGGCAGAGACCTGGCGCCTGCCCGGGGAGTCAACAAGGGATTTTGCTGCTTCCACCCCTGTAATGCAGTTATGGCCAAATCTGGTGTTTGCGTCTACTCCCAAGGAGGAGGCAACACGATCTAGAGGGTAGGACTGGCCGGGAGTCAAAAGACATTTTGTTTCCTGGCTTTTTCACTGAGCTGCAGTGACTTTGTGGAAGCCGCTTCCTCAAAATGTGCTTCACTTGTGCCTGGGCGACCGATGCTTTCATCTGCTATTATTTTTGTTTTGGTCCTAATGATATGTTCATTTTCCAAAGGACTTTCAAATCTGCCAGGGAAGTGCAGTTGCATGAGGCCTACCAAGACAGCACTTCAACAAGGGGTTTTGGTGAAAACCACTGCAAAACCTAAACCTAAATGTGTGCAGGTTCAACAGCCTCTAAAGCTTAGATCTTAACATTTAAAACTTCCCCTCCCAGCTCCTCTCTTTTTCACTGGCTGTATCCAGGCTCAGGTTTTTTCACCATTGGTTCCAGTCCTGTTTCTTGCAATGAGCCACGCACTCCTCTACCGCCCATGACCTTCAGAAAAATCCTGCAGAGCTGCCCCTTTCCTCCACCTCCTGCAAACTCCGGTCTCCAAAACTAAGCACAAAACTGAGCGTGTTTCTTGTTTCAGAAGGGGAGTATTTTTAGAAAGGGGGAGAAAACTAAGGAGATGAGGGAACCAAGAGTGTAGAATAACAGCGTCTACAGTGTAAAAGCTGCAGGGGAGGGAATTTCTCCAGCATCATCCCACACATGTTTTTATTATAGCAGAAGTTCCCGCTGCGTAGTGATTGCAGTATCCCCCTTAAAAGTGTAGTAGGAACATATGCACAGAGCAGCTGCATGATATACTTGTCTGCAACATAATGTGATAAACAGAAGTATCATCTGCTACAGGAATAGCTGATTTCCACAAGTATTATTTAACCTAGCTACTCCAGGGAAGCAGTAAATTAGGACAGGCTTTCTGCTGAGCACACCCCTATTGCCTGATAGTAGTTGTTTACCCAACTAGCTCGTGGCACTCTGGAAATGGTCCTAAGTTTACAAGCAACAGGAAGGGCACAGATCTATAAGAAAAAAAAAAAAAAGAAAGAAAACCAATATTGGTTTCTTTCAGGATCAAAATTTGCTCTAAAATCATGTGATTCTTATTTTCTTTAAGCCAGTCTTTTCCATATCATGTACAGTTACAGCCATGCTCCAGAGGGGAGGGTGGTGTGATAAGACGTTGCTAGTCTAAAGCAGTTTGGTCTTCCCTTGCTGGGCAGCATCTTCCTCCTGTACCTGTTCTCTGTGGCAGGATCTCAGGGAATAGGTCCAGCAGAGCAGCTTTCTGGGTCACTGCTCTTTGGGGACTGTGATAATCCAAATATTTTCCATTGTGTTCAGATTTACTGGAAATGAACTTGCTCCAAGTGGACTTCATCTGTTACTGAAGCTGTCATCCATTCCTGCTTTACATTCCTGCTGCATTGGCCCAGTCCCTTGAGTTAATGATGGCTGTTAATAGATCTGGCTTTCTGTGCTGCCCATCCTGTGCCCTGTTTTTCCCTCGACTTTCCAAACAGACAGCAGTGTGTCCACCACTTTGAGCAGAACAACTCTGAGAAGCCACAGTGCTGTAAGAACCTCATATTTTATTGTATTTGATTTAATCCACTCAACACTGCTTTAGGGTTTGGAGCAGAGCTGGAGCCATGTCCCAGCCGTTGTGCCCAGAAGCTGCAACGCCAAAGCACCTCCATGCCAGACATTTAAACATCATAGAATAATTTGGGTTGGAAGGGACAATTAAAGCTCATCTAGTCCAACCCCCCTGCCATGGGCAGAGACATCTCCCTAGATCAGGTTGCTCAAAGCCCCATCCAGCCTAGCCTTGAACACTTCCCAGGATAGGTCATCTACAGCTTCTCTGGGCATGTATGTGCAAGCATACAGCAGTGCATGTGACACCGTATTGATCCTCCAAGGTGGTCTGCTCCCACTATCTCCTCTACATCATTTCATATCTCCCAGGCGGATGAGACTGTAGCTGCCATTGGGGTATCAGGAGGAGGGCAGTCTGTGTCCAAAGCCCTCCAGCCAGCAGTTAGATGGGTTTGGTTATGACCATGGCTAACCATGGGGCAAAGAAGTTGCCCCATTGCAGTCGTGGTCAAATTCAGTTTATCTTTCTTCACTGTTTGACAGTGCGTACGCGCTGCTGGCAACAGCACCTGGTGCCACCACCAGCTCTTGGTGGTGTCATGTGATTGAGGCTGGACCTGCTGGGACTCCTCCAGTCTTGGATCCACCATAGCTGACATCTGGGAATTCTGCTACATTCCCCACAGTCCTTGCTCGGTGTTTGCTGTGTGGTCTGGAGGCAGAGCAGAGGAGGACTATGGCCTCTTGCAGCCTGTCTCCGAGGCCACGGTAGGCCATTCAGGGATGGGTACTTACCCAGCCCCAGGGCTCCTTTAGATACCAGCATTGCTTTTGGTGTTTGATGTGATGTGCTCCCACATCTCCCCTTCAGCAGTTCAAGCGTGGCCGGGTGTGTTGTCTGCAGGCAACGACTGTGAAGGGAGGTTGATGAGGTGATTTTTGGACCTGCCAGGGAGACAGCGAAGTGCATCCATTCATATCTTATAGCTCCTATATCTTCAAAATGAATCATTTGAAACACATTTCAGAGGTGCCTTTACGTGTTCAGCTGCTGTAAGGAATCTCAAGTGTGCAGGGAAGAGGGAGAAGAAAAAAAGGAGTTGGCAGAGTTTCTCATGTATTCTGTCACCACCCAGAATGCAAACACATTTAACAGAATTATTGGCAGCAGTTTCATTTATATGGATACATATGTATACCCCTTTATATACATACATTAAATATATTCATCTTATATATATTCTTTCTACATATATATGTGTGTTTATGCATGTACATATATACGTATGTGAGCATATATCTATATACATATATATGCATATATACATATATAGGTATATATACGTGTATATATACATATACGTGTATATATATGTGTATATATATACGTGTATATATATGCATACGTATATCTATATACGTATGCATATATTGTGTGTGTGTGTGTATACAAACACCACAGAGTTCCTCTCTCAGCAGGCAGAAACCTGACAGGGTTCGACAGGCCTCTTCTTCGTCTGTCAGTGGAAAATGGCGATCCTTCCTTCTGTGATCTTTCTACCTGATCACCAGCCTGAGCGTTGCCTTCTGCAGGCAGCTGTGGTTGCAACGTGGACGTGAGCTCAGGCGTCCCTCTGGCCATGGGCAAGCCCCAGGGTCTGGGGACAGGACAGGCAAGAGGCTGGGGCGAGCGGAGGAGCTGCTGCGTGGCACTCATGCATGCATGGCTTTCTGCCCCGGAAGGAGGCACCAACCACCCCCCATCTCCTGGTCAGCCTTCTCTCCCCCATCCTCACAGGAAACTTTTCCCTCGAATACAAGAATGTTGATGGCTATGGTTTGAAGGGAACACATCCTTTGCCTATTCCTGAAATGCCTTTTAGAATAACAGCTGAAGATCTATATTTGTATCAAGGTCTAGCAGTACCACAAACTTCATTAGAATGCTCTTCTGAAGGATTTGTTTTTCCCGTGCCAGCTGCCTCTAGCTGTTAGCAGCATGTTCTTACCATGTGAATTACCCAAACACATCTATAGCCGTTCCTACATGACAAAATACAGCAAACAAAGAGGGAACACTTGAGCTGACACTGACTCACCAATATCTCCACGTTGCGCTGAGTTAAATAACAAAACTTGCAGCTGGAGAGCGGACATCCTCCGAGGCTCTGGGGACTGAACTGCTGTCCTTTGGAAAAATTCAGAGCAGCACTTATGAGTATCATCATGCAGATGCTGTGAGAAGGTCCTCAGCTGGCACCAGTCATACACCTGGGTGGACTTCTAGTGTCATAGAGTCACAGAATAGTTGGGGGACCTTTAAAGGTCATCTGGTCCCAGTCCTCCTGCAATGAGTAGGAACAGCTTCTTCCACTTTACTCTGCTCTGGTGAGACCTCACCTGGAGTATTGTGTGCAGGTGTGGAGCCCTCAATATAAGAAGGACATGGGCCTGATGGGGAGCGTCCAGAGGAGGGCCATGAGGATGATCAGGGGGATGGAGCACCTCTGCTATGAGGATAGGCTGAGGGAGCTGGGATTGTTCAGCCTGGAGAAGAGGAGGCTTCGGGGAGACCTAATAGCGGCCTTCCAGTACCTGAAGGGAGCCTACAGGAAGGCTGGGGAGAACCTGTTTACAAAGGCCTGCAATGACAGGATGAGGGGCAATGGCTTTAAGCTTAAGGGGAACAGATTTAGAGTGGAGATTAGGAGAGGGTTCTTCACTGTGAGGGTGGTGGAGCACTGGAACAGGTTGCCCAGAAAGGTGGTTGAGGCCCCTTCCCTGGAGATATTCAAGGCGAGGCTTGACGAGGCCCTGGGCAACCTGATCTAGTTGGGGGTGTCCCTGCTGACTGCGGGGAGGTCAGACTAGATGACCTTTGGAGGTCCCTTCCGGCCTGGACGACACTATGACACTATGAGCTTCTAGTTTACATCACTTGAGATCTTGGCCCTTTTTATTATCTGCCCAAGGCTTCATCCCGACGTACAATTAAGTTAACCAGCATTAAGTTAATTGGCACTTACTTTGCGGTGAGTTTACACTGCTGCAGGGGTGAAGGGCCTTATGTGAAAGTAGAAGAGAGACCTCAGGCTCAGCACTGAAATCAGCTTTCTAAAAAAAGATGTGGGCATGTGATGAAGGCTCTCCTTGTTCTTCATCTTTTAAATGCTTATAGAGTAAGTGTCCAAGCCTTGGTGTCTATGTGTAACTGTTCCTCTGTAGGGCTTCTCCTCCCAGAACCCAAGTTATTTCACATTAATCAGTGGATCATTGAACTCCTCTGTTCCACAGATGAGACACCTTGATGTGAAGGGGCCCAAGCTGCAACAGATGCAAAATCTGTCTCCATATTTGACTGGGCATGGTGTGTCCTGGGAGTCTTTTCATATACCCTAACATCTGAAATCACATCCAAACCTCTCCACATTTTCTGCGCTTGTTCCTGAGTCCCAGTGGGATAATGGCTGTAGGAACTAATGGCTTCTCTCTGTCTTGCAAATGGAGATGCCAACATGCAAATTATCTGAATATATCAAAATAAGAAGGCAAATAGGAGTGAAGATGAGACTAGTACCACAAATCCTGCCTTAGCCAGCGGATCAACAGGTCTCTAAAATATGTGACATACATAGAGGTTGTGAGAAACACATTGCCTGCATCTCCAATTCCTTTTAAGTTTCAACCAAGGCTGGTAAAACACTTGAGGCCCTTGGAATAGGAGCCTGCCTTCAAACTAAAATCCAGTCTTGCTTCCTTGCATGCTAATTAAAAGTGCATGGCTGATTCAGGCAGCCCTACAATAGCAAGAGGAGTGCTGCAGGCATAGAGATGGCAGGGTTTATCCTGTTGTGAGTATACGATATTAAAAATGGGCAGATGTCTCATAAAGATGATTACGCCAGCACTCTTGACCTTTCTGCAAGAACAGGAATAAAAGCGGGAGGAAAAACAATAATCAGTTTTGATTTATCTTGAAAGCGCTCTTCCTTTTTTAGGCATGAAGTTATTGTTGTTGTAGAGAGGTGAGGGGGGTCACTGTCACCCTTCCACGTCACATCAGCACACACTCACCGGCTGCTCGGGACCGAGCCTATGAGCGGATTGTCACACTCAGACCTCGGCCAGAGACACCTCCCCTGGGATTGCACATGGGAGCACGGGTCACTGCCTCCCTTAGCTATTTTCCGGCTCAGCCCTGTGTTTTGTTTTGGTTTGGTTTGTTTTGGTTTTGCTTTGTTTTGTTTTGCTTTGTTCTATTTTGTTCTGGTTTGCCTTGCTTTGCTTTGCTGGGCTGGCTGGTGGGTGTGAGCCAGTGGAAGGGGATGCTGAGGGCTGCGCAGGGGCACCAGCTCAGCCCAGCCGAAGCCCCAGGTGGGGCGATGACTCCCTCCTGGCAGGCTGGATGGTGTTCTTTTCTAATGTCCCAGCATTCCCATGCGAAGAGCAATTAGCCTCCAACTCTTATTGCAATGGAAAATAATAACCCTCATCAAAATAAATGATGGGAGTACTAGATTTCCAAAATCTGAGCTTTATAAAGCACAACCATGACCACTAAAGATAACCTGTGGGTGTACACAAGGATTCTGAGTCCTATTTCTGTATTTGCAGGCAGTACAAGTATGTGTCACTTTTATAACATACACAAAACCACATAATGCTTAATCCAGAAGATCAAAACGGCTTCATCACTGGTTTTTGGGTTTGGTAGCACACGGCAATTTTGAGAATGACCCACTCTGAGATTTGCTAAAAAGAAATTAGAGACTTCTTTGTGATTTTATGGAAACTTCCTTTCCAGTGACACAACCTCTATTCTTGTGCTTGGACATTGAGGGAAACCCTCTGTAGCTGAGCTACTTTTCCTGGTATGCACATTTCTGGCTAGAGCCATGTGTGTACAGATACCTGCTAACATTAGAACTGGAGCTGTGTCTTTTTGCTGAGCCTTCAAAACAAATTTAGTCAAAGAAAGCGTGTGAGATTTTTGTGGTGCTGAAATAGTTTGCAGGATGCCTTTGCTCTAAAAGTACTTTATCATTAATTTTGTTTCAGTAAGTTGGATCCAGCCACCCACTGTAGGTTTGAAATGGGTCTGTTTATTCATTGTATTTATTTAGGTCTGGTGCTGTTGGGAATGGGAGAAGGTGTTAGCCCCCTAAGAGTAAATCTAACCAACATTTGTACTTCGTAAATTTTGACGCCAAGGGAAAAAAGGCGTTGTGCTCATGTGGACTTCTCAGAGAAGCATTTTCTCTACTTAATTCTTATTCTAAGCCCAGTCTCTTTAGCTGAATTTAGACTTCTTCTAGGAAAAATTAAAAGTCTACCTTAAACTACATTTTTCAATTAATACTCCACCAGAGCTGATAGACTATTGTAATGGATAATTACATTTAATGATAGTAATTACCCTATTTCTAATCTAAATATGCTTAATCTCCACTTGTAGTGGAGTACATTCCTGAGTCATTTACAAACTCTACCAGTATCCATTACCCTATTTTGGGGGAAAAGAGGGAGTCCCTACTAAAAAACACATTCTCTCAGTAGTGCCTTTCCATTTAGAGTTAGATTTTGAGACATATCAGTTCTCTGGCTTTTAACTCAATTCATGTGTGTCACACTTACTGTAGCTTTATAGTTTCATAACCCCAACATCATGTGGAATTAAGTTGAATGTCATACCAAAAATCTAAAGTTATCACACCAGCACTAATACATCTATTTACCAAACCAGCAGTCTCCTCAGAAAATATCTAGTTAGTCTGATGAGATGTGTCTTCCTAAACCTGTGCTGTTTAGCATCAATTATTTATTTTAATACTTTATTAATTGAACAAGATCCTCATTATTTTGGCAGGATTTCTGTCCGAATGACAGGCTGTGATTGCTTAGCTCACCCTGCTTATTTTCTTTAAAATGTCATCACTTTCCTATCACTTCCCACCCAACGTGCAGAATGAAACTTCAGGGCTTAGGAGAAAAAGCACATTTGTCTTGCACTGTGAAAATCACTTTCTCCATTCAGCTGATTTTACGACCAGTGAAAACCAGCCAGGAATGACCCAAACCAGGAGGCAAGAACGCTCTGAGCACCTGAAGCTCCTCACACGAGACCGGTGATGGGTGCTGGGGATCAAACATCGTGGCCAGGCTGGCTAGCCCTCACTCAGCTCTCTGTAGCCCTGGGATGTCCTCCGTTTTCCAAATACACTGCTGTGAATGACAGCAGCACGTGGCTCGTTGTTTCTTTACACAACAAGGAAAAGGGCACAATTTGGTTCTGAAACCATATACCTTTTGGGGGTTTATGATGGATTTGAAAGAGGTGATACAAAGAAGGGGGAAGAACAGAAGTGTTTTCCTGCATTTCGTCAAAGGTTTTGTAAGATGATGAAACAACTGGACATCGTCATTGTTATAGGCAATGTGGGACCACAGCTCAGTGTTTTTAATAATAATCTCAGTATCTCAGTATTAGAGGAGGGTTTGGGAACCATGTCTTTGCTCCTCCAGAGAGTGCCTGAGAAATATATTGCAAAGTGGCACAGCTGGAAGAGGATGTTGCAGATGTTCTCATCCCAGGATAACTTCTGATCATTGAGGGCATGTTAAATGTAAGAGTATGTGTATGTCTTTCCTAACCAAACACAGGAGGCATAGGAGATGTCAGCTGACAATAAATGACACAAGTGTGATGACGTTTTAACTTGTGCAGCTATTTGTAACGTGTATAACAAGAACTTCAGAATTTAGGATATATCAGATCAAATAATTAGACCCCAAAAAAAAAGCCTTTTGCTATATTTAATTCTCTCCCCTACTTAACTGAAAATGTAGATGTAGACAGTGCCATTGACTGATTCATTATTGAACTTCATTTAGGGTGACCCGAATTCTCATGGAGTTTATGTGGTTGCATACACTGAGCTAAGGGCCTCTTTCCCCTCTGCAATGCACTGGTACTGCTCGTGGCACTGTCTGTTGCTCACCATCCTTGGGAAAAGGAATATGGTCCTGAAGGAAAAGATTTGAACTAAACTTCACCAGTACTCCTGATGCGAAATACTGTTTGTTTTGAGTGGTACATAGACAATTCTAGCCCTAAATCAACTAGGAAAAATGTAATAATAACTGCTTATATTATCATGGGTTAACATTTCTTAATGTTGACATTTCTTAACTATTGGACCTACAATTCAAAGATAATGTAATGGGAAAGAAGCCTGTCAACTGCAGTCCTCTAAAAGCTATTAATAAATGTAATAAAATTCCTGTCCTTTTAAAATAAATCCCCCTTCTTCGCCTCAAGGTTACAGTGATAGCAGCTGCAATACTGATTGGTAGGCACTGCTGCAGCTCCCTGATAAACCTCCCCTAATGGGGTTTGAAAGCCTACCATTATCAGCGTAACATCTCTCTCAAACTAAATCTGATGCAGCAGGAGATGGCAAATGCAGAGGGAGGAGAGGTTTCCCGTGGGGAGCAGAGCTGAGCCTTTCTCCTTTGGACTAAGCACCAGGTTGTGGACAACACTGACACAGAGGACTTGGTCATCTGGGGACCATGACAAGAAACATCTCGTTCCAAACCAGTTGATTGCTTGGAAAAAAAAAAAAAAAAGGGGTCCTAAATGTGAAATATCCTCTTTGCACGTATCTGTGGCCCTGGCATAGTGCTACTGCATGGGTTATTGAAGCGTATCTGATCATACAGTGCTTATTTGGGATAACTAATGTATTTTTCCACACTCTTTTTACAGCTCCCAAGTCTACTTTTTGTCCCACTGAAGAGACCTGGTGGCCAGGCCTGGTTATTATCATTGCAGTATGCTGTGCCACACTAGTGTTCCTCTTCGTAGTTGTCATCATTTGCTACAAAGCCATAAAAAGGTAAGACTCCAGATGCTTTTATTGTGCTTGGGGCAATGCAACCCCAACAAAGGTTGACCTAAGACTTGGCTGAAGCCTTGTTTTGTTGAAAGGCATCCTAAAGGCAAAATGCATCCTGTAGTCAATGTGTGTTTTCGTTGGAAAGTCACTGTATGTACCGTATCCTGCCTGTGTAAAGGGTGAAGTTCAATGCACAGTCATGGGCATGAGGAAGAGAAAAACTAGAATTGGGACAGGGCCACAATGTTGAGATTAACATGAACTCCCCAAAGTCAGATTGCTGCAGGTGGCTGAGGAATGTCGATAGCTTTGGCTTGGCCAAGTGTAGAGGTAGGAAACACTGTCCCATCCAGTTCTGATAGTACTCAAAATCTACGTGTGGGATGTGAGATTTTTGACCCAGGCCCATCACTATTTGTAGCATTTCAGATTGATGCAAGCTTTTTTAACCCAAACGCTAGGGTAATATGTGTAGTTTTTCATTTGGAGACTCTACCCCTAATTTATTCTTGCTTCAAAATTATCATTACAGAATCCAATTCAAAACCTATCATCTCTTTGAATTTAAAAGCCCATATCACTAAGGTGGAGCATTGCACATGTTTTGTGGCTGGCTGAAAAATTTATGGGGGATTTGAAGGATAGTATATCCAAGAGCATCAAAAAGGGAGAATTCAAACAAGACAGAAGTCTGTATCTAATTTCTTATTAAATTTACATAAGTATCTCTGCTGTTCTAGTTTAACTAAAATGAATGCTTATTAGTTTTGAGGATTTGGACGGCTTTCACTCTAGCTACTGAACTTCTTAAAAATCATCTACAGAGGACTGAAATTGGAGTCGAATTCGATTGGTAACACAGTGCAAAATTTCTTAGTTGTAGTTCATAATTGCTAATACAGCTATTGTATTTGTCTGCCTGGTGCCAAATTGTGAATGATTTCTGCCAAGGCTGCAAAATACACCTACAGAAGCAGTAACTCTCCAGGGCAACTTGTGCCTAGCAAAGAATTGCTCTTCAAATCTGCTCTGATGCTGGTAGATAGAAGGTACAGAAAAGAAATTTAAGCAGAGAAATTTAGAGCTGCCTTGAAAGGACTGTGGGAATACACATAACAAAGTCTTATGCTTCATGTCGGTGAAGAATAATACAGATACTTGATGAAGACATCCATTATTTGTCAACAGTGTGAATATCAACATACAAGTCAGCTGCTTGAGCAGGCATTAGGCTCAGAGAAAAGTGAAATTCCTCTTAGATCTTCTTATTGTTGACATTCACAATGCTGACAAATGCTAAGCTGAAAACTGCTCAGATGTGGGATGGACAGCTACAAAAGAAAATCTTATTAATTATATTTTCCAGAGTAACTAGAGCATTTCTTTTCATCAATGAGTCCTTCCAAAAACAGCTCTGTTAAGAGGATGCCTTAAAGTGCCTGGCAGCTTTCCTCAGTAGTTCAGGTTCCTTGATCCACTGTAAAAGATATGTATTGATAAATGCTGGGAAATAAGATAAGATGCTTCACCAGAGAAGCATCTCTGCCTTTGACACAGAGTATTATCCCGTATTGTTGAGCTGAATTGGCTTTAGCTAGTGTGAGAAATCCTTTAGTCTATTTTTTGCTGGAAAGTGGAGGTGGCTAGAGAAAGAATGAGGGGATTAATTTGGGTGACGCTGAAGCCGAGAGTTCCTTCAGTGTGTTCCTGGCTTCTGCCTCCATAACCGTGCCCTGCCCCGTCCTTTCTCACACCCCAGTCCCACCAGCTGTCCTCTGCAGACCTCCTCCCAGTCCCTCTTTCCTGTGTATCTCTGGTAACTGGCACCTCTGTCATTGTGGCATCTCTGACAAATCTGTCTCCCACCTCCAGGGCACCGTGTTGTCTCTTACGTACAACATATCCATCCCCTTTAGATGTGAACACCACCCACTCATCCTCCAGCCACATCTGGGAGGGGTTGTAACCTTGATATGACACCACCCTCTTCGTTCAAGGAGAGGCACATGCTGATTGCTTTGATGTAGAAATTGGAATCCAGCCTGAAGACACTACCTTTGCCTGCCCCAACTCTTTCTTAGCTCTGGGTGAGGGTAGCATTGTGGCCCACCACTGAACAACATCCTTTCCTTCCTGCACCATGTCAGGCACGTCTGCAGGTTTCAGAGGTGTCCCAGCCTGGATTCCCTGCTGTCATATAGCTAGTCACTGCAGGAGGGGATCAGGAGAATGGCAAAGTATGCTGAGGATGGGACTGTTTATAGTGCCCATCACAAACTGACCCTCAAAACTCTCTCCTGCTCCGTGTCCTCTCTCTGAAAGCATTTGCCTACATCTCAGCAACATCACTGAGATTCTTCACCTGCTGTCTGATGAGTAGTATAAATATGAAAGATGAAAGAACTATTAACCAGACGTACCCTCGGTAAAACCTTGCATGAGACTGTCACCCTCCAGCATTTTTAGACAGGAGGTTTTTTACCACTTCTTGGGGGAGCCAGGGAAGGAGATCCATGTCTTCACATTTGCAAACCCTCATTTTGATGAGAGCCTGGGGTGTGACTAAAACTGTAAGTGCCAGTAAGCATGAAAACTAGCTTGGCAGCAGCAGATGGCTCATATCTTCTTTTTGGTACAACAGGAACAACATGTAAAAATTCTCACCAGCCTGTCAGCTAAAAAAGATAAATAAAAATAACCATTAAATAAATAAAAAGAAAAATACCAAGAACATACCGAACGTGATTTCAGATCAGATAATAGTACTCATTTTACCCATGGACAGATGTATCCTATGCATTTATCTATCTATATCCTATGTATCTTATCTATAGTAGTTCCTATGTACCGCCTATAGTAGACATATATGGTATATATCTCCCAGGGACAAATCCATAGTATTACAGGAGAGTATTGCAAAAGCCTAACTGGAATAATTTGTTTTTCTGCTCGTTAGTCTTCCAAATAAAATGGGGTTTACAGCCTGACAACCAATGCTATCTCTATCCTATTTAGCCTAAAGCATACAGCTCAGCTTAATTAGCACTATAAGCACTGAAGAAATGCTGAAGAGTGAAATAACAGCAGTGATTTGGCTGTAGGGTGTAGCAAGTGTTAAATGTTTTAGTAGGAAAGCGCGGGCAGAGATTTACTTGCACAGAGCTTGGATCTCTTGTATTAATCCCTCACTTTCATAAGAATCAAATTTGAAGTAGAAAGAAAAAGAAAAATCCTATTGCACTTAAGTTAAAATCTCATTTACTGGTTTCAAAGGGCCAGACCCAATCAAACTCTCTCATGTCTGCTTTTCTGTAGTAGGAAGAGAGGGAGTGACTATCCTCAATATATCATAACTGAGCTGTATTTTTAGTCTTTCTGTATAAAATCTGTCTCTCCTGGGGTGGTTTGTCTTCCCTTGTAAAAGCTAAAATTTTAGCATATCACCAGTTTCACTAAGGCTTTTTGTGCAGAACCTAGCGGATTGGTGATTCTTTGTATAAAATAACTCCCAGAACCAAGCCAGCATGTTGCTATCTCCATCTCTTCATCTCCCCTGAAAATACTCAGGTTCTCCCAATACGAAATGGTCATAAGAAATACTGAAATCCATCCCAGTGGATTGATTTGACCTCTCTGGTCCATGAGGGAACTAATACCAACATCTGTCAGTCAGCTTTAGAAGTCAGAGCACCGTCAGTCAGGTTAAATTCTTGGGAAGATGCGTATGGGGCGATTCTTTGAAGGCTGTTAAAGCAGCCTCTAAAGATCCTACATGTGCTGCTGGTGTCTGCCACATTGGGCACTGCCTGACCAGCACACCAGGCACAGATGGGTGCTACTGCACAGACCAAGCACCAGAGGAGATCACACGTGATACTGTGTTGTGTTGCAGCCTGGTGATAGCACCCTCAGTTTGGCCGTGGAGGAACAGCTGTTTTCTCTGGTCTTTGTGACGGAGGGATGTTTCCTCTTTTAAAAAATGTGAATTTTCTCTTGAGAAACTTTTCCGTGGCACATTAGAAAAATGTTAAGTATTGGCACTTAGGGCCAACAGCAGTCACAGCCTGTGACATTTGCAGATTTCTCGGACAGGATTAATCAGTCACTGGCCAGGGCTCAGACCCATTATAAGCAGTGAGACTTTTCTGCTCATTTCATAGGTAAGGAAAGTGATCTCACAACCAGTGATTTCTGTAACACATAGCAAGAGCAGACGATTACCTGCTTCAACATCTGGAATACCTCCATGTATTTTTCTAGCATTTCTTTATAAAAACCCGCTGTTCTTTCTCTTTTTCTGGAAGGCTGTCACCAAGAAGTAAAAGCAGGAAGTCCAAGGACAATTCATAAACTAGCACAGGCTGGCTAATTTCAGTATTAAGTGATTTGTACACTGGACTTGAGCAAGTGTGCTGTGAATGCCAGCAGCTCTAACAAATCTTCATCTGGTGTAAATCGGTGTGGATACAAAAACAATCAGTGGAGCTCGATTCATTTTAATCAGCTCTGGAGGTGGCTGTCTCTTAAGCTTTTTTTTAACATCTCCAAGCACCTGAATAATAGTAAGACAGTTAGACTGGAGGGCAGTGGGAAGTAAACACAGTAAAGAAGATTAACGGGAGTTGTTTGGTGAATAAGCAACTGAGACGGGGGAGAGAGAGACCTGCAGTATGTAATCCTATTTCTGCAGCTCACTGGTGTGTCACTGTCTGTGAGTGGAGTAAGATATTTATATAAAAGGGAAAAATAAATCCCTGACTCCCTGTATAAAATTAAGATACTGGAGCCATCTATCAAACCTCAATGGGGAAAGCAAAGCTGAGCATCCTGGTCTCCGTGCCAGCTGATGTGCCAGCTATGGAACCTGGCGGGAGGTGTTTCACATGGTTTTCCAACATGTGAAAAACCCATACTTAATATTTCCAGAACATCCACGGGGTCTGAGATGACCCAGCCAGATGTGCCTAGGGATGTGACTCCTCGGCTCTACTGCATTTTAGGTAGGATGCTCTCAGATGTACTGCAGGGTTTGCTGCCAAAAAGCCCTCTTGCTAAGTCAGCAGAGAAAGCAGGCTGGTGATAGCAAAGTTTTGCATGATGTACCTTTTACTCACTACTCGAACTTTGTCAAGCTGCAACAGTTTTTTATGGGTTCCATAGCTTGAGATAAAGGCACCTTAAGTGCCTACATATGCACTTCCTCAAATAGGCTCCGAGTTCACCTTCAAATAATAATTAAATGGAAGAAAACATTGTACTGAAATAAAATGACAGGTCATATTTACACTGCCTTAAAATTCATTGCTCAGGTTATTTTCTAGGGTACTCGGTGTATGATTTATGGACCCTGTATACTGCAAGGTCTAGTTTCAGTGGTGGGAGCAAGGTTTAGGAAGCCGGTTTTGTTTAACAAAATGAGACAGGGACTTGAGAGGGGAAAGCACTGAGGCTTGTTTAAAAAGGGTAAAATGTGGGATTTGAGGCTGTAGTGAGCTGCTGTGTATGGAAGAGCGTGTCCCATGGTGCAGGGGTGTATGTCCTGCTCAGCAGGCCATGGCCCCACACCTCTTCCCCAGCCCGTTTCACACCACTCACTTCCCCAAAGAGCAAGGACTGTGTAGTCCTCCACATGGCCATCTCCTATGAGAAGCACCAAGCCTGAGCACAATCTAGTCCCAAAACATTATTAATTGCAACAAAACAGTGCTTTGCAATGTGGGGAGAGAAGACAGAGGAGTGTCCTAAACTTCCTTAATCGCTTTGAAGTGGATATTCATGGCATGGCTGATGACAGACAGGTCAAGGTGATTTGAGATTGGTAATATCTTCTATTCTCCCTGACATATTAAAAGGATTCATACTGAAATGGTGCCTTAATTCTCAGCAGGTGCCTGGAAAGATGCCTCAGAAGGTAAAGTGAGAAAGATATTGGAAAAGCTGGGTTAAAATTACTGTTTGAATGAGGGACACTGAAAGGGGAGAAGAAGGTCTGTGGTGGCCAATCTGTGTGTTTGATGCAATTCGTTGACCTCAAACCAGTTCAGCTCTGCAAAAGAGGTTGACCCCTAAGAAGTGCCATTCAAAAGGGAATATGATCTTTGTCAGGAAGACCTGGGAATGTCACTAAGGGCAGTTGAAATAAAGACAATCTTCAAAATTTTGGAAAAGCAAGGAAGAAAGACAGTCATGCTGCAGCCTGATTATCTTTTCCACTGGCTGAATATTGATGCTTATCAACACCAGGATCAGCATCTAACACTGAGCACCACTGTCCAGATCTTCTGTCACCTCTAAACAAAGACCAACGTCTCTGTGTGTTGCTTAGCCTCTATGCATGGATTTACTCGCATCCTTGGAATGAGGTTGCAGATGATCTACTAATGACAATTTAAATACCCTGTGCAACCAATCTTTCTGCAGGAGATCCCATTTTTTAACCGTCAAGAAATGAGTTCGTAGAAACACAGAATGGTTGAGTTTGGAACAAATGGCTTGAGATCATCTAGTCTAAACTTCTGCTCTATCAGAGTCAGCTAGAGCAGGGTTTTTTTTGGGGGGGTGCATCAAGATGAAAAAGGCTTGGCCTCAATTTTTTAAGTAGAAGAGCAAAAGTATTGCTACTACTTGTTAGCAGGCTCATTTGACAGGTCGAGTGCTGATGAGTAAAGAGCATAAAATAGCCTTTCATTTGGAGAAATGGCTGAGCCAAGCCACACAGGCAGTGCTGTGCAGGAAAGTTTGTTTTGCTGTTGCCTGTGCAGTACATGTTGGTCGGATAAGCAGGAGGATCTGCTTTTCAGTGCTGTCACTCTGGGATTTTTATAAGCACTACATGTTTGCCTAACTGTTACAGAGCAGGATTTCTTTGTCTCTTTTAAGTTATACAGAAGTCACGTTCTGCTAGGGAGAAAGTTTGTGGTCATAAATGGATAGAATGTCCCACTGTTTCTCATAACCAGGAACACTAAAGACGTTAGCATAAAAAAAGTGGTCCAGTGTTTAGCAGAATACTCACATGGATCATTTTTCACTTGTTCACTCCAAATTTGTGAAGTATTGACAAAGATGCCAACAGAAATCTGTCGAGCATTATGGCCTATCTTGTGATCAATTAACTTTTCACTGTGACCAGAAACAAACTCAAGACTCTTACATACTCAAAGACTTAAAAACTCAATGCTTTTAAACTCAAATGCCTCTTACATAAGGCAAAGAAATAATATTTTCTTAGAAATTCATATAATTTTTAAGACAGTCATAGTTTTTTCAAGCTGACCCTGCTCATGAAAAGCCACAGCTGTGGCTGAGATGTACCCAGCACAATGTGCAGGGACATTTGAAGAAAGTTTTTGGCTTGATTATCTGGGATATCTGAGCTTTGGACTGTGCTTGCTACAGCCTGCAAGAACCCAGCAGCAGCACCCAGGGGTGCCTGGGACAATCTTTTTTTTAATTCAAAAGAAATTGTAGCAGAGTGGGAGTGTAGATCCATTACTCCAGCTCTATATCACCCAGAAATTCCCACTACCCATAGGAACCTGCTGGGTGCCTTTATTGCCTCCTTTTCCTTTCCACAAGGGATTTGCAGTGCATCTGGAGTAAAAGCAGTAAGGCCTGATTTCCCCGTGGCTAAACTGCAGCTCCCAGTGGGTTCAATGGACAGAGTAGATTTGCAGGAGCTCTAAAACCCTAGAAGTTAGAACAAGAAAGCCAGAAAACTATGGAAAAACCTCAGCAGTTCTCATGTGTGCTCCATGCTGCCCCAGGCAGGCTCTGCCCAGGCTCATTCTGCTCTGCCTCGGGGTGACAAGAAGCCAGACCTGACTGTGGAGCAGCTAAGCACCAGTCATCCCTTACCCATCACATGCATCCAACCACCCTCAGGACACTTGGGACTATTCAGCACACCTCTCAGCCCTGTTTCCATGCACCATCTTCCCCCAGTCTCTGCCTTTTCTTGTTTTCTCCAGAGCTTCGTTTCCTGCATCACCCCCAGGTTGGTCCTGACCATGCAGAAGGTACCCTCTTCCCACCTGAGCCTTCAGCACGCTTCTGGCCAGCAGCCTTGGCTTGGTGCCACCCTTGGCTCCTCTAATTTGTGGCTTCTGTTGGCTTTGATTTTGATGCCTGGCTCTAACCTGGATTTGTGTGCAAAGGAGACCCTGGGGGAAGGTAGAACTCCAGGAATGGCAGGAGCTGTGCTCCAACACACATCCGACACACAGGAGTGCAGGGAATTTCAGCCAGAAGTAATGAGGCATTTGAATTTCCCACTGTCATTTATGTGCATTAGTTTCCCACCTTTGTCTAATTAGTCACAACGTGGTGTGCAAACAAGACCTTAGCTTTTCCTTGCCCTAGCTGAGAGCAGGTGTTGATAAAGGAGGGCTCAGGGGTGCTTGTCCACACCAGCTGCTTTCGGGGGCCCCCTCTGCTCTGAAGGGAGGTCACATTGCACCCTGCTTTGCCTGGCTGTGCTGTCTGCTGCCATGCAGCCATACTGCCCGTGGGGCAAAGAGGGGTTCCCCTTCTCAGAGCTGCAGTGCTCCTCGGGCACACATCAGTCTCTTGGCAGCCACCCTCCAGCCCCTTTGCAGCTGTGCTGCCACCACTTGTGTGGCTGCACAGTCTGATTGCTCTGTCCTTCCTCCCCTGCACCCCCTGTACTTACTGATAGACTTACTGCTAAATATTTATCATGCTGCAGGGTTGCTAAGCAGCACGCAGCTCCCCGCTCGGGAGAGCCTTGCCGGGAAGGCGAGAGGCGCAGGAGGTCAGCGTGGGGAGAGAGGGGAGTGGGAGAAGATGGCATCTGCCAGGGTGGTCCTGCTCTGCTGCACACTTACCTCGTCCCGACTCCTGTGCTGTCCCCTCTGGTGGCAGGCACATGGCCACCCCCTCCAGTGTGGCTGGGCTGGAGAACGATGCTCTTGGTTTGTCCAGCTCGGAGAGTTGTTGACTAAATCATAGAATCGGAATAGTTTGGGTTGAAAGGGACCTTTAAAGGTCATCTAGTCCAATCCCCCTGCAATAAGCAAGGACATCTTCAACTAGATCACGTTGTGCAGAGTCCCATCCAAACTGATCTCTAACATTTCCAGGGATGGGGCATCTACCACCTCTCTGGCAACCTGAGCCAGTATTTCACCACCCTCAGTGAAAAAATTTCTTCCTTATATCTAGTCTAAATCTAGTCTTTTAGTTTAAAGCCTTACCCTATTGCAACAGGCCCTGCTAAAAGGTTTGTCCCCATCTTTCCTCTAGGCCCCCTTTCAGCAGGTGATGAAGGTGATCCATTAGCAGGGGGCTGATGTAATGGGTCTAATCCCAGCTGTGTTCAAGGCAAGAGTGGGAAAATAGGGTCATTCCTCATTCTGGCCTTTGCCTTAACCCAGCGATGCAAAGAGGCCCCAGGTGGAGAAATGCTGCCTTTGGTGCCTGCTTTCTGAGGCAGTAGCATGAAACCTTATGAAAGGTGTTAATCCCCCCAGGCAGCAGGAACTGCAAGGTGGCCTGGATCTTCCCTGCAGTTGCTCTGAGCCCTGGGGAGCCAGTGGCAGAGACTGCCTGAAATCAGATCCTTTCTCAGAAATTGCCCCCAATTACAATTGTCTAAACACACCTAGCTCTCAAACTACACCTAAACCAAATCTTTGCATAGCCATCAAGGTGTTCAGGACTTGCTGGTTGCTCTGCATCTGTATGGACTTGCCTAATAGCAGTCCTGGAGCATGGGAAGGCTGGGACCACCCTGTGCAGTCTATTTACAGTGGGTTTGCATTTCTCCTGCAAAGAAAAGAGTCTGGACACTCTTTTTTGTGAGTGGAGAAATTCAGAAGCAGCTGCTTGGAACTCAGTGCTCTTGCTCTAGTGGCGGCAGAGACAGATTGCCTCAAATGCAAAGTGATCTAGATAGTTGCAAAGGTCAGTTCATTTTACAAGTTTTAGTTTGCTTTTCAGCTCCTTGCATTATTTCTCTTGCAGACACTCTTCTATTAAAGACATTTCTATAATGAAAAATCAGCAGAGAATTTTGGTTCATCTGCATAGAAATTAACCATTACTATTTAAACAATTTTGTGTAATTCTATCTAAATAATCCTGTGAAATAGCAGTAGCCTTGTTCTTCTGCGTGGATCAAGTCAGGTTTGTGCCTATGTTTGCAAGGGATCAAACAGTAAGGTAGTTATCTGCATTCAGCAAAAAATCTGGGCATAAAGTATCAGAGAAGATCAACTTTGTTTTGGAGATGGAAAAGTCCAGTGCCTAAAATGGCAATATCTACAGTTGCTTGTCTGGTGAGAGACATACTGTCCTTCAGAGATGGCAAGAGAGCCCTCCCTCATCTCCCCTCTCTGTCCCTTGTTATTCTAACCCCATGTTTTTCCTTTGCCAATGGCCACCCTGACCCAGAGCACAGGCCACCAACAGCCAACCAGTCTGTACCTTTCCCTCTTCTGTTTCCCCCTCCAATATAGGTGTATTTTTGTAATGACATATATATTGACAATCCCAGGCTGTTTCTGCACTTCCTGGCAGACTGTGATGCACCATGAGCCAAGCTCCTTGAACATTCCTTAGCTGTTTACACTGCTCTGGGGCAGGGCAGGCCTTTGAGGAGCAGGATGGTTCCCAGCTCATCCCAAAGGACACTGCCAGCACATAGCATGTTGCCAGGCACTGGCCGTGGCCACGGCCACCCTCCAGACATGGTTTTGCTTTGTTCGAAGCAAGTGCCTTCATTGCATACATTTAATATCTTTTCTTTTTTATATTTAGTAGCTTTTTGTCAGGCTGGAAGGCTGGCAACATGAGCTAATTTTTTTACATTAGGCCCATTCATTTTTTATTTTTGTCATCAAAACATATCGACAATGTATTCTGCACTGGGAACACCCCATGGATAACGTCAGCTATAATATCCCTTCAGTCAATAAAACCTTTTAAAGATCATTATAGGGAATGCAAAGAATGGGTTGTAATGTGAGGGGTCACTGAAAGTGCTTTTATCAATTATGTTAGTTAATAGTCCTGTATCCTAGTAATATACCTCCTTCTCTTCCTTAAGATTGGTTTTGTGCAGGAGCATAATTCTGAACTTAGCTTAATTGAAGACCTAGTATGAAATGTGATTGCATCACCTTAGTCTCCCGGGGACAGATCTTCCTTTGTAACATCAGAACAAATCCTCCTCAAGTCCACCAAAGTCTGTGGAATTACTCTGACTTTGCACTGCTGAAAATAAATGAAGGCTAAACTCCACTTCTTAAATTACACGTGTGGCTCAGCAATCTATTTCAATTACTTGCAATCTGAACAGGCCGAATCCTCCCTTCAGATGTACCCAGAGCGACTTCAGCAGGCTGGGACAGGTGCACTTCTGCAGGAAGAGATCTGCCCACCACATTTTGCACCAAAGCACACCAGCTCAGGGAACCTCTAAGTGCTGATGAATGGCTGCAAAGCAGCTCCTTATGGATTTTTTTTATTATTTTTTTTTTTTTGTCCTGAGAGAAGCACTCAGCAAAGGGTAGATCTTTGATCTGTGCCTAGCAAGTGGGATTTGATTGTCACAGGGGAGTGTGAACCACCCCAGAACAGAAATTGCCCACATGCCTGCAGAGCTCACTTAAATATACTACAGAAACTGGTCAGCTAAAAATGGCTGTGAGGGAGAGCTGAAATAGTTGTAAATTGCAGGCTGGAAAATGCTCGTGTGAACAGCCAGAAAAGAAGAAACTCTCCTTAGGAGATGGTATCTCAGGGCTAGATGAAAGCTTATTGATGCAACGTGACTTGTAGTGCTGTGAAAGAGACTTTCCCATTTTGCATAATGGCCCTAGCACTTGCACTTGCACAGATCTTCTCCCCTTCTCCACATAAGAAAGAGAGACAGGGTGCTTACCTTCTCCAGTAAATCTTATTTGTCAGCTGACCATTGGCTTTGTTTGGCCAAGCCTGAAGTACTCGAAGGTCTCTAGGGAAAGAATGGCCTTTTCTGATTTTAAAAGACACATCTGTTTTTTCCACAAGGAGCAAAAGGGCAATGCAGCTTGAGAAAGGAGACCTCCATCAAATGTCCGAAACTGAAAGTAACCCAATATATGCAGTCCTTCTGAACAATGTAGGCAATATCATCCAGGTTACCTATAAGAATTTCTGGTTTGGAAGAGTAGGTCAGAAACATCACTTGTTGGGATAGTAAGTCATAAACACCAGGGCAAGAGAGTTTGTGTCTTTTAGATGCTGGACTATCTAACTTGTCAGACTGGAGATGGAAATACAGGGAATACATGTAAAAGCCTTGGGAAATTGAGCGTATTCAGCATTGGTCCTTGACAAACATTGAGCTGTAGTGAGCACGTTGCTGAAAGTTTTCCAAATGGAGCTGTTTTTTATTATAACCGTGAAACATTTGCTTTATACGTGGGAGGTAGTTGAGCCAGTAACCTCTTCCTACGAGTAATGAATAGTATGCTGCTTGTTTTCTGGACAGAGAGATGGTATATTTATGGCTGTTAACTGATTTAATAGAGAAAAACTAAGGTTTCAGAGAATTTTCATCATTAGGGTTTCTTCTTTGATTCCTGTCTTTGCATTGTCAAATAAAAATAAGCAGATTGAATTTTTCTGGTTCCTATGAGACAGTCAAATGGAGAAGTCAGAATGTGACTCTTTCCATGGCTCTGAAAACTACCCCTGGAGAAGTGTCCTTCTTTAACAGGAGGCCCGTGTGTCTGGGCCATAGCGCCAGGCTGGCCAGCCCAGGTTAGACATTAGGCAAGGCTTGTGGGGTGTGTGGCAGCACAAAAATTTGATGGCTGTGTCCTAGAAAGCAACTGTTGTCAGTGCACTGAGCCCTCTAGCAGGGGCCTTGATCACAAACCAGTCTTAGAAAGCAAGTTCGCTTCTCCCACCAGTTGTTATCGTGGGAACTGATTCACCTCTGATGGCTGATTTCCAGCATGAATCAAAGAGCTGTTTGATGAATGCCCACACCACTGAGATGTAAACAGCCTCCATTCACGTTCTTTATGTTCATAAAAACGTTTGGGTTACTGGGAGACATGATCCAGGAGTTGAATAATATTACAAAATGTATTCTTCCTTTTCTGCATCTGCTAAATAAGAGTGTTTTTGAACACATCTGTGTCTTTTTTGAAGACATCATCTTGTCTGGGCTTCCAGCAGCGAAGTCTAGCCAAGAGCTCTAAACATAGCTACCATAGGTACTGCTAGCATAATAGCCCAGGACATGAAGCTGAGTGAAAATATACCTAGCACATATTTACCCTGTTTCTTGGACACCTTTTTTAACCCAGGAAGATGCTGCTGCAGTTGGATCTCTACTGGTATATAGGTTGCCTGGATATTTCTGCTGTGCACTGGGGCACATCAGGATAGAAGAGTTCTATTAAGCAAATGGGTGTATCGTATGAGACCCAATTTTATTGAAAATCATTAATTTTTATGTGTTGATAGCTAATGAAATATTCATTGGTGTGGAGAAGAGCTTTGAAGTCCTTGCACGTATAAGCAATACATCTTCAGCTCTCAGATTTGCCTCTTCCCTTCTGCTGCTTTGCCCCGGGGACCGGCAGGCACACATGCGACCTGGCGCATGCCACCACTAACGCGGGAGGAGTGGGCAAGCCCTGGTGATGCTCATCACAAGAGCATCTTTCCCCATAGCACAGCCCTGTGCCCCTGTGCTGGGACACAAAGAAGTGGGTCTGCCCACAGAGCTCCACAACAGCTTTGTTGATAGTGAAAACCCCTGCTCAGGAAAGAGTGGAGCTGAATTGTGAGCACTTCTGAGCACTGTCTTATGAAACCAGGTTTTATTCTTAACCCTCATCCCTTCCAAGCACAAAGCACCTTGAAGAGTATGAGCATATGGATTGTGTGGTGTCTTTTAAACTCTGTTTTAGTTTACTCTTCTGGACAAGACTTCTATTCCCGTTTCTAGGTGACTCTCCTCAAAGCTTCAGTAAGCCTATAAGTAGCAAGGAATAATAAAGTCCTGATTAAATGAATAGTCTGCTAGGCTTTTGCCTGATTTTGTCTGAAAAGTCATGTATAGAGATTTTTCTTAAGTGTGTACAAGTGAGACACAAAGTGAAACCCTCCCCTAGTACTCTACCGCACAACTGCCTTACAGGCCACAGATCTATGTCAAATTTACACCAGTAGCCAAAGCTGGCAGGGAGGGTTTTGTCAAATATATCAACTGAGTTTTGTGCACTTGTGATCAAGGGCCAAAACCTAAGAAGTTTTCTAAAGACAACTTAGAAATTATGTTTGAATGTGCATCGTTACGTTGACCTTTACACAGGGCTCTGCAGAGAACTGGTACAAGCCAACATGAATTTCTTTGACAAATAATATTTATAAAGTGAACAGAACCTCATCTGAAATTGAAGCTTGACGTGTGAAATGCATTGCTAAATGGTTGTTTGATGCTTTCTTGATTTTAGGACTCATTCAAATTAATGCATGCATGGTGGAGAGGTCATTATGGACTGTGACGCATCATTTTGGGCATGTACTAAGCTGTACAAAGTTGCATGTTACCTTTAATTCGCAGATGCTTGGCATGAAGAGTGCACCAATTTGTTTGCTAAGCATCAAAGCACAATGTGTAGCAAATCATACTGTAAAGCAACGCAAACCACTTGTTAGTGAACATCTTGTTTCACCTGCCACCAAGTGAGTATGTCAGATACAAATAGTTCCCTACTCATTCTCTCACTAATCTGAAGCATCCCTTTTACCAGTGAAGAGCAACCCTGGAATGGAAATGCATAAATACAGGGCCACAGCACTTAGCTGAAAGGGAGCTTGGAGTATTACACGTAGGAAGATCGTGCATAACTTAGCTTATCAGGCAAAAAACAAGATAAAAGGGTTCTCCTTGGTGTGTAAGAGGAAAACTAGTATGCTTGGATCTCAATAGTCAGTGAAATTTGAGGTAAAAAAAAAAGCTTGTGACACACAGAGCCAGTGACACAAAAAGAGCTACTGCCCTAATGCAAAAGGACAGTTTAAAAATCTCAACAGGCGAAAATGACTTTGCATATCTAAATACACAGGTCAACTTTAATCACTGTGACAAATGTATACAAGTCTGCCCAGCCAGTGATTGCAATGGTGTAACTGAGGCAAGTTTGACCCTAAATCCATGTCTGACATGCATGTGGGTAAAAATCAAGTGAAGGAGTTAAACAGAGCAGTTTCCAAGCCTGAATTTTTTTGTCCGCCAATAAAAAAATAAATAAATGCCTCAAATAGCCTTTTCATTGGGACCCAAGAAAGTAGTTGCTCTGCCTTGCTGGCAGAGCTGAGCAGTTCATAAGGCAGAAGCAGAACCCTGATAAAATCTCCATTACACTATTTGCAGGCTCTGAAAAAATGCACTTTCAGTGTGTGCTAGTGCCAGTGGTGTAATATCACCAGCAGCCTGTCCTGCAGTGTGGTCTCACCCTCGGAGCAGAGTATCCAAACCTCCCAGGTCTGTGCTGGGATACCAGCCTGAGGAGGGGAAAGAGCAAAGGGCTCCTCTCAGGAAGAGAAACTGAAGTGAAAAAAGGAGGAGGAAAGGAAAAATAGTTTCAGGAGGAGTGAAGAAGTCAGTCTTGAAATTATAGAATCATAGAATGGTTAGAGTTGGAAGGGACCTTAGAGATCATTGAGTTCCAACCCCCCTGCCATGGGCAGGGACACCTCCACTAGAGCAGGCTGCTCAAAGCCCCGTCCAGCCTGGCCTTAAACACTTCCAGGAATCACTTCTAAAAAAAATGAAAGTGTAGATTAAAATGAGAGGAAGACTTCTTTTAACATGAAGAAAGAAGAGGAAGGCTAGACAGGGAAAGAAAATGGAACTGGAGAGGTGCGGAAGCACATAGGAGACCAAAAGAAAGAAAGGAGTGGTAAACAGGAGACAAATAGCAAGTAGAAGTGGCAAAAATGTTTTCATTTTTTTGACCATTTGTAGAGGTGATTGTCAGGGTTCGAACAGGATGGGGGGAGGGGAAGGAAAAAAAAGGAATTTTTCAAAGCAGCAGAGAAGTTCAAAGACAGCCACATCATTTTTCCTGTGGAGAAAAAAATCAGAAAAGTATTGCCATCAAATTCTTTATTCCTGTTGACAGGGGTGGGGTAGATGGGTGCTTTACAACATCGTGAAAGACAGAGCCACAGGAGCTTGTGTCAGATACTCCCCCTGTACTCAGCACTGGTGAGGCCACACCTGGAGTATTTTGTCCAGTTTTGGGCACCTCAATACAAGAGAGATATCGAGGTGCTGGAGCGAGTGCAGAGAAGGGCAACGGAGCTGGTGAAGAACCTGGAGAATAGATCTTATGAAGAGCGATTAAGGGAGCTGGGGCTGTTTAGTTTGAGGAAGAGGAGACTGAGGGGAGACCTCATCACTCTGTACAACTACTTGAAAGGACATTGTAGAGAGGTTGGTTCTGATCTCTTCTCACAGGTAATTAGCGATAGAACAAGAGGGAATGCCTTCAAGCTGCAACAGAGTATGTTTAGACTAGACATTAGGAAACAATTCTTCATAGAAAGAGTGGTCAGACACTGGAATAGGCTGCCCAGGGAGGTGGTTGAGTCACCATCCCTGAATGTGTTTGAGTCATTTAGATGCAGTGCTGGGGGACATGGTGTAGGGGAGAACTTTGTTGAGTAGGGTTGATGGTTGGAGTCAATGATCCCAAGGGTCTTTTCCAACTTGAACAATTCTATGATAATATGATACAAACAGACACAGCATGTTAATGGCTGAAAAAGGGTTCAACACAACTCTTAGTCTCCCCTTCCCTTCCATTTCCATTCTCTAACAGCTGGAATCGCAGCCAATACTAACAAGCCCTAACTCTTACCACCTAAAGAGCAGCCTAAGATATCACAATCAGAAGTATTTCCTTTGAGATTACAAGCAAAACAAATTTATCTTCCTGTAATCATTCTCCATAAATCTTTCACTAATACTCTGATGAAAACAAATGTCATTAACTATTTTTTTTATTAACTGTTGTTTTGTTAAACAATGTCAAGAACAATAGCACAAACTGTTGTATTACTTTTGTTTATCTGGTCCTCTTTTTGCCCTTAGAAACACCTTGAACTCAAGGCACCAATGTCTGAAATATCCATGTGGAAAGCACAAAGCTTTTTCCTCCTGCTGTGTGTACAGTTTTAGCTTTAAATAAAGGAAAGGTTACATCACTTTTGAGGAGAGAACTTGTGGGGGAAACATTTACATGATGTAACATGGTCCATTATGGGGGCTTAGACTCAGGTCTCCCTTTTCAGAGTCACTTTAAAATCCCAAAGAAGGTGATTTTGCTCCATGATGTGCAGATGCTTGTTAGATTTCTGCACATGCTGAGCATTTCCTGAATTGTCTCACAATTAACATTGGTGGTCCTGGCCTGTGGTACCAAATGGTGGCAGTGGCCACCAAACAAAATGAAAAGGAGATGCTTCAGTGGTGGGTGCTGGGGGACTGGTAGAACGCAGCAGGCACCATGTTTCAGTCACTAGTTCAGACACCTAGAACCTGAACATCTGTGTTAGTAAGCTAGCCTGCCTTCACAGACAATGCAAAGAAACACTAATGCTTCGGGCACAAAGTATCTGACTTATTTTGGGTATCCGCTTTAAGCTGTTCTGAACTGTGTTTTAAAAGTACTTGTGTCTCTCTGTGAAGGTAGTCTCGGGTCATCACCACAGATGTACAAATCTACACTGGTCAGATGACTCCTCTCCCAGTGACCAAACATGGTGGTTTTATGGTGACTGGTGAGTGAGCTGGGTCCTCAGTGGACAGGACTGATCATCATCCCAGTTTGAATGCTGTTGCACTTTGAGGAGAAAGGCCCAGGACTGCCCAAGGCAGAGTCTGATCCAGTGCTCAAGCCTGCATTCCAGGGATGAAGGTGGTGCTGGATGGCTCTCCTTCCAGCAGCTTGTGTTTCAGGCAACGTGCACACCTGTATCTATACACAGGCTAGCACAGGGAGACCAACAGCCCATCAACAGGGCTTAGGACCAGATGCCCTCATCTTCCAGGTGGATCATGAGGGTTGACAAAATTTAACTGCTGGTTTGACCTGTGTTCAGAAAGGGAAAATAGAGAGGAAAAGTTCAGTGTTATGATGCACCTTACATGTCCTTGCTTTCAATCTGTATTGACAAAGAAGATGTTTATCTCTGTCCTTTCTTTCCCCCCCCACCCTGCCTATACATCACCGAACCTGGGATCACCCAAGGAAACCAATGAGAAAAGAAGAGAACGGAACCAGTCGGGCTGAATATGCAATGACCTCCTCCCAAAACAACAAAACAGTTGATAACAATGCGGTCGTATAATCCCCGAAACCCCGCCGAGGCGCAGGAGGTGGTAAACTTTCAAAGCACACACACGGAGTATGCAAGGTGGGTGAAATAAGGCAGCGAAAGGAGCTCTGTGGCCAAGGACTTCATTTCAGAAATAGCGCACGCATCAGTGATTCAGAAGAGAAAAGCAGGCTGCTCTTCAGGCTTGCTGCTTCTCCAGGGGAGGATAAACTCGCCCACCTGGGCTGCTCAGAGAAAAGGTCTCACAAAGGCGTAAGCATTGCATGCTGCATCTTGTGAAAGCGATGTCACGAAGCCTCCCGTTTCTTCTTCTTCCTCTCTCCCCCCTATTTTTCAGTTTGAATTGAGTGTCCAAAAAAAAGCTCCTTAAATAGGATCTTTCGAGGAGAAGGTGATCTGCCAGAGTGGCAGCAGCTTATTATAAGTGGGTCTGAGGGTCATGGGTAGGAGTTGTCACCTACATCCTTCTCCAGCCTGTGCAGTTTTGTATGCTTATACTTCATTCTTATCATTCTTATTATTTCATTATTAAAAAGGGAAAAAGATTTCTGTTAAGCCATCAAGCAATCAAAAATTGCATGAACTTGTGACTTATCCCAGAAAATTCATCTGCAGTCTGGTGACTATGCAATTTCCATGGTTGAAGACTTTTCAGGCGAAAGAAATCAAAATGTAAGATTTTAGCAATTAGCATTGCTATTGAAAGAGAGATATTATTAAGAGGTGCTTTGAATATTACTTCATAATCAGCCTCCGTTTTTGCATCACACTTTATTTTTTACCTTTAAAAAGTTCTTCCTTTGTGAAATTCTACATGTTTCTCTGTGTTTGCATCACTCTGATTCCCCAGGGAAAACCCCACAGGAAAGATGTCCTTTACAATTTGGTGTGAGTATTGGGGCAGGATTGTGTTGAAAGGACTAGCAGCCCTTTGAAGTCCTCTTCATTCACTGATTGGTGTTGTTTCCTGAAAGCGTCCAGTCTCCTGAACTGACCCACCAAGGACATTGTAGGTCTCACTTGGAGGACCACTTTTGACGGTCTGGTAAGCTGGTTGTGCCCACGTCAACTCAGTCTCGGCCTCTCCTGGGCAGAGTCTGCCAATCGTGCCAAATTCAGCGTAACAGCTTAGTGTTGTACTTTCCATGGTGTGGATTGCACACTACTTAAAGCAAAGCCGAATCCACCCAAATTCATTTGACATAGGATCTCAGGTTAGACTCAGTAAGTAACCCTTAGGATAAAGGTGATGAGACTAGCTGAGACGCTGGTCTTTCCCCACCTCCTGAAAACTTCCCCTCATGTCCCACCTCCACATGTATGTCTCCATTTACCTCTGTGCTGAAAGTAATCATACAGTGAAAGACAAATTTCCACCCTGGCTTCTTGTCTGGACATCAAGCTCCCATACCACTCGGTCTCTGAGTCTGTGAGTAACTCCCAGGCAATGACCCAGTCTCGCTCTGGGACATGGCTGCACCTCGCCCGCCGCATCCCTTGGTACTGCAACACACTGATGCTTTCAGTTTTATATAAGGATGTGCCTGAACTGCAGAAATCAGACCTTGATTTTGAACGCATTCCTGTCTGCAGTTGGTCTATGGTTGGGATGATGGTAGAGGAAGACGGATGTTCTGCAGACCTTCCCCGAAAAAGCTCCAGGATGTTCAAATCAGCAGTTTCAGCTCAGGCCCATCTCTAGTTTTCTATTACCTATTGAACAATAAGGTGTATGTAAATATAAATATCTTTTCAATGATAAAATTAAATGCTGCTATATACTGCTGTTGAGGAATTTATGGAGTTATTCATTTAGCTTCTTAGCCTGTCATCACTATGTAGAGGTTTAGCTACATAAAATTATTTTTTAAAGGCTAGACTTTCTTGAGAAGTGAATGCAATTACAAAAGTGAAAGGGAATAAGCAACCCTTTTCCCAGGAGTGTGGTCATTCCCTGCCATATTCATGTTGTGTGCTTGCACAAGACACAGTGATATGTTCTTAGATCCAAAGTGGGATTAAAATGACAGAATTTACACTTTGAGTCTAGTATCCCAAATGTTGATTGCCTAAAGCACTTAGCCCCTAAATACTATAATAAAAATATTGCAAGTATATTTCTAGAATATTTTTTAAGCTATAACATTTATTTTGGTGTAGTTACCTATGTTTGCCTTTCTTTTTTTACTCCAGTTGTTTCTGCCAAATGTGGCATAGTTTGAGACTGGTTGCATGTTTAGTTGAGAGTATAAAGTATGAATGCAGATGAGTTTAGCATGATACGGGCTCAGGATTAGCACTTTCTCCTAAAATTTGTTGATTTTGTTTCCTAATACAGCTTTAAGAGCATGTTCTGTAAGGCCAAAATCACAAAATGGATTTGTAGCTCGTTACGTCCACCAAAATGTGTCTGTTTCTGCAAGAAAAAGTCTAAAGAGATGGTCACCGAACATGTCTGATTCTCAGTGATGTCAACGGTAAAATGTCCTTGCTAGAGAAGACCCCTGGTGCTTGACATAACCCACTAGCAAACCCACCACAGGCATCCTGAGGTCTCCTCAGGAGAATATAAACATTAAAAACTTCATGGAGAGTGGGGAGGCAGGGCATTTCAAGGAGCAGCACATGAGGACTAGGATCTATTTTCAACTCTGCCACTGATCTGCTGTTTACTAGCAAGTAATTTTGCCTCTCTGTGCCTCAGTTTACCCATCTGTATAATTAAGATAAAAATCCTTACCAGCTCTGTGGCAGTATTTTCAGAGATATAGATGTATCCTATTTGCATAGGCAGATTTACACTATCATTACATCTAATGTGCTGATATTAAATAAATATATTTGGGCACATCATCGCCCTAATATTTCAGAAACAAACATTCCCCAGTGTGTTTTTATAACTCGTTGGCCAGCGTAGAGCAGCAGCAGACAGGCAGAGAGCTCCTCTTCTGCTTGTCCAGAGTCTTTGCCCTCAGCACTTGCACAGCTGCATGGCAGGGAGAGATAGGAAATCCTGCTTGGGATAGTTTTGCCATTAGATTCCTGCCTCTCTAAGTATAGTTGACTACATTGTACCAAAATTTAAGGTGATCTTCAGAAAAGGTCTTGGAAAAGTAGGGTGGAAGCAGAAGTCTTCAGAAAGGGGGGGGGGGGGGGCAAAAAGGTGGTGTGGTTGGGGAACAACTTCTGAAGTTTTCTGATGTGGTTTAAGGTTGTGTTCAACACTCTACAGACTACTTGCAAAACTTTTATAAAAAAGCCTTCTGTGCTTTCTTATTGTACTATAATTGAATAAAAAGGGAAAGGAATAGACTTGATGGACAACAGCTTCACTAAGCAGTGACCCTGAATCTGGGGAACTGGCAATCCAAAATACAGCTTTATAAGTGTTTCGAGTTTATTTTTAGCCACCAAAATACCGGGCATAGAAAGGTCCTCCATAGCTCTGTTCAAAAAATAGCTGGATCCCAGATCCCAGGCAGATGCAACGGTGGCCAGCTTCTATGCAGAAAGTAATTGCTCTGCTCTGACCACCACCAGACAGACCCAGAAAACTGCTGTGGTCAGTCTGAGGGAGAGCACCAATTCAAAATTTCTTCTTAAAGATCACCACTAGCAGACGCAAGCAGGGAATGCACTTTAAGGGCCCGAGTTGCAAAGTGTTGAGTTTCCTCGGTCCTCAGCAACACTGGGAAGGTGGAGCTGGAGCCCCAGCCCTGCCACCCTCCCTGGCTCAGACCCAACACAAGTGCTGTGACCAGGAAAGCATCTCTGCCTTGGATAGATGCTGCAAAAACAGATATGGAAGGAAAGACCAGAGTTCTACTAAGTATAAAATATAAATATATTGATATATATCTATACAGAGACCTAATTGTCCAGTTTTGCATGCCATATGGTCACAGCATGTGAAGCGAGTGTGGGCCTCCTGCTCCAGCCAGGTCATGACCATAGATGCTGCCAAGCAATGGAGAATCAGGCCTATGGTAGATATGTATTTACAATACTCCCTGCACCTGTACAAAAAAAATATATTATTTTAAACTGCAAAATAGTGTGTCTAAATCAATGCATGAATGTAAATATTCTAAGATCTGCCTTCTTGACTGTGTACCACATGTACAGATGAAAACGAATATTGTTTGTAGGAAATCTGTATCAGTGGTTAAATGACTAAAGAGAAAAAAATATCAGAATTAATGTTGTCATGTTTCTCAAACAAGCCATTAATATATATTTAGTATTTAAGGATATTGCTCAATAAGTATGTTCCGTACCAAAAACTGTGTTGCATATACAGATTGTGCAGTACCCTATTTTAAAAAGGCACCATAATTAATTTTTATTTTAAATAAAAATTTACTTGTAAAAAGTTTCCCGTGTCCTGTCGGTTATGTAGCTGAGAACAGAGTCTATACATTGCAGAAAAACACTGAAGGAGGAACGGCTGTTCCTCTTCACGCACTTCTCTTACTGCCCAGTTAACCATGCTTGCTTCAACACTTTCTGTTCTGGTTTTGGAGAAGGCTGTGGGTGCTGCTCATGCCTGTGTCTGGCTGGGTTCTGGCTCTGTCTCATCTAACCCTGCAGTTTTAGTCCCAGATGTATACACTGCTGGTGCTTCATGAATGAAATTACACTGATGCGTTCCTGCAGCCCTCCAAAGCTCAAGAAACCCCTTATCTTTATACCAGAGGTGCTGCAAGTTTCCCTAACAACATACTCTATTTTAGAGTGTTTTTTATAATCTTTTGCATAATAGCCCATACCTCTGTTTATTTGGATGCAGGAGTTAACGTGCACCATTTTTTATTCTAACTTCTCATGTGGACTTCACCCTCCCTTTCTCACACAAGAATAAAAACAAATTATTGACTAGTCTTTCAGCAGATCAACAGTGATTTATAGTAGCTAAAGCCCTATCCTTGGGCCAGGATTCACCCCTCACAGGTTTATGCATTTACCAAGCAGGGGCAAAGACTGCAACCTATGTGATGTCCTCTGGGGCCAAGGGGCTATCACAGCCTGAACTCTCCTTCACAACAGGGCTCTTCCATCCTCAGCCTAAAGTCACTCCCCAGGGACATTCAGGTGCCCAAGTCAGGTCTACTTGATTTGAGCCAGGGAGCGTGGGATTTTGTTTTAAATGTAGGGGCATTTTAGTTGCCTTTAAATCCCAGGACAGGATTCCCTCGCGGTACAAAGATTCGTCTGCCGGATTCCTAGTGCTTAACAGTTTTCATCAATCCCTTGGGAATGATTGCATATCCCAGTCTAAAGAAGCCCTTAAATGGAACAGACCAGTACTAATGCAAAATGATCAGGTGGCAGTTTAATGAATTACAGCAATAACCATTATGGCATATACTCTGAGATCCAACAGACTTAAATATCAGCCATGTTTTGCAAAAGAAAACTTCCACGTTAAAATCTCCCTGTGACCACTGAGAAAGAAAGTGCCTCTGGAAGGCATTGGCCCCTGCTGCTGGGTCAACATCCATACCTTCAGTCTGTAGCAGAGGAAGAAGGACATCATTTTGAAGAGGAGACAGCCACAGCAGGGAAGCGACTGCTGGGAAACCAGTCAGCAGAAAAAGGTAGGGCGCAGCCCTGCTGAAATTCAGGTGAGATCCTTCAAGTCCTAATAACAGTAATAATATCACTGCCATTTGGCTGAGATTTATGCATGCTTTAGTCATGGTGAAATGGTCACAGGAACCAATGCATGAGCATGTTAAAAAGTGACCTGAGTACCAATGCTCTTCAGCAAGCAAGGGAGAGTTTAGTGCAAACCTGGTTAGACTGGGGCAGAGCAGAAGAGCTCCTAACCTAAATCCCCAGGGTTATGTTTTGAGCATAGCTGAAAACATTGCTAAATAATACGAGACACAGCAACTTGCCATGCCAAAGGGCTTGGTGTTGCCTGATGTGCTCTTCCTCCACTGCCCCATCACTGGGAACCAGCCTTAGGATACCAAGAGAGAAATTAGATTACCGGGTTTTAATATTATTTGGAGACGGAGCAAGAGATTGGTAATGAGAGAGATGTAGTGTATTATGTGATTTTGGTAATACACAATCATTATCAAGTGCATTTCACTGGTTTCATCTGGACATGTGCATTGCCAAGGTCTACATCATTTTAATAGATGGACAGTACAACTAGTTTCAAATTACAGCTTTCTCCATTTCTGAAAGATGCTCTGATTTGGGCATGCTTCATTCATGCAGGTGTAGTCTTTTCCCCAAAACCAATCAGATGTTCAAAAAAACCCACAGCTGATGTTTTAGTATGTATTAGTCTTCAGTTACTAAAGTGTTAACATTCTTAATATGATTAGATATTTCTTTTCTACCAAAAATATCCCTTCAGAGCTGATCTTGCTTTTAATAAAGATTTTATCTAAGCCATTTCCTTAAGGTTCTTTCATAACTATTATGTCTTTAACCATTTTTATGGCACAGAAACAATTGTCTAATGGCAAGCTATTAGCGAAGTTGCCCTTGAAACTGGCCTGAATACAATAAGGTTTTTTTAGAATTCAGGAAAAAATACTGGGAATATTAATACCAAGATCCATGGCATGTTCTGAACTTGTTTTATTTTTGGTTCTAGTTAAAACAAAAGCACTCAATGCCACATTTAAACACTTCTCCTGCTTTTCCTGCCTTGCACCGTGGCACAGTTTGGTATATCCAGTGAGAATTAGTAATTCTCCTGATTAGACTGAGCATCTGAGCAGTGCCTGCGCCATGCCGCTATCTCTGCCCAGCCTAGTGCGGGATCCATACTGTGCTGCAAATCCTGGCAGGGGCTTCTTACCTCACTAACGTATAGCTAACGTACGGCACATGGGAGGTCTTGGCAGCCACGCTGGGAGGCAGCGACACCTGGGTGAATTGCACGGCTCCTGAAGGGGCTTTTCTGGGAAGAGAGAGGGATGGGGCAGCTGCTGGGCGCAGGATGCAGCACCAACACCACTTCTGTGCCCCCAGTACAATCACTGAACAATTCAAGGCATAGCAGCAAAACCACTAAGGATGAGGGTGGGTGGTCAAACCTCCTTTATTGTATATTGTAAAATGCAACAAAAATATTATACTCATGAAGGAAGTGTTATTGCACTGACCAGAGTTTCTGATCAGCCTCCGGTGCCGCTGGGCAGGGGGCTGGACAGGGTGAATGTGATGCATGGAGACCCAGCTCTGCCTATCCTAAGAATTTATGAAAGAAAATCCTACAGGCTTTAATTTCTGCCTCACTGTATAAATGGTAAGGCTTTATCATGAGTGCTGAGATACATCAAATCTTCTTTCTGGCTTGTTGGTTTCCTTAATCTGTGTGATCTCATAAAAAAAAAGAAAAAAACCCAGTTAAATGGTATTTATATATATCTGCCTGAAAGTATTGTATATTATATATTGCTGTGGCTGAAAGAGAAAGGAAGTTTCTTTGTAAATAGCAGCTGGCTGTTTTGCTTTCCTATGCATTGATATAAATTTCATGAACTCGTTTTCGTGCAGAGCAAAAAGAACTTGGAGCCGGAACGTGAATAAATTTCCCTTTACGTTCAGCATCGCTTCCCCCTGCACATGCAAACACAAATGCTTTCAGTATTTAAGGTTTCATTTAACACAGTCGTAGTCGGAAGCAGAAAAGAAAATATAAAGAAAAGCAGCGTTATGGCAGACACATCCCAGTGAACGAGTCTGTGAGCCAGAGACAGCCTTTCCTATTTTGATTTGTAATTTGAGGATAATTCAATTAGACATTTCAAGCAATTTAAACATTAATGCATTGTCCAGCACCAAAGCATGAACTGTTCAGCAGCAAACTAGACCTGACAGCCTTAGCAGGCCAAGTAAAAATCCCAATGTTTAAAAAGAAAAGCCCTCACCTAATTGATGCCTACTGGAAAATTTAAAAAAAAAAAAAAGAGGGGTGCAAGAGAGGACAAGGGGGGTGAGAGAAGTACAAACGGCAGAAAGAGGCCTACATCCTGGCTGGGGGCTTCACACCTCATTTGCAACCGCTTGCTTAACAGAATATTCAAGGCCTGTATGTTGCTTTTAGAGAGAGATTAAAATACAAATGCACCTGATCACCCATCTGCTCCACCTCTCCGGTGGTAGCTGAAAGGCAGGCAGGCATTTAGGAGCAAAATGGAAGGGAGCTGATGATGACAGTGACAGCCAGATCCCTCCAGCCTGCCCTCAGCAGCATCCAAAGGCATCACCAAGGTTCCAGCATTGTGCTCATGCAGCAGGAGAAAGTCCTGCCTGGACCTGTGGCCCAGGAGAAGTCAGAGAGCAGGAAAACCCATCACCATGCCCATTTCACACACAGCGAGGCACTGCACAGCCCCTTGCTTGGCATCACGCGTGGAGGATGGAAGGGGTCGGGGACCCAGCCCAGCACCTGCCAGCAGCCGAATCCCTGCGGGAATAACCAGGGGGTGCATGGCTCTGTGCCCACAAAATGATAGCCTGGTTATGTTAAAACACTGTGTATAATAATAATGCAAGAATTTCAGGGGAATCTCAAACAAGGATGCTTCAGAGCCTTGTTTGCTTTAAAGGCACTGTCCTCTGAATCCTGGGGAAAGAAAGCTATTTGTCTTTTCCCCAACAAGCTGTGCTGGAAGCAGAAGGTCACGCTAACCTATCGACCAGCTGGCTGGCAGGCAAGACTCCTTTGATGGACACAGATTTGTCTGCTTAAAGTTATTCTTTTGGTAACAACTTTTACAGGCAGGTGATGAAAGCACCATGAATCATCAAGTAAAACTTTTCTGACAGGCTAGATCCCTTTCGTGCCCCTTCAATGGCTCCTCGGTGAATCTCTGGAACAGAAAATTCACCTGCAAAACTTTTCAGGAATGTATCACACCTAGCCCCTCTTCATTTTAAACATTATACGGGACCAAGTTTGGATAGTAGAAAACCCCCAAAGTACAATACAGTACATGTGGATGCCAGATCCCGTGGTAATTTTCCTTGAGCTTCTCTATTTGAAGACCCAGCATCCAAGCGTGCTAATAACCTATTCAAGTGTGAACAATTCCTGCTGAAATTTTCCATGCTGACTGTCTGCTGCAAGCTGACCTTTGTATTTGTCTAGGGGTTGCGGAAGAATGTTGCTTCCAAGAATGATATTTGGGGAAAAGATATTAAAACAAAACCCAACAGTAACTTCCGGCTGTTTTATTGAGAATCTTTAATTTCTCCTGTCTTTGAAGAACAGATTAAATTTAACAAGCAGATCAATTATTTTATTGCCAGTTACAAGCCTCTGGAAACTCATGATTTCCCTTCTTTACAGGCCACTTGAGTTGGACAGGTAAATCCCCTTTAAAGTCTGTCTGCGGTGAGGTTGCTCCATCTCTGACTCTCCTACTAAAATTAAGAGTCTGAATCTCAGTCAGTTCTTGTCCAAGAATTAACCAATTCAATATCAGTGAAGAAAGTCAAGGGCAGAAATGAATAAAAGCAATTCAACTAATTTGTTTTAAAAACTATAGTTTTGGAGGATCAAAAGTATTTGCAAATTCAGTTCAAAATTAGCAGTGAAATTTACTCATAAAACATCTGCAATGCTTAGAAATGGAACAGAGAAGAGGGTACCCTGAAATGCCAAAACATTTATTTTGGGCATTAAAATATGTCACAGACTCAGACACAGCAGAAAGGTTGAGTATTCTGACACAGCTATCATTCAACAGCTCAAGATTTAAGAATCCTGACTTCCAAAGCCACTGAATATCTGAGGCAGGATTCCTCTCACCTGATTTTAATCAAACTAAAAATGTGGTGTTTAATACATGTAAATTACCTAGATTCTTCTTGTCAGTGGAGAAAGACGGCACCTCCAGATGGCAAACCATTTTATCCTGAAATAAGTACCTATGCCTGGGGGTGTCTGAACAGCTCCAGCCCGTTTGGTTGCGAAGGGACAACGGGTGCAACACGGGACGTGGCTCCTAGGGTCAGAATTTATTGATGGTGAGAGGGCAAATGCAGAGGGCAGATCTCACTGGAAAAGGTAGTGGATTAATTAATACAGAACAAGACTTTAGAAAATTTAAAGAAAAAGATCATGCATGGGTTTATCCACAGGTGTGCAATTTAGTTCAGCCCGAGTAGAAAAATGTTATCCTGGAAATAATAATTACTGGGCAGACAACACCTTTGAGGTCACTTGCACAATCTGGTCAGGCATCTACCGAATGGGACAACTAAAAAACCTGTGGCACATCCCCATCGCTCCCAGTTAGCACCAGTACACCCAGTGCAGGCTTCCATAGCCACTGCTGGGTCACGGCATTTTGGAGGCTCCACTTCCCTCTCTGGAGACAGAAACCCAACTGGGACCTGATGGGGGTCTGGAGAGCATACAGGAGAAGAGCCCAACGTCCCAGTCCAGCTTTCTGGTGCCCTCCAGTGTTGACATGAACATGGAAACACGGGTTATAAAACATATAAAACATAAAGTCCCCTTCCTCACAACCCATTTTCCTTTGTTAGGTTAAGAAAAACTGCAGTGGCCAATGGATAATTCCTTCAAATCTGTTTTTCCTCCTGTTTTTGAGGAGTTTCTCATATCACACACGTAAGTGAGGATGCAAATGCCCTTTGAACTGACTCGCCTCTAGGGCGAGGGGCTGCAGTGTCTCTCCAAGCTGGCCGGTCACACGCTGTCAACAAGAATGACCAGAGGTGCCCAAAAAGCCAACTCATCCCTTCTGATGGCTGCAGTCTGTCACCATCATCTGAATTCAGCACGCGTTGCACAGACGTGCCCTTTCTCCAAGGGAACCAAGCAGCTGAAGGCAACATGACACTCCATCAGCTTAGGCAAGCTTCAAAACAATCAACACTGAGTTTGTGTCTATGGGTTTTCAGGGATTTTCTGCCTTGATTACATTTAATCAAAAGAAGTAAGGAAAAAAAAAAAAAGATAATCCAAAATATATCATCTACAAATTCACCTTTCCCAAACATCTCTCAAGCTGCAATTACTCCAGTAAAATACACCTTTATTCCAGGAGTATTCCTGCTGATGTTATTTGTAATAGGAACAGGATTTTTTAAAATAGCTGTTTCACAATTGTTCTTCAAACCTGCTCACTGCTCTCCTGTCTACACACACAACTTCTCTACACAAGGGGAGATTTGCTTTGGAACAATTTCTCTTGGTTGGATTGTGCATCAGTATCTCTACAGTTTGCCTAGAAAACAATTATAATTTAAAGTCTTGCTTTGACCTGTGTTAATTTTCAACTGTAGCTGAATGCTGAATGTACCTTCATGCTAGATTGGAGAAGGGGATCCCAGCAATCAAAGGCGTTGCAGAAAGTACGATACCCAGCAGGTAATCCTGGCTACTAATGATTAAGGATTTGCAGATGCTGGCAGGTCTAAAGAACTAAGGAGGGAAAGCAGAGCTGTGTGGTTGATGTTTTTTATAGGGTGGTGTACTGCGTGTACTGATTTCAGTGGCTCAGCTCCCATGGACTTGGCTGGTGGTGGCTTCATGTTCAGAATTTCTAGACCAAAGAGAGTGCTGTAACATTTTGTGCAGAGTTCTGGGGTCTGAAGCATATAAAAGGATGTTTGTTGAAACCAAAGTATAAAAGATTTGTCTGAAATTTCCTTCTGCATAAAAGAACACAATTTAAAATGACGCTGGAGACAAAATCAGCTATTCCATATTATGTTCTGCACATTTTATCCCATGGTTAATATGCCAGGAGACAGAATAAGGAGATGCACAAGGGATGAGATTCTTATTTACAGGAAAGGGCAAAAAACCCTTCAGTAACAAAGACAGAATTCACCCATGTATCATATGATAGCGATAATGAAACTAATATAAATTAGATGTGACATTTGAAAGCTAGAGAAAAAACTACATTCCACATTTGTTGTGATGATTCACAGCAATGAACTTGACCCAAAAAAATGCAACGTAAGTGCTCAGTATTAATAATAATCATTATTCAGAGAATTCCCAGATGGATTAATTCAACTTCCTTTCTGCAACAGCTCCGGTCTCCTTTTATTCACAACGTTCATTTTATTCCCCTCTAATTAAATGTGATTTTCTCAGCAGATGCCTTTATTTTTTTATTTGAATACTTGACTCAGCAGAGGTGAGCAATGGGCATCCCATCCCGCTCGCCTGAAGGAGCACTCTGCCTTGCAGCCCCATGTGCAGCCACCCTTGGAGAATGGCTCAGCTCTGGAAATGCACTGAAGGGAAAAGCGATCATGTTTCGATGGAGCCCATGGTGCAGATCATGTCCTCCTCTCTGGATTGATGTCAAATCATAACCACAAGGCCAGCCTGTGTATTCTTGATATAACTTTTAGAGAATCAGTCTTACCAGTATGATAAATGAAACAGATATTGGGGTCCTTGAAAACACAATCTGAAACTATTCTGGAAAAGGAAGGTTTTCTGGTTCTTCATCTTCTTGATTCAAATAATTCAACAAAAAGACAGATTTTTAGCTAAAAGCCACCTTTTCAAGCCAAAATTCAAACTCCCCTAGCTGCTTATATAAATGTATAAATGTAACTGTACCCCTATGGACCCCACCTGCATCCATCAACCAGCTGTGGAGGTGGCCCAGTGGCTCAGGGAGCATCACCAGCTGCATGGAAGGTGAATTTGCAAAATTAGGGACCATGGCAGGAACTCTTCCCCATGACCCCTGGCAGGCTGGGGGGACCTGTATGAGGCTGTAGAGATGTGCTCTCCTGTAACTGCCTGGTGGCCCAAGTGCCTGTGGACGATGTCAGGCTCTGATGGGATGCAGATACCCAGATGCTCATCTCCAGACACAGCGCTGCAGCTCACACAAGCATCTGCCTCTTCTTTGCTGATGGCCTACCTGGATCTCATCTCATAGATGGTTGCATTTTTTTGTTTGCTTGTTTTTTGCTTTAAGGATAAAAGCTTTCTGGATATAGCTTGTACTTTAAAGCTTTAGACAAAAGAAGAATCAAAGCCTCAGTTTCTCCCTGGACCATGTGGGTGAAAGAGACAACAGGCAAACCCCCTCATGCTGAGTTTGCATTAGCCTTCGTGGCTCACAGACAGGACAACTGGTCTCTCTCTTAGCCAGCACCAGTGAATATAGTCTCAAAGTTGAGGTAAACTGAGATAACTAATTTGAAGAAATTAATGCAGGGCCTACAAAAAACATCTTCTGGAGTCAGGACATTTTTTTCCCAGTGCCCTGGGGAAGAAGAGGTAGTTATTTCCATAGACACCCATTATGTGCCAGAAGGCAAATGTAGCTCCTCAGGTAGAGCCCCTTCAGCTCCCCAACTGGGACACATACTCTATGTTTACCAGCAGCGGGTGCTGTAGAAAAAGATAAACTAGGCAAAAAGGCGCCCATTTCCTAGTCAGTAAGTTCAAATGACAGGTAACAGAACTGACACCACTCTTCAAAATGTTGTTCTCTTTTGTTTTCTATTTTCTTTCTTTTGTTCAATATTTTAATTACTGGTTGATTCTGTTTTCATGAGTGGGGTGGTTTTCCCCACTACATTTTTTTTCCTAACATCCTGGATATTACCATGATTTATAGCATTTTTTTTCTTCACAAAAACTAAGGTACTGAAAGAAAGAGCTGTCTTATGTGTGATATCAATTTCTGATAAAGAAGACTCACCCAAGGACAGAAATAATGCAAAGTCTTGCCCTGCTAATGACTGCACACTGCAACCTGGCCCTCCCATAGAATTACACTGTCTCATGCAAAACAGAGCAGCTGCCATAAACCTGTCCATTCATAGAAATGGGCTGAGAAGTTCACCTGGCAAAGAGTCATGTAATCCCACTGGAGTCAAGCAACTTCAGTTTTATCAAAAGCAAAGATCCATCCCCTTTACTCCCTTCAAGATGCCAGAAAAAATACCAGTCCCATTGTGAGCTGACATCTGCTTTATTCCCCCTCCCCATCTGTGTTGACTGTGATTGCTCCTGCACAGCGCTATGCCCTCTGCCTGAAGCTCAAGGATGGCTTCCAGCCTCCCAGAGCTTTTAATTCCCTTATCTCCATTATTTAGACAAATGCAGAACACTTCTCCAGACATGTTGCAGGGCGCCAGTTTATCTGCATTAATATAATAATGAGCCTTTATCCACAGTATCCAGCCTCTCCTTAAAAATCAGTCACTGCCTGATTAATGTTCTGTAAATAGGGGGATCTCCATGCTGCAGTACTAGATGTACTGCCCTCCTCAGCTGTGTTTCACTGCTTTGCTTCTTGTTCTCCTCTTCTGATGTCACCTAGCCACTTGCTGTCTCAATGTTTATTGTTAAATAACCGGTCATGATCTGTTTAACGGGACCCATGTCACAGACTCAAAGGAGTTTAGGTTTAATGCATTTACCTCGCTGGTGACATGTTAATGAAAACTGTTATCTTTATGTCTGTACTGCCCATGAAATCTTGACATGGTCAGGATGTCCCAGGGCTAAGCATGATACCATGTAATTACATGGAAAGAGGAAGCCCGTAACATTTATTTTATCTTGGGAACTACATGAAGCTATACTGTAGCAAACCAGTCAAGAGAAGATACAGAGCTTTTTGGGTGACATACTTATTTTACATTTGGTTTTCAGGATCACTTATTTCTTTTAAATGCCAGATTATAAAAAACTATCAGAAAAAGACAAAGCTGTGTATTTTCCTTTTGCTCTGATTTCCTACAATTTTACAAATTATAGGAGGGCTTCTTGGAAATGTAATCCTATAAATGTAGCCATATGTGCACATAGCATTTTGAATGCCTTCTTCTGGGGGCTCTAGCTGTGCTACTTAGCACAAGATATGCTTTTAAGCTATCAAGAAACCTTGGCAAGAAGTAGAAAAGGATATTGTGTTTCAAAAATGTGGCAGGTCACCACATTTCACTTGAAACACATAGGGACTTTAAAATACACAAATCATATAGATAGTGAAATAAGATGGAAAATGGCTTCTTTTTGAGCAAGAAACAGGAAAAGGGACCTGTAAGAGTCCATACCAATTTTATGACTCATCTATTTAAAAAGAAGTTTCATTCATTGCAGAAGGATAATTATCTTCTTCTGGCTCCATGTATGAATTTCCATCTAACTACAGACTCTGCTTCATCCCAGATGGGCATATCATGAGAGAGGTCCAGTTATGCTGGGCACTGTGCGTACACACAACAGCAGATATTCAGTCTCCAAAGAACTGAAGAGAGAGCAAAAGCTAGGAGAAATTGATAAATTTTACTCCCATTTGAAAATAGGAAAATTGTGAGACACCATGGCTTGCACAAAAAGGAAAGCTCACAAGGAATAGCCCAAAAGCCTGCACTTCTTGGAATGTCCATAGCTTCCAGCAAAGTGGGGAGGTCTCAGCAAGAGTCTTCTGTTTTCAGAGCCTAAGGATGTCAGCGCTGCCCTAAACCCCCAATAACCACCTTTGGTGACACCTACACTCTGAGCCACAATGACCCACCTTCTGTCACTGTCTGTGATGGAAATTACTGCCTTTCGATGCTGCTTTTTCTTTGGCATTTTTCCTTTCAGAAGAAATGTATTTTTTCTTTCAATGGAGAAAGCAGCTCAAAGGCAGGGTATCTTTCCCTAACTTTCCTAAAGAGAAAAAGGAGGTCATATATGCTGGCATTTTCCTGTAACCACTTTAAACATCTGCAGACCCTCATGGTTTGCTTGTCCAAACCAGTTAGGACTGGAAGGTTTCTATTTTTCTTTTTAGCTGGGGGAGAAAGTTCATAAAACAAAAGGAGCATGCTTCAGAGCAGCATTTCAAACAGAAAATTATCTACCCTGCAGATGTGAAAACCCATTTTGCTATATTTATCAGTTTCATAGCAGAAAAAGGTCAAAATGTGAATTTATCCAGCAAAATCAGAAAAGCCTCTTAGGCTTCCACTGTCCCAACTGGCATAAAACTAAAACTGCATCTTATGGCTTAATGTTGGTGGGGCTTGGCGTTCTGTTGTATATGAAAATGTTGTATAGAAGGTTAACCATATCAAGAAAAAACAGGGTCAGAAAAATCAGATTAAAATTAACAGTCCACAACTGTGGAATTAAAAAACAAAACAAGAATAAAACCACTAGGAAAAATGATGCAGAACCACTTCTACTCTAGAGAGAGACAAATCCATTAAGCTAATGAGTGAAGCAACTTATGTTCTGATCTGACATTTTTCCTTCATTTAGGATCTTTCATTCTTCATTCAAGAGATCTCTCATTATTTCTTATCTAAACAAACCCCAATATATGGGCGTTATTCTGCAAACAGTTTGCTGAGAAGATTTTCCTCTAAACAGTCACAATCTGAAATTTGCACAGTGTGACCTATGTGACCTGTTACATAAATTCTATTTTCTCTTGTGAGCCAATGACCTAGGCTTTATAAACAACTTCCTTTATCCCTCTCTCAACAATTAGTTTCACTCCAAAATAAGTTCCCTTTTAAGATTTTTATTTTGAAAAAACAACCGGAAGATGGATGACAGGACACTTTAATGTAAATCCCTGCTCTACATACTTCTGGTAAGGCAGAAGAAGACACGACAAACAAAGCCAGATGCCCAGAAGACGTCTGACAGAGCAATCTGCAAGGCAGGGCTCTGGAGCACCTCTCCAGCTGCCATGTCTTGAGAGGGGCTTAAATTCACAGATTGCTGGGATCCCCCCAGTAGAGTAGCTCTGTTCTGGGCACACACATGTCTCCACCTCTCCAATAATTGCCAAGTGCTAAAACTCATCAGAAATCACAAACTCATTGTTTCTTCTGCCCTGATCCAACTGGGATGTGGAGGAAGACTCTGGCTTTACATCCTGGGGTTAGGGCACTGACCAAGGAGAAGGGGGTCGTAATCAGTGCCCTGGTCCGGCCAGAGAGGAAAGAAAAGAAAGAAATCCCTACCCAACAACACCAGGGAAGGCCAGAGACTGGAGGTGAGAGCCAGATTCAAATCTCAGTGGAAATCAAATTGGCAAAGCAGCTGCTTTATCTGCCAGACAAGTGGGAAACATTGCATGTCCCCATGCCCCACCATGGTGGCTGTTCTGCATGCAAGTAGAACTGAAATGAGTTAGGTGTTTAACTAAAATGAGCTAGATGTTTAAATATAGTTTTCACAAATGCTAACTCTGCACCGAGGAAGGCAGATACCTCCAGGAACCGTTTAGGCACTGAAGCCCATAAGCCAGACCAGTGGTGGCCAGTCATGTCAGTTTTGTGGGCGCTTGTGGAAAGACTCATCAAGAAACATCAAACACAAAGGTTATTGCAGGTAGATACAAGCTTGCTTGTCTTCATCTGCTTTCACAGCTTCCCAAGAAGCAGTCCGTAGGCTCCCAGGGGCCTGGTGTGTTGAAAAGCATTAAGTTATAGACTGAGGACGTGTCTGGGCTCTGAGTGCAGCAGTATACAGAGGTACCTTAGCTAACACTGAGTGAATCACCATTGAAAGTAAACAGCTCCATTTTCATGACAGAGTACGAGTGGGCACGCAGAGGAGCTTACGTGCCGTGTCTCCATAGCCTTGCAATAACTCATTCATGCTTCCGTGTTTTGTATAAATATTAATATCTTGCAATAGCACATCCATTATCCCTCTTCTCCATCCCGTACAAAGAGCCACCACTGAAGCCAATGGATACTGACCCACTTTATATGACACCAAGGAAACAAATAGCTGTTCTTTGGAAAGGCTCTTCTGCACCAAACTCATAGTGCAGCAAACAGGGAAGTGAGGCAGGCCCACGCCGAGCACTGGACTCACACACCTTCATCCCATGAAGAAGGAGAAAAAAGATGAAGAACGGGGCAGGCCAGCAACATGTCCACCCCTGGGACCATCACCATGCCAGACCTTAAAAGGCTTTACTGCCTCTTCAGTACATTTCTGCTCCCTCTCTCTCCCAGGGAATTTTCTGAGATTAAAAGCTTAAAAAGTCTTCTAGTTGTAGCAGAAAAAGTGGGTGTGTTTCATAGGGTCCCTTTAGCCTCTCTGTCAGGATCAGAGGAGAGGAGGCTGCTCGCATCCAGAGCAGCCCTAGGTAAAGTGCACAGCATCCCTGGCAAAGTTTCTGGGATGGGTAATTAAATTGTTCCAGCTCAGGCTTGCATGCCTCCCGGGGCTGGCACGGTGGGGATTTAGCAGGAAACCAGGAGCATAGCCAGCAACGGGTCTTCCAAGTCCACAGGGCTTGTTTTCTTATGCTTTTCCTACTCCATCATGCTCTCCAGAAAATGAATTACCAAGCTTCACTTTTAACAATTTAATTTTCTGAGTGTGTTTTGGCATTGATCAAGAAGTTGTGTGTTTTGGACTTTAGGTGATTGCCTCCGAATTGCTACTCTCTACACATGCCTGCAGTGACAATACATGCCTGTGACATTTTTGCTAAGCTAATCAGTTCCTGCCACTGAAGCTTAATAACTGTTACTCCTCTGCCATGCAAGGCCTGAGGTTGTTCTACTAAGCAGAACAAGGGCAGAAATTGAATCTGAGGAGGAAAAGTTTCCTGTAGGATGAGAATTTTATATAAGCCTTAATCCTTGAATATTTCTTACTAAAATATCTCATAAAAACTAAGAAAATTAGAACATCTTCTACTGCTGCAAGCAGCAATTTTTATTTTTTTGTTCAAAAAAAAAATATTTTTTTACATATCTGGAGAAAAAAATGCAGACTGGGTTGTTATTCTGGGTCAGATTCTGCCATCCCTCCTACCCTGAACTCACTTTATTGCCAACCCAATGTTACTGTCATTACTGTAATGGATTGTAAAAGGATAGCACTGGATTTTGGTCCAGTATTTGCTAACTTCTCTCTTTTCAGTCTTTTTTGGGGTGTTTGATGACTATATTTCAAACCTCTGAAGAAGGTTTGAAGAACATGTTAACAGCAAATCTGCACACACTGCCCTGCTGGGGGAAAGTGGACTACAGCTCCAATGCACAGAAGGGACAATTTAAGATACTCCTCTTGAGTCACAGGTAGATGTCCTACATATACCAAGGAGCTGCTTCAGGGATATAAATTCCCCTAAAGAGAGTACAAATGTGCACTGTGTCATATATGCACATTGGTAGCGTAAGGTCCAGAGCTCTTGTGTTTCAAAGCACTGAAGGGATTAGACATTCAGAAAAATAAGAGGCATCTCTCTAGAGAAAATATAAATTATTCCAACAGCCTTTTATGCTATTGCTCATCTCTTCCTCCTTCTGCCTTTTTATTGCTAAGACCTTTCTTTCCCAGTTTTCCCCTTTGTTTAAATTTAAGGATGTCTCTTTACTTCTTAACAGGAAGAAATATTTCATCCTAGAAATGTTTATGGGTCACTGACAATGATGCACCAGTTGTGTTTTGCTCATTAAGGACTTCCCTGTCAAACTTCAGCTTTTTCCTGTCTATTGCGTCAATTAATCTTCCATTTGGCATTTCCTTGCCTATCAACACTAACAGAATATTGTTATAAAAACATATCAAGTTGCCCTTCTTAGACTATGATCACTCTTTCTGGCATAAAATACAGTAAGGTTCAATCTGAACTTTAAGTTCACTTCTAAATTGCAACACACGATGTAATCTGTAAATGTTCAATAAATTAAACTCTCTTTCTCCTCCATCTGCTACGTGAGCTAATCTACTTTTAAATTTTGGTATACCCTCAAAACCAGATATCGCACCCTGAAAAAGTTGCATCTGAAATGCTTCTTGAGTGAGTAATTTCCCCTCTGTGAGTAGTGAAGTCTATTAAGAATCATCAAATAAACTTTTTGTTTGGCTTTATTTTTTTGCTTATGGGTCCATGTGGAATTTCCTCCACTGGCCCACTGAGCTACATCAGATCTCCATCTCTCGGGCCTTTCAAATTCCTTTTGAACCTGCTCATCATCTTTTGTGCACAGATCTTTACTCAGAGACACTGGGTGTAGGCAAGTTCATTTAAACTTCCTCGAGGGCTTCACAAGTATAAATATGATTGTCATAAAACTGCTCTGAGGAAGGTCAGTCTTACCTCCCTCGCAGTGTGATGAAGGAAATAAGACACGGATGCTTTGTCTAAGATGGGTCCCACTCCAGGACCAAGAGCATGGAAGCCAGACCTCTCTTCTCCATGTCCAGTCCCAGGGCATTCCCGTGCAGACTCATTTGGTGTCTGACAATTACTTAAGTCACTGTATCACAGTATCTCACTTAATGAATGCCCCAAATTAAACAAAGGGTTTTTTCCTATATGTATATTACATAGCAGGTCTATGCAAGTCCCAGATCTAGTTTGTCTCACAAAAGCACTTGTTTCAGTGCTTCAGGGACAATTTAAACCTGTGTATGCTGGAACTGAATGTCGTATCAAAGTATATACATTTGAAAATATGACTCTCTGTGATGGCAAAGAAGATCAGACAATTTGAGGACAAACAAATGCAATTACGTAAATATTATTTCTTTTATTCCAAATGTTTTGTTCCTAAGCATTAATTTAGCGGGGATTTTAGCTTGGCAAATCCAATAAAGAGCAATGACTTGGAATAAAAACAGCAACAATTACTCCAAGTACTCTGCTTTCTCTTGTAGCAAGCAGCCAACCCCACCCTTAGCTTTCAAGCTTTCAGACACATCCTTTACCTCTCACCCACTGCTGACATTTCCCAAATGAACCGCCTCCGTGGAAAGCAGAGTTTCAGCAAACAGTCATTCTCTCCTGCCACAGGACATCCCACAGCTGCCTTATCCAGTGAACCTAATCAGCCTGCTGGGGAGAGCTGAATTATTACAGATGTAAGACTGATTGAAATCAGTGATTCCCTCCACTTAATCCCAGTGTGAGAAAACAAGCCTTTGCATCTATAAATACCAAGTTATCTCAAGCAAGTATGGAGCAATAGTGACCTGAAATACCTGCAATGTTCTGTCAGTACTGCATGAAGTAGTGGAATATTTAGTAAACCGGTTGACTGCTGATTCCAAGTTTGTTTCAGATTGTCATCCTGGGTATAGCTTTCTATAGGAATGAGTCATAACAATTATGACTTATTAGATTTCTTAGGGAAGATCTCAAGGCTCCAGCCCCAACCATCTGCATCTCAAAGGAAGAAGTCATAAATAAGCCTTTACAGATCCAGCCAATATCTTTTTGTATATCTTTGTCACAGCAGCTGATGCTGAAGAGCCTCCAGGGACAAAGCATCACAGATTTCCAGTCTTGGATGTGGCACCCTGGATCAGGAATAGAATAGAATAGAATAGAATAGAATAGAATAGAATAGAATAATTTTAGTTGGAAGGGACCTAAAATGATCATCCAGTCCAACTGCCTGACCACTTCAGGTCTGATCACAAGTTAAAGCATATTTTTGCCATGGCAAAAGGAATAGCACTGTGGAAGAAAACTCCCAGACTTCAGAACCAGTCCAATACCATCATATTAGTCACAGAAGGAAACTGCCCAGCCTGACCGAAGGAACAACTCAGGCCCATGAGAGGGACAAGATCCCACCAAAAGTACCACTTAGTCTAAAATTGTTCTGCTGCAGCAGTACTACTGCTGTTCACAGGTGCCTTAATATACAGGCACCCACTATCAATAAGGCTTACTTCCCTTCCCACATGGGATGAACAACCTGCTGTAAATGAGCCCACACCAGCACAGCTAGGACATGGCGTGCTGGTGCAGACTGTCAAGCCTGTAGATGTCCCCAGGACAGGAGATCACAGTCCCAGCCAGCGTCCCGATAGATACAGGGAGGCTGCTGTTTACAAAAGCCAAGTCCTCTGAAAGTACTGAGTATATTCAGCAGGTTTACTTTTCTTTTTAAATCATAAAGACCTTACCATAAAGACCATGGGTTCATTCTCAGGGAATATTCCTCCTTGTGGTTTCTAGGATAGGCCAAATGGTGGAACTTTGCTTCTGAGAGGCTTTTCTGAACCATGAAACCAGTGGAGGACCATATTCCAATCACCCTGTTTGTTACAAGCAGTGCCTTAGATCACAAGAGACTGTAACAAAGTCATGAGGCCTACTGGAGGAGAGAAGAGCTATTTAAAGTAGATCTAAAGTGGAATTTTCCATTTTATACATATGATAGATTAAGCTGCAACTGCGCCACACTGCTGCAGAATTAGCCATGGATCCAATTATGACTCTTCTCCCTTCAGCCTTGTAAAGCTCCCTTTCTGAATTTGCAGTCTGCAATAAATCAGTCAATGTTTATCTAAAATGCTCATAATGCTTCCTTCTGCTTTGTGCTCCTTGTCAGTTTGTCCTTAAATTGCAAGAAAATAAGTTGTTTATCCACCCTGGAATCATTTCTGAGACGTCTAGGGAAGACCTTCACACATACCAGGTGCTGCTTTTAATGAGTAAGGTTTTTAACTTTCGTTAACTATGAGGTCACTACCAGCAGTGCTATTTGCTGCATGCTGTGGTCTAAGGGTAAAAAAAAAAAACTACAACAACAAAAAACACTAACAAGGGTGTCAGCCCAGCACACGCACTCTCCTTCTCCTGGGCTATTGCAGAGCATAAGCCCTCTGAAGGTTACTTCTCTGCCAGTTTCAAATATTGACCTTGATGTCCTGTCCCTTGCAATATTCTTTAAAATCCATCATCTGCAAACTAAGTTTAAGTCAGAAAACCTAATTAGTAACAGAGACAATGAATAACAAGCTTAAGGGGGGGGAGGAGAGAACCTCTTGCAGGTGGCCAGCCCTTAGCTGAATAATTCTCTGTCATGCTTCAAAAATTTAATTCTCTGTAATTTCATTTAGGATGGGGAAAAACAAAACCAAATGAACAAAGTGATATAGGATTTCATTTATATTCTGGCAGGTACATTCATCTAAAGTTTACCTATAATAGCTGCAGTTACTGTACCTTTCTTCCAAAGCATTTAATGGTGTGAAGAAAGTGGCAATTAAAAAAAACATACAGGACCTACTTAGCATTGCAATTTGCTATTTTTATACCAAAAAAAAAAAAAAGAAGTCACCCTACTGTCAGACTGATTGTATTAATCTGAGATTCCTACGGTCCTTCAGACTTGATTGCTTTTTGATTCTTGCTTAGTAGAAGTGGCAATAAAGAAGCTGAAATCATAATTACTATTTAGAAGGCAAAGGGGAGGCCACTTCAGTTTTGTGGTGAGTGGCACATTTTGTTGCTTTGATTAAAAAGTTGTTCTGAGAAGCTTAACTGCTTCTGCAGTATTCAGAGCACTTGGTATTTACAGAGACACTTTGGGGATCACCCTTACAATTTTTCTGAGCTATGTTGATGTTGTTGCTTAAGCATACTAAGGCAGAGAAGCAGTCATTGAATTTGAAATACTCTTTTTATCTTGAAAAAAACAAATCAGTCCTCTCAATGATGGAAATATATTTTCCTTTCTGTAGTTCTTAAAGTGCTATCCATCTTTATTAAGGCTCCTGAAAGGAGATTTTCAGCAACAGAACACCCTCTAACAACAAAGTCTTAAGTATCAAGCAGTAATTGAAGGCCTTTAGCCCAGAACTGCAATGACTTGCAAGTGCCTGCTCCCTTTGAGATGAATGCCCAGAAACCTCTAAGGGTCAAGGTTTTTATTCCCTGAGAGTGAGCCGAGAGTGAGCCAAAAGTGAGCATCACTGGACAACCATGACCTATCATTCTTTTCTGGAGACAGCAATAGCTGATGGATTCATCAGTGTATTTAACAATCCTCCGAGCTAGCCAGACTCCCTTGAGGCTCAATTTTCACTTCTAAAAAAATCAATACACCTCACTGGTACTTTCATATGACAGCAGCATTGAGAATTGAGAATTAATATTTTACTGAGATTAATAACAGAGGAGTAAGGAGGGCATGTAAGATTTGGGTCCACTTCAGAATCACGTGAGAGCTCAGCTCAGGTAAGACGCTGTTTGCTTAGAGATATGAAGTTATATCACATCTAGGCTTTTTATTTGATAATGCCAGGATCCTTCATGCTGTCTGTGACCAAAAGACAACTGTTCCTTTTGCACTGGAATAATGACAAAAGCCCCTGCTAGCTTTGGATCTAAGTTTCACCCAAACTACACAGATGAATTTGAGGTGCCTGCAATGTTTCCCCCTGCTCTAGGTACCAGCAGAGGTAGCTCTCTCATGTCAAACAATAAAATTAGCTGCAAGGAATGTAAATGTCCCAACATCCAAGGTTCATTTCCTAATCTCTGAAAGTATCCCTTACTAGAAAAGTGAGTTGCAAGTTAAGCTTGTTCTCACCAAATCTTTTGCTACAGGTTAGAGTTGTCCAAACCTATGGTTTTCACCTGCTGAGACCCTGAACAGGGAAGGCAAAAGCTCAGTCCCACTCAGTTCTTCCAGTGGGACCCTCAAGTCCATCTCCTTAAACAAAATGAGGGGTAAAAAGTCAGAATCTGTCCTCCTGTCCGCAGATGGCACCTGAGAAGAGGGTACAGCTGGAACAACTTCATTTACTCAAATTACCTAACGAGGGAGGTAATTGCTTTGTAGAAGTTATGCCCTTAGGGCTAGCAAAAATCAACACACAGCATTTTCAGGCTTCCTTGAACAGTGAAGCTGATGCCTCCCAAAAGAGGACTTTAAATCTGCAGGCTTGCTGCATCCTTGTTACTGAACAGGGGCCCAGCTCTCCAACAATCCACCCAGCACCTTCAGGAGGGATTCAGATCCAGGTTTAACATCAACTGGAAAAGTCGTTCAGGGAAGCCTCAGACTGGCACAGTCTACCTGCACATCCCAAAGCATCTAAGTGTGGCCTCCCCTGGTCACTCCTGGAACACAGCAGGAACAGCTCCTCCTTGGGTCTTCAGGTCTCTACAGACCATGCATTCATGAAGAGGGAAGGGAGACCAACGTCTCACAAAACGCCTCTTGCTTTGCTGAGTGGTGAGGGAGTAGCATTAAGTCACGCTTGGGGCCAGTCCATCAGTGGAGGCCATAAGAAAGGACCAGTTATTTGCCTCCCTGTCCTTTAGGCATCCTAAATAGCACACACTCACTAGGAAGCCCAGGAGAGTCAGGAAAACATCCTCAATCTGGGACCAAGCAGAGCCTTGAAATGCTACTGTGGATTTAACTTCCCAGCCATGTCCTTCTGCTCTGCTTTGTGACACTTGGGGCAACATTATTAAATTCCCTACTTCTAATACCTTTATTTTAAGCAAAGCATCTTCAGCAGCCCTAACATTTGATCTCAGCCTCACAACTGGAGAAAAACGGCAACTGTTTTGTGATTCAAAAGGTGCAGAACAATAACCTACTGAGGCTACTTCTCCTCTATGTGGATGGGTGAGTCAGACAATGCAGATCAGTTAACCCAATTCAGTTAATAGAATTAATTTTCAAATTAGTACACATTAGGTGAATCAGATGCAATTCATTTTGATAGAAATGTTAAAAAATATTAAAGTAATTACAATGAAAATACCTATAGATAAATATTGCTTCTGAAAAGGTTCCAAAGAAGGCAGTTGCTACATGGAAGTTTTTGTCTTTGAAGGCTGGGGGTTCATAGGTTTGAGTTTCATAAAATCAGCAGGAAGCATATTTTCTTCCTGGCTTGTCCAGCTTTCGTCGCCCTGACAACTCTCAATGGATCTTAAATAATCATTACAGATGAGCTGAGAAAGTTCTGACTGAGATCCAGGCATAGATGTTGTTGGGGCTGATACATTGGTCTGGTGCAAGGAAAAGGAAATAACTGGTTTTAAATTTGAAAGCTGGCCTTGGTTAAATAATCTGTCCCTCTCACACTCTTCCTAGGAAAGCCTGGAGACATGTCTGGGCTATCGTTACTGTGACACATAGTTAGAGCAGTTAAGCATCTGATATTTGAGCCAGCTCCATGTGTTCAGGGTGGTGATCACTGGGAGGAAAACATGAGGACTATTATTTTCTGTGTTATTGAAAGGCCAAAAAATGCTTTCGTCAGGTACAGTTAATAGGATCTCCTGAGCAAAAGTTGGGCTGCAGCTACTGGAGCACAAAAATGATTTAGGAAGTTGCTGAGCTCTGAGATGTGTGTGATCAGAGCAAATTGAAGAGGCAAGATGAGCACAGGAGACCAGATGTGCCATCCCCCCCATGACAAAGACAAAAACCCCCATTGTTGGCTTGATCATGCAATGACAGCAAAACCTGGTGTGGAATAAATGTACCTGGAGGAAGAAGATCAAATCATGGCTGCATCTAGCAGCTTGATCTGACACCTCACTGCAATTGACTAGCACCAGAAACACATACTGGTGCAGTGCTTGGCTGATTCACAGTATTAATCCTTGTCCCTTCTGAGTTATAAATACAGGGCTTGATACTGAACAGGTGTAAATCGTGCCTCTCTGTAGACTTCAGTACACGTCTAGCAGCTTGTACTTGCTTTGGATCTTGCTAACCAACACCACGTACACAGGATTTCTCAGTGGTGCAAAATGGGTAACAGTTTTAAGGAATTATCTCTTTTAAAGATGTTCCTTTGTATTCTGTTTTACTGACGCTTTCCTGCATGGCAAGGGTTCACAGGTTTTGAGAAGCTTTTGTAAAGAACTTCACTGCAATCAATTTGACTTGACATGAAAGCCATGAGCTGCCAGAAAAACTAACCTGCCTAAAGAAACTACGACCTATAAAATTTTTATTCTGTGTGTAAAACTTCCCAGGCGTGCTATTGTACCTTTTTGAAAGGATTTAAAATAGTGAACCAGCCGTAACAGTTATGTTGCCCAGCTGCTGAATTATACATGGAGAAAATTGACCCAGCATTACGTTGTGTCTATCAAACTTAGAGCCTCCCGGCTCACAGTCATGGCTTGTCAGGTTTGATGGGGAGCTGGTTAAACGTAATGTCAGAGCAGGTTACCTGGGGCGGCGCGCAGAAGGCTGCTCGCCAGCCGGCTGGCAGCCCTGTGGTATCTATCAAACCCAGCAAAATACTGGAAAGCGATTCTTTATGTCGACTCCCAGTGACCGAGTCATGGGTTCTGCTTTGCCATGTTAACACTTCCTAACCACGAATGAGCCACCCTTCCCAAGCACTGCCAGCTCTTCACAACCTCCTGCTCCTTGCACAGGAGTTGTGATACACAAACCACACACGTCCATAAGCTGAATGCCCCCCACTTCCCAGCGGCAGGATTTAGGGACCACAGCAGCTCATCAGGCTGGCCAGGCCTCACCGTCACATGGCCTCCTTTACCTGAGCCATGGCATCTCCAGTGGTGGCCTCTGGCTCCCCATCAGCAAGCCCTGGGGAGGACATCCCAAGGGTGGATTCAGGTTGTCTTCCCAATCCCTCTGCAGCTAGAGAGGCACTGGGACACCTTCCCCTCCACTGGCTGTTCTCACTGCCGTCCCTCGGCGCTCAGCCTCCAGCTGAAACTGTGCTTGGCAGAACTTGAATGGAGTAATTCAGACTTATAAATCAACAGACAAATGCAGGGCCCTTCCTTTCCAATTTGCATCAAACCAAACAGAACGTGTCAACTTCAGGCCAACTCCAGTGCCGTGGCCTCTGTCTGATTTTAGGCAGACTGCTTCATGGATTTCACGGATTTGACAAGAGTTGGAAGGGACCTCTAGAAATCATCTTGTCCAACTCCCCTGCTAAAGCAGGATTTCCTAGAGCACATTACTCAGGACTGCATCAAGGCGGGTCTTGAAGATCTCCAGAGAAGGGGACTCCATGACCTCCCTGGGCAGCCTGTTCCAGTGCTCTGTCACCCTCACCATAAAGAAGTTCTTCCTCATATTTGAGTGGAACTTCCTATGTTCCAGCTTGTGCCCGTTGCCCCTTGAACTATTGCTGGAAACCACTGAAAAGAGTCCGGCTCCATCATCTTTCAACCCACCCTTTAGGAACTTGTAAACATAGATGAGGTCTCCCCTCAGTCTTCTCTTCTCCAGGCTAAAGAGCCCCAGCTCTTTGAGACAAAGACCCACATCGTTGACTAAACAGCTCCTGTGGAATCAAGATTCACAGCCTGCTGAAGGAATATAGGCTTTGGGCCTGCTGAAGGAATATAGGCTTTGGGCCTGCTGAAGTTACACTAAGATTCAAGAGGCAAAACAGTGGATGAAGCCCTCCCCCAGAGGTGCGTGCAGCCGGCGGAACAGCACAGGAACCTTTGCTGCAGGGCTCTTTTCCAGGACACGCCAGCAAAGACCAAACAGCCCTGGGCTCTGGTAGTCTTCACCCAGCTTGAAAACAGGCCGTGCAGGCCAGGGTTCAGAGAGATCTTCGGGCCCAGAACATTCATCTGTCCTAGAGCCCATTGACTCCTGTCACAGCATGATAAACAGGGCCAGAAAACCCACTATGTGTTTCTGAGGCCTTTGACCCGCCACGGCTCTAAGGAAAAAAGTTATGAAAAAGTTAGGTGTAAGATAAGGCACGTGCTTAGACTGTACCTGACGTGCTGCAAGAGCCTTTTGTTGGTAAGCTCTTGTGTGTAGCTCAGCCAGCGGCCGTCCTGACAGGCAGACGGAAAGCACTCCGAGGTGCCCAGCGCGGACCTTAACCTCGCTTTTAGGACACTGAGTTACACAACCCCCCATCCGGTGCGGGGCTTTACCCCTCGCTTCAGCCAAAGTCCCTCACCTTGTTGAAAATGTCCCAGTCCGGCGCACAGTAAATTCTTTTACTGGGCCAGGCCTGGCAACAGGCGCTGATTTAAGTGGCTTATTGCAAGAGCTGAGGAGACACAGCTCCCAAAAAGCTCTCCTACTCTGTCTGTGGTCAGACAGAGGATGGATCCCGCTCCTGGTGGTGCATCCCTGGAGACGCAGCCATGCTGGGAGCAGGGCAGAGCAGGAAAGACTGGCCTCTGCTATTTGGTAGCATTTTCAGGGAACACTAAGTGTTGTTTACTTCCTGATCTTCCTACAGAATATAAAGAATTGCTGCTCTGGGCTATTTCAGACAGATAATGCGAGTGACTCACTTGAGTTGTGTATTGACCTCAGGCACTGTAAAGATATATTTTACAGTGCTTTTAAAAGCAATTAATGCAGATTTCTGTACTTCTGGAGATGCCTAGAGTGCACTCAGAGATTTTCACGAGGCGTTAAACCATGCATATCTGGCCAAGCCTCATGTTACTTGTTATTATTAAACGCATCCCAAACCATCGGTCCCACCATCTTCCAGGCTGTATTCTCAATGCTAAAGCAGCTTCTGAATTCATATTTGCAGTCTTAATTTGCCTAACAGCTCTATAGGAACTGTATGAATTATAATCAGTCACAGAACCATACTAAACCCAGTGTTCAGACATGGAAGTAGATCCTGCGACCATGATCAGCTAAATCAGGATTTAGCTCCTGAGCTAAACCCTGAGCTGAAACTTGATCTAAATTTCCACAAAGTCTTAAATTGTTTAGTTATGGACCTGGATTCAGCAGGTCTGGTTTTGGCTTGCATTTCACTTTAATAACTACTCGCCACTATATTTGCTTTCTTTTTGTGTTTTGCCAGTCTGCCAGGAGCAGGGGGATTGGACCAGACGACCTTCATAGGTCCCTTCCAACCCCAACCATTCTGTGATTCTGTAATAACTATGAGCTGATCAGTAAATGACAAGGGAGAGGGAAAAAAGAAGGGAGGGGAACATGTATAATCATTTCTGTAGCACTTCGTTCTTTCTTCCCCGTAGCCAGTCAAAAGCTGGAGTCCATTTTAAGCTTACAATCTATTAATGTGTGAATCTAAGAAGGAAGGAAAGCAAAATCAGTCTCTCTCCACTGAAAACACTGACGGGGCATCTTTAAAGCAAGCTAACGCATGCTTTAATGTCTTTGTTCAGGTTCGGGGTGGTTTTTTTAAAGCATAATGGTACTTTAATGGCACATCTGCAAACATTTCCATTTTTTCTTTGGTAAATGCACTGAGGAAAGATCGATCCTCCACAACTGAAATGTACTCAGGCAGTTCTTTACCAGTATGCCTTTTCCACTTCCATACAATCAGGGAGGAAAAATGTTGATTCTGAAAATGGTAATAAAGACTAGGAATTTAATAGCATTCTAATACACAACTTAAATGTGCGTTTGTTATTATTCTAATCAGTGCATTATAGGAATGAATACACAAAATACAACTGTGATGGCACAGATTTAGGTATTAATTACAAGAGGTGGTGAATCATGGTGCTCTCAAGATTTTATGTAAAATCCATTGAATTAATTGAGTCTCCTTAGATTCCAATGGGCTTTGGCTGAGTCCTTTAATGATATTAAACTCCATCTGTTATTAAACATCATGTTTAATACAATAGTATGCAAATGCCGTTATTTGTAAATATCATTATGCAAAAGTTCAGGTCCAATCGTGCTCCTCTTGAAGTCTGCAACATAATTTCTGTAGACATCAATAAGAATACATCTGGGATATCCATTTTTAATTGCACTGTATACAAGTATTGACAAAAGAATACAATACAGTAGTCACAAAATTAAAGAGGCTTCTATGAAACCGACAAAGAACAGCAGCACAGAATCAATGAAGTAAAAGCAATATTTCAGAAAAGAATAAATCAGACTTGGCAATTTTGGAAAACAGTACTGAAGAAAAAAGACAAATTAATTGGCACAGTTTAACAACCTAATTTCTAAGTGCACTTTATAATAACTCTCCTCACAAGCTGCTGTTTTCCCAGAAGATGATGACAAAAAGCCTCATTAGAACATCGCTGCTTTATAGTGACAGGTTTTATTGCATTGCCAGCTGTGTATCTAAAAAAACAAAAAGACACCCCCCAAAAAAAAACCTCCTATAAAGGTTTCTAAAAATCCTATTTTCTTTTGTTATCATCAAAAAATAGCAACATAGCACTTTCATATGTTTGTGAATACCTATAATTCTATTTTTAAAAAAAATAGAAGTTAAAGAAAAGTGATTTTTGTCTTAGCTTCAAAAATAATGTAAAGAAACATTTAAGAACAAGATATTTCAATGATCATAGAGATATGTACAATGTGATAGATTTGAGTCCCATCCTGCAAATAGATGTTCATGAATGCAGACTTGAGAACCTGTTGATTCTGAGTAAGTGTAATTAAAGATGGGCAGGACCAGGCTCTTATCTTTACCCATTATAAGCTTTTCCACAATCTGTCCTAGGCTAAAAAGTAGAGATACAGTATATACTCTGTATACTGATTTATACAAAAGGTCTTTTATAGCTCTAACCCTGTTATTGCTAGGCTAAAAATGAACATTTGGAACAAATTACGAGAATCATAAAGGATAAAATTGAGATGCAGCTTCTGACGACTGAATTTCCACTTGTGCCATTTTAAACTGGGTACACTGTAGCCATTTGCGGAGCACAGATGAGCTATTGTTCATTTGTCCTGACCCCTGTAACATCCTTAGGCTGTGATGGTTGACATTGCTCTGGATGGCTTGGAGGCGTAGCTGGAGTCCAGCAGATAAATGCTGTTAAAATAATGCAAAACATTCAGTTTCCTTCCTTTAATACAGCACTGTGGAAGGTACTGGTTGCTGGCCAGGGAAAGTGCTGCCACTGCCCCAATGTCACATTTTTTTCTTCTGCATCCTGCACTGTAGTGTTACCATGAAAGGCAAATGTGCTTACAGAAACAACTCCATACTGAGACCAACTCCAGCACTTTTATACTCATCACCAAAATTCTCTCTCACCTTGCTCTCTCTTACAGACAGGGACAGCTAGCACAGTTTTACCCAAGCAAGCAGGCCCAAAATATGTGCTACAGAACCCAAATGCATCTCCTGAGTCAAGAGCTGCCACCCTGATTCGTCAGGGGAATCTCAAGCCTAAGACAGCAAGAAAACCCACAGCTGAGGGAACAACCAATCTCACTAAACAGGGAGGAAAGGCTCTGCCCCAGGACCTGGTTAGAGGAAAGCGTTTCAGAGGGGAAAGGAGAGCAGTACCGATTACAGGACAGCTGACTTAGTTGATGATGCCCTACGTATGCTCACACCTGAAACCTTCAGTGCTGAGCCATCCAGTGCATCTGGATACGCTACAACGGTCTGTGTTCAGAGAGACTGGAGACCATGTCTAGTGATCTTATTTCCAGAATTTACAGAGAAGTGTAACACTAAGAATAAAAGGATAAGGCACTAGAAACAACTTACCTTTAGATTCGATTGTATCATTGGCAACCACATTGGTATGAGCTGTAAGAAGAGAGGTATATTTTCTTATTATACAAGTGACTGTAAAAATGCTTCAGTTACTGTGAGACAGAGAAGGGTATATCATCTACACCACAACTTTGAAAATGTAGTTATTTTTAAATGATGGCTAATTTTTGGGACAGGTAACTCTCAGAGGGAAAGAAGACAGCTTCCCTTGTTTGTAGCTTGATGAATCACCAGTAGCAATTACTGATATCCTGTTTAAGGCAATGATGACAGTACAGAATAAAAACTTGTTAAAGGAAATAACTTCTTATTTTCCTTGTGAGGGTGTTCCTGTATGTGGAGGCGAGCAATATTGAAATAAATACAGTAAACATTCTGCATGGCGAGGTATACATCAAGAACTGAAAAAAAATACAGCAAAAGTTTCTAATAACAGGCCAGATATTTAAATGGTAACCAGCATTTTATAATCCACTAGTCACATCAGCGCTTCAGTGCAGAATGTGACCTGTAGGCACGGGGGCACAGGTAAAAACTCTTAACTATCCAGATAGACAAGGTGAGGAGGTCTGTGACTCTGTCACCTGTGATTGGATTGATACATATTTCAGCCTCCTGCTCGTCAGAGGACTTTGGTTTCTGGGTAAGTATAACATGACAAGCTTATGAAAGACAGAGAGGCATTTCTAGCAGAAGTATTCATGTTTTCCAATATTAATTTAACCACTGAGGTTATTGTTCTAAAATGTTCCTCCAAATGGCATTAAAATTTGCAATTTGCCAATTATGCTACTGGGAGCTGCAAGTTAAACCTAATCACTATTGACAACATTAGATAAAGTGCTGTTTCCCTTGTGCAAGGAACGATAATTGTTTCAATTTCAGTGCTGTTTTGCTGGGGAATCAGATACAGTTCTGTCAGGACTGATTACTTAGTCTACTACATGAAGAACCATGTTCAAACCTCAGCATTTACAGAGAGATGCATGCCAAAACAGCTGGAAGGCAGCCAGATGCAGCAGAAGTGTGAGTTCTGTACATCCTTCCCTGGACTCTCACACTAATAAAGTGCTTAATAAGATCCAGTGGCCGCAAGGTCTGATATATTTTTGGGAGAGGAGGACACAGGTAAGCATACTGAGAAGCCATGCTCCCCATGCCCCACTGCCATCAACAAAACGTCACTGAAAATTTCATCCAGCATTAATGAAGTTCCTCTGGAGCTAAGCCAGAGGTGATGGGACTGGCCTCACAAGTTATGTCAAGCAAGGAGGGAAGACAGGCAGAAAACTCAGGGTACCCCTCTGCATCTGAACCAATTCACTGGACATCTTTTACAGTCAGCTGAGAGAATCAAGTATTTCTCACATCTAGTTCGTCTTGTCCTAAAGCAGGTATCCAAAATAGATCAAGATGAATCACATCCAAACCCACCTGTTTATCTCCACTGACTTTAAAGGGCGCTCACAGAAACTAGCTCATATTGATATCTACATTATAGAGGTCTAAGATCAGATACAGATCATTGTCCTTCAGCCTTCCAGTGTCTGGACAGATTTAGGGAAACTAAACTTTCTGCTGCAGGCACAAGCAAGCAAATCTTCCACTCCTACAGCTGCCAGTTAAATAAATGAGACAAGATGACATTTTTACTGAAGCATTTGAATTTTATTACCTACTCCCCAGCCAGTCTTTTCTTCACAAAGGAAGAATACGTAGAGCTAGTTAGAACGAACAGCTGGAAGAACAGACCACTGTCAGACACTGTCAATTTTTTGGAGTTTATATTTTTCACAGAATTATGTTGATTCTACTGAAAGTTTTGATGAAAACTAGGCTGGAGAACAGGTTGGTCACTGTGCTTTTCTGGCTCCCCAGCTCCTCTGCCTGCCCAGTTCTCTAGAATTCTAGAGCTGCTGGGATCTGCCTAAAACCCCTGGGTCTCTGAAAAGGATGTTGCAGTTTTCTGAGCGGCTCCCTTCCCTACTGTAGGCCCCCAAATTCCTCAGACGTACACCTGACAGTCAGAGAGAGAGCTGTGATCAGCAAGGACCTGGGCTCCATTATCAACGGTTGCCCTGGGACAGCTGGTTTCCCAGTTCCTTTGGAAAAGGAAAATGGGAGGAAAGTTGAACAATTTCATTTCAGCCCTCCTGAAACAGAACATTTCCCCTCAGAGGAAAAGACAATGAATTAAATATGTGGGTATATGTGCATCTGCATAAATGTTTGTGTGTATATATATCTCACTCCGACTTAGAAAGAAAAATAAATACATTACGGTTGAAATGTTGTCACAGGAAAGGAACTTTGTTTTCCTCCCCAGATTGGTAAAGACAATCTAACATCAGATCCAAAAAATACCCTTTAAGAATACAGGGAACGGTTCAAAGACTAAAGGAAGCAATCAGGACATGTCTCAATGCTATCAGTGAGAGTTTAATTTAACAGCAAAGGCCAACACAGTACCAGGAGGAGGAAAGATCACAGCATCAATACAAGGAGGAGATGAAGGAGTGCTAATCTTACGCATAAACACATCTCTTCTTTCATTGAAGGAAACCTGAATTGTTTACGTCTTCTCTTCCTTTCTTGTTTTAGGACTTATTTTCCCCTCACTTGTCATACAGAAAATGGCCACCTAATATCGCTATCCCATAAACCACCTGTCATCACAGGATGTCCACCACCTTCTCATGTGTGTTGAATCATGCAATGACTTCGTTAACAAATGATTCCCTAGGTGGGATAAAAGATACTGCAGTAAATATAATTATATGAATGATAAATCATCCAGATTTATCAGTGCTACTGTGCTCAGTTCCAAGAGGAAGTCACTGGGAATTATTAATTTTGCTGAACGAATCCCTGAAAGAGTGTTAAGAATATTCTGTTTAAAAAATTTCTCTCGCTACACCATGTCCTTTCCTTCAGTGAAAACTAAATCTTGTTTGAAAGGCTTGTATCTAAAATAAAGGAGAAAAAAAAAAGGCTTTAAAGCACAAGATAATATTGTTTCATTATCAAAAGTAGGGCAGTAAAAGATCGTCTAGAATAAAATAAGCTACCAAAAAACTGCCCAGTCAACTAATATTCAAAGGATTGTCATCCTTGCACACTTCTGAAGTAGGAGTAACGAAGCTGAGATCTTCTTCACAGTCACGACAGAAGAGACAGTCTCAAAGTTGATCTTTCTTTAATTTAGAGAGATGTCACTCAGTGGCTCCTGTGTGAACAAACTTTACACTTCTGCCTCTTTGAAGGATTTCAAATATACAGTAAGTCTTTCCCCAAATCATGATGCTTATTTTTTAGATCTACAGTAAATATTTTCACAATTAGTTAGTTTTGAAAAATATTAGTAACCTGAGGCTATGAAACCTATGGCACTATTATGTCTGCATATTGTCCCTGCAGGATTTCACTTTAGGGCCAAGAAAAGCGGATTTGGTCACCCAGATTCTTCTCTTCCATCTCCCATCCACTGAACATGAAAGAAAGCTTAGCACCTTAACTCTAAATTTCAGAGGATTATGAGCTTGATTTCATTGTAACAACAATGTCCTTTTAACCTGATTTAGCATATTATTGATATATACTCTCAAATATGACCCCCTGAAAGCATTCATTTGAATTGTGACAGGAATTCATCCCTAAAGGCCTCTCTTTTCACAGCTTTAAAGCCATTTTTCATCCTTGTGAAATTCTAGACATCCTGGACTGGCTGAAAGAGAAGACCATGTGTCTTCCAGGGACAGCTATGATCACTTTAACATCCCGCAGTGGCAGAATTTCTGTAGTGAATCAAGCCATTACTGGCTATAAATCTGTATTTTCAAAATGAGTGTGAATATTTTCATGCCAGTTGACATCAAGACCTTCAATTTTAGCTACTTTATTTTCTGTTCCAGCTTGATCATAAAAGACGAGTAAAACAACACTCAGAAGTCTCCTTTATGGCATCAGGAAAACTACATAACCCAACATCTTTCAGTTAGATTCAGAGTGTGTTTAACTATTTAATTTGTTTATATTTTATATGAAAATTGCCTTCAGAATAATGCAATGGGAAAACAGCTAAAAAAGCGAGTAAAATTGACTTCTGCTTGTGAGACTACCCCAGTCCTTTGGTTATGTATTCTGAAAACACTGTGGTAACCCACAGGAGACTGACCACTGAGTTCCAAAGAAAGAATTTTACACGAATGGAGCATGCAGGATTTGATTCTCTAACCAAAGAATACCCTGTTACACATCCTAGGGAAAGAAGATTCACTATCAAATAATAGTTGACAAAAAGTCAGACACTTAGGCATATAATAACAAGAAAACCACTGTGGCACAAAGTTTTTGTTATCAGTCTAAAAGAACGTGAGGATCAAAACAGTCAGGTGATCTGCAAAGGTCCTACAATCATTAAAAGTTACAGAATAGCTGAAAATTCAGACAGTACCTAGAGGTTCTCAAAGTCAATGACACCAGCTGAGTCTATTAGATGAATAAGACCACTGAAGCAATGGAAGGAGACAAGAAGTTCTTTTAAAAAAATCAGGACAACATGGATTTGAGATTATGGTCTAGTCTTACATCTTACAAGCGATTTATTTATTTATTTATGCTTTAGTAGTCTTATTTCTTCATCAGTGTTCAATTTCAGCATCTTCGACTTTCTTTTTTTGAGTGTGAGGGGAAGCAATGGACAGTATGCCTAGAAATCACAACAGACAGGCAACATCATTAACTAAAAATTCATGGTATGCCTACCTTTACAAAGATAGTAGAGTTGCATTCCTGTAAAGCCTCCATTAAACTAATCACATGCAGGCACACCATTTCCACCATCTTGGGAAAAAAATCAAGCATAAAAACCAAATTAGTGTCCAGTGTAAGTGTGTTGTAAGCTAAGCCAACAGTCTCTAAAAGAATCTTCCTGTATTTGCTTTAGCAGTTATACTGAATAACTAGATATGCATTTATTAACCACTGACATATGACCACATGAGCACACAAGGGACATTTCTTTATATTTAGTTTTCCCCTGATGTGGCAACACCTATCTGTTAAATATTTGAAAGTGCTTGATGTATTTTAATTCATATCACACATCAAAACTAGTTGCCTTAAGCTTTGTTCTTTTCAGACATCATAAATCCTTTCACATGCCTTTGCTGTGTAGTTCTCATCAATCAGCGTGTCAGAAATTGATGTTTTTATTTACTGAATCTTTGGAAATTAACATACTCACAGAAAACACCTTTTTTTTCCTCCCATCAAAAGACAACTTGTTGTTCTGAACTGGCAGCTGGTCCATAATTCTTCCATTTTGTACCATGAATTATGGCAGATGCAAATATCAGTTATTTGGTAGTAGACGGCTTTTTATGTTTTATATTGTGTAAATTCATAGATACAAGACAAACGCCCTGAGCCAGCAGTGAGTATTTACAGTGCCTGTCTGAACTATGTGTAAATTCCCCTCGATAATAATAAACTTAGCTTTTATGTCATGCTTTTCATCTTCAAAGCGTTTTACAAACACTAACTAATTAACCTCACAACGCCCCTGTGAGATGGGCGAGTATTATCTACATTTCACAGAGCAATAGCTGAGGCATAGAGTTTAATAACTTGCAATAAAGCCACATAATGATATACTTTCAGAATAAGGACTGGAACCTGGGACTTGGGACTATGTTCCCAACAGTGGCTTGTCAACCACAGAGACCTCACTAGATGTCAGAGACTAAAATAGCATTTAAAGACAGCTTTAGGTGGTCCTTGCCTGATATAGACAAGACACAAAGGAAAAGACATTCAAGTGCAGCCCCTGTAATTACAATTGAAAGGCCAAAGGTCTGTACCTGCTTGGGGTGGAAGATGTTTCACATGGGAAAAGGGGAATTACATAAAATAACTTCCATATAGATAGCAGGCTCCCATTTAAAAAAAAAAAAAATACAACACCAAAAAACCAAACAAACAATGAATGAAAATCCAAACCTTAAGAACACCTGACTTAGAGGACTGGGCCACACATAAAGAATCTTTCTCACTCAAAGTTAGTACCAGGTTCTCCAGAGCCAGGGCTACAAGTTGCCTTCTCAGTTAAGTTTTGGAAAGTCATAACAGACTTGTCATGCCTTTCTACAAAGTGGCAAACACAATACATCTTGCCCATCAGAAACAAGGGCTCAACCCTAAGCCTGCAAGCACAGAGAATCATTAGTCAATGGGAAGCAAAGGTAGCACCTATGAGAAGGCTGCTGGAACCCCCCTGGGTTCTTTTTGTACAAAGCTGCTCCAACAGCAATGAGCAGTTGAAATAAATAAGCGCTTAAAAGTTATTTCCAAGAAATGGTCTGGATGATTTCTAGACAAAGTGAACATTTCACTTTCAAACCTTATCTCTAGAGATACCTCCTTCAAGTCATTCATTACTCAAAAATGCTTCCAGAGGTATTTATGTAGCTTATTTTTGATGAGTAACCAATGGGTTATGAGCAGTCAAGTGTCAGCATTTGTGCATTTTTTGACCATCACATGGTTAAAAATATGCAAATGAATATCCACAGAATTATCCTAAAACACTTAGATGCTCCCGTAAGGCAGAGTCAGGTGAAACAACAGGACCACTGTGAAGAACAGGAAGATATGTAAAATAAGATCTGATGCAGGAAGCCCTTAATCCAACAAGCGGCAACTCTAGCTCTTGATTCTGTTTCAGGCAGATCCTGGCTAGATTTTGTTTCAGGCCCACTGCAAGTTTTAACCACTACTAATTAGCCTTCACTTTAATTTCTCAAAAGCATCCAAGTTGCTTTACGACATTATTCATAAGTCTGACGTATTCCACTGAAACAAAGCAAGGTTTCTGAGTTTAACCTGTACTAAATCTGTTACACAGCACCCGACTCACCACTTTGTTATGTGCCATTAGCTGTAGGATGCTAGGTGTCACTCGGCTCCAGAACTCCAGGGCTGTAAGGATTGCTGTAAAGCTAAATTCATTCTGATTCTGGACCGTCGGAGCTACTGCTGTTTGTTCACAGTACACTGTCCAGAGCTGAGCAAATATAAACGCATGGAAGAGGGAACACATGTGCAGAACAGATGTCTGTGAAAACAGATAACAGAGGAAAATGTTTATTCAAATAAGAGTATTGGGATAGAGTGCAGAGGTTTCCATCAAAGCACTCCATCAAGCATCTCACTGGGCAGTCTTGCCCCTCACTTTCCCATGTTTCCTTCCCATCAGGAACTAGTAAGTCAAGTACACTTGGTAACATCTTCTCCATGTTTAAAAACTGGTTTTATATTTACAGACTAAAAACTGCATTTGCAAACACACGCTTCCATGCAGTCTCACTGTGTGGCATTAAGGTCAGTCCCTCTAAAGAGAAGGTTAGTTTTGCAGAACAGCTACTCAGGACTAGTTCTGAGACTTTTTGATGGAAAACTCCACTGCAGTCTGTGGAAGACCTGGAGGCTCTGGCACATATGGCTCCATTTCAGAAATGCTGCTGGGGTAGGTCATAAGGATTCTGATCACCTGAAAGGAAGGCTGTCATACAAACTACATCATCTTACATCTGTTCTGTTAATCTATCATCCCTTTCTACCTTGCTGGGACAGAACTGCTCACAGTCAAGGACAGTAAGTTTTGAAAAGCTAACAGAGAATGAATTTTGGATTCTCAAGCACTGTTCTTTGCTAATACATGCCACATATCACAGTGCCTGAACCTGCAGGAGCACTGGATATGAACTACTTTATTACGAGAAAGATGCTTTTGGTCAGAGATGTTTTCTTGGTTTGCAAGTGCAACAGTGATTCATGCTCTGTGGTAGTATGATTGCACCAAATATTGCAATGGTTGCTTGGAAACGGGGAAGACGTATTTGAAAGAGAAAAAAAAAAGCCAAAGAAATGAATGGGAAGCACCAGTGTCTTGGCAGGGTGAGAGGAAAGGGGGATTTTACATACAAGATAAATATGTGATTGTTCTGCTTCTGCTGCTAATAAAAACCTGGCTGGTGTCAAAGAGTGCTGTTATATCTGTGTTAAACTACTGTCACAAATGGCTTATGACTTGCAATAACTCCTCTTGGCCAGAGCACCTTGAAAATAAAGTTGTGGTTGAACCATCACTGTAATTAACTTCTGATCATAGTATTATTTATAGGTTATCTAATTCTACTATACTAGAATAGTGCAACTAGAATAAATAATTTTCTGAAAAATTTGCTACAGAGATGGTCATTGCTAAAGCTTCAGTTTGGAGTTCAGTTTTAATTTCCTCACTCCTGTGCTGAGATATTTTGAAATAGCTGAATCTCAAACCTAATTGCAGTGATTTCATCACCAGTTTTCTATGCCTGAAGAGGCAGCTATGCAAAAAAAAATAACCTACAGAGATTTCTTTCCCTATATCCCAGTTTTTAATAAAGTTTTAGCCCTCTTTTTTTCTTACAGAAAAAAATAAGTGTTTGCAATAATAAGGCCAATATATAACACATCTCCAATTAAAACACATAATCCCTTACCTTTGATTGCTCTGGAAACCCAATCAGAATAACAATAAGGTGGTCAGCAATTTGTGAACCCGCATCCAGTGGAATAGGCATGCAAGATGATGGAGAATTTGGACAGACAACATTGTGTGTCAGAGACCCCAGAAGCAGCCAGGACAGCAAACGAATGTGTGAGACACATTCTATGAACTCTTTGGGCCTGTCAAGAAAGAGTGGATTTTACAATGATGCCAAGTTTTATAGTTTTCCTCAAAATATGGAGTCTCCTTATGCACACTAGGCAAACACAGCTTCAGTGCGTTGGAGGCACAAATCTTTGGTACAGCTTATGGGAAGACCAGAACCTCACAGAACTTAGTGGGCTTGACATACCGTTAACAATTCCAACAGAACATATTTGGTGGGTCTAAGAAACACTCTTTATAAAAGGCTAAAATGCTCGCAGATTCACTGGTTCCATACAGAGCCATTTTTTTGACACAGAGATCATGAGATGGGAAGGGTCACCCAAGTGGAAATGCTCCTCTCAGCTCCCCTGGACAGCACGCAGCTGACGGGGCGATGGCAGGAAATTCTTCATTCCACAGCCAGCTCCGAGGCAGGCGCCATGCCTTCCTTCCACTGTCTTCCACTTCCCCATTGATAAAGTGAAGTTAATTCCTCTTTACCTCTCCTAGGACTTTTTGGACTGCCTGCTTTTGAGGGCAGGGACTATGATTTTTTTGTGACACTTAAGTATTCATCCACCATCTAGTGCAATGTCTAGTTGTAATGTGCTTATAGAATCTAAAAAAGAATAACTCCTTTCTGGTGTCTGTCCCCTTGCTGCTACCAAGTTCAGATTACGTACTCATTTGAATTCATAGGCACAGGAAAAAAATAACTGGTTTCCAACCAATAAATCACTACTTACTTTCTAATTCAATGTCATTGTCAAGGACTCATAGCACCAAAGAGGCATTCCATTAATTTACTCAGAACACATAGTCTTTTTTGGTTTTTTCAGGTAAAAAACTAACCCACAAGGAGAAAACAACTCTGTACTTCCAAAACTAGATATTCTCTACATGGAAGGACACGCAGATATATCTATACAGGCCTAAATAGTTTAGTCCCCAGAGTTCTGGGGCAGGTAGTCTGGGACAAAGCTGAGGCCAGAATACACGTTTGTTGAAATCCAATGGTCTACATTCAAAACATCTCATTTTTTATCATTGTAAGACAAGGGACAGCAGCGCCCTTCTTTTTGAGGGTAACACACTGACACACTGCAAATTAGAATTTCTCACAGTGAAAAGGGATACAAGACTTATCTTGAAGACCAGGATTTCTCTCATCTAACTTTAAGCAGATGAAGTTAGTATTTTTACCATCATATCAATAGGCTCACACTTACAATTGTTGCTCATTAGTACTCCATAATTTCAAAGGAATTTCCCACTGTATTCTCTATGATTTTAGGACTGAACAAGTACCTGTGGGCTTTTCACTGTCTGTATCTAGATCAAGGACCATGTTAATTTCCAGGATAACTCCAGTCAAGTCAATGGAGTTACCTCCACTGTCTCTTTGGCGTGTACTTTAAATATTGCATTGATGAATTCCTCAGTTAAGGATCAGGAAGCTGCTGATCAGCTGTTTTAATGGCCTATGGCCACCATTCCTTTCTGTGGGTTTTATCTAGGGAGTCTGGCAATAAACACAGAATTTTTTAAGGATTTCTAACTCATTTCAGTATTCCTTTTTTGTGGAAAAGCATTCTCACCCTTGTTGCATTGCAGAAGGCGGATGGTAAAGCCAAGGTAGATATCGGATCACAGCTTTGTTGTCTCTGTGGTTTCCCCGTGTGATTTCCATAGCAGCAATCTGAGCTAAACCAACTTTCAGATGGCCACCAAACGTGTCTTCATGCAGTGGCTGAGAACAAGTCTTCATGTGACTCTGCAAGACAAAGATCCGATTTCCTACCCGAGAAGAGTATTTCATTTGAACTAAGTTCTTCCAAGCAACAGCGTATTCTGTTCCATTTCCGTTCAGTTCCTCTCTCAGGGTCTCTAACTGTGTATACAAAACTACAGAACAAAACGCAGAAATAGATTTTTAAAACTCCTTCAGTCCCTATATTAGTAACAGCTGTCTGATGCCAATCTTTTCACGGAGGGCAACATTTTCAAGAGCCCCCAAAAAATACAAATTGTGCAGAATGTATAAGCACCTTTTACATCAGCAAACTCAACAGCTGATGAATACAAACTAATGGTTGCACACCCAGACAGCTTAAGTGAAGATGAAAGAATCTAACCATTTAACAAGAGAGCATCTGGGCAGGAAATGCCTTCCCTGTGCAATATGCCATTTAGATGTACAGAAATAAGCTGTCGCTCATTCACCGGCAATATGACTGTGTTGCACTATTCAACTGCTTCAAATGCCTTTAAGCCCTGGAAATAAAAGGACTAAATCTTTTACCAAGAAATCATGCAAATATTTATGCCTGGAAATATAATTTATTACCCTGCTTTGTCAGCTCTAAGGAATGTTTCATTAGTGCTTCTTGAGACACTTCTGTATTTCTAATTAAGCTAACTCTGTATTACCTTCTGTTACTAGACTAAGAGAACACAAGCTGAGTGCGTTTGCTTGCTTAAAGGAGAGCCATATGCTTTGCACAAGAAAATCCATGTCATCAGTTATTAAATTATTATAACAGGATAAAAATCAGAGCACCACTAATATTTTATAACAGATAAGTATCTCACCCCAGTAACTTACACTCTCAAAAATCATTTATCTGAAGGCTCTTTCAGGAAAAAAAAAATTTATCAGCACGAATATCTACTGATTTTGTTATAGGCCAGGTATGCAGGCAGATACATTATACTTCTTCAAAACTGGTAGAATTTTCTAAATAAAACTTTGCTGAGCTTTACCAAATAAAATGTTGATCCAAAGGAAAAAAAAAAAAAGAACTGAACAGAAACAATAAACTGGAATGTTATTAACTTGAGAATTAACATTTATACATTTTTTATAACCACAGAATGGTTTGGGTTGGAAGGGACCTTAAAGATCATCTAGTTCCGACACCTCCCGCTAGACCAGCTTGCTGAAAGCATCATAAACAGTAGTTGGTAATACACAGGACTGAAACTAATTAACCTCTTTCAAAGAAACTCTTCTCAGACACGCAAAATAATACATTGCAAATGAATATACAGCTTTAACTATTTGTGTTCACTGAATTTCTACAGAGAGTAGACATTTCAAAATTCGAAAACCAGTGTTAAACTTTTGCCGTTGGGACTGTTACTGGTCATATAAATCATATCGTATTCTTTGTGTTAGTTTGATAGTCCAGATGCTGTTGATAACACACACTTAGTAAGTATGTATTACTTATAAGTAATACATAGTAATAAATTGTACAACTGGATAATTTTAGGAACTTCCTAGGAACACCTCTGTAAATAAAACCCAAGCAATATAAGTAAACATATTAAGTGAGCTTACAAGAATTTGAATCTACATGCTGTGAATTTGGTTAAAGTTCTGACTACTTGTAAATTTAGAATTTTTTTCCTGACTATGTTGAAACCACAGAATAAGTTTATCTGGTCTAGTTAAACAAGAGCTGTCTTTTCATTTTCCAAAGACAGCCACAGCTTATTCTTTCCAATAAAGAAAATGATGGTCATATTTGACTCTCCTCTTATGCTGATCTTGTTTTCAGATTCCTGTAATACATGGCTAAACCAATGCAACATGAAATTTTAGACCATTTGGTTCTGATTTAGTTTTAAATGACCAGAGTACATGTTTGGGAAGCTTCTTTTCTAATTTCAAATTATAAAAGTGAAGAACTGGGTTAAGTTTTAGTTCATGTCCTACCTATATCCGTGTATAAAAATTTAAAAAATAAGTATTTCAATTGAGCATAAGAAATTATCATCTTAGACTTAGGCATTGTAAGAGCATTTCTAAAAATCAGACTACAGTTCCAGGGAGAAGGGGCAGAAGGAAAAGTGCAAATGGCAGAGAGCTTTCTGCAGAAAAATTTTACACAGGAGAGAGAATACCTGCAAGTATTTATAAATAAGTTTTTCCATTTCTGGTTTCAGGTAAGTTCATGTTTTTCTGTGGAACTGGCAAACCAGATGTATCTCTCCCTTGTTTATTGATTCATTTGCCTACCTATTCTGAAAGCAGTTCTGAACTGTAAGAGAAATGGGTGAATAACTTTAAAGGATAGAGTGGGAAGGCAATCCAATTCAGCTGAAAATGATTAATTAGTTTGTACTTTGAAGTAAATTTCTACTCCAGCACAAAAAGCTGCTTCCCTTATTAGAGTATGGGATTAAAGGCATATGGCCAACAGGGTAAGAATTTAACAAAAGGGATACTTTGTCCAGAAAAACAAGGTTACTGTGAGTTTCAAGAGACATGAGTTTCACTTTGGCTGGGATTCTTCTTCCTTTGTGGTAAGTATTATTAAGTTGTAATAAGTTGTCCTCTCTGGAGCATGGTTTGGGGTGGACCGGGGGGCCACGAGTAAGTAAGCATGCAAGAAACTAGTAGGGTAAAAGTTCTCATCTCATTGCTTTATAAACAAACTCCAGCATCAAAATCCACTACAGGTTATCATTAACTCTGTTTTGCCTGCCACAGAATGCTTGCATTAACTTGTGGCATGAAACACTCCAGAGTGTTTCCAGTAACTTTCAGCAGAGGACTGGTGCAGTAGCAGAGGGGCCCTTTCAGGGGAACACTATACTGATTTATCAGGAGAAGAGACAACACCCTTTATCAGCAGATGCACCCTGTGTTATAGAAGCAGAGTGACTCTTGAGGTTAGAAACAAATGCAAGACTCCGGTCAAAGAACTTCCCTAGAAGACCACGTGTGCCAAAGCAATGTAAGCAATGGCAATGACTCACGCTAACCAGAACAGGACAGCACTGGCTTTCTGTATCTGTCAGCTGAGCTTCAGATCACATAAAAGCAGCTTGGCAGCTATTCGACTATGTCCAGTGACAAAATGACCTCTTTCAGTTGATGAACCTCCTCTCGGATCATTGAGTTGCTGGTGTATAAGGACTAAGACTCTTCTGCCAGATTCCAGAATTGCCCGCATCTTTGACAGCACAGACTCTGCCCTGTATCTGTAGTGGTCCCTCTGCTGCACTCCCACACCATTCCTTTGTCTTGCCAGCTTTGCAGAAGGCAGAGGCATCAAGGTCCAGTCACACCTCTGCTCCATTCTATGTGCTGAGGGAAATCCAGCCCTGTGCAGGGCACGGCACATAGCTCAAAAGATTACGCACAACTTTGCCTGGCATTGAGATGGTTCCACTCTTAAGACAGGTGTTTTCCCTCTACAAACAGGACGACTTTAACCACCAAAGTTTCACCTCCAGCTCAGGGCTCACTAAGTGCTCAGCTTCAGATGGTACATAAAACTACCTAATGAGATAGCATTATGCTAAATAGAATAAATATTGCCCCCTCCACAGCATTATGACTATTAGTGATGTGTTAGCTTCAATAAAGAATTAATGTAATACTTCAGCTATTAACAATGGATGCTATTTTACTAGTAGTTGAAACAGCTATACTTCTATTATTTCCTATTATACAGTAGCAATGTTACTTAGCCTATTTCTTTTCTAAAACATCATAAAGAATTTCCATTTTGTAAGAAATTTAATAGATACTGGCTTCCCCCAAGAAACAGAAACCCCATGGTTGTACCAGCTAGTTATTACTAGGATGTTTTAATGAAATTCTTTCCTAAATAAAGTATTTTATATTGACAGAAGTATTTTCCTATCACTCCTCTTACGATTTGGCATCAAACAAAGGTATAGAAACCAAAAAGCAGTTTGGACTACAGAGGTAAGAACTACTTGTTGTTTCCCACCTCAACAAAATATAAACTGACAATGAAAACAACAGCACCCATAAGAAAAAGGGCACACGCCTCCCCTCCACCCCCCCCCTTTTCTTTTTTTTTTTTAGGTCAATTACTGCATTTTATTAACCTCTGAACTTCCAATTAACTTAAGTGTCTGTTTGGGTCTATAAAAGCCACAGGATTCCTCCAGAAGAGTGTACTTAGTTGTACAGGCAAGGAGTTTTATGTTTCCATGGGTTACGTTAAACATGACTGCTTCTCACAGTGATTTTGGTATGACACTAGTTTATCATCAACATTTCAGAAAAACTTATCATTAGCTTATCATCAACTTTACAGAAAAAAAATCAAGCCTGCATTTTTATTGCATGCTCGCTGTATTTGAATCAGACTCCATTTCAACATTGCATAAGCTACATTTTACTGATCCCCCAGAAGTGTCTATAACAGTGTTAATGTTTTTTTAAAGAGAAATTGAAAAAAAAACCCTGTCAGTCATCCTTAAAGACTTCAACCGTTTCTCCCAGGCAGGTTCATTACAGAAAACATATTTTTGTTTAAAAAGCACAGACATTTTAGGTCAATGTATGTCCAGAACCAACCTTTAATTTGGTTAAGGTATGCATATCCGCAATGAAATCCAGCACTTCCCCAACATATTGCCTCATGCATTCCATTGCTGCTGTTCCACACTAGAACATAAAAGAAATAAGTTAAAGAACCAGGTTGGAATACATTCATGTTTTTGTCTTTGTTTCTTGTTCACCAGAACACAATTTGTCTGTCTCAAATTCTTTACTTTTCTTTTTTAGTTAGATTACTTTAATTAGGAATAGGTATTCTTTGATGTTTTTCTTCTCACTGTAATATGCCTTCTTATCTGATGATAGTATAAAGATAGCCTAGTCACTGTAGCTTCTCCATGCATCATAAAATACTCTTATCTGTGGCAGCAATAAAAGATTAACTGATGAAACTTTCAAGAATATCCTTGTAATGTCATCCTGAAATTTACTGTGGTCCAGAATCAAAGTCTTAAAAAGTCGATGAGAGTTTAACAACCCAGTTCTTCAAGCAGCTGAGCATTTCTGCAAGTGGAACCAATCAGCTTCAAACCCAGAAAACAAAATTCAGTCACAGATACCCTTACGTTCACATTAATCATGCTGGAAAAAGAGTTTAAATGACTGTGTTTTATATGTAAACATCACTACAATAAATAACACTGAAATTTAAGTGTTACTTTTTTTTTTTCTTTCTTATTTTATAAACTAACAAATGTTTCTGGGATATTCCTGAAGCAAAGTAATTCAAAACACAGCATTCTAATGGCACTTAAGCTAGTTGCAATTTTCAAAAGCAGAGGCAAGGACCATAAGGGACAAATTAAATCCTTCATGAACTGTTCCAGTTTGACCGTAAAGGTATAAGCATTGATTAGTGACCTGTGCCAGAGCAAGAACGACCCCAAAGAGAAAACAAAAGGATCCAGTGTGGTGCTATTTGTATTCCCACAGTACAAATGTTCATAATCCTTTTCCTAGAACACAGTGAGAAATGCAGATCTGGCCTTCAGCTGGTTTAAGACATGCCCAAGATGCGCAATGCAGTCAACAGAACAAAGCTGTCAGATTAAATAAAGGCTTCAAACAACCAAGAGAACCTGGAGAGAAGCCTTCAGAAGTTGATAGAACTGATCCACTAGGTAACATATAAGCTTCTGTTTACATGTTAATAGCCTGAGGTGAAGATACCTGAATTCAAGGGGAGCTATGAATGCCTCACTCTTAGGGGCCAAGTAAAAGCAATGATGAAATTATCAAATTAGGTATCTTTCTGAAGTTGCCAAGAAGTACCATATCCAAAGTCACAGGCCTAGGGCAAAACATTGCAGTAAAGCTGACAGGAGAAAACTACTCTGCTTTGACCTCTATTTAATTACCTACACTTTGAAGCTCTAAAGTCAATCACCCTATTTGAGTGTACAAATGAACCAGATTTAGCTACGATCAAAACATTATCAAGCCATAATCGAGTTTTAGTGGCTGAAATGTGAAAAACTGCTAGCATTTTATTTTTAAGCAACTGACCTAGGCACTTCTCATTTTTTGTATGTTAATATCAATCTACAAGGTGTTGAACTATGCCACCTTCTGGCTTTTCAAATGCTATGCCTGTCAGTTCCCTTGACAGAATAACAAACACAAGGTCACTGGCAACCCTGTCAATATATCCTCCATGCAGTTTATGTGGACTAAGAATTCCACATGGGTTCTAAAATACTGAATAATAGAATTATTAGAGATACTATACTCAGACCTCCGAAAATAATGCTCAGTTGCAAAAGACTTCTTTCCAATCATCTAGTGGGCAGCTTGACTCTCTATGATTTCTTCTGAAATGATCGTTTTCCTATCATACCTTGTAACACCAATGTTAGTCTAGCTATTTAAACTAAGTAGAAATTAATACCTTTTCTCCCAACAGAGAGAGAATGTGTCATGGAACAAGTCAAGACCTCCAACTGTGGAACATCCTCGCATTTTCACCAGGTGCATATACAGCGCGTAGGCAATTATAAGCACTGGCAATTTAGCTACGTTCATCAGCAAGATATAGATGAACACCTTATACATTACCAGAAAAGTATCATTAACTCCTTTCTTTAACCAGATAATCTTTTGTGAGAATGGAGGCAATGGTTTGTAGCTTTCCTCCCTGCTACCATTTTTTGAGGAATTCAGTTGTACTGTTCCCCACATGTTGTCTTCTTCACCTAAAGTCAGTTACATGACTGAAGATTATCAGTGATAGTAAGGGAAATAACATCAAGTTCAGAATTTTTCCAGTATCAAAAAGAAGGATCTCAATCTCTGCTTGCAATACACTTTGCCAACCAGAAGAGAAGTTAAGAGGGAAGAGCATTAAAATGAAGCAAAACAAGCTGAATAAGATATATTTTTTTAAAAAACAAAATTAAGAGATGAGAGTTTGATTCAGTACTTACTCCAGGCATAGAGGCAATCATCTGTTTATGTAAGATTGTTGACTCAGCTAGTTTTGTTCCAGCATCTGCACAAACAAACTGAGAAGAAATTAAAGACAAGTTATTTTTTAATTATTTTTGGAGGAACCTGAAGACACTTATAAGTTATTCATGACTTTATTAAAATCAGATCTCTTCTGGCTTTTACTCATGATAATTTGCCTTTAGAGCTTTCTCTTCATAAACAACCTAGTTAACTCACCATTATAAATGAGCTAATTTCAATCAAGAAAAAAAATCTGAGTTTAATGTGCTTAATTAACACATAGATACTGTGCAGGAGCAATTTGAAGAATATTATATAATAAATCATACTTTATGAACAAAAATATATCTCTTTGCTATTCCTTGCATCTATCAAATGTTCCTTTTTCATTATAGAGTAAATCATGATAGAGGATGATAAGGCAACATGCCATGTTCTTCACTGTGATATAACACCACTTTCACTGAATGTCTATAATGACGAATTATATGAACAATTTTGAAGTTGAGAACATACTGGTATGGTGTGGTATAACTTCTGTGTAATTCAGGCCACAATACTACAAAACCACAAGCTGTTTCTGAGAGAAGGTCACTATCATTCTATCATAGCAGAATATCTCTAATTGCTTTCTTTGGATTTTATTTTTCTTGCCTTTTTTTTTTTTTCTTCTTTTTATGTCCAAATTCCTTGACCCAAAATCTCTGATGTCCACATTATTCATACCCTAGACCTGCTAATACTGTCACTTAATCATTATAAGCTTCAATAAGGCATCGGACACCCTGCAGGTGATTGATTTGCTTGTTCCTAAAACTTGCTGTCCTAACGCTGTATTCGTACTCAAGCAATTTCTGTCCATAGTGATGCACCGCAATTTTCTACAAAAGAGCAGACAGAAAAGAACTGTCAAACTAAGGTCTAAACCTTCATTTTCTTTCTTGAAAATTAATACAGTGGTACCTTCACAGACAGACAGATATTGACTACACAGTATATTTTACAGTTGTCTGATGCATGTGCGTTAGCAGTACTCTCAATGACTGACTGCTCTTCTTTCCAAATACCCTTTCAGACTTAGAATTTACTCTTATGCTTCCACAAACTTTACCCTTCAATGACAGGTTTAATCTGAACTCAGACTGCCTACCAAGGCTTGGAAACTACTTAACAACTTATGTCCTGACAAAGGGTCTGTTCTTTGGGATAAATACCAGAAGGGCATACTGGACCTTAGATTAATAATCTAATTAGGTATCCTCAGACATAGACCTGGCTCCAATTGACTCGTCTTGTGGTTAGAATTTATTTTATAACAAAAGAAGCCAAAAAGGAAATAAAACAGGAATCTAACTCATATTTCAGTTGAGAGATGGCCTGGTGCTCCTCTGTACTACAGCTCTAACAACTACACAGGAAGGAAAAGAATCACAGAATGGTAGGGGTTGGAAGGGACTTTCAGAGATCATATAGTCCAACCCCCCTGCCAAAGCAAGTTCCCCTGGAGCAGGTTGGACAGGAAAGTGTCCAGGTGGCTTTTGAACATCTCCAGAGAAGGAGACTCTGCAACCTCTCTGGGCAGCCTGTTCAGTGCTCTGGCACCCTCAAAGCAAAGAAGTTTTTCCGCCTGTTCAAATGGAACTTCCTGTGTTCCAGCTTGTGTCCATTGCCCCTTGTCCTGTCACCAGGCACAACTGGGAAGAGCCTGACCCCATCCTCTTGCCAGCCATGCTTTAGATATTTATAAGCATTGATAAGGCCTCCTTCTCAGGAAAAGGAAGCTTCAGGCTTATGGGTTGTATCAATCCAGTAGAGACAGTTGAGTCTTAGTTCAAACAGCAACCATGACTCTCCACTTCTCTTTTAAAAGAAGGACCATTAATAGACTTATGCAAATTGATGACAGATTTTCTCATAATGCATCCTATCTCAGAAAGAGCAATGCTGATGCCGGTCTACTGGACAACAGGTATGAAGGACTTCTCAGTCAACCATTTGTGTGTAGATTAGGCTTCCCTTGTACTACATCAGCTGCAAAAAAGGATCATAATTCCCTGAAGAATCTGGCTTAGTATATTTAGCATCTAACAGGGTGTGCAGTGCACTGCTACAGACATTGTAAAGAACTCACCATATAGGTCAACAAAAAAACCCTTGCCAAGGACAAATGTCATTTATTTCAGACATTTTCTTTCAACCACAATAACAAGAAACAGCAGCCAAAGTAACCTCTACTGGCCTCCTGTAAGCTTTCTACATCTTTTGCACAGAGGAGTTTGGGTTAAATAACAGGTATTTATATGTGAAGAATAGCTGACAAACTCCATTTTGTTTCTAATGAACAATTTGGCCTTGCTTAGCTTATCTTTATCATCATCAGACTTCCAGTTCCAAGGATCCTTCCTGAAGTTGCGATGCAGTCAAAAGTGGATGGGGAAACGAAACTCAAAATGAAAAATATCTCAGATTTCCAGTTCAATTCACTGTCATTTATGTTGCTTCCCTCTGCAAATACTATAATATATTCAGATGTCACTGGTAAGCAATTTAATGGCAGCCATATGTAAAAAAAAAAGGAAAGAAAAATACCTCACACTGCAAAAAGATGAGTGAATCACTGCTGTGCTTCTTATTAGCATTGTCTGCAGATATACAGCTGCAGAATAAGATCTAAATAGGAATGTCTGCTGACTGTAGGGATATATACCCCAATCTATCTCTATTATAACTCTATTCGTAATTGGATTTTTTAAAAATATATATTCTTATAAACTTATTATATGTAAGTTTAAATTCTCCCATTCAGTAATTAGCGGTTCAGATCTTCACAGAAACATAAACTGGAACCACTAGATATACGTGGATTTACATTAGCTGAAGGTGCGGCTGAAAACAGGAGTCATCTAAACAAAACAGATCAGACACACTGATGCTTAGAGCCTGACTGAACAAGCAAATCCTAATGAGACACTAATATAATTTGAAGTCAATGGAAATCCTGAAGATGTGTGCTGGTGAAATGTAAGCAGGAAAAACGTACTTGGAAACAAAATGCTGGGTGAAGAAGCAGTTCCTATGGAAACCCATGGAACATATGGCTTTCATTTGCCATCACAAATCAAGGAGACACTTTCTGTACCCTTTATCATCCAGGACACCTATGCTCCGATTGGGGTGATCTGGTAAAAAATCCTCATTCTTTGTAAAGTGGGATAAAGTTAACTCTCATCTTAACACTGATGTCACCAGTGACACTGATGGCACCATGTAATCTGGATGAACGTGGGTGTCAAATGTACATTCCCAGGAATTCCTTTGTTAGGCAGCCCACGACTGATCTATCATTAAATTGAAGTACTCCGAGATCTTTTGTTATTTCGAACATTTTTACTGAATCTCTGTACTCTCTGTGCACTGTCTGTATAGAACCTTGTATACAGGCCAACATGTCCATGGGGACATCACTGCCTTGGAAATTGAAACTATTTCCATTTGATGCTGTGTTAACCCTGCTATAGCTATATGGATTCAAAACCATATAATTTGAATTAATACTGCAGTGGCTTTGTGTGGTACAAAGGTGAACTAATCCTTTCATTCTATTAATAACACCAAAGAAAATTAAAATAATCAGATACATATGTGATTTACTAGTAGGTTTCTTAAATTACAATGGTGCTTAAGATGGGTTTAGTGGTTACTATGGTATTTAAATTCAAGAGGCTGTTGAATGATTCAGACCACATACTACCGAGGGCTGCCAATTTGCACAGTCAATGGGAGAAGTAGTCACCATGTCTCCAGTAGGCATCTATGGCAGATGGTCTGAATACAACCCCTATTCTTTAACATTGACTGCATAAAAACAGAAGCTGGCTGCTTTGGATAGCAGGAAATATGAATCACTTCATCAGCCTCTGAAAGAGAGACATCATAAAAGACATTTATATCCACATCAAGTGCTGTTGTGCAAGGTGTGAATACATCCTGAAGTGAATACAACATATGGGAACAGCACTAGGAGGAAAATCCAGGCAATTATCATCTTATCTTTAGGAGATACAGATAATGTAAAAGAGAGTTTTTCTTACTGTGTCTATCAGGTGGTTGACTCAATGTGAAGGACAAGTGTTTACCAGTTAAATCCCATTGCCAAAACTGACATGACATGTTTGCATTCTCAAATGAGGAATTCAGGATTGACTAGACTGTGGGACTGTCACAGTCCTGGTTTGAGTAACACAGGATTAATTTCTCTTTCAGTAATTTTACTTTGCAGTAAGGACTCTTCTCATGCTTGGGAAAACTTTGCTTATAGAAGACTCTAGTGGCTGCATTTGTGAAAATATTTACTCTGTAGCCAGCTATAGTATGTGTGTTTTAAGGTCTCAATGTTTTTAAGCCTTGCCAGGTGCAGAGATGAGGAGGAACGAGACCCGGGCACTTGACCCAGGCTAGCTGACAGGATTATTTCATACCATGAATGTCACAATCTATATGAATTAGAAAGTTTGCTGCAAAGTTCTCTCTCTTCCTTGATGGCTCCCATCCTGAGAACTTCCTGCCCTGTGCCAGACCCCTGAGCCCTTCCCTTCCCCTCTGAAGCTGCAGCGCTCACAGTGTCCAATATTTGCTGTCCCCTGCTGGGAATGCACAGCTTCCTGTTCATAGAATGGGCTGAGAGTAAGCCTTGTGTATCTTATATTAGTATCGGGATCAATATTGGTTCTTTAGTATTATTAACGTTAATTAATTGTTAATTGTTCTATTAAATCTGTTTATATTTCAACTCTCGGGTTTCCTTGTTTTTTCCCAATTCCCCTTCCTGGGTTGGGAGGGACCATCGAGTGAAGGAACAACTGTCTAAATAACAATAAATTGTTCTTCAAACTGTAACAGTCACCCTTTGGGATAGCCCTAGGACTGACTACACAACAGAGCAATGCAGAAAAATTGCTGTATTCTGTAATATATGAAAAGTCAGTTCAAGTCAACAAACACTGCTGCACATGGTATAAAGCCACGTCACCGCACCCATAAGACAGAAAAAGGCTGTTGGTTGTTAAGTTATTTGATAGTCTTGGCTAGGACCAAAAAAAGAAGCCTGGGCTTAAAAAAAAAAAAAAAAAAAGGATTTCTGCTTTTTAAATTAAAATGGATGTAAAAAAATAATCCTTTACCATTGCAAGAAAAAACCCCAAGTGTTATTCTTCCCCGCCCTAAATTCTTCCTCTAATGCTGATGGCATAATAATTGTTTTCAGAGTTATCCTAACTGCTGTATAATTTCACTTGTCAGTATTATTTCTCTGTCAACTGGCAACCACTTATTTACTGTGAGCAATATACCAGTACTCCAAAGAAAATGAGCCCATAGTAAGCTATATGAAGCTTCCCCTTCCATAATGGGAGGGGAAAGAGGGAATGGAGCTGTGATGCTGGGACCATTATGAATGATCTACCTAAGGAACATCTTGCTTGAACCATAAGGAGTGCTGTTATGCTGGTCCCCTATCATTTAAAGTTACTAAATCCATAATGGTTAGCTCGTTGTAAACAATGAGAACCCACTACCTGTCATTAAAATTGGTGGACTTCAGTAAACTGGTTTTTGAAGGTCAGGTTTCTGGTGCCAAAGAGTGCCACACTTAGCATTTTAGAGGCAGAAAGACTTTTCAAGAGTTTGTATCTTACTTCCTCAGATTCTCCTATGAAAAAGCTACCTCAACAATCCACAGAATGAAAGGATATTGTCTACATGTTCTTTGCTGGAAAATTCCACGTTAAAAGAAAGCAGTGTTCAGGGACTGGATACTGCCCACCTGAACAGACAGAAACCGAGTTGTGATCAACCAGCACCCCTTCCCACACAGACTGCTCACTGGTTTTGTGGCTATGATATGAGGACAAGGCAGCAGCTGGGGCAGCTGCCCCACTGAGACATGGTATGAAGCTCAATGGACTCAATCCTCATGGGTCTCCTTCCAACTCGAGATATATTCTAGGATCCCCAATTAATCGTGAATGACACACAGGTTGTTATCGTCCTGGGAAATGTGGATCCCCAATTTAGTTTCTAAAATTTTAGTGTGGGAGTCCAAATGTATGCACCCATGGTAACTGGATTTTGATTCAGAAAATTCTTGCTTCCCCTGACATTGCAGGTACTTTCTGCAACCTTGTTGGACTTGCTTTACCCCTCTCACCCCGGAATGTGGGCTGAGACAGGATCAGGATGAGAATTATATGAGAATCTTCTGTACCTGCACCAAGAGCAGCAGATTCATGTCTGGTAAGGGTGACTTTAACTTGAGTGCCTGCAGTAACTCCAATATCACACTGCGAGTCAAGTAGAATTTGTCCCTTTCCTACAATAGAAAAAAAAACAGAATTATGAATGTCCTGAAATTGACTGACACCCACTAGTAAACCATAAAGATACTTTTTATCTAAGTTTGAGAATAAAAAAAATTACAAAAGTGTACTGGTTTCTCCTGTCTTATGAAAAAGGAGAGATCATCCATTGTTTATGCAATTCTACAGACTTGATTGAACAGACATCAATAAGGGTGATTTTCCTTTGACATTATATCAGGTACTGATTTTAGTATTTCACACATGAAATATAGATGGATTTTATAAAACAGTTATAAAGCTCAGGCATGCAGCATAGCTTTCACAAAGTCATTCCATATAAAGGATAAAGGGGAAAGCAGTAAAGATTGACACAGGAGAACAAAACTGGCAACAGTATTTAGTACTATTCTTTCATTAAACCTGCCAGAAATGGTCTACATTTTACCACACTTTTTTTCTGTTGTCATTCGCCTTAAAATAAAGAAGCCTGCACTAAGGCAGCTTAGACATCTATTTTCATTCATTAGACTAGCAGTACTTTTCCACTTACACAATAAAAACCATCTTGGCTACAGCTGCTACAACAGGAACATCTTAGAACATAGGGGAAAATCAGCCAATGGAGATTAAAATACAAGAAGCCCAAGAACAGAGTTGTAGATCTGAGATAGCAAGGAGGTACAGGAGATAAGCCTATTATCCATCTTACTTTGACATTCTCTGACTTTGGACAAAAGATAAAAATGTGGAACAAATCTATAATATGCTACTGACCATGGCAACTCAAAAATTTTGATCAGCAGGAAGACTTACACTCAGCTCTCTTTGAAATGACCATCAGAGATGAAATAATGTTGTCTTAATAATGAGAGCATATCCAAAGCATGCTTAAGATTTAAAGCCTAGTATCTTCTATACGTGAATCTCATGCACTTGTCTGCTCACTTAAGTTAAATCGGTGGAACTTTTTACTCAGTGAGGGCCTCATTCCTCTGTGACATATGTAAAACGCGATAACGATGTTTGCTTCTTCCTCAGAGAAGTCTTGTGAGGTTTAGTTAGTGAGGGTCAATTTAAGGCCACCTCCAGCTACACACAGTTATCCAGTGCAGCTAAAAGGGAAGGAGTTGGAGGAGATAAATAGCTGGGAGTGAGCTGTGGTTGCAGCAGACCAAGAATCCAGGGCACCAGTGTTCCCCCTCAGAGAGCTGCTGTCACCACGTCGTATCTGTGCAGCACACTGCCAAACAAAGCTTCCAGCAACAGCGTGTGCCTCCCACAGCACCCACATACCTTTCAATGAAAACAGATTTTAAATATCAGCCCCTGATTTGGGAGAAAGCCCCAAAACAACAGAATGGTGTGTCTTTCACAGATGTTATGATGCCAATCCATGAATCAAGAGACCTTACTTTAAGGCCCTAGTTTGGTCTTCAATTGCATGGAGCGTGCGGACAGATGACATATTTAGCTGATGGAATGGGCCCCAAAATGCAACGGTTCTTGTCTGACTACATTGCTGCAGTCTAGGCAGCTAAACTCACAGGAAGCTAACACTCCAAAATAAATAAATAAACAAAATCATCCCCTTATGGGAGCAGCAAACACTGGATCAGTTCAGCTGTGTTATGAAACCATTACTGCAGGGGACAAGTACTCAGAAGTCATGTGTCACACATGCATGAGTTGTGCCCTGATAAGTATAATACAATGTAAGAATACCCAGGAGAGGTCAGACTAGAACAAATGTCCTCAGTAACTTATCTCCAACAAGGCCATAAGCAGATGCAAAAAGAAGAATAAAAACAAGCCAAGCACGTACAATTCTCACTATTATCTCCTAGCCACCAACTACTTTCAGCTCAGGAAACTTCTGAGCTTACTTTGGTTCCTGTACGGTTTGTAACTCTCAGTGGATTTCTCTTCCACGTGTGTGCCCATTGACCTCTTGGACCCATGTCAAATTTTAGCACCCACAGTACTTGGCAAGGAGTCACACACTGTTGAAGAACCACTTCCCCTTATTTGCTTCGACATCGCTTCCTACAAACTTAATATGTTCTTGTACTGGAAAGGCAGCAAATTACCCATCCCTGTCTGGGTCACTTTTGACCTTACAGACCTCTCTCCCACTCCCATGAGTTGTTGCTTTTTCAGATCGAAGAGCCCTAACATAGTTGCTCTCTATGAGGAACTCATCCCACTGTTTGGTCGTTCTTGTTACTCTTATCCGAACTTTCTCTGATTCTACTATAATCTAATTGGGAATGGGGAACCAGAACCATGCACAATATTCAAGGTACAAACAGACCCCAATTACTACCTAGAATTCACCAGTGACAGCGACCCTTCCCACTGTCATATGCCTTCACAGTCTTGAGACACATACATAATGCAGTGCCACGCTCAGACATTTGAGAATTACATCCCCCAAAACACTGGGCAGAGATTCCTACACAGGATACAATTAGGATATAATTAGGCCATAATAAATTGCTTTGTCAGAACACTGGAAAGGAAGCACAGGCTTCGTGAATCCCAGATTTCCCTGGCTCTAAGGATAATACAACAAGGAGCTACCACTTTCTCAGAGTAGTCTCCTATTCCCCAATCTAAACTCTTAATGTTTGTTAAGGCATGCAGTGCAGAGAGATGAAGCAAAATTAAGCAAAATGTTTTTTGACATCTGACCTCTTGCTTCCTGCACTGTAAATCAGGACTGATGACACTGAAGTCAATAGCCTAGAGTACCCTTCCTATTGAAGTCTACTTATTCCTATCATTCTGCTAGTGATAAATATGTATAAACATAGCTTGTACATACTTTAGGAACTTTATGTTCTGCCACAGAGCTGTAAATGGGTATGAGTTCCATGAGAATATTGCCCAGGGGAGTCATATGTGTAAACCTGGTAGCAAAGACTCAAGAATACAACCCCTGTAGCCTCTGTTCAGACAAATGAACCTTCCCAAATGTCTATGCATCCCTATAAAAAAAAAAAAATGCCCTGCAACCTTCAAACTGCGACTTGCCAGAGGTCTATCTGTAGAATGTGAAACTTCCAAAGTTCGCTTCTAACAGTATCTCAGGGCTCAAAAGCAGTAAGAATAGTAAATTTGGTTCTTTAATGGCGTGGTATGGTATCCACCAAGTAAACCAGTATAGAAGCAAAATTCTTTATTTTATGTCCATTGCTACTACAGTAATTACAAGTATTGCAGATCGGTCACTTCAACGTTCTTTAAAAAAAAAATCAATAGCAAAATGATGTCACGTCCAATTCAGTGGCATTCTGTATTGACTTAATAAGGGTCAACAGAATGCTAGCAAGAGGTTAAGTTTAGGTATAAGCTTCTGCCGCTGTAAGACACAAGCAAGCCCAAAAGGTGTCCATTTAAGACCTTAAGATACTTGAAAGAAAAACTAAAGATAAGAAGATTACAATCCACAGAAGAGACGCTACTCTCAAATTGAGAGTTCCAAAGGCACTGAAAAAATCAAATTGCTGACCTGGAACAGAAACTCAGACAAGGCAATATCAGATTGACGTGAGTCTTCAGGCTCCAAGACAAGAGAAACCGAGATATTCCTGCCACAGGGTATTAGGAAAATGTTGCAGATAAAAAAAGATCCAGAGTGGTTGTACAGCACTGACCTCTACAAAGTGCATGTCAGGGTGGCTTGGTCTTTAAAAAGACAAGAATCCTCCATAGCTTAGCTGAAAGTTGGTGTTTTGTTCCAGCCAGCACATTCAAAGTTGCAAAACAAGTAATTAAATCTGAATAGTTTCAATGTTCAACAGATACTATTCCTTCTGGAATTCACTTCTACATGGTGTTCTATCACAAACAACACCCTTACTTGGCTACAGCGATTTCCGCTGTGGAGAAACACAGACATCACAACTGATTTGGTTTTTTTTCTAACAGCAGTCATTAATGTGCTATTTCTAATGCAAAACCATGGTAAGCTTTCAGAAATAACAAAGATAACGCAGTGTGGAGTTCCACTAAATTAAGCATTTTGTGGCTATAAATTGCAGGAGACCATTCACTAATGATTCTATTTCTGGGTCACCAGGTTGCATTAAACTAAATCAAAGAGGAAATTTTACCAAGCACTATAATCCAAGCTTCCTGTGTGCAATTAAGCACTCAATATATTAATAGAACATCGAGCCAGGAAGCACGCAAGAAAAACATGCTTTTTTTTTTTTAATACCATGGTTTTAATAAAATTTTCTTCAAATAACTTAAAACTGTGGAGCATGAGGGGAGTGAAACATTTCCTGTATTTCACAATTTGCTTTAGCAGGCGTACATGAAATGATTTTATCAGACCACAAATGCAAGAGCAATGTCTTTGCTTCAGCTTTAAATAGGTCTTTTTTTGTTTCAATTAAAAAAACCCCACTGTTGGACTGTAAGATAACATTTTCTCTTCTCCATTCAGGATTTTTTTTCTTTCACAAAGTCTTCTCTTTCAAATCAGACAAAATAGATAGTATTTGCTTGCTGTAATTAAACATACTGGTAGTTTCTATTTAATGCTTCAAACTATTACATCTAGTAAAAGATTTTCTTATTGTCTTGTGGCGCAGTTATTCTGTGAGTGTCACTGATTTTATCATTTCTTCTTCACTGCTTGTCCAGTGATATTTTAGGTCTTATCAAGACTGAAGCAACGTGTGCTCCAGTTGTACATTGTCAATATAGAAAATCATGTAGCTACTTATGAGAGAATGTTTCTTGAGGATTAATTACTGTTTTGACAAACGTTTAGAGAATGGAAAACTCTGCATTTAGTGGCTAAAGCAACATTTTTGCTCAGTACCTTAATCTACATAATGGAGCATATAGGGCCTTAGTAAAAGGTTTGGGTTTTGTGGATTTTGTTGTTGTTGTTCAACTTCTTACCAATAGCTACAAAAATGAACTTGAGTAATAACTGAGTTTTATTTGTACACCACAGCTTTCATCCAGGAATCTGGAAAACTTTTTAAAGGTACATAGATACTGTTCTCTTTTCTACACAGCTTACAGCAACCCATGCCCAAGTCAGATACCTAATACGGAATGAAACGGGATATAAGCTGGGAAATTCCTAACTTGGAGTCAACCACTTTACTTAGCTATCTGCCGCCTCCCCTCACAGCTGTGCTCTCAAAAGGCACTACCAGGAATATTAAAGTTTTTACTGCACAAAGTATGTGGCTAAACTTGTGCACCAGGAAAGATACTGTACAGATACTTTAAGTCATGCATGAATACCAGATATCATTTCTGCAAGAGAAAAAATATTTCCAAGTCATGAAATCACACCAAAATACTTTTCTGAGCAATGTTTCCAGCAGGTTCTCTTTATCTGTGCTGATATCATGAATGTGAAACTCAGTATTATTAAAAGGCATTGAATCATTATCGCTACTTGATTAGTCAAACCCTAGTAAAAAAGGTAACATGTTTGAAACGTGATACTGATTTACAAACATAGTACTTCAGGGAAGTAGGAATTTGTCCTGTTTTCAGTTGTCCCTAAAGGAAGATACAGTCTCATTGTTACCTTAGTGAAGGCTCGGTAGCACAAACCACACAGTTCCACCAGGTAGGCCAGGGTGAAGACAGCATTCTGAATTACAAAGCTTAGTAATTTTGAAAAAGGCTCCAGAAGACTCTGCAATAGCACAATTTAGAGAAATCAATAACTGGTTGCTCAGCAAAACAAAAAGCATTCCGACTCTGGAATGCCTGAATGGAAGAGCACTATTTTTAGCTCAGAGGCCATCTTGCTGGGATTTACACTGTTTCGGTCAAATGGCTATTCCATCTAGCATTTGCCTTCACGCTTGTATGAGAAATTAGAAGCAAAATATTAGAAAATAGTTTCACCTCTAACATAGTACTTATGAGATATAAGAGATTCTGTAGTGTTTATGCAGGAAAATCTCACCGACCTCAGAGGAATAGTACAGCAGAACTTCCTCAGAAGTTCATTATTTTTTCTCTTTTTTTTTCTTTTCTTTTTTCTTTTTTTTTTTCTTTTCTTTTTTCTTTTTTTTTTTTTTTTTAAAGAGAATGGCGAGGGGGGTGGGAAAGAGAACATCAAATCTTTAAGAAGATACACATTCACACCCACACATGAATGTAATCCCACCCACACTTTACTGTAACCTAGATTCCAAAGCTTTTATCATTCTCCAAAGAGTACTGGACTGCACAATTTTATGCTTACATATAATACTTTCCTAGCTAGAGGATAAGAACACATTCATAGAATACCGCAGGCTGGCTGAATCTGAGGCAACAGAGTTTTGTATTCTTGGAACTTACCCTGGTGGCACTCGTGGTAGGTATCTTCAGCAAGCAAATCATGATTCTTAAACTAGAATCTAAAGAACACTGTGAACATATTTGAAGGCAGAAAAGAAAAAAAAAAAAACCAACAAAAAAACAGAGTTAGTACCGTTCTGTGCACATGTCTTGCTTTTAGCCAAAATGCTGGTTCTCTCAAATGCAGTATTCTAATCTAACAAAGATAGGGCATGGTAAGCGTAGAGGAAAAAAGCCAACAAAGACGTGAAGAGTACTCAGATCAGAGTTGTTATTGTTACCCATACAAAATATAATTAAGGAAATGGATCAGAGATACAATAAATCCAGTCCTCTGGAAACATTAGTTGAATCATTAGTTGAATTTACAACAATCCATTTGATTTCTTATCAACAGCTTCCCTGTTGTTTCAGAACATCCCAAGCAATGGCAGTATAGCTCGTTTCTATACATCTTACCTTAAGTGGCAAAACACAGGGGAGTTTAGTAAGGAAGGTCTGAAACTGATTACTAATTGTGGTCCAGAGGTTGCTGGGCGAATCCATGGGCAAGGCTTCCATAAAGGTAGCAATATTTTCCAAACAGCGTAGCATTGCACCCCCTGCTGGTAAATTCTTTTTGTTGTTTAAACCCTGGGAAACAAAAGAGACACATGCAGAAATGGTCCCTTGAGTAGTACTTGGAAATGCCGAGGTTATTTTTTAGAGACCAAATACTACTTACCTCATCCATAATGCTAATGATAAAATTTTGTGCAGGGAATTTGAACTGTGCATGTGACAGCTAGGTCTAGTTCAGTTCCTAAAGAACTGACCAAAAGATTTCAAGCCAAAATGTTACAAGCAGGGCTCTTATTCATGCTTAGACTGTCACAGCAATAAAAAATGCAGAACTTGAAGTATTCACTAGTGGATTTCCCATGTTATCCTTTGGACAATTTTAAACAAGCTATGCTCATTAATGTTCAGTAGGCTATGTATGCTTTTTTGGGTTGTGTACTAAGGCCAGGAATGGAGAGACATAAGCAGTTTTAAAGTGATGTCGAAGTCTTTGTCTGAAGCAACTGCTGCACCCTTGGAAGAGCAAGTGACTAGTGCCAGCGGGAGGGTAGCAGTTATGGCAGGAACAAGCTGAGTGCACAGAAGGCAGTCACTGCAAGGCAGGCAAGAAATCTTTGGACTACTCGGGGAAACTGCCGTCAGATACAGAGGAGGGGGAGAACTGAGATGTTCCTGAAAACAAGAAATAGTGCTGGGGGAAGGGATGGCCCACACTACCAATGTATAGGAAAGCTCCAGGAACAGGACTGAGAGGAAAACAAACAAACAAACAAACAAAACAAACAAAAAACCCCACAAACAAAATAAACCAAAAAAACCAAACCCAAAATGGTGAGGACAGCCTAATCCTGCTTCCAGGAAGGACAAAACAAAAATTCATATTGCATCTGGTGATGTAAGTTTGCACTCTTAATGAATGAGGAAAACGCTAATAAAACTAGCACCGTTAACAGAGCTGAATGCCAACATACCTCTAACAGCTGGCTCAGAGCGGCGATGGAACTCAGCTCACTGAAATCCATAAGAGACATGGCCAAGGTCCGTAAAAAACTTCCATCTGAAATTCAAATGACATTTTTGCACTGGCTGTCCACATAGAGATAACTGAAAGGGTGAGAAATGCACTCAGGTACCACACACGTTACCTTTAATATTGCTCTGGAAGAGCTGGGGGAAAATGCCATTGGGAGCCAGCTGATGGAACACACAACGGAGGAACTGCTTGGCCACACCTGCAGCATTTCCAGGGATCATCATGCTGAAATGAAAGGAAGAAAAGCAAGAAGAAAGAAATTGCATTGCAGATTAAACACTTCTCAAAGCTGACTACACAGAGAAAATAAAGATGATCATATTCCTTTAAATTAAGGAAGTGCTCAGCTATGAGTGAGACAGTCAAAAGCAGAAATGTCCTCATCCCAAAGAACAGTTCAGCATGTTGATTTTATGACTTAAGCTCGACTATGCACAGCTGAAGAAGTTATGTACGCATACCTAAAGTATGTAAGTCTCGATAAATAGTTGCATATTTCCTGATTCTTCATATAAAATTGAGTCATCTGTGTTTGAAATATAATCCTGCTGTCACCTTGTGTATTTCAGTGATACAGGATGAAGTTCTTGGCTTTACCATAATGAACAACAGGTAAACACACACATTATAATATTAATTTGCCTCTTGCAGGTCCCTTCCAGAGATGAAGTACTTCCTAACCACTCATAAAACGAACGGTTTCATTTAAAAAGCTAAAGTACTATCTATTTACTCATAAACTGCACACCTTAACATATTTTCAGCTTCTCAAAATTAATTTATCCAATTCAGCCTCTGATTTACATAATGAGACATCACTACCAGGGCTTCTCCATGGCCAAGGATGAGTCACTTGACTGAAAGTATGGAGACAGTTTATCAAGACAAATAATGAACACAGAACAAGCTAGAAAAAGCTGCACTGAAATTGTGGAAACTAGAAGGCATCTTTAAATTATGTCTGAATCTGAGTTTTTTCAAGTTCAACACATAAGAATATGGGTTCCTGTTCATTTTCATAACATACGAGATATTTGAAACAAGTGGGAAAGGACAGGCTTTTTGTGTTGCTCACAAAACTTAAATAATTTTTTAAAAAGTTAAATTTAGTTCATTTCAGGGCCATGGAAGATGATGCTTTAGATTAATTGTTTCATTTTGATTAAGGTATCCTTTGCTACCATACCTTTCTGCTTGATTAGAAAAACTGGTACTTGATGCCAACCTGGAATAAAAATAATAAAAAAATAAGTGAAGCTCATAAGCTTTTTTTGTGCTTTAACTAAGCCAATAAAGTATCATTTTTTAAAAATAATAAACAATAAATTCAAAGAACATTTAAAATGTCACCAGAAAGGTCTTCTGAAGAGCACATAAATTCAGTGAAATCATGTTTGCACAACAGAGAAACTCTATTCAGTCTCAGAAATATTTAGCAGCTCTAGAGAAAATTCTACTTGCCTCCCTGTAGTACCATGAAGATAATGATGTAACGCTATTGCCTTACATGCACATCATAGATAATTACTAACCTAGAGGGATCTGGAGAAAAAAAAGTTTGCCAGAAGCTGCCTACTGACTAAATTGTTTTTTATTAATGCTAAACCAAAATTCTCTACTTGGCAGTCTCAAGTCAGGCTTCTAGTTCCAGATATTGACACCTGAATAACTGGCCTAATTTCAGAAACACTAAGTAGCTACAAGCTTTCACAAAGTAAGATGAGAAATACCACATTCTCAAAAATCAGGTCATTTATTTTTGTATCTAAATATAGACTTTAAAGCCAAATAGGGGCATTCAGTGATGAAAATACTGAACACAATCTTAAAGCAAAATCATACCTTTCCATACCCAGGGCATGTAAACAAACAGCGTCAGGGTTTATAATATCAAAGCAACACACTTTTAATACTAAAAGCAATTATAAAGATGTACACTAGGAGCATCTCTTACATACAAAATACCATGCAATTTTTACTTCAATCTGCTGCATATCAGTATTTCAGCTGGTATAAACTGATATGTCTAAATGGAAAATTCAGAGAGCTACGCTAATTTACATCTGCTGATGATCTGGCCTTCAAGACTTATCTTTGATTCACAATCCTTTCAGGCTGGATTTAACTGTTGCTCAATCCTGTTGTCAGCTCTCTTCTGAAGAGTTTGTCTCTAGTCACCACTGCAAAATCCAAAAAGGACCCTAAGGCAGCTCAGTCGAATGCATCAGTGTAAACCAAAATGGGCAGTGATTTTCATTAATGAAGGATGACAAGATGGGGACACAGCATACTTTCAACAGCGCAATAATGTCAGGCTGGATGGTGCAGGGGACTGAAGATTGTATTCTCTTCAGTTGTCCCTGCATAAGTCAGAAAGACTCTAATCAGTCCCTGACTCCACTGATGTCAAGAGGAGTCCACACTAAAACTCAAGATGTTAATTCTGGTGTGCAAAGCTAATTCTGGGTGAAAACGGGTCTGAAGCTACAAGCAATACAGACCCTGGTTCTGGAATAACCGTAGCATCTGCTTACATGAAAGCACATGTGGATTTCTGCAGAATACAATGAGACTAATCACATGGCCTACAGACATGATACTTGTTTTCAAAAATCTACTAAAGTATACAAATACAACAGCATAATATATTTTTTCTAAAAGAAGTCAAAGTCCTGCGCAAAGTTGTTCTCTCCTTTCGAATGCAAGTGGGTTTTTATGATAAACAAAACTTTTGCTTTCTACCTTTGAAAAAACTTCAGGAGACGTGAACACTTGAGAACATCTGAAACTTTTTGACATTTACATCTTGTACGTATTTATCATTACTACTCTAAATATTTTGTTGCTCAAAGGCCATGAACCCTCATCATTACCTCCACTTCGCAAGCCACAAAGCAGAACAGTAAAGGGACAGTAGACAGTAACTGGATGTGCTCAAATTTGTAGATGTTAAGAACAGAAGTTAAGCTTTTCAAAGCTCCTCACTAACTCAAGCGCCTAAATGCCATTTTCAAACAGGGCTTTGATACTTGGAAAGCTAAATCTCACTAGACATCAGTGAAATAAAAATCAACAAGTCACAAATCTTGATTCAGGAGCTAGGTCATAAGGTTAAGTGCACGCCAGAGTCTTATAAACATGTCAATCTCTAATTGTCTATAACTCAAAGCCAGAACTTTTTCTCTTCTGAAAATCACAACAGATGCCTATCTACACCTGTGGGTACTCAAATAATTTTAGAAAATCTTTATGTATATTGTTTAGGTATTCTGAAAGATCCTGCATTTCCTAACTCCTTGTTTCCTCTTCCAAGTATGAAAGTAGTAGTTCTTTTTCTAAAAATAAAAATGCAAGAAATCTAATTCACTCTCACCTGTCCTCTTAAATGGGTATTTGGAGGTAATGATATGGCACTGCTTGATGAAAGACAGTGACAGGTTATATACACGAGGCAACTAAATGCCTCTCTGCTTATATATGCTACTTATTTTGCACGTATTCAAAATAATTCCTTTGTGGGGAGTCTCTTACTGGACTTAGAATGTGCAAGAAGTGACAGTCAGGAGGAACAACAGAGGACATTTACTAGGAATACCCCGATTGCATGCTATCTGCTGCTCTAAAACAATCGTCTCACTCCAAAGATACAGCATTTCCTCCTCAAAGCACAGAAAAAGGTAGCCCATTTGGCCCTCATCCCTTGCTAATTTATTTTCAAAATTATTTACTCTGTATAAATACCGCTGTATTTACAAGAATCACACAGAATGGATAGCATCTGTCTAGATTAGAAACTTTGCCTCCATCAGAGTTCATTAGCAGTGACAGCAGGGAACTGCAGCCTTGCAATTAATGGAAATGGAGGCCTCAAATAGCTGCTGCGTTTAAATGGAATTGGGAGGGAGTGGAAAGGAAGGGCTGTGAAGAGCCATGCCCCTGCAGAAACCATAGCCAAGCGATTTTCATTTCAGTCACTGAAAAGAAGATGGAAAAGGAGAGCTGTGCATCATTTCTGCACTTCTAGTGCTGTTCAGAAGTTTATTCCAAAACACCCCCAAACGCATCCCTCCCACCTCTTGGGCGGGAAGTTGTGGAAGTGGCAGAGGCAGCAATGACCAATAATGCAATAGCAATGGTGCACTTCAGTTATCCCACGCGCGCTGGGTAGAAGTCACAAGAGAAAAATAATAGACACCAAATGTTTCAGACCTCATCAGAGACAATGTCATGCAGGAGTTAGTTAGGAAGCCCTCATAAGGAGATGCAACCCTTTACTTAGTCTTAATTAGCATACAAAATATGGTTGAAAAGCCTGAAGAGCTTCAGGTATGCTAATGAATACTCAGGAGTCAACAGTCCTCCAGGAGCAACAAAATTCAGAAAAGCTGACCGCATTTGTGCATAACTTCTAAAGCAGGAACTATATAAAAGTGAAAAATTCCATCAAAGCAGCAAAAAGGGGTATCCAAGAGAATTCAGTCTTTATAAGAAGCGCAGAAGCTGTTTAAGAACACCAGGAGCCCAGGGCCAAGGTACCCCAGTTGTTAAGACTTCAAGAGAGCAGAAAGAAGGAAAGGTGAGGGAGGTTATTAGAAAAAGGAAGGCTTCTTTCGAAAAGTTGAAATCACGTCTCAAATGAAAGCAGAGAAGAGCATAAATTCTGACAAATCCAATTTAAAAACCACAAGAAGGCAGCCCAAAAAACTGTTCAAGGAGCAACTAGCAGTAGGAATAAAAGCTAAGAGTAAATTTTTCTTCAAAAAAAACAGGATCAAGAAGCACACCAGAGAGTATGCTGCATTGATTGCTGTTCAGGTAATAAAGAGGGCACTCGAGGAAGAGAAGGGTACTGCAGAAAAACTGAGTTAATCTTTTACATCACTGCTTGCAGTGGGACAAGCTGGGGAGACTCCTGACCTGGAACCTCCCTTTGGAGGGTGGAAGGGGAGGACATCAAAGGAGCTGCCCAAAATTGAAGTGACAGTCGAAGAAGTTACATAAGAAATTTATGAAATGATGAGTAACAAAGAAGCAGACAGAACACTTAAGAGTTCTGAAATACATAACTTCGTATAGTGAAGTTTATGTAAACCCAATTCCAGGCACAAAATTCTTTCGATCCCATGGGACAGAGGAAAGTCCTGCATTTACCTTCCTACAGACTGCATGATGTCCAGCAGCAGAGGGGCAGCCAAGTCTGGACTAAGGTGAATGAAGGTCGAGAGCACAACTATGGCCAGGCCTAGTGTTTCCTCATCATATTCTTCAAGAATAGCCCCACAGTCATGGCACCTGCAAAGAACAGTTTTAAAAACCAGCATTAACAAATCTAAAACAAAGTATTACTACATATATGAAAAAAAATGTGTCTTTTTAAAAGTACCATTATTTAGTATATTCTATTCAAAACGTAGTTAGAAAGATAATGTAATGTGATCTCTCTATAATTAGTAACAGTCTATGGCTTTCAAACATTAATAAAGCTTCTCACTAGAAAGAAGTGAAGAACTGGCTGTTTCTTCACTGACAAATGAGAGAGGGCCACAGGGCAGCCCTTGATTTGGGTCCTTCATTAGTAGGAATAAATTGCTAGCCATTTGCCTCACTGTAGTGGACTGCATCGGTTTGCACTACCCAAGAGAAATCTGCAGCAGTGAAGACGAGCCCTCAGCAATGTGAACACCAGCCAGCTCATGTGAACTGGGCTCAGGTGAGGGCTCAAGTCCCTGGCACTCTTCTGTTTAGCAGCCTGGACACAAACAGTGATGCTCGTAGATGATCTTAAAGAGATGGAACAATTTCACATTGTCCTTCCTGTCAGTCATGAATTATAAATAACAAATTATACAATTAGGAAACAATGACCTGATTGGTTCCCATAGCAGTTATAGCTATAAAGAAAGAAATCAAAGGACCTCTCAGGCACACAGAACCTTAGATTTTAGAGAAGTCTCCTTCCCCAGGGCAGATTTGCTGCTGAGTCACTTATCCTTCCTGAAATGCTCAAAGACAACTGATGAAGTTCTGAAAGGGCTCCATAACGTCTAATTATAAAGGGGATGTCAAATTTAGGAGAGATGAGACAGGCTTTCACAGCCTATGAAAAAGGCAAGCCAACATGGGGAAACTGGCTTATCTCAGCCCAGTGGGAAGGCTTGCTTAATTTCATCAATCAGTTGCTAATGACTCCAACAGATTGTGATATTTTAACTTAATGGAATTGTACAGGCAATTTTCTTGCCTTTGTTACTTAACAGAAAGAAAATATGCCAACAAAGTCAGGAAAGTCAAGCTCAGCTGGTCTGTATGTTAATAGCTGGTACTAGAACTTTGGGGAAATGGCCAAAGGAAGTGCCAAAGAGAAGCCTAACTTTTGGGATGCTTCACTTTGTCACGCAATAAGGTCCACTTCCAGTCACAGCCTGCAGAATGGCCCTGTCTTTCTCCAGTAATCATCCTTGCATATCTGCCTACTGGACTGAGTGCAGGAGCACAAGCAAGAACTTACAGATTCTCTTCCCAATTTTTGACCAAATCAGTGCACGGCTCCCTGCTGACTGCTTTACTTCTCCATTAAAAAGTGTACACTTATGTTTAACACTTCCTTTAGAGGTATTTTAACCAACTAATTAAGGTTTGCAGAAGCTTTCAGGATGGGTGAGTATCAGCTTTAAAAATGCTATGTTGATTACACATGATTACACACCAACAGTTAACCTATTTGAACAGAAACCCAAAGGAATTTTAAAAAAGAGCTTTTGATTTTTCCTATGGTGAAAGTGGTTTCCGATGGATCACAAGGAACCCTTGACTTAAAATAGGATGGAAAGTGCTTCCCCTGCCCTCTGTGCACACTCAATAGCCTGAGTCATCATTTTGGCTGTGCAAACTCATGCAGGTCCTACCGAACTAAAAGCACATCTTGCTGACAATGTTTGGAAAATGTTTACCTTGGAGTAAAAAAAAGTGATTGGAAAACTTAGCATAGAGATAACTGATAGAACAAACTTTATATTTCCATAAAGTATATCCATACTTTACTTGATCTACTTGAAGTTCGACTAGTTCTTTGAAAGGAACAGAAAAAGAACTTACTTGTCAGTCATCAGAGTGGGCTGGTCATCAGCAAATTCTTCTGGTGCAGGTACAAACATACTGACTATACTGGGTGCTGACAGCAAGCTAGATTTTGTGGCTCCTTAAGGCAATTAGGGGGAAAAAATAAAAACAAAAAAAAAGGAAAGAAAATCACTGAACAGAAATCCAAACTGCTTGAAAAGATAACAAAGAACAAAAATTCCAGGAAGACAGATGGAATTGTACCAACTCATTTTTTAGGGAGAGAAGATGATGCTACAGCTCCTGTGAGAATGGAGAGCAGATCTGCAGTGCTCCCCCATAATTCTGGAGAATTACCTTCCCATAGTTCTCAATGATATGAAGAAGGAACTAAGTTCCTATGTCTCAAGACCACGTTATCAATCTATTCATACCATCCCTAACAGAGGAGACAAATCAGGAAAGGACAGCTACAAGAAATAATTCATAAGGAGTTGAGAAACATTGAGAACATTGGAGGGCTGATGATTAGAAATGCTTTCCATTAGAAGTCTTCACAAGCATCTTTATTCTCTGAAGCTTAGTTGTTCAACTGGGGGTATGGCCACTGTCGTCACACCAACATATCGGTTTCCCTTTGCCTTTGGCATTTGTTGTGCACCTAATTTCTGATAGATGATTGTTTTACTAGGAAAAGTTATGTGCAATGGAAGATTCATACTCTGGGCTTCTCAGAGACCTGCTTTCCAGAATTAGAGCAATATAAAGTAGTCTGCAATCTAACATCTCTCCAGTTTGGTGAGATGGTCCTCCCTTGGTCCCTTTGTTTTCAGACAACAGCAATTGCAGAAAAAAAAAAAAAAACATACAGAAGAGGCAACTCTCCAGCTAGTCTGGTGGCTAAGAAAACCTCAAGAAGAATAATCAGACTCATTCGTGAGCCATCAGAAACTTGGATCAATGCTACTGTGATATACAAGCTATGTCATTCATCTGAGATGCCTTGTGATACTCATTTAAATATTGTTAGCAGTTTCATTTTCCAGATCACTCAAGACAGAAAGATAGATTCAATACTTAAAGAAAAATATCTCCTTTGGTTGCCACATGTAGCTGACAAGATAGAAAATTATTCCTGTTCCTATACAGTTCAGCTCCCATAACGAATCCAGGGAGCTCAGCTGGTAGATACTATCATTATGTATATAAGCTGTACCCAAGGGCATCTCATTCTAAAGATCAATTTATGAAAAGCTCATTCTAAAAACCAATTTTTAGAAGAGTACCAATGCTCCTTTGATGCCAACTGAAGTTCAAATTAAGTAATCCATTATTGACTTTCTTGCTGGTTGTTTCAATCTGCGGATTCAGATTTAATGTTAACATTAGCCTGTTCTGATAATATTTATGGAAAGAGGAGGAAGTTTCTCCACCTAAGTGAGGTTCAGATGGAATTTCTGATGAGATAATCCCAGTACTGCAGAAGAATCAAATTTAACATCAGCTCTCAATATAAATAATCAAATAATCTAAGAAGCTCCCACAATTTCCAAATTCAAAATCCGTGGAGTGATGAGGGCTTATTACATCAGAATAATCAGGTTTTAAACAACCATTTTACTAAGTATGGAAGGAAATATTTCTTTTACATACAGAGTTCAGTATTCCTAACTGTCCCCTGAGATTTTGTTGGATATGAGTAGATACTCCAGGAAGTCCAGAATACTCTTCAGTAATGTAGGATACCATCCAGAATGCAAGGAATAGGAGTAGATTTTCACATATTTCTAGCCAGTTTTTCCCTCACCCTCACAAATGAACAAAAATCCCTCTACCATGACTTTGGAATTTTACTGTCACATTCTCTAGTTCTAAGTCCCCTTGCAGTACACAAATGCTAAAAGCTGTCATAATGCAGGTTACAATGTTGGAATGAAATGTGTTGTATAATAATTTTTCTATAACCTACAATCTGCAGGACAGTTGAGGGCTTAAATACAGCTGAATGGAAGATACAGTTCAGCACCATTTGGTACTAACCAAAAAACCTTCCTGGCAGCTTTAGGAAAGAGATCAGGTCAAATGGGGACTGAACTTACCCCTGATTCTTAGTGGTGGTCCCTCCAGGTCAGGGTTTAGGCAAACAGGAACATTGCACAGCCGCTTTCCATGCTGTATCTGCTCTGTGAATAAAAACAGAACTTCATTCTCCAGAACTATGAATCCAGCATCTGTCACCAGCACCACACATCTTAAACCGTTAAGACAAGAGAAAGACAAATGCACCAGCTATTGAAAAAAACAGAGAGAAAAATTAATTTTTTAATCATAGAAAGAGAAATATTAGAGAAAGACAAATGCAAGATTAAACAAGCATTTTTTTAAGCAAAGAAAAGGCAGGGGGGGAGGGAGGAGGAAAGCAGAGGTAGAGAAAGATGAAGGAAGTCCATAACAGAAAAAGGGCATAGATAACCTAATACCAAAGAAGACATTTTAGAAAAGTAAGTGTCATTAAACAAGAAAGGAAGTATTAGCCGCAAAGATTCAACAAGTTATGGAACATATGAGTCACAAAAAAAAAAGACAGTGTTTAGAAATACCAAGAGACTAGAAGTCAGGTATAGTTTGTGCTGACAGAAGCTAGACACAAAATGATTTTCTTTAACAGACAGCAAGCTTGGGAAAAGTGTGGTTTGAAAAAAGAAATGAGAGAGACACATGCTACCTAACAACATAAAAAACCAATAAAGCATGCATGAACCAAGCACGCATCGTATACTTAAGTAGCATCAGACTATTTCCTAGTCGTTACACCTGAGTATAATAATTCTTGTGTGACATTAAAATGACAAAATAGTCACACTGAGAATTTCTTCTGAAAAAAACCCAAAGCACCTGTTTTCTGTCCAAATAATAATTTTACTTTGATGCTAGTGGTTGAAAAAGAGAATGAGAGATGCAAAGCTTTCTTGAAAAGAACATTTTACTTTGTATCTCCATGCTTGGAGGCCTTTAGCTTGAATGAATGTTGGAGGAAAAAGTCATAGATGTTGTGAAGAAAGCCAGTGGACTTGGAACAAGATTAACAAGACAGAGTTCCAAGGTGGTTTTGAGTACTGACTTGTTCCTCTTGAATACAGGCTAACTACCTCTTGCAGGATGCAAGTAGTAACTTTTGCATCTCTAAACCCCTGCCTGAGAAACTAGGTGATACCAGCTTCAATAAACAAACTTACCTGCTAATAGGACAAAAAAAACATTGTTATCATTGACAAATTCTGACCTTTATGATTTAAGGATCACATGCTGAGCATGCTACTCTGGCTGGAGTAGAAAAGATAATCCTGAACTATATCCCATACCTTTAGCCATTCTTCAGCTACAAGATTCAGTTTGATGGAACTTGACACTGAAGACTGAATTAAGCAAAAGTTTTAACTCAACTGTCCACAACTGGTGGCAAGACATTCATTCAGCATCCTAAGTTCATATAACATTTTAAGCCTTCCTTTCTCTGGATGCATCTGGATCTGCTGATAAGTTCTTAAGAAGCATGATTCCATAATGTCACTAACATCAAGATGGGCATTTATGATAAACTAGAATGAATGAATTGTTTAGCAACATCTGCTATGAATTTGGTCATAACCAAAAATCTTTTAGAGATGAAGAAACAAAATAAAACACTTAAGTAATGATGAAATTATGTGCTTAATTCAGTTTTCATCACTTTGCATTCATCACAAGTCAGTGAGTGAACAGAAACTTCAGGTGTTCAGCATAAGCTGGCAGAAACTTCTCTAAAGAGAAACAAAACTGGACAGTATAAGGCAGAACTCCTTGGTGTACCAACACCATTGTAAACATACATGCAAATAAATGATTCCATGCACCAGGGATAAAATCCTATAGCTGCTGAAATCAACAGTCATACTTCCATGTCTCAATGAGGCCAGGAAATAATCCAAGTAATATGCAAAATTGTAGGGACACCACTGTTTCAGAGGGACTACCTCCCAACTACGTAACTATTCCCATTCATACCAGGTGAGAATCTGCTACTCACTATAAAGTTTCACTTTAGACTTGAGACTAATTACTTATCTGCAATGGTAGAATAGAAATACTTTTTTTAATGGATTGATATGGAAAGTAATTGGTTTAGGAAATAAAAATAAAGAACAATAAATGCAGCTCACCAGTATCCCAAGTGCTGATATTGTGGGGAGCACTAGACTGGTGTTCCAGCTGCCTCTTCATTAGCTGGTTCATTGTCAGAGCTCCCAAAGAGCCTCTTTTCATTTGTCTGAACTGAGCTGCAAGTCAGAAATGCAAAAGGATTTCAGGAGCTCAGACAACATGTAAAACTACTCTTATTTCCTGATCTTACAAGCCAGCATGAGATAAACACTGAAAGGGCAATCCTTGCTCTAAGGATCTTGCTCAAGTCAATATGCACTTTTCACACAACTACACGTGGTACAATTCTGGCCCCAATGACATCAGTCATAAATGACTTGGATTCAGGATCTCACCCGTTGTGTCAACTGTCAGTGCCTTTTTGTCTCCAAATATCACGAAAGCTCTTCAAAATACTTGGTATCTGTGAATTGTAAGGTACTACCCCAAAATTCCCACACTGACAGGTGATAAATGTATACTTGAATCTCACTCACATACAATGGTCCAAAGAGGGAAGCTTGGTCTCCTCCCAGCAAAGTACAGCTCTGTCCATGCTCACCTCAGGAAAGCAAATTTACTGCCTGTGCACCACCAGCACCTGTCACGAGTGACACAACCTGAACAGGCCTCCTAAATACCCACCACTCAGGCATAGCACCTGCACATGCTTCTGAAGCACAAAGCCACTTAGGGTCCCTTTTGCAACTTCACTGCATTCTTCTGACATGGGGCCATCAAGCAACAGGCATTCTATTTTGCCTCACCTGACTATTTAGAATACTTCTTTAAATGGATATTACTGGTTGCTTTAAAAGATGTGTCTCACTGGCTTACACACACAAACACACAAAATTTGTGCATTTATAATTTAAGATTTTTTTGATCATGTATTCTCTCAGTGCTTAAATGGAGGGAGAAACAGATCATATACAACTCCTGACTCTATTACTTTTTTCTCCATTCATAAGAAAATTCAAATTGAACGACCACGATACATTCACTTTGACAGTTGAGTCTGAGCAACGTATTTCCACCACTGAAATCAAAATCATTCTTCACAGTATGAAAACAGAGTTTTAAGGTTCTGCTTGAACAGGTTGTGTAGGGCTGCTGGAACCCACCTCCATGCAGGAAATCTTTTAAAATGATGCCTGAAGTATATGCTTAAGTGCTTTCCTCAACAGGGCCTTAAAGCAAGGGCAACAAAGCAAAATCTTCTCATAATGATTATTTTCATCTGCAAATATATTCAATGTAATTAAAAAGAGTATTAACATAATATCAGCTAGCTAAGCTCTGAAAATAAATCAGGCATTTCATAGATAACAGATAAACTCCAACTTCCAGAAAGCTCAGAGGGGTTGAGTACCTTCTTCCAAACTTGCTCTACTCAGTTTCTATCTGAGTGTTTCAAATTCAGGGAAAGCAGAGTACTCCCCAACAAAACAAACAGAGGCCCTGAGCAATAATAAACACAAGCATAACTTCAGTGGGAATCTGCACACTGAAATTATTTTATTAGATTAAGTATTTTAAGTGTTGCCTCATTATATCCTTTCAATGTATCAGAGTGCATTTAAACTCTGGTTTTGGTCCAAGTACAAATTTCTCCAGCACTGCTGCAAAGCAGTCCTTGTATAACTGAACTTCTGGAACTGAACCAGACCAAGAGACCATTCCATATTTCACTATTAAGAATTATATTGCAGCTGCCTTTCACAGCAAATTAGGAGAAAAATAGAATTTCCATCGTTTCCAGGGCAAGGATTTTAAATAGATGCTTTATCACTTTATCAAGCATAGAATTTCCTGATGAAAGAACAGCAATTAACATTAGAAGTGACAAGACTGCTTGGAGTGCAGATGACTGTCAAAATATAGAAAATTATCTCTTTGAATTTTCTTAACAGCTTTTGCGATTGTAATTAAAAAAATTTCATGCATATTTCACATAATCAGGCTATTGTTGAGCAGGTTTGGATTTCCAGGGTTATTTACCTGATTTCTCAAGGACAGCCATGATTTCAAATATTGATAAGTTAAGGAAAAAAAAAAATCTAAATAACAAAAAACCCAGAGAGCTGCCAGCTTTTGAACAGTGTTGGAGCCAGGCTGATTGCTGTGGACCAGCACATGAGTTTTCATGCCTACGACTGACTACTGGCAGAGGGAGGGAAGTTTTCCATGATCGGATTTTCTACAGGAATCCCAACAATCATGAGAAGATCAGTGACATTCATATAGTAGCTGGTGAGCCTTTCATATGCTATGGTCTGGTCAATCATCCTTCCATTGCTGTGGAATTCTCTACTCGAGAAGTCCAAAGGCAAAATCTTCCTATGACATTTATGCTTTCTGTAGCCACGCACTGACCATACAAGTAACGTTACTTCTGTTTGTGCTACAGAAGTGCCTTGTGCTCACAGTCCTGATCAGGGCTTATTATGCGAAGGACTGTAAAGACACACAGTAGAACGTCAAAGATATTTCCGTCTAAATGGACAAGAGACACGAGGGAAGCATTCATATCCCTTTTTGCAGTTGGAAACTGAGGCACACAGGAAGAGAAAAGGAATATTTACAAAGGAATATAGGCTCACTATCATATAGATACTACTCCAGATTTCATATACTGGAATTTACAGGAACACCTAGCACTCAGTGAAACCAGAGAGAGATAGGTCTTTACTGGCACCTCTTTAGATGCTTTAATCAGTGACATCTGTATCATTAGGTGTCCAACAAAGGTACTCTGACTACAATGATGTGTGTGACATGAAACACTTGTGGTAAAACCGGAGAGAAAACCTCTAATTTGCAGTACTCATCCAGCAAGTCTAAAATAACCTCTTCCTCTAACAGGCCAGACGCCCCTTCCAATCTGAATTTCAGAAATTAAAATTTAACTTTTCTACAGCAATCTGAAATTGCCGTTCAGCAAGACAGTTGAGCTGATCTAAGAACTCACTGCTGGCAAAGCAGTTCATCATTCCCCCCCCCCCCTCTTTTCTACTAGTCAGAGTCCTGCTTCATCAACCTTCAGGTGTGTTTTTTAACATTACCTAGATGGACACGCCATTCTCCATTTTGTTAGTATTTGCTTTCCTTTGAAACGGGTATGGGAGCCTCAGATAAACAGTTACCGCATTTCAGTGAGCCACTGAGGAAGTGGTTATTTCAAGGCATTTTACAAAAATTGCAAGAGATTTTTTTTCCTAAGGAACAGCAAGAAATGCACTGAAGAGCATAGTAACAGCCCTTTGTTGCTCTCATCCTCTGCTTCTCTGCACTGACAGTTGACAAAACTTTCTCTCACTGGAAAACAAACATTCAGCCCTAGTGAAATCCTGCTTTTAGCTGCTACCTACTCTAATTCAAGAAAACCACATTTGTCAAATTTGCCATGTCAAAACAGAGAATCTTACAGCCACTAACTGCTAAAACCCCACTGACCATCAGAGATTTAACAGATCTAATGACATCCAACACAGCTGTACTTCACTTCCAAGAATCAATGAAACTCAGGGGAAGGCCATTTACCATACATGATATGCATCCGACGCACAAATACAGCAACTTGGATTTAATCCTCAAACCTTACTTGATATGGAAGAGTGACTACTTGTCTCCGGGACACCTGCTTCAAGGGTTGGTGCAGATGATGACTCTCTTGGCATTTCCAGCGTTGAAAGTCCTTTGGCAGCAGGATCTGCATGTGAAAATTGTGCTTAAACTCTCAGTATTTAGAATCAATAAATATTTTCCATCCATTTTGTCCCTGGATGCCTTTTTCACATCTTTTCCGTCATCCATTCACCATCTGCCATTCCCAGCAGTTTTAAAAGCATCCAGTGTGTGTCATAAGAATTTTTATAGAGGCCCAGGGATCTACTGTCTAAAATAACTTTTCAAAGGAGATTTCTACCTATGCTCTTTAGAGCTCAGAACTAATAAATGCACACAGAGTTTGATTTAGATCCCACTCACAGAGTGATTATCAGAACCACCAATATGGAAATAAGACAGGTACCAGTGATGTAAAGCTAGTTTAAGTGACAGCTTTTAAAAGCCTTATCTCCAACGTGTTACAAATTTTCATTCAAAAGGCTGCTGATCTAGCAATTGATCTTGAAGATTCAAAAAGTTCCAGATTCTATCATTAAAAAGGAAAATAAGCCATTAAAACTAACGGGTTTATTTTATGGTAACTTATGCTGTCAATGTCGGAAGAATAAATAAAAAAAACTTTCAAGCATTGATGGCTGGTTTTAGCATATCCTACAAAAATGAAAATGTATCTGTGCTGTAAAAAGTCTCAGGTGGGAAACTCTGTAGCCCAGCATCATGCACTTGAAGAAACCATCCATTTGAGTATTTAACTCAGAGATCAGTTATATCAGAAGCCCTTCTAAAACACATGGAAATATAATAGGCTGACAAAGCTTGAATAAGGCTTTGAAATGATAATCAGCCCATTATGGTGGTGATATTAAGCCTACTTAAATGAATTACAAGAAGTATGTTCTCAAATAAACTAATCAATAAGGCTAAACAAAACAAAACAGAAGAGATACATTGAACTACCCAAGTCACTGAATTAGTTACCTGAATTGCCTGTAATGTGAGCACTCAATGAGTCATTGTGAATGTTTTACGCTCCCCTTGGATGGCATACTTACATGCATACAACCAAATGACCATCATATATGCCATAATCCAAGGCTCCATGTGGTCTTTTAAAACTGGGACAGCCCTTCCAAGCAGTTTCAAGGATGACAGTGTTAGTTAGTTAATTTACTGCATGAAAACTGTCCCCGAGTAACGGTCAAAAAACCATTTGAGTCTAATTGCACAATTCTTGCATGACCATTCTTCTCTAGGAACCTATGTGAAAGGTTCAAAAGCACTCATCTCTCTTTTGTTTTTACAAAGTTCCAGTGGTTCTTCAGCTTACTGGAACCATAAATGAGAGGATAAGTCTGGAACATAAAGGGAACAGAATAACTATGATCACACTGAATGATTTCTCCTTGTAAAAGTGGAATATCGTAACAGGAAATTATACTATGGTTCCCTCTGAAGCAATAAAGAAAGAAGTGAGGTCAGGAACACATAAATATTCCCCATCACTTCATTGGCAACAAAGAACTGAGGCCTAAAGGATTATTTCCTTTTTTAACTAATATGTTTTAAAAGACTAGTGAAATTCTAATAACAGAAAAATCCTGAATGAAAACACCCACAGAAATTAAGAGGCAGCAGCATACAGTTTTTAAAACTGACATGTCCAACTGCAAACTAAGGAAATGGCTAAAACATACCTCATTTCCACCCAAAAAACTTAGCAACAAAACCCTGTATTAAAATAACCCGAGAAAACTTGGGATACACAGCAGTACTGTATGGCTTTTCCCATGCTTTAACTTTAACAAACACAAGCCATGTAAACTTTGTGGATACTCAATACAAAGAAGGCTAAAAAAAAAGATTTTAGTGTATAAAAACAAAATATGTAGTTGTCTGGTCCTAAATGCAAGCTGTGGTTAATTCTTAGTTCTGAAGCCTGCTTAGCTTTACACTTCATCATCCAGTCTGCTTTCCACTCCCTTATGCTTGCAGAAGAAATAAAGGTCAAAAATCACTACACACAGAAGAGCATCTTCTGTGTGTAGCATGGACATGTGTAGCATGGACTAGATCAGCAGGATAAGAGGCACAGCACCATGACAATTTTTGTGTCTCCTTCGCATAAAGAGGCCACAGAGTTGGACTCCCTAACTTGATGCCATAACCAGTATTTGTGTCACTGAGTTCCGCTCCACTTCCTTTCCAAATGGCTCCTCACACACGCACAGTACCCCTAGGGTTAGGACATTCCTTGTCAGAAACAAACACCTGAAGGCATTCAGCTAGCTCAGAGCACATCACATGCTACATATACACATCTCTCCTTGCACTGGTCTATTACTAAAACCTTTACACCATAATAAGCGTTTTGATTGGGTCAGAGATTGAGCTCACCTGCCTCCTTCTGCTCTCCCAGCTTGTCAAGGATGTTAAAGGAAATGTCCAGGTATTCTCTCTGAATAGCGCTCACAGCGATCTTCCTCTGCTTCCTCTGGCGAGGAACAATCTGAATCTTAAATTCTGACTCTTCAGTCTCCTCTTCTTGCTTCTGCTCCATGTTTTGCTCCATGTCAGACTCTATGTTGGTATCAGGTTTATCACTTTCTGTTTGGTTTTCAGAATCTTCGGGTACCTTAATAAGGACTGTCTTTACACTGGGGCTTGGAATTGCTCCACTAGGTCTAATGTCCTCCACATTGAGATCGGAGTTATCATCGAGGGACATTTCTGGAAGGGCAAATGACTTCTGCAGCAGATCCCTTTTCTGTTTCAGTGTTAGTGGGTTCCCACAGGACATGTCCTGAAGTTCTTCTGGCTTAACTAACTCTGAAGAGTCCTTTTGCTCTTTGGGAGAAGTGGAAAGGATCTCATCTATTCCCACTGAAGCATTGTTGCTCGAATCCTTAGAACTAAAGTCTTTGGAGCAATCTTCAATGCTGAACTGGACTAGGGGAGTTGTGCTGAGGCTGAGCGCAGAGACGTTGATAGGAGTTGAGGGAGATGAAGCAGCAGTTTTGCCAGAGACCTCATCATTCAGCTGGTTTGTGGTTTCTTCTTCTTCATCGCTCTCCACTATTCTAAGGGGAGGAAGTGGTTCAAAGACTAAAGAGTCACTGTCTGAAGTGGAGAGCACCGAATGCTTTTCAGGACCTGATGTTGAGTCGGAGGACAAATCTATCAGATCTAAATCTTCCTTGGGACCAGCAGGTTTAACTGGAGAGTCCACTTTCACTTCATAGGTTTCCATGCAATTTAGCCTAACTTCTGGTATGACAGGTCTTCTTGTTTCCTGGAAACTCTCTGTATGAGGAAGATTCTCTTGTGTTTCTGTATTTTCAGCTTTAGTAGAAGAATTCTGCCGAGATCGTCCATAATCACTCTGCCTGTGTATGGCGTAAGCAGCAGGGACAGGTGGTTTTTCTAAGTCACACCGGTCTATGCAGGACTTCCTGCGATGTTCATCTAATGAAAACAACAGGGAGTCTGCATTCCCTATATCAAGAGATTTTTGTTTTAGAGAGCGCAGTTTTTTTTTCTGAATGCTTTCTTCTCTCACACAGCGTAGAATACTGTCTTGTAAGGCCCCCGTCTCTCTATATTCAGCCAGCTCTATTTCACCTGATTAAAACAGAAAGAGCTAATACTACCTCAGTTGGAGACTTCTGGCAGATATGTTCATCTTTATCTCGCAATTCAACATGACTGGCATTTCAAATACAAACCCAGTATTAGTCAAAATTGTCTAGATTTTGTTTTAACCTCAGAGCCCCATTACATAGACTTTTACAATGAACAACAACAAAAAGATCCCTACTGTTTGGGTAATAGGGTTTATCTAAATTCTATCCAAATTCTACTCACCCTGGACAGATGTACCCTGAAGACAGACTGTGTAACCTTATTCATTGAAAAGAAGATGGCACAGGCAAGTAATTTCTACAGACACTTGGAACGGCTGCATTAGGCATGAGAGATGAAAGAAGAAAGGAGCTACACAGACTACTCTGAAGAGGTTTCCAAACGATGGACATCATTTGGACATCAGCGTACATTACAGTACGCCTACACGTTATTCACTGCAGCAAAGTGGGCTTAAAATGGATGCTTCTGGTTCAAGAAGCAAGCTAGCAACAGCAGCAAGGATGTGGCAGCACAAGCCTGAGATCAGAGAGGTGTTCAGAGAATTTTTCCCCGCAGTGATCCTAGACCTCAGCAGAGCATAACAACCATCACACCACAATCATACCCCCACCGTCCCAGGGAGGAACAAAGTGAGCACAGTTATACCTGCTGGTACTACCACTGCATCGGTATTTTGCTACGTGAACACATTCATTGAGAACATTTTAAAAGGTTATCACTGCTGTTATTATGAATGACATATTTTCACGTAAAACAGAATACTCCTGATCATTATTACCCCCATATTTAAAAATGCTCCACATATGAATCACCATGCAAAAAAAGCAATGAGAAAAGTTAAAGTAAATGTTTGCTCTAGTCAGAATCATTCCCCACCTCATGCAAAAACCTGAGAGAAAAAAAGGCAGGAGGATGGTGGGGGAAATAGCTTCATTTTTTTTAGGGTATTCATTTCAGAAACCTAAATTTGAAAGCAAAATCTTTCCTGTATTTTGAAACCACCAAATGACCCTTTTTACCTATGGAAAACCATAATATTTGCAGCAGCAACAACAAATTTGCTTACCCTAGAGTCCCAACTCATCCAAGAAGAAATCAATTTCTGGGTAAAAATAAATTTGAGTAAAAATCTTCATCCCAATGGTGGAAGAAAATTGCAACAAATACACTTAAACATTTTTACAATCCAAAGAGCTTTAAGTTTCAGAAAACAACTGCTAATTTCAGACATTTTTATTTTGGAGTGCCTACTTTGAGATTCCTGTGAAAGAATTCATTCAGGGAAACGAGGAGTACCTGCTCTCAAAAGTCAGACAGAGTACTTGTATTCAAATTAGGCAGTGCAACAAACTCTACAAAGAAAGGTGGTAGCTTGAAACTGAGATTAGGAAATTGATTTCTGCATGATTTTATACCGACAAAACAATTCATACTTCTCTGAGCATTCATCTCAACTGGTTGATATTTCACCATTTTGCTGCCACCAATTCTTTTCAGTCTTGCAAAGAAAGTTTGAGATTCTTTATTGCAAGGTCCAGTTGGTGTATCATGAATATCAGATTCATCAAAAACACTGTCTTCCTCTGCTGGAGAAAGAAAAAACTTTATTACTCTTAAGAGAGTGCAATTCCTTGAATGAAAAGCTGTCTATGTAACAAAACCTCAGCTAGTTTCAATTAAACTTGAATTGGAAAATGAAGAATCATCTGAAGTTTGTAAGAAAATTTATATCCCAGGTATAACTTCCATTCTTGTTACATCTTGAATTAAGGTCAGAAAGGACAGAGATAAATGAAAAATGGGTTACAATGCAACCAAAGTATACCAGAGCTTTTACCATTCTGAGCTGATTTTTTCTACTGATAACAATACAGATTTCTTTAGATGGAAGAAATACAATAGATTTGAACATTGACTCGAGTAAATAACTTCTATAGTGCTCAGTGAGAAATGGTAAATTGAAGAAGACTGAAATTAGTAAAAGAACTGCAAGGTCAGTAATAAACTAGCAAAATAGGAAAGTGAAAAAAGGAAGAAATGGATAATCTTGGGAAGCTGGTAATAGTAATAGAATTAGACCTAAGATTAAGAATTATGAAATTATTGATCTAAGTGGTAACAGTAAAACATATGCTCAAATTTAAGACCTGCTGGTTGAAAATGGTAGAGAAAAAGAAAGATCCAAATCTATTTACCCATCAAAAAATAACCACATCATCCATATGAAATAGCTATTAAAAAAAAAATCCATGTCTGTCATGTCTAGTGGTTCAGCTCCAAGGAAACAAGAAACACTACTAGGACAATAAAGAAAACAGAGCACTCAAGAGAAGAAACAAAAACGTTTGCCTTGTTTACTCTAGTATGCAAACAGGGAGAGGAAATGCATTTAGCGTCTAGGAGTGAAGAGGCAAGTAAGCCAGAGTCAGAATGGCCAAAAACTGCATACTTAAACTGGACATTAACATCTTTAGTTTTGAAATGGCTGGAAAGTTTCTACTATATGTGAAACAATGGAACTGCCACCTAAAAGCATCAAAGATACCAAACTGATACAATGAATCCAGAAAAATCAAAGTTGCTAGTAAGATTTTCTACAGGATCTGGGTTTAATAAGTTAGGAGATCACTTATAATGTCATGTCCTATGTGTTTAACTTCTTCCCCTTGACAACAAGTGCTGCTTCTCACAAGATTTATTGCCAGCTCTACAAAAGTCTATACACTTGCCATGATCCCCACAACAAAGTTCAGCAGAAAAATTAGAAAAAAGGTTCAATAGTGGGAAAATCCATCTTTAGTATAGGGATTCTCGCTGCCTAACAATGAAATCCTCATCTGTTGATCATCTAAACATCACCTTTGATGATGAGAGCAGCACATACACCACCTGACCAGAGACTAAACAAACCTCCTTCGAAAAGGTGGGAAAGGCTTCAACCTTTCTAAGTCCCTATGGAATTATATTGGCTGCTTCTTGCCAGTGGAAGAAAACTCTCCTACATCCTCCTTTTTCTGCAGCATTTCAGCAAAGGAGGAGAATGAGCCCTACGATTAAGTCAGCATTTACAGAGAAAAATTTGCCCATTTATGGTCCTTTACCTCTGAGCAGCCCAAAGCCCTTCAGAACAGCTTTGGAAAGCAAGTAAATATTATTCTCCTTACTTTGAACAGAGGGAAACAATGATGAAGTGAAACACAAGGCCACACAGGGAATCAGCATTGGACATGGCATTGGAACTCCAAGTTTTCTAAACCTAACTTGGCACTTACTGTGAACTGCAAGCTGGGTACTTAGAAGGTTCTCAGAATTAGTCCAGAAATTGAATGCATTTTATAAATGTATTATTACTACCCTCAGCATTATTAAGTCATTATTAATTAAGTCATTAGCTCAAAACAAAGACAAATTCATAGTAAGTCCACGGTTATCTGAACACTCTTAGCCCTCCTCTAGCAATACAAAATGTCCAAGAGAGAGAGAATATGCAATACATCATTTGCAGCCATTTTAAAGTTGCCTTGATTTGCTAGAGCTGAGCAATAGGGTATTCAAGTAAACCAAGTTTTGTGTCCTTGTTCTGCTGGGTATCTTTTCATGAGCAGCAAAAGAGGAAAAGGTACTAACATGCATAAAAAGAATGCTTCTTTTATTCATCTTTGGAAGAAGAGCTTGCTGCACACTAGGAAGACTGAGAAGGAGGGTGTAAATAGCAAATAAGAAACTAAAAGGCAAAATAGCTGAAAGGCAGCTACCGATTAACATCAGAAGAACCTGTTAAACTTTGTTCATAAATACTTATCACGTAATAAACTTCACAGTTGTAAGGAACTACACTCAGTGACACAGTGTTATTTCAAGCACCAGCCTTACACCAGTTCACAGCTGTACCTCTGCTACAGCTAGAAAACCTACAGAGTTGACAATCCGATGCAGTCACTAAGGGCTGAACCATTCTCCTCCACCTTTAGACATCCACATCACACACACCTGTGTGTAAGCTTAGTCAACTTCAGCTCCTTTTACAGAGAAAAGCAAACTATAAACTGAAATCATAATTTTTTCTTTTCGACATCAAATATTTGGTACTATGCCATGTTATTAAAAATATAATCAGAATATGGTGTCAGGCTGGTTGCACACCTTGTGTGTGGGCATAATCTGTTCATATTATCATAGGAAATGCCAAGGACTATCCAGGCATGTTGACTGAACTACCAAACTCCCTCCGAGAGATGTTAGACTGCTGTGCTGTGCTTAGCCTACAGAGAAATTCTGAATTTCTTTTACTATAGATGGATACAGCTGGTCAGGTAAGTCACATCTTGGACTTAATTCTGAGTATTTTTATGTTCTAAAATTCAGACCATATGTACACGCTCCTACAACATGGAAGACTTCATTAATTGAATCAATGACTAACATATAAATGAGAGGGTTAGAAGTACCTTTTTCCTTTTCACTGTATCGGCTTATGTTACTGTTGTCACTATACAAAGGACCAGCAGTTGCATGGGGCTTGCAGCTGTGATATTGAGCGTTGAGGGTATTGACTGTGATGTGGATTAGGTGAAGTACAATCTTGCTGATTTCACAGTCTCTGTAGGGGTACTGTTCAGTGAAAGAGAAAAACTTCAGCTTAAAAACTAACTTTTCTCCTTGGATAAACGTTTAGGTGGTAAAATAGAAAAATGACAAGAATATTGTCAGCTGAATGCCCTTCGCTTTCCTTTGATCATACATTTCTAAATAAATCATGAGAAACAGGACAATTTTCAACTTTGCACAAAGAATTATTTTTTTAAAAAAATTTAAAATCCTATTGGTGACATTTAATCTATTATTTTCTTGACTTCTATATGACAAAACCAACTATTAATAATAATGCAAAAGGTCTCTCATCAGAACTATTCTCCAAATACTACATTTCAATCAGCACGTTATCATTCATTTCTAGTGTCTCCACTTCCTTGTAAGCCCTACAGAGCTGCTAGAAATCTGTTCAGCAGATCAAAAGTATCCACAGCTCCATTTTAGTGCATAAACACATTACAACAACACTTCCCAAAAATAGTACAAGCTGTTAAGCTGACCCACCTATTTAAAGTTACTAATTTATTTTAAAACTAATTCTAAGCTACCCAAAATACTCTCCATGGGAACTTTGTATAGCATTTTCCTATTTCAAATCTGTATTTTTCTTTCTCAGGTAACCATGTGAAAGACAATATAGACAGCAGAAGTAACAGGTCAGCAGAACAGGTCAAAGTCTAACTACTTCAGACACTGAAGTTAAAAGCCGTGAGTAAGCAAATTAAAGAAAAGTGTTCTTTACAGTTCCTTTCACTTGCAGTACAGTTAGCTGTTCCCTGTAATAAATTTCAAAGTGAAGTGTAAATTTTAATGTGGACAGCATCTTTTCAAGATCGCTCACCTTGTAGAGAATGACAAGCAAAGCCTTTAACCACATCTGCCGAATGTGAGGTTTGAGGGACCAGAGGGAGCAACGAGGAGGCTGCTGAAAGTAATGCCTTAGCTGAGGACAAGAGCAATATTTCAACACCTGCACCACCAAGGGGAGAAGGTGTTTTCCCAGGTTGATGTTATAGTCCATCACCTGAAAAGAATATTAGCACAGGAGTTAGCTCACCAAAATCAAATCTACTGATGTTGAAAAGCAAAATAATTAATACAGGTGAGGTATTAGTTAAGTGAAAAGAAACAGATGTTTTTAAGGAAGTCTCACTATCAGGTAGAAACTTTCTGCAAGCTTGCCACGTTATTTTAGCTAGATAGGTAAAATAAAGTAAAATAAGATGTGTCCTGAAAGCCTTTCATCCTGCACAGTCTAAATTTTAACATGCATTGCCAAGTTCATAAAACATATTATATGCTGGGATAGCCTTGTATTATAGCACAAGTTGATCACACTTCAACAGACAAAACCATATTAGGTATATCCCATGCTTAACATCCACAGAGGGATGCAGTTGTGAGTTTTGGCAGGGGGGATTGTGTACTTCGGTTATTTGGATTTTCTGTATTAACACTGCATTGCCAGTTTTCATTATTTGCAAATTATTTCATATTATTGCAGGCTTGCAACATTAGCTGATAGATTTTTTTAAAAACCTATGTTCCTATGTTCTGCAATCAAGTAGTGAAACAAAAAGCCAACTCTTTACTGTAGCAAAGGTAAGAGTGTGTCTGCAGTGTTATACAGAAAACCTAAGCATGCAAATACTAAAGGATCCAAGAATAAAACTAATGAAAAATATAACTTTTCTCTAAATAAACTGGTGCTGCTTTTAAGTGGTGGTGCTGCTGTAGACAGGTTGCTGTTATCACTGCTAGTCATAAACCTTGACTCCATCATGACCTTTGAAGAGCATCATGCTATTTGGTACCTATCCTAGAGGTTCAAACATTGACGGTTAGGTACAGTGTGGCCATATATTCCCACTACCCTGATACAACTGTTTTCAATTAAAACTGCATTGCTATTTTTCATTATCTCCTCATCAGACTTGCAACACGAAATAATTTTGTTTAAAGCCATATGTGCTGAAATCAGCAGCTAAACTGAATCACAACAAGGATCCACCAAGCCCTGGCTGACATCCAGAAAGGTGTAACACCAGGGCAAGCAAACTCCAGCACAACCCCCGAGATCTAACATGTCCCTGCATTTTCAGTCAACTTTGTGCGCTTTACCATCAGGAGCCCTGTACACCTAAACAGACACAGGCGTCAGTTTCAATCCACATCATCCATTTCCCTCAGGTCTGTATTTCTTGTTTTGGTTTTGTTTTCATTACAACAAGGGGGTGAGCCTAATTTACAAACACAGAACTCATCTCACCCTCCTAAACGAGCAGACTGGAAGTTTTTCCCTGTAAAATTCTCTAGTTTGATGTGCAGCTGTCTCAAATTTTTGTGCTGCATGCACGGAGCTAAATAGACGAATCCCGTGTCTATCCATGTAGGGTTAGGCTGTTGAACAGATAAATAGATAATCACCAAATATGGTCCTACCCCGCGGCGCCATGTCTCCTCGGGGTGTGATAACAGTCACACCGCACGCTTAGGAAAAACTCATCCGTACAAGGAAGACGGAGCCCTGCCTCAACACAGCACATACTGTGATGCAAACACGTCTTAAGCCCAGCAGACCCCTTTTTTAAGTTGTCACAGGAATAAATGATGTTGCAAGCACTGAGCAGAGCCCAGCGGGGGACAGTGAGGAGAGGCGGGCACCGCCGGCCCCCACAGGCCTGTACAACATTGCCACCATGTGGGGCCACACCGCACAAACTTGGCCACTGCTGCTGCTCGGGAGAGAAAAAGGCATTTTATGCTTTCAAGAATTCCACATACACAGATTTTATGAAGCAAAATACTAAAAGACGTTTGATTTTTTTTTTATTTTTTTTTTTCTCCTTGAACTGACCATTCCAACCAAGCTTGGAATCCAAAGCAACCAAACAGCAAGTTAGTCCAATCCCAGCCTTTGTGGAGCTGATTGGAGAAAGCAAATATTTATGACTGGGGGTGGAGGGGGTGTAACTGAAATAGATCTCTTATGAGCTCCATATTTAGTTTTCACTCTCTAAACGCATCTTCGGATTTCTCTTGCAGCAAAGGAGATTCCCAACACAAAGCAGCCCTACCGCTAAGAAAAAATTATAAAAATTTTAAGAAAAAGTATAAATTAAAGTTTTGATGTCTGCTACGTGGAGAAAAATCCTGGCCAACTGAAGTTCTCAATCTCCATTTGATGTCAAGGGAGCCAGGATTCAACTACAAAGCTTTTCTAACAGAAATGGTGGATTCAGCTATCATGAGACATTTTAAAGGTGGAAGAGGAAAAGCAGAAGCTGATTAATTTAGAGTTGCAGTAAGTAGTACTTCTGAAAAATCAGGTCAATTATGATCGCTGAAGTTTGGGAATGCAAACTTGGAAAACATGTAGAAAAATGTGGAAGGTACTGCCCTGTGATCTAAACTACCACTTTCAGACTCTCAATACAACACTAACAGGCCAGAATCTCCTTTTACATTATTCAGCTTAAAACTGTACAAATGGAAGATGATTAACAACACATTGCAACAGTGCTCCAAGACAATGGATCAGGATGCATTCCCAGGTACCCAGTTCACATTACCACCTTCTATTTTGATTGCTGAAACACAGACTTCTCCATGACTGTGAAAGTTTATCCAAGCATCTGCATTACAGTTGACTTTGAAAAATCACGGATTCCAATGTATGAACGAGAAAATCCTGATAAGAATTGCAGATGCAGAGGAGGCCAGGGTAACTTTAAACAATGTTTGAAGGTTACAGTAAGCATTTTAAGAGCTGGGGCGGGGGGGGAGATCTGAAATTACAACCCCCTCTCTCCTCTAAGGTAATCCTTTATGGGACACAGTGATAAGGAAGAAGTGTGGAGATGATGATGATGCTTCATTACAAGTAGTAAGAATACTCTGCAAGCATGAAATGTTTTTCAGCCTAGCATCGCCAACTGCTCTATCAGTAAGAATTAGTTGAGCCTTAGAAGAGCCTTGTGAGGTAGGAAATTACCATTCTCCTTACAAGACAGAGAAAGAAGGCACAAGGCAAGGATATGCTCAGTCATTTATGACAGAAATATAGACAGAAGTTTATCATGGTGGCACCACTCCCTAGGAAAGGGAGAACAGAAAGTCCTGGTGTGCTCTAAGGAGGAGAATGAATCTCCTACAAAGTGAAGAATGACAAAGTTTACAGACCAGTCACGCAGAGAAACAAGCAACAGCACACAGGTTCCAGATCTTCCCGAATAGAAAAGGAGGGAATGACACATGAGGAAAGTAAGACATTCAGAGGTTAGGGAAAGAGGGCAAACGGGTTTGGAGCAGTCTCTAATTTTTTATACGGGGTAGTATTTGCATGCCTCCACGCGCACAAAACCGTTACCTCTACGCCAATGACGCAGCAAGTTCAGAGTAGAAGGAAGTTACTAGTAGGAAGTTATTAGTATACTTTTATTTAACTATTTATTTTTTAACTGCAAAGCAAAAACCTACAGAAAGCACTTTATTAGGCTACATGGAGCCTTCTGTAAGTAGAGAACAAGCTGCCATCCTCCTTTGCAAACTCTTTCACCAACCGAAGAGGTGTCAGGAAATTTGCAGTGGGATTACCACATTCAACTATTATTTTGGTGCAAAGAAGGCTGTGCTACCACCACTTCAACAACAGGCAACAAGACAGCTGCAAAAAGTAGTAAGTGCTTTCACCTACTTGTGCTATTCCCGCAATGAAGGCGTTAAAGCAGGTTGAAAGACGCATCTTTTGTGGGGCAATCATGAAGCATCCTTCCTGCTGATCGTAACCAAGCAGGACGTACAGATGGCGCTTGACTGTATTGAAAGCTTTAGCACTGCTGATGTCCGACTCAGCACTGCTCTCGTCCTTTGCCATGAACTTCATCAGCACAGTAATCAGCTGGTGGACAGTCTGGTGATCAATCCCAGCGTCCTCTGGCAGCAGGTCCTTTATTGTATTATCATTCTCTGGGGAGGGTTGTCCTATTGGCACAAGAGAGACATTGGTGTCAGTCACTGGATGAGACTGTAAAAAGGGGTACAGAATACACCAGAATATTTTTCCATTGCTCCATTTCTGCCCAAATACACACGGTGAAGTCACAGGAGACAGGCATGCATTTCTGAGGGCACTGTTCCTCTGTTGCCTCAGGCTCAGCAGCACTTGAACAACTACTGTGAACACTGAACCCCATTTCTCAGCTTTTCCACGTTCAACTGAGCTGCTTGTCTTCCCATCCCAGCGCGTTTCTGCCAGATTGAACGGTGTTATTCCTTCATATCTATACCTTAAAGGAGAATCAAACCCCACTGCCACCAAATTCCAATTCTGCATTGTTTTCAGTCTTTCCTCAGCAAAAGTTAGTCTTTGCCAGTGGAGGATGTTCAAAATGGCAAGTGTAGGAGATGGAGAGAATTATACCAAATAATGCTAAAACAAAGAATGAAGACTTTCCCTTTTTGCATTGAGTCCATATTTCCCCTCAAGGCAACTTGGGCCAAAATGTAGGCACTATGTATTACGTCAAAACTTTCATGGCTTTTTCCCAGAGAAGAAGCCTAAGACTTGGTTTTATAGACACTGAATGGAAATAATACTTTGTGTGGGAATATGATCATGTGAAAGACAAGAGGGTACTTACAAGGTACAAGGAAGCGTGGGTGCTGGCTATCACTATCCAAGCGAAACAGACACACTGCAAATAACATTGCCAACTAGGCAACTAATTTCATACTTCAGTAGTTTTTTAAAATCCAGTACTTCCTGTTACTTTTAGGACCATTTATCATTTCTAGAATTCTCTAGTAATTGTCTTTGGAATTACCCTCCCATTTCACCTTTTTTTTAGTATACTCAAGACCTACAATATGCCAACATCAGGAATTGAATTCATGAAAAACAGCAGCTATTTCACACATCAGTATATCAGATTCTTTTTATTAAATAATTCTGAATGAATGTATGGCTAAAGCACAGTGAAGTATATTATTCTAACATGTTCTATTTTAAAACAGGAATATAATTTAAACGCTTCTCTATAGATAAAATGCATTATCTATGGATTATATGCAAAATAAATAAAAATTATTTCCACCAGGATAATCAAAGGGAACAGCAAATATTATTGTGACAGCATGAAAATCGGGTGATACTTGAAAATTAAGTTTTAATGACAACATCAATTTTAGTTTGCTCATTAAACACTATAACTGTTAACAATTACAATGAACTCTTACTAAAATCTCTTCTCATGTATTTTCTGATCCGTAGTTAAAAATCTGTCTAACAGCAAATAACTGAGATAAAGCAAGCCGGTATCAAACAGAATTATAAAACAATCTACTTGTTTTCACTTCAAGGATAAATCCTTTAAACTATTGGAAATAATACTCCCTACTTTTGCAAGAACAGTTGAAGTTTGTAGGACAGACCCTACAAGCAAAATTAGCTCAAAGTATAATCTTAACATTGCTCTTGCATGCCTGTGTTAGGGTTAACAGCAAGAAACTAATATCCACTTAATCTGTTAGAGTTACTTACAAGTCTTAGGGTTTCTGTAACTTCAGAGCTGTATATTTATAGCAAATACTAAGAATTATTTTAATATTCTAATTTGCCCATATTCTCAATGTATTATGCTATTCTGACAAGAAACTCCTTTGCTGGCAAAACTCATCTGTATTACACTGCAGTTTTGCTGGTGAAGATGTGTGTGTCTTTTTAAAAATAATTTTAAATATTTTATGTTTTATTGGTGTGTGAGAAAAGGGTTTTGTTTGATTGGCTGCTTTGCTGAGCATGGGAGAAGGTTGCTATTTTTATGATAGATGAAAATGGAAACTAGGGGGGAAATTTTCAGAATCACTTTTACTGAAACCAGTAAAGGAAAGTTACTCTTATTTTGGTAAAAAGAAATAATGAACTTCATATTATATAATACTTTTTATTCCAAAAAGTTTTCATTGGGATTTTTTATTTATAGAAACCTTTCTTCAAAATGAAAATTCTCTATCCAAACTTTTGCTGGACCAAGATTTGCAGATTCAAAAGGAAACCAATAAATTCTGAAATAATTAGAATGAGAAATACAGCAAGTTCCATTTTCAGAAGCACATTAAAAACATATATAGAAAATAAATTTAGACTCAGGGACAACAACTGAGAAATAATCTTTCCACATATTGTACCCACACTAAATTTTTCCAAGAAATTGTATAAAAAAGGCACTATTTTCATAAAGATGATACTAGACTGTTTTCTTCAGCCATACTCATTTTTAGCTATATTACATGTTGTGAGATTTTCCATAAAACAAAGAAGGAGATAAGATGGAATGAGTCAAAGGATCGTGGGGCTCTAAATAAATCCTGGTTCTCCAAATAGAACTCAATGAGTAATTATCTGAAAAGATTAACCTATTTTACTTCCACTTGCTGAACAACATAACTTAGAAGCTCAGTGATGAAATGCTTAATTTTGCCATGAGTTTGTAACACTAACACCAGTTAACAGACACTTCAAGGACTTTTCCTGACATTTTACTTTTCAGAAATATTATTACACTTTCTGAAGCATTAAAATCTCATTTCTCATGGGAAACTATACAGCAGGACATAGCAAACAGAGCTTCGCCCCGAGTAGTTTGTCATTCTTGTATGGATCAAGTCTAAGGAATGTCAATGACCTCCTGTTCTTACTTCTAATGCAGAAAACTGAAATGAACCAGCAATGAGGAACTGCTCATTTAAAAGTACAAAAACCTTATGATCCCATTTAGGCAACAGATTTTCAGAGTCCAGAAAACCTTCCTCTGCTGTTTGAAATGGGTCTTAATTTATATCAAGCTTGAACTAAACTTTCACTTCATTAATACACGACATAGGGTATCCTGTACCTAATCAAGCTGTTTAGAGTCAAGCTAAGAATGCAAAACCAAAGCAACCCTGTCTTTACAGTGGCCATGGTGGCTTTTACCCCTCAAAATGTGTGCACATACATATACAATTTGTGTATGTGTGTATATACAAGGTATATACCTACACACACACCCAGGAAAACCTTCTCACATCACCACACACACAGCCTTCTAGTTAATATACAGGCACCACTCCTAAATTCAATCTAGACTTAAGTGCACAGAATCATCTCTTTATTCACGTGTCCCCTTCTATCAGAACCCTTTACCTTCAAATTACTTTAAGGCATACCACAATGTAACATAAAACATCAGATCACAATTCTATCATGCTTCGTCCCAGTTGTGACCCCTGTGCCTCTCTACAGGGTACTGTAAAGGACAGAGGAACAAATACATGATCCTGGTGTCTAGTCCCTACAGAACACACAGTGAAGTCAGCTTGCATTTGAATTGTGCAAGAACCACAGTTTTAGATCTAGAAAGAACAGATGAGCCTGAGGACTGGTTAATTCGAGTGATTATGTATAAAATTAATGTTTTTCTACAGCAGATGTACAGCCTACGTTTAGGAGTCCGTTAGTTCCCTAGACGAATCACATATGCTCAGTACTGCCAATGCAAAGTGTTAAAAACTGTGAGTCAAATCTAAAAAAAAAACCCAACCCTGTTTTACAAAAAAATAAGATTTTAGAAAGAAATAAAACTGGGCAAGAGGAGAGGGACAGTCATTTGTCTCCTAGTTTCCAAAGTATCCATGATAATTTTGAGTCATATTATCAGACTTTTCTTCACATCAGTGGTTACCAGCCACACGCAGCTTTTTATATAAACATTTTAGTGGAACCTGAATTTGCAGCTTAGATGATAAATTACCTGAGTCTGGAAACAGAAGCTTTGAAATACCAAAATGCATCTAATAAATCACAATGGCTAACAATATTTACTGTGAGACCGACACTTCTTATGTGACAAGTTTCCTTAAGACCAGTATACAGCAAGTGAATGGTGCTATTAAATGAAGAACAATCATTCACTGACACCTTTGTTCATGGCACCGTTATTTCATTTGTTCCTTCTGCGAGCCTGTGACAACCTGCACGTAGGCTCTGTGAGGAACTGGTTGATTTCCAGCTCTCACTGGGCTGTATACTGCTACTGCAGAAGCTCTCTTAGTCCATTTCACAGCCTAGTCAGCGCCCACACCAGCAAGGTGTTTTCCTCTCAGCTGATCGCCCAGTAAGCTGATCTGTTCTCATTCTGAATTTGTGTCTGTTGGAAATATTGCAAGTCTTGATGAAGGAATATGAGATCTGAGATTTTTCACTTCCAAACAGTCGGTCTACACAGGAGTCAGAGCAAGAACTGTCAGTAGTCACGATTATTTAGAGATTACTCAGACCCTGCTGAGCTAGCTATTCTACAAATGCCTGACAGAAGGGTGACATCTTCACAAAATGTCAGTAAATATAAAACAAGGGACTTAAGATGCCCATAAGCATACAGAGGAGACAAACGTAATTTACAGTACCGACAATCAAAAGCACTCTGTTGTCTCTAAAACCTGAAGGTCAAAGATCAGGCTGAAGATAGGTGACCCATGGGGCCAGCCTACTAAAGATTTACTTGTTCCTGTGGGCAATGAAACACAGGAGGGTGAGGTGCTGCTGGCATAGCTGACTGCCTCTGAATAACTTCCAGCCCTGGAGCACTGTTTACAACTGGGGTCCGTTTTCAGTACAGATCAAGAGCAAAACTTTAATTTACACCTTTTGGAACCATGCTGAGGCATGATTCACTGTGTTTGATAGACAACTTCCATCTTGCATAAGTTTATCTCATGAGTAAGCAAGAAATCCAGCACTAGTGCCTTCCTTTGCCTGTTCCACCAAAACACCCCCCTTGTCAAACCCACCTGGTGTTTGCTCTGGTGTTCCTCCAAGTGCTGGAGCAGACTGCTCATGTCTGGTCAAGCTCACAGCTTAAAAAAGACAAACAAACACACACACACAAAAACCAAGAGCAACTCTATTTTAAAAAGGCAGTACTGACATCTGCTTCAGCATATATTCAAGTGCTAGCACATTTAGGTTCATTTACTCATGCACTGTTGTCAGGCAGTGAGTGTAACTGTTTGAACTTCTCTCACTTCTGTGCCCTACAGATTTTTTGCGCCGTGTTCTGAACGACAGAGAAAAGTGGAGTTTTAGTATTGCTGGTACGGGAGTCACCGCACAGGAGCCCCTACGCAGGCTCAGAAATTGGTCAAGAAGGATTACCTAAGAGTCCCAAAATATGGTGGTGTTTGTTTTGCAGAAAAGGAATTGCCTTTTACGTTAACAGTTCACCAGCACCCAGGTTTGAACATTTTATTGGTTCCTATTATATGGGTAGGAGCAATGTGAGAGGTCCAATTTGAATATAAAGACTAATCTGTGTTTATAGTATTCTCTAAATGAGAACGGGTAAGCTTTATTTCTGTTTGGAAAGATATCTGTACAGCGTTCAATACAGGCCTATGGACTTCCAGCACCTAGGACCTCCTATATAAGCTGGCAGAAGGATGTGTTGCATGGGCGTTGTTTTCCTAACAAAGGAATTCTGAAGATATCCAAAAGTTCATTTGAGACATAACAGTTGTTTTTAAGATGTCTAGCATATGCTACATGCACTGATTAATAATTACAGTTAATAAATAAATTAGAAACAGAGAAAATTTTCTGTAAACACTATGTCTATTTTAGAAAAATCTACTCTGTATTAGCTACAAATAAAAATTAAGATCCATCCACAAACTAGTCTTGGAGCATTTTGTTCTGACATTTTAAACAAACACAGCACAGACATATTGTTTGTCTATGTTCTTTGTCAAACTCCCTAACTTGACATTATCTGAATAATGCTCAAATCAGTCAGAAACCTGAATTTTCTATCCCAATTGGATAAATATTGATAATTACGATGTGTACCCAACAACAGGATACAATCCTAAGGGAGAAGATACAGACGTGTCACAAAAATATAAATAGATACTCAACGAATTTTGGTGGTTAAGGTTTCTGGAAGGGAGAGCGCTCTCTTTGACTCCACTGGTCCCTTCACACTGTCCCTCAGGGAACGCACACTCTTCTGACGATTACGTGCGAAACGAGCCCTCTTGATCTTCCACATTGCTGCATCACTGAGGTTGGCGACATTTGTCCGGACAGCAGTGATAGCTTTGCAAATGCAAGTGACCAAGTTAGGATTCATTCCACAGCATGGTGAGGCCCTAACGCTGCCAAGTGCCAAATGCATCTGGGCCCCAGGTCCCACTCGGGTCAAGAAAGCTTCACATGGGCTCAAGGGGTCCATCTGCAAGGTACTCATTTGCATGCTGTCATTTTGAAATCCATAAAACCCCAAACAGCATAACTGTGTTTAAAATATTACGTTTAAAGTACTATGCTGTTACTTCTTTCTTTAGAGATTGGATACAAACCAGTCCTTGAAACCAAAAACCTGGATTTCAGGCTAAGGGAATATGAGGTGGCCTCTATTTAAAATGGCAGAAATCTTATTAGTATGGATGACGTTTAATGCACTCATAACCAAATGTGCCCACTAATTTTGTCTCACTGACCTCCTGTCCTGCCTACACCTATCATCCTGGATTTGAACAGCATCTCCAAAAATCTGTGTGATTATGCATCTACATGGGTGTTACCACCAGTATCACTGCGTGTCTTAGTGGGGTCACCAATACTTTTCTATACTCATGTCTATAGTGCATTCAAACCCGTTAAGTTTAATTATCTCAGAGACTAAAGCTGGTGAGCCCATCCTTTACACCACTCATGTCTTTGAAAAGGCAAAAAGAAAGCTTAAAAAGAAACGTGAAAAATGGCTTGCATATTTTAAATTTTAAATCACTCCCAAATATGCATATTTGAAGATACGGCCCTACATTTGCAGCCAGAGGTGCTAGATACTAGAGCCCGGATTCCCTCCTTAGGCCGCAGCAGGAGTTCTCAGCTTTGGGTCAAGCTACTTGCATCTGGAGAACAAAATATGTTTGCAGTTCCACCCACCTCCTGCATGGATGCAGCAGCAGCACCCGGGCTTTTTTAGGCACTGGGCTCCATGCAAGTGTGGGAGGAGGCGTTAGGCTGCTGAGGGAGCACACACTGTCCCAACAGCTGCCTCCAAGCAACTCAGATGGAAACAGATCTGCCTCATGGGCCACCACTTGGGTAAGGAAGTTTCCAGTTACTCAGCACGTTAAACAATCATGCAAGAATTATTTTTTAGCCCCCCCTAGTGAGTGGAAGGAGACATGGGATCTCACCAAGAACCCAAGTACGAACAGGACAAACACAAACATTTGTCGCTGCAGGAATAGCTAACTGAGCACCAGCCTTAAGAGTCCGCGTGCTGTGCCCCACGCGTGTTTGCTTTTCAAGGGTCATACAGCTCCCAGGACTGTCTTTGTACAGACCACTGCAGAGTAGGGTCAGGCGTGACCCAGGGCTCTGAGAATAGCAGTGTTGATAGCGTAAGAACAGGTACAAAAGCACGAGTGGGTTAACGCAGGTTGCAGCTGATCACAGAACCAGACCATGTTTCAACCAAGGCTGGCAATCGTATCCTAGTGAGAGTAAAACATGATGCCCAAAGGTGCAACAGAATATAGCCTGATCTGTATTCAGGCAGTCAAAAATGCTCACTTCAAATTATGCTCTTTTGGCCTTAAAGATTACATCATTTCAAAAAATTTATACAGGTGAGACCTACATCTGCCTCAGACCCCATGCAGGCTTCTGGGTATCCAGAAGCTGATAAAAGGTGATCAGATTGATTTGGACTCTGCTTACTTGTTGGGAAAGGGAATTCTTTGTTGCAGTCCAGATGAAGCTGCGCTTCCAGAGACAAGGTCTCAAAGCGATTCACAAAGAACTCCCAGCTCAAAGCTGGAATATCCGCTTTTAGAAAATGAAGTAGCAAAAGCTTACTAAGAATGGTGGGCCTGTCCTTGACAACTGTGTCGAACTGGAAATCAAGGCAGAGACAGAGACCCTAGAGAGAAAAAAAAAAACACAACAAAACACCAACACAGAACTGAGAAGTGAAAATTTCAAGCATTTTTCAAAGCAAAGGGAGGTCAAAGCTCACAACTTCTGTTAGTTACTACCGGATAAAGATATAGTTCCTTTTTCCTACCAAGTCCTTTAAATCAGGACTAATGCTATTGGTATCAATGGAAAAGTAAGGTAAGGAAAGAGATAAATGAACACCATATTTAGAACATAGTATTTGCTAAGGTTTTGAGCAATACAAAGATACAGGTAAAGTTCTGCCCTGCTGCACATTTGGTACACAATATCAAATTACTCTCTTCACACACCCCTGCCTAAGAAAAAGCTTATATTTAGGCAACTGAATCAAGCCCTTAATTACAAAAAAAAAAGAATCATCGAGCCCAAACAGAGGAAAAAAGATTATGTGGTGAAGTGTGTCAATCAGAAGCACTTTGCCTCAAAATACTTCTGTATTTTTTTGCACTAGAATTTTGGGTGTAGCATCAAGACTTCTGTTGGAGAAGAAAACCCACAAATTAAATATGAAAAATCAGTATACTGATTACAGTCTCAGTCAACTCAGTGAATTCAAGTTCTCTAGAAACTACTTTGAAAAGGTACTATATGGATAAAGCTAGCAAATATTAATAGCTTTTTATTGGCAGTAACACTGAACTTTTTAAAATACATATTCATTCTATTGTCCGGAGAACTAGAACCAAATTGTGTAGTACTGTGAGATTTTTGGTTTTTTTATCTTGCTTGTATAGGTAGGCTCTGATCAACTTTCATATCTGCTTTGTTTTATTAATGAGAATTCTGATTGGCAGGGTCTCTCAAATGCTTAAAATTACATGCCTAAGTAAATCTTGAAAAGATCAAGACCATGTTTGGTTTTGCTTGAATATATTTTCTCACTGTCAGCTCAGCAGGGTGTTATAAGGCTTGTAATGTGTGGTGGGTTTTTTGGGGTGTTTTTTTGGACTCAATGATCTCAAAGGTCCCTTCCGACCATGAATATTCTGTGGTTCTGTGTAATTATATTTTTTAAACTGAAAAATGTCCATAAATTTTAAAATAATAAAAAAACATTTACAGCTTTCTATGATAGCAGTTCAAATGCCATAGCAATCCTTTGCGGTTATCAAAGTTGGGGCTAGGGCAGTATCATTTCCCTTGGCTATTTTGTGCATATGTCAATTAGCAAGCCCCATGCAGCTTGGCTAAAGAGGTATTAGCAGTGACCATGACGCTGTACCACTTTGAACTTCAGGTGACAACCCAGATTCCTGTTTGAATGTATTTTTTCCCCATGTAATGAACCTACCTGTAAAGCTGGCCTCTTTATGGTGTCAAGTAATAGCCCAGCTCTTGTAGCTACTGCTGGGTTGACATCTTCCACAGCAGTCAGGAAACAGCAGAATGCGTGAGCCAAAGAGTACTTCAGTAGGTGGTTTTTTGTCACAGAGTGAATATCCAAAAATCTGCACAACACAGCCACCTTCTCCACTGTACCAGACGTGCCCCCCAGACAAAGAAAATATGCATGTTAATTCAGGCAATGGCTTCTTTATGTCCTGATTAATATACCACTCCTAGAAATATGCACATCTGAGAAAGTAACGACAAAAAATACCCACTAAGTGTTGTAATTTTGATTTTACTCTAATTATCTGAAAGCTTTTATGTTCTCCTCTGCTTTACTGCATTTTTGTGCCATAGTTTTGCACCAGTCTACCTCCAAAACTCCCAAAAGCAGTAAAAAGATAATCATCTATTAAAGATCTCCTCAGTTATGGGAGAGGAAGCTCTACCTCTTCGGTGAAGGAACAAAGGGCAAACAGCATACATTTCTCTGGCCTACCTGCTTCAAATCTCATCTTCCAATCTTTGCTGTTGAAATTGCTGTTTATGATTGTCCAGAAAATGTCAGCTCCATGGGGAAGCGAAAGCGCATGAAGCAGAAGTGGGACTGCCAGGGAAGAAAGCTGAGAGAACTCAGATTTCACAACTCCCCATAAGCTGGAAAGACCAAAAAGAGCAAGCCCGCTTATAAAAACACTCCCTTGACATCCTTTCTTCTAAATACAGTCTGCACTGTATTGTTGGCGGGAAAGCATTTTTCATTAAAATCTCTATGAGCCATCTTGGGCATTTATGTGGATTCTACAGAGTTGCTGGTAGGAGAACAGAGATACTTGTAAATCTTCAACTACAGTTTTTCTTGAAAACCCAGATTTAAATATTCCTTACATTGAAACACTTCAGGTTCGACAAGATTTTGCCTAATGCAAGACACAACTGCTGTGGAACATAATCTATACTAGAAATTAGCAGTTTCAGCATGACCAGCTTCAGCACATAAGCCACAAGAACTGTCTTGGCACCATGAATCATGTGCATTCACAAATGACTAAGACGTCGGGTGTTCACAATTTGCTGGTATTTAGATTCAGGAGAGATTCTTTAGTCTGCTAAAATCATACAGTCTCAGGAGAGGCTCAATGAAATTGATACTGAGCAGCTGTAAGCGCTGATGAACGTTATTGCAAAACATAATAGGCTGATGTTTATCCAGTGAGCATTCTGCAAAAGTCACTGCCTCCAACGAGAATGTTAAAATGCACCAATTTCAATCCAATTCACTCTGATACTAAATGAAAAAACTCCCTTTACTTCTTAAAAATAAGGTGCAGTACTATTCTTCTCTCTTCTTTAACGCTAAAGCCCTATAAGCTGTGTGCCGGCCTCTACATCATCTTTTATGTTATTTTGTAGGGTCAGAAAAGATACCTCAGTCTCAGATAGTGTTACCATTCAACATAAGAAACTCTCTAACTCACTGCAAAACAAGTGATGCATGACACAGTAGCCATGATGGACAATGCAGGGTACCTTAGTTTCATTTACAACTTCTTATTTAGCCTGTGTAATGTGCCCTTATAGAGTTACTTAACCTTTACACACTTCCTTATTATCCTTTCTTAATTTTCCTTACTAAGCCTGCAAATTCTTTGATGCCTACAACAAATGCATAGTTGGAGAACCAACGGAAGTCGGAAGACAAAATGTGCAATAAAAATGTACCTTGCAATCAGCATGTGATCTTGAATATAGGCAAGAAATTGTGGATGGTCCTTTCTTGCTATATACAGGCATTCCCCGTGAAGACACAGGATCTTCAGACAGTTCAGCATGTTAAAAAGAATGTCTGGTTCTTCAAACTTTGACATTTCCTGTGTAAGCAAATGTACTACTCTCAACACAAGGACACCACTTAAAAAATTCCAACTAAACAAACAAGTAATCAACGTTACCTGCAATATAGTGTATATGAGCTTCAAGGTAACTGGAAGTTGCTGGTAACAAAATTTTCTTTCTGTGTCATTCTTTATCGCTGTTAAAAATAAAAGTTACACAAAATGTTGTTAAAGTTCTCTCATCTGTGATGAAAGATAAATTAATTCTAGCCACGGTAACCCTGCAGTCAGTAAAGTTACAACAGCATGCAATTTGGCATGTAATGCTTTTGCTACTTTACATGTTCAAAAACCCAAGATTTCTTCTAGCATTTTATGAGAGACAGTCACCCTTCCTACCAACATAAATACACTATTCCTATTTAATATGTTGAAAGGATTAAACGCACGAGAAAAAAGTTACTGGGCAATGCTGGACTTGAAAGACTGCTTCAGAACCTTGTATTCTATATGAGTAGAAGTGTTTCATTTAAAGCCTTACTGAAATACTCAGCCTCTCACCCTCCACCCACCTGCGTTTTCTGTGGTCTCTGTGTGATTTCCTGGGTTTTCTCCATGTTTTGGTGCCAATTTGTCTTCCTCTTCTCCTTCAGTTCCTATTATAAACTCCGGTCTAGTATAAAGAAGACTATCCTCAAGGTTATCTGTGGGCTCCTGTAAGAACATAATAAGTTAAATTAATTTCTTGATGTTATCTAAAAACATAAGGACATATCCTGCTGTTTAAGTTACATTTGGTGTGATAAGCTGAGCTCAGATGAGGCAGACACTGTCTAGTTTCATGTACACTTCTGCATTCAAATCACCTGCATTATCTAAATCTCTGCATCAGCAAATGCATACCAACAAGAAGACTATGTTTCAAACACGGATTTAAGTAATACCGCTTAATAGAAACTGTATATCCATATTGGAGCTGAAGTGGATCCAATCTCAAGGTGGGGGTTTCAGCAAAGCTGTTACCCTTGCCTCGGAGGACTAACAGACAGAAGCAGGGCTTATTTCCCGCACTCCTGTGGAGCTACAGGAGCTACCTCAATCACTTGGACTGAGAAAAGGACCAGGCTGGAGTTACTTCTGCCCATGGCCAGGAGCTCAGGATTGAAGACTGCCATTATTAGCTTTATGTTATAAATCACAAAGTAAAAAAGAAAAATCCTAGAAATACTACCAAGCCCCAGCATTCAAAAGACTTCACCACTTGCTACTTTCCAGTTGAGATGAGAATCTCAATTGTATGAGATTATTTTTCTAGCACAAATTACTGAATACCACGTGCACAATGCCTACTATTAGCATAAACATCCAAATGCAATTCTGGAACTTTTACACATCAAAAGGCATCACTATGCCCACCACCAAAAAAAAAAAAATACTAACAAATACCCTGCCAGTACCACACCACAGCAAATGAGCACCCAGAACAAGGGGAACAATGCTGTCTTCTGAACTAGCAGATGGAACAGCTACATATAATGGACACGCAGCTTAAAATAAATTCATCACACCATGGATAACGCTTCAACTTTTCTGCAAAGCTACAAAGGACTTTAATGATGACTAGCAATTGGAGAGTATGTATCTGTGTCTGATAAAGTCGGATACTCAACCTGAAGCATGTTCTGGTTTTCAACAGTCCTCAGTATTTTCAACAATCAAGCACTCATTTGAGAACTGATTCACTCAAAATCATTAATAATTTCCACTCTTAGCCTTCAAAAGAAGGTAAAAAGCACTAAGTAATAACATTTTACATTGTATTTAAGACACAGTATCACAGGAGTCTCCTTCCAAAGTGAAAGAACACTTCCATGTTGATGGGGGAAGAGTTCATACTGGATGAATATTGTGATCTTCCCCAAGTTCTTTGAATCAACTCAAACTTAAGAATTTTACAATTCAATCCATTTTGCTTTAACCTCCCAAATTCTCCATGCCAAAGGGCAGTGCAGCTTTTCTGCCTTGTGCACAATATAATGAGAACCACGAAGAGGAGTTTCAGCACATCAGTAACAAAGGCCCTTTCTTGCTCTACTTACCACAAGTCTGATCTCTTCTTTTGGAGCAAGCTGTTCCAGCAGCTCAAAACCCAGCTGATAACACAGAATGCTGGACTGACACAGACCACATTCAACTGCTTTTTCATCTTTCTGACAGGTGTGAGAACCACCCCAGGGTGCCTGGAACACATTGTTTATGATGGATATTATATCTTTTGAAATGCTGTTCTCTAAGCCCAAAGTGACACCATCGTCCTGGAGTTCCATCTGAAAGAGAGTGATGAGAGTAAGGATTTATTACTTCTTTAAAAGCCAGAGCACTAACTATTCTGCCTATTCTGACATTTCTGCCAGTGTTACATTACAGTACTGGGAAGAGTTTGAGATGAACTGGAACTCACAATTTTGAATTGCCACTGGTGTTGAGGCCCAAGCTCAAGAAGCTAGAGCAAGATTTTAAAGTTAAATAGACAATTTCAAGCACAGGATCCATGATTTTTACCTGGAGACAGTTATCCAAAACTCTTGGCCTTGGATCCACAATGTATAAATTTAGCTATCCAGAAATTACACATCTAATGTAAGCCTATCAGCAAGCTTCTGCTTCTAGTCTCTAGAAATAAACATATCCCTGAGGAGAAGTTCCTTTCACTCATATGAGCTATCTAACATGAACATGGAGGTATCTTAACTTCTCTTCATTGACCATGAACCTATAACTCCTACATGGGTAGAGGCAGACAACAGCCTTTAGAGAGGTTTAAATGTCTCGTACTTCATGCCAGTCCCTCAGCAGAAAGGGACTCAAAACAGGATTAAAGGAGAGCCAAAAGTGACCACAGAACTTCACTGTCCCCTCAACATGGGTGTTTTTCTTCTGCAAGTACCTGTTTCAAGATGAGATCAAACATCAGAATGAAGCAATTAAGATTCATTTCATCGTCTTCACAGTCAAAATCGATTGTCTTTCCACTGGGGTGTCCAAAGTTCTTGAAAGGGCTGTGAAAAGGACTACGTATTGGACTCCGAAATGGGCTCTGGAAGGGGCTTGGGAAAGGACTCAGTGTGTTATGCTGAACTCTGCGCCCAGGGTCAGAAGCAACGCTTACCTGAAGACATAAAGAAGCAACAGGTCCAAATGACTGTTAAGAATTTAAGCAATCTCATTCTATACGAAACTGCAGAAAATGGCAAGAACTTTGACAGCCTTTGTATGCTGTAGCTTTTTTGTAAAATCTACATGTCCCTTAATGCCATTAAATGATAAAATATGACAGAAGTAAGGGAATTGTATTCTGCACAGATGAATACATTCTTTTAAGCTCAGTGGCTGGCATCCGTTATCTTATTTCTATTAAGGAAGAATCTTAACATCAAATCCAACAGAAAATTGGTGCGGGCAGTAAAGTTTACAATCAGGTTACAATGATCTGCTCCGTGATCCAGGGACACAAACTTAGTAAGAGGCTATTCTCAAGAGAGCAGTGTAACTAAGGCTACGCCAAGGATACGGGTAATAAACTAGACACAACTGTAAGAATATGTGCATGTCTGCATTGATTTATGTTCACACCACAGTAGGCCACCTAAAATACCCTGAGAACCTTGAAGCATTGCAAGGAGATACACAGTTAGATGACACATAAGGTCTATTTTTACGCCAGCTATGGTCTGAAAAGACTAGACAGTAAGTTGGTCTGTTTTTTTCTACTTAGTTTAGATGTGGTCATGGGCTAGGTCTGGCAGTGCTCCTGCTGATCAACATCAGAAGACAGGCACATCGCATGTAAGGAATTAGCAACTGCCTAGATGCTGCAGTTCCTTAAATCTAAATATCTGACTTTTCAAGCACTCTTGTTCCTGCTGTCCTTGAAACACTTCATCCAAGACTACTTGGGAAGTTAGTCACATTAGTCCAAGTACATTTAGTGCCTACAGATTAGTATGTGTTTTCTTCCAGACCATAAGTCTCTGACAGACAACTTTGTATCATTTTTTGCATCTCTTGGATGGAGAAAAAATGTAGGGAAACAGAAAAAAATTCTGTTCAGTCATCCTCCCAAAACATACTTAGGCCCACCAAATTTGTACTAGAATACAAACGCTCACTCTGGGTGACCAGTTGTCCACAATAACTTGCTGCTGATGCTTATTAATAGAAGATGCAGAGAATGAAAATGGTTGGGGAAAAAAAACCAAGAACAATCCAAACATATCCTAAACAAACCAGTTCAATAAGAAAATACTGCACAGTTTTTCTGCAGTTCCTATCTGCATTACCTTTACACTGACAATGTGATAGACTGGTGTTAATTGAAGAAGTCATGCCAATTTCCTTCCATTCTCAAAATTTATAGTGTTTCCAATCAAATGCTGCCATATTGAGAGATGACTTTTTAATTCTTCACATGCATTCTATTAGCAAAACTCTTTCAAGCAAAAAAATAAGCAGGATATAATAAGTTACCCTCCGAGCTGCAAGATTGCCCGCCAGTTCACCGACTCTCGATTTTCTTTGATTTGCTAACTCTTTGACAGAATTAACTCCATCAGAAAACATGCTGATTAGTAACTGAAGAGGAACAACAATGTCTAGTTCAGATAAAACCTGAGGAAAGACAATAAATAAAAAAGCATGAGTTTCAAGTTTGGTCAAAAATGCCTGCCACTTTATAAGCACCTTTATCATGTGATCCCCACTTCAGCAAGTTCCATGCATTTAATTTTGGGATTCAATGATGTGAACTGTGAGCTTAGGTTTCTGTTAGAATCAGGGCAGAAGGGAACTGGCCAAAAAGAAAAAAAAAAGGGGGGTGGAGGTGGGTATTTGCAAAATATTTGTTAGCATCTGGTTGATGTGCCCCGAGATCAGTTTTATGCACAAACACACAGGGATGCGAGGGTGTTCCACAAAAGTATTTCTGTAAACTGAAAGCATTACCAATACTCAGATGAATAACTATTTACTACATTTATTATTACTTAAAAGTGAATTCCTGCATTTATTCTAGGACTCCTGTCAGAATGGTTCCCTACAGGTCTCAGTCCAGTGACAGGATGGTTATCTGCAAATCACTGAGGAAATATTCATCAGCTATTTTGTCTCCAACACTCCAGTACACATAAGTACGAGCTCATTCCGTCATTAACTGTCAGTAGGTCAAGAAAAATCTAATAATAACTAAAAAAAAGCATAGTTTACTTGAAAACCCTGCATACATGAAAATTTCTATAGTCACCAGCTAAATAGGTCTTTGCAGAGGCTTAACCAAAATAACCCTCAACAGAAAAGAAGTAATAATGAAGAATACAGGTATTATTCTGAGGTGCTGTTGAACATTTCATACTCTTTTGAATTCACCGCCCGCAGCTGACATGACTGTCCCTGCAGCTTTTGAATATGAACACTGTGTGAATGCCAGCTTTGTGGGCAAATCTAGCAGAAAGGGGCCAGAGCAGGAGGAAGTTTGATGGGTACAGAGTCCAGATCTTCATATGCCGGAACAGCTACAGCTGCTTCTGGAGTCTGGAATTAATTTTGGAATCTACAGACCAAATTATGCGGAAACTCAAAACTACTGCTGGCAAAAAGTCAGACAGCTGAATGGCCCTTAAGGCACAACTGACATCCAAAGGTAAGAGGAATTTCCAAGCTTCCATTATATTGCCCATGATGGACTAGTAACATAAAGCTTCCCAGGATCTGCCTACCAACCATTCTTACACTGGAGCTAAGCAAAGGGCAGAAAGGTTCCATGACCCTTGGAAACCGGTTCCTTCCCCGCCTCTGCTTTTTTTTTCTTTTCTGAAATCATAAGCTGCTTCAGCATGACTTATCAAGAGAGGACACTTACATGCAGCCAAAGCAACGCTTGCTCTTGCACAGAGGATGGATACCCTGTGAATCGACAGCTAATGAAGCCAAACATCTCCTCCATGGAGAAAGGGAGAGGGCAAAGTTCGATGTCAAACATTTTGCTGAAAAGCAGAACAAAAATATAGCATCACTGAGTTACCATGGCATACACTGTGTGAGATATAACAGAAAAATGGTAGATAGGCAATCTCACTACCAGCACTGCTGTAATCTTACATGCATACTCATCCTCCACAGGAGGCAAGCCAGGCTGCTGATACCATCTGTTCTGACTGAACAAGGTCATCTCTGAATTTGGTGATGGACCATAAGAACTCTCATCTCCTGTCGTGCCCAGTTTCAGGCGACAGCAGTATTTTTTTCAACATCCAATGTAAAAATTGGAAAAAAATATTGCCTCACCACTCCTCCACTATTCCATATTTACGCTAAAAAAAGTCTACATTGATACCTACAAATATAAACTTACAGTCAGTTTCAGAGCCTCTTCATCAGTTTCAAGGAAATGTGAAGTTTTATTGTCAAAGACATACACCAGACATGAAATTATGACTCAGACAGCCACCACTCTTATTCTGGTGTTTTCTTTGCTCAACAGACAAAGATATTAGCTAAATCAATACAAACTACCACTCTTTCAGGGCCAGCTCTACTAATCCCCACCATATCTTGTCAAGAGCAGACCAGGAGGAGAAAGACGCTTCTTCCAGCAGGAAGCCACTGAAAATGTGCCTTGCCCACAGCAAAGAAACATCCACGTGGTTGGCTCTTGATATAGATTCGAGGATATCAGGAGCAATAAAAGGAAACTTTCCCAAAGCTTAAGCGCTTTAGTTTAAATATGTCATAAAAAAAATCAAAAGCATTTACTCACTACTCTCTATTGCACACAGGCATTTTTATTTGTCATCACCATCTTATCGTGCTAAAACCCTCGACAATCAACATATGCAATGATAGAATGGTTTCTACATACGTCTACATACCTCAACACCTCCCGGAACTCTTTCAGTTGATTATCAGGCACTTCTGTCCTTATAGCTTCCAACCACTCTGGCATGATACATTCCCACACCGGCTGGTTTATCACATTGTACGGAATCAAGCAAAGGATTCGATTCAGCCCTTCTTTTAATTGGGTCACAGCACTACATGATTTGTCCCAGTATCCACCAACCTGTGGGTATTTCCAGGAATCATACTGATGAACAATACTTTTAGTCTCTGTAACTTGCCCAGCACCATAAATTTGCTCAGTGTGTTGCAGCCAAGAAATTGTGGGGCGTGATCATCAGCACCTTCGAGCCTTAATTTTGAATTCAGCTATGGGAATTATATTAGTTTTTATCTCTCTCATTTGGCCCACAGTACACAGAAGCACTGTCCACGATTTAGATGAAGTTTGCTCACTTACAGGTCATGACACAGAGTAAGCCCTCATTGTTTACAGTTCTCAACAAAGGACAGATTTATTGCTTGCACCTTCAATTATTTGCTCTGGGCAACTTGTTACAGTATCGACTCTTTATTTTGAAAAACTTGGTCTATACCAAATGTTCTTTTGCGTATGTTTGTTTTGGGGTTTTTTTGAGCGAAGGTTCTAGGTGATGGAAGCCAAAAAATATACTTCTAAGTAAATAAGTAACTGGGCTACAGAGATTAATTATTCTAACTGACCTCAGCTCACATCTGCTGTTCCTGACTAATGGCTCTAGAGACGCCTGCTGTTTTGGCAGCAACTACTGCTAATCTCAGCCAACAAACTATTTTTTCTCCATTCATCACAGCTAATTTCATGGCTGTTTGTCTTCATGTTCTAGTGAACCCTTGCAAATCTGGCAAGTTGTAAGTCTGGTCTTAAGTATTGCAGTGGGGGTATAAAACTCAAAAAAGAGGCTGGATCCAAGACAAGAAAGAGATCAGTAACAGATTACAGCATGAGGTTCAGTCCTTCCTTTCCCCTTTAGCCTCAAAGGCCTGATCTCAGTTCTAACATTCAATGCATCCATCCACCTCTCAAATTCCCTCAACTGCCCTCTAGTCCTCCCACGGCCAGGTGCATCTTCAGAGCAAGACACATACACATGCTGGCCTGCACACGTACAGCAAATCCCATATATTAGGTCTCGAAAGATCTATGGATGCACACTTCATCCCTGAAGATGTAATATATAACATCAAGTCTTTATGGTGCTCACTAGTCTAGCCACTTAATTTTAGGAAACAAAACAAACATGTCCCCTGGACATTTTAAATAAGAGGGCCACAAAATCAAAGTCTTCTTACAGAAGCACATGTGGTATAGTTGATAGTGATCAATGAGGAAAAAGTCTTAAATCCCTCACAAATATAAAGTTCCTATTTTCATGCTGATGTTTCCTTTTCTACAGAGGAATATTCACATGCCTGACTTCATTGCCTGTCTTCACTATCCAGATTAAGTGGTGAGTTCTGCTTCATAATTATTGGACAGAAAGAAAGACTTTTTCTAGAAGTGATTCCAGCCACGGTCTGACTTAGGCATCCTAAATGACGCTGCAGGTCAGTCTCTTTGTCTCCATCAGCAATAAGGCAAACCATGGCAGATTACTCTCTTAACTGAGTCACTTAAATTAGGTATCTGAAGCTACAGGGCATCACTATGCCCAGAGCTCCTTTCAGTTAAAACTCTGATTTCGTGAACCTGAATTCACAGCTGCAGAGATTAAGTATGGAAAGAACAGAGAAACATTAGTAAAGCAGACTAGTAAAGGACAGGCTTTTATCTGGGAGCAGACAATTGATACACCTTTTACTAAAGACAAGCTTGGATGCTTCAGCAGCATAACAGAAGTGTGTAGCTATCAAAAATGTACAGTATCTTTCAGTAACTGTAATATTCTTCCAATCTGTCTTTATATCACTGTAAATAATCCCCACTCTCTAACACAGTAAAACTGAAAATGCTATGAAGAGAAAAAATTCCTGAACTTCACTACTCCCTCAACCAGTGAGATTTAATTTGCCTTGAGGGAGCTGAGAGAGAAATGGTCTTTATACTTCAGACTTTAATCTCTGTGGCAAATAAAGGAACTTTCAGGTAAATTATTCTTACCCTGGCAAACTCCATTGGTTTAGGAAGGAGGCACATAACCATGACATCGAACCGGACATCACAAACTGTCTTCAGCCACTTGGTAACAAACTGGGGCTTGAGCTTTTCAACCAGGCTACCAACTTCATCATCCATCATGTAAGCTGTAGAGTGAAACCACTGGAATACCATGCTAACCAGCCTTGCCAAACTCTCAGTGGGCGTATTCTCACTAGGAGTGCAAAGACTCACCTGAAAGACAGAAACAAAAAGCAAGTTTCCTTTCTAGAATTAAAGGTGGCAAACTGTTTGTCTACTTTATTTTGCATGTTCTCAGAGATACAAGGAAGCAGATTACATAGAAGACAAAAGAGCTGATAATTTTTAAGTAGAGTTTGGCACTAGACAACTGACAAAACATTTCCAAACCAGAAAATAACAATAAGAGGAAAAAGAAGCAAGCACAGAATTTTTTCGATCTTGGTTTCAACACTGAAAATATCAATACAAAATGTTTTGACATACTGAAACATCTTGGTTTGAACTTTAAAAAGATTTCTCATTTCAAAAAGTAATATAATGCCCGGTAAAATATATGATACACATACACACACATATATAAATTGCACAAAATAAAAATACAAACCAAATTAAGAGTTTCAAAAACTCTGAAAGATGATGTCTACTTAATATAAGTGATCTTTGTTTTGCAGTAAGATTGTAATTTTGACTTTTTTGTCCTCAGGGTGAGAATGTGAGTTTTAAAGTCCTCAAAAATTTTCACACAATAATTAATATTCTTCTCCCTGTTTCCAAATGCTTCCTTTCTAAAACGATCTCTGCACTGCAAAACTGTCTCAAATCTAAGACCAAGTCAGTACCCCAGTTCACAGACCAGGCACACTGCTAAGCCCTTAATCACCTGCTATATGACCTCTTAGTATCTTCTGGGGACTTGAGACAGTTTCAAGTCAGGTTGCTGCACTGCATCCAAAGAAGGGAAAATAGCAGATGACAAGAGATTTAGGAAGCTCCTTTAAGCACCTGTCAGCTGCTTGTTGCCATTTCCTAGTGAAAGCTGTACTCTCTGTGCTTGGCAATCTGAAACCAGTGACTGCTGCCTTGCAGCAAGAGAAGGAAGGAGAAACATTCACATTCACGACATTTCTAGGGAAACAGCTGACAGCACTGCTTCCCAGAGAAGACCAGAAACCATCATACAAGTGCTTTTCCTCCATGTTTTTTCTTGGGATGAGGCAGCTAACGACACCCTTGGTAATTCAAAGTACAGTCTTCATTGTTCTACCCCCCTGCAGGCTGAAGTTAAGGTGTTTGCTTCCTGGTGCCTGAATCAGTCGAGTGTTAACTGAAAGGCAGTATCAGCTGGCAGCCTTCCTAACAGCAGCTCTTGAGCTCAGTCCAGTTTCTAGATGAACAGTATTCATTTTATGAAGGAAAACAGCAACCCAGTATTTGTCACAATCTGTGCTGTCGTCTCTGCTAATACTCACTACAGAGAGATCAAGAGATTTTGTAAGAATAGAATGAAGTCAGTGAGCTCCCCCTCCCTACCATCGAAAGACAAACTGTCAACACCCAGCATGAGGCACACACAGTGTAACAAAACTTGTTCTCACTTCACCTCTACTTCCAGAAACGTAGGCCTTCAGTCTTTCCAAAACATCATTTGAAACATAACAGATGAATACGGCACAATAAAAAACAAAAACCAAAAAAACAACGTTAAACAACAAACCCCACAAGCTACCAGCAGAACACAGTTTACTCGTGCAGTCACTTGAAACAGCACTGCTGCTTTGCTGGCATTATGGGATTCTAGACCTGCTACCCTGCTGTGCCTGCCTCTGTTTAGATGATGGAAAAGGGGTCCTACTATTCCCCACTTGTCACTGGGTAGCCAAGGACAACAGAGCCTGGGAGCTCAAGGTGAATTTTAAAGAGCCTGAGAAGGGGAATTCTCCTTAAGAACTGCAGAATCCACTTTCTAATGATTTATCAGGCTCCAGCCTGGCCTGCTCATGAATTAGCCAGCAGCAGCCCTGCTATTTTGGAATAATCTCTGCTAGCTACTGTGAGGGGCAGAACCAGCAGGGCTTCACTCCGTCACTTCACAGGGGGTGAATTACCTGGAGTATAGTGACCAGGACTGATTCAGCAAGACCAATATGAAGGCAGGAAGGAAAAGCAGCCCACTAAGAGTCCTTCAGCCTCATCAGAAGTTGGAGAGAAAGCTGAGCTTCCAGAGAGTGATGTTGAAAGACAGAAAGTGAAAGATCTTTTGGGGATTGCCTTTTAAAGTTAAAATAATGGCACTCAGCAGAGGGCACTTGTAAGCAGCACATGATGGCACAAAGTCAACAATAAAACTGAAAGGGTGAATAATTCTGTTATCCACTCTATACAGGACTTAGAAAGCAGTGAGCAGCTCCACCCAAACTAGTCCTGAAATCTCCAAGTCTGACAGCTTCACAGAACTCCTTTTCGCCTACAAATCAGGAAAGTATCCAATTCCAGGAAGTGGGGAAAAAGAGATTATACTGAGGCTTCAGAAAGACAAGGAGAGGGAAGTGAGAAGAGTGAGAGAGGAGAGCAAGAATTTCTTACCAAGAACCAGATTCCAAATTGGCTCAGCAGACGTTGGTCATGTTTGTCATCATCTTTATTATCGAAGTCTGTGTTGTCCAAGGAGTGATGGGAAGAGGAGAGGCCCATCTGTCTCCTGCGGTTGAGTTCATGCTCCCTCTGCTCAGCATGAAACTCTGCTTCCTTCAGCAAGCTATAAAACAGACTTGTGGTCAGTGATGTGGCTTTCCTGAACTGGCTACAGGTATCTAATCAAGAATAACCAGAGGTTAAGGCACCTGATATCATCATTTTCCTGAGAACAGTGATAAAATAACTTTAAATGCTAGGATTCAAGGCTGACTTCTTTGCTGAGGACAACACTCACAGCTGACCAGTGCTCTGCTAATGCAGCAGGAGTTCGGCACCCCGCTCTGGACCTATCCTGGTGAAGCCAAAATCAACTCACACAGGATTTGCAGGCAATATTTACATGAATTTACATGATCCTGCTTTACATATTGACGCCTCATAAGCTGCCATATTACCTGATGACAGCTTCCACAGTACACACAAGCTCCTCTGCCCCGCACTCCCGGGTATTGATGGGGGGTGGCGAGGTCTGATAAAGATGGGTTTCTGCGGCTGCCCCGACTTCACTGCTGTGATGATTCGAGTGGCACCTCTTGCAATAGCGCACCGGCCTGTTGCCATGGCGGCCACAGCAGCCCGCTGAGAAGCATGTGACAACAGCTCTTCTGACGTGTGAACTACAATTCTAGGAAAAAGATAAAAAAAAAATTTTATCAGGCCACAAGCATCAGGAAGTGGACCTGAAAACAGGGATGAGAGTCAGCACTGGGGAACTGGCTCAAGCGCTGGTCGCTTCCCTAATCGCTCTATATAAGCACAGGTGTGTGCAAACTCCTGATGCCAAGTGTCACTGAACTTCCCGAAAGATGAGCTCAGGCCTAAATGCTGGGCCTGGACTTAAATGTCACGGTTGCTCTTCTTTTGGAGCAGGCCAAACCAACACTGAAGTCATCAACCTCAACTTTCTGGCTTGGAGCAATCCCTAAAAATTTACAGTAGTTCTCTTAACCCCTGCTTATACTTCAGAATGTCTTTTTATGTTACGTGCAAGCAACAGGCAGATCCTCAGGAGTGTTACATCAAGGGTGTCACATCAGTTTATGCTGTGTAAGGATCTGCCTTATCATAGGTAATCATCCAAGCCTCCAAAATATGCAACTACCTTTATTTTTGCTACCCAGTAATCTGGCCCAACATAAAAGCTTTCTTTACCACATAAGATCTAGAAAGTGTTCCTCATTATTAGAATGTTATTAAAACACACTAGCTGGTAGGTATTGCAAGCAGATTCTTTTTGTCAGCCATCTTTTAGAGCCAAGCAATGAAGACTTTCAGTCCATGTATTTTTAAAAATACACAGTTTACACAGATTTTTGTCCAATTTTGGATTAATCCAAGACTTCAAGGAGATAAGAATATATAAACACTCTTCATAAGCAGAGTTACAGAATAAAAACTGAGCTCAATTGCATAATTGATAATTGCCACGTCAATAAAAACGTACAACTCAAATCAAACATCAGCAGTTTTAACAAAAAGAAACCTTGCTGATGAATCATTCCCATCCACTCCCATCCACCAACATGGGCATTCATGATAAATTGTGAAAACTTGGAATGGCACAAAAGAGAACGCACCACATAGTAATGGAATGACACTACACACAACATCAAATCATGCCCCATCACACAAATGACTGAATCTTACCTTCTTCTGACATATAGCAGAAATCTCAGCTGTAAGGGGAAGGCATACAAAACATCAACACAGGGTGACGATCCCTCTGTTTTACTATGGCAGCCATGGGAAAATGGATTTGCTGCAACGAAGTTTCTGAGCCTAACCTGGTGTTTCCAGATGTTACTGAAAGCTCTAAGCCTGCTGGACTGCGTGAGGTAGGACACTGTATACTTAGGCTGACCGGCTATTTCTACACTGAAATGAAAGAAGAGTCTTGGTGCAATAAGTGCGGTGTGCTCTACATTCCATCCACCTTCCACCTGTGCCTCTGCCTCGAGAACAGCCTTGTAGCAGTAGACTTGTAGACACACTAGTGTGGCAGGGGAGACAAGGCTCAGGTGTGCCTATGCTACCTGTGAATGCTTGCAGGATGAAAGATTAGTGAATATGGATGAAAAATGTAGGAGCAGCCACTATGTCTGCAGCCCATAACTCCAGAGCTACATGTTTGCAGATTCCACCTATAAGCAATAGCTCTTCAGTCTGTTGCCCTGGCAACACCTGATCCAGTAAATATAGGTGGCCGAGCAAAAAGAATTACTTCCCTCAAGAAAATAAAACATTCTTAATCTGGATTCAATTTCAACTAAAAGGAATTTCAACAAAAAAATCTCCACTGCCTAAGAATTTTCAGTTTGTGGAACAGAGACGGAGTATTTCTGTTCTGTCATTGAAAGGGTTATTTTGGACAATAGATGACTATCCTTGCAAACCCAGGAAATTATCATTAGTCCATCAACAAGCTTTGCCTGCATCCTGGTATATAATAGAATATCAGGCTCTCTCACTGGCCAAAGGATGATGATTGGATCATCAAAAAATATTTTATGTCCTTTTCTGATATCCTTTACAGCCTTCTGTTCATAGAATAGGTTTTCAGAAGCTTTAAGAGCTTTCAAATCAGGCACGGGTTACCGTGCTTACGAACTAGCCCCTTATTGTTCACCCCAACTGTGGATGCTTCGAGATTTGAAAATCTGTTCAGTTGTCTCTGCTTCCTCACACATAAAGAGTTGCACACTATTTCAGGTAGAGGATTAGTCAATTTTTCATAGCACTTTAAAGACACTAAGCAGCATTAAGTACAAGCTACTTTAAAATTCTAAAAAATTCCTTTAGAATAGACTTCAGCATTTCAAGCAAAACAGTATGCAGAAACATCAGTAAACATAGGGTTGTACAATTATGATTAGTTTGTACCTACCCTTAAAACACCTCTTACCTTGTGGGAGAAGAACATCAATCAACCATTCACTGTGATCCCTATAAAAATTGCATATCTAATTAGCTTTTCATTTTTTTATTTATATATGCGTTTATTTTTGCACAGAGGAAATTTATCTAAATTAATGTAGTGGGACTGATGTTATTCTGAAGCTGTTTTTTTAAAAATGTAGTTTTATAAATTGCAGGCTGCTTTACGCTACCTCTCTTTGTCGTGCCTGTCTTACTGTAAATTGCCACTTTGATGATGTTGGTCCACCATGTTCAGAGCTTTCAAAAATTACTTTTAAGGAATAAATTTACCAAATTAAAATAGTGTATGCTCTGAAAGTCAGAGGGCTAAGAAATGATAGTGAAGAATAACACATGAATATAGGAAAAAAACATACCAGTACTATTTTCTGTGAGTCTCCTTAGAAGCTATGCTTCTAACAAATTCCATTACTTCCTTCTGTAGCTTTAAATCAATGATGATTTAAAAAGCTAAGGTGAGATGGAATTGCTTTTCCTTTAGCTAGTGTGATATAAAGGTGTCTTAAACTGGGGACAAAAAAAACCTCATGTAGCTTCTGAACTACCAGTAACTTTGTCCATTTGAACTAATGACTGGAACTCCCACACGTATTAGATCTTGTAAAGTAATGCCAACCAATTTAGGAATTTTTTAAAAAATTAATAAGAAAAAAAAAAAAGTGAGGTTAATTCATCTCAGGCTATATTACTTCCAGGTATTGGACAAGCCTGGACTAATTTCAGTTCTTTACTCTGCTGCTTCACAGTATACCCTAGAGAATAATTTGAAATACATGTTACAGAAAAGTAATGAAGTCTCTGTGAAACAGCTTTCATTGCAATGTCCTGCTTTTAATGACAACTAAAAGGATGAGGAGAAAAAAAAATTCATAAGCAAAAGCTCGTACATTAACGAGGTTCCCTTACCACAGTCAGTGCATCCCATTGTATCTATTAATTCAGATATCTTAACTTTAAAACTCACTGCTGTTCAAGCTAGATGCAAATGCTTATCACATGGGGGGTAAATTTCTGCCATCCTTATTCATGCTGAGTGGCAGTGTGCTCCGTATATTTAAAGTGGGTTTATCTATATAAGTGGGGTTAAAGTGGGTTATCTATATAAATTATACACTAACCATACTGAAATAAAGCAGAGTTCTGAACTCTGCAGTCTGACTATACCTGATCATTTTTCCGGTTCTTAGTTTACCTACCCCGCAATTCTCTGGCTGCATTCCTCACAAAGATATAGGGGAGGTGGCTTATCACCCAAAGCCACAGACAAAGATGGGTCAATGCACATCTGAAACACAGAGAAGAAAAAGAATTAACTCATCTGTTCAATGAAGTTCACTGAGAAAGTTCAACACATTAATCATAGAATAGTTTGGGTTGGAAGGGACCTTAACAAGTCATCTAGTCCAACCTCCCCTGCAAGGAGCAGGGACATCTTCAGTGGCTAGGACAACAATCCTCACGTTTAATATCGAGACTTAGCCCATCGCAGTTGGAAGAAATATCCCATTTTGCTTTAAACAGCCAACAAACAAAAAATTCACAAGCCATATTCACAAAATTCTGTCCCCCTTGACGTTGACAGGCCTTACTGTTGCCTTAGCTCCTGTCCTTTGCCATCTGCACACAACCAGAGCACATGGCTGACATCAAAGTGCAATGTCCCATCCCCCAGACAGTTGGGTTTGACCCTTGAAGAAATAGCAATACCTTCACAGCTGGTTTGTTAATTGCATTATGGCATTCAATGTGCTGGCAATGAATAGGATTCCAAGCTGCAAAACCAAAACACAGCTGATTAATAAATGGAGGAAATACATTTCCATTCTTTGTCTCTAGTGGTATCAATCAAGAATGAGATTCTCTTGTACTAATTCCTATACAGACATGAGGGAAGACCTAGCCATTCCTCAGGAAACCTAGTAATTACAATAAACAACCTAAAATATATATGCTTACTGACTTGCTTGGGATATAATTATGAAATGAATCATGAACTCAGTGAAAGAATGGAAAAAGTAAGACACAGACATCCCCATTGTAGATCCTTCCTGACCTCACCAACGCCTTGAATTAATTATCCTTCCACTTCAGGAGCAGGACGGTAGGAGTAGCTGAGTAAATTCAGCAACATTCCCAAGCAAAAAGGAAAAATAGTCCAACCACGGAAGGAGCCTTAGCTTTGTAATGACAATAGTAAACAACAAAGGTATGTTCAAGTGGCATCACTTGGATGCTACAGAGAATGCTCCCAGGTTCAAAATGCCATGCCACTGCAGATAATACTAATCCCATTCTGGGATACATTAACAGAAAATTTACATATAGGAGAACTATTCCAGTCTACCTAGTGCTACTAATGGTTCAGATGGAATATCATAGTTTATACAGACCTGCTTGCATGAAAGAAGTGATACAAACAGTACAAAAAGAATGATTTATTAAAAAGTAAAGAAAATCCTTCAACCCTTCAAGGGAAGGCTTCAGAACAGATCAGACAAACATGTATCAGGAACATTCAGTATGTACTTCAGTTGGTCTAGGGGGTCTTCCAATTCTTCATGGTTTTTTTTTTAATTAAAATGTCACATTCTGGTCCAGAAATTTTAAAAGGGAACAAAACATATCTAGTATGACAGAGATTACTTGAACCAGGTTGAGACAGGCAAGCAGGAAAAGCAAGTTGTGAGTTACTGCTGGAGAGCCCCCACCAGAGAAGCACAATCCCATCAGTATCACTGGGGAGTCCGGGGAACAGAGGACTTTGTGCCATTCGCCTACTCAGCTCCAGCTGCATTGCTGACTTTCTCTCTTGTTTTCACCCTATAGTCAGCTTTGAGAACTTATCCAATACACTGACTGCACCTGCCATCACCTGCCTTTTTTTGACAGTAACAGCCAGATAAGGAGTCTTAGCAACAGCAGCAGCAACAGCAGCTGGCACAACAAAAGCAACCAAAGCACTAATTAAAAAGAACGTAAGCCAGAACCCTTGTGAGGCCAAAGCAGCAGTTTCACAGACCATTTGGAACACTGTGTTTATTTCTTCTCCTGTTCTGGTTTAGTTACTATTGGGAGTAACACAATAGATTTAGTAGCCACAATCACAGTTTTTATTTTCATAACATCTTTTGAAAATACAGAGAAATGGATATTGTATATACTTACGAAAGTACCATCTTATACAACAAAAGATTTCAAAATACATCATAGAAGAGTAAACATGTGACATTAACACATTTCTGATCATTTCCTTTATATTTATTTTGACTCATACAAAATCAGCTGCACTGACCTGTGTACTGCAGTCCTCTGTACTCACTGATTGCCCCAGGGGGTTTCAAATTGGGCCAATAGTGAAATAACATTTGTACCGCTGGAGGTTTAACTTGAGATGGTCCATAGGCTATCACATATAGCAAATCCTAAGGAAAGACACGTACAAAATGTTTATTTTGCAAGATAACAAAACACAATTCAATACACATTACTTGTGTAACGAGCACACAAAATACATACATCTTGCGCCCTACCAAATATCCTTTCCATGATCTTACAAGTAGATTAGATGACTAACTTCAGTATGTTCACAATTGGCTTCTGAGTTTGATTGGAGCATCCAACAGCTACCACTCACCCTACATAGTACACTAACATATGGCAAATGAAGCCTCTGTCTAGCCATGGAGCAAAGAGTTGTGATACAGATAAATACACGGATCCAGATCAGATTCAGGCCAAGACAATACTCACAAACAGTCCTTGTAACAGTTCAGTCCCTCATGAACTGAGATTAGTGGTTATTAAAATTTCTGTTAATTGGAGGTACAACCACATAGTATTTAGGAAACAGAGCTCTGTTCTACAAAACATGGAGCTGCTTCTGTAAACTAAAAATCAGAATGAACTCCCTCTCCACAATTCAGAAGGAAAACTGGATATAAATATAAGTTCTTGGCACACAATCAGTTCCATTTTCAAGCCGTCTGGTTTTCATTACTATCCAAATACAATCACTTCCACAAAGTATTTATGATCATAAACTTACTTTCCATACTTCTTGCTTATATTTCATGAGGCATTCCAATAATTGGCAGTGATACACTGAGAGAGAAAAGACAGTATAGACATAATACTGAAATAGAAAGTCAAATTACAGAAGTGACTCAATTAGCTAATTGGTCTTGCTTTGTCCATCCAAAACTGTAGGTCTCATTTAATTACTTTTTATTTTAAAGGGTTTGCTGAAGAATCATTGCCATGAGAGTCATCATAAAATATTAGAAATTAAATATTAGTAATTTGTTTCTGTCAAGGAATGCAGTAAGAAAATAAGTATTATGAACGTACAGCTTTTTGCACAGCAATGGAGATCTTGATCAAACACATCTGGTTTAAGAATACCTGCTAATTCACTTTGTCCCTCTGGCACAATGTAAAGCTGTAAATGAGTATCTTGTCATTCATCTTGAGGCCGCAATGGAAGTCACATGTAACAATACGTTATTCCTGTGTACACCAAAGGCTACAGGAGTCACTCTGCATCAAACAAACATGAGCGCCAAACGAACTACTTTAAAAGTTTGACTTCCCAAAAACCACAGGGCAAAATTTTCCTCAGATGGCTGGAATACGGAATTCACAAAAGAAATGGAACATTTCATGAAAAAAACCTCACTTGTGCTAGTAGCTTTTAAAAATTGTGTGCTGCTTGTGTTCACCACTGAACTATGTTAGTGTGATGTGACACTTCACACACACATACTGCAGTGTGGGGTTCCTCCCCATACACAACATCTACCCATCTACATAAAAAAGGAGATGGTTTATTATCGTGCAATGTAACAGCTCCCTCATGTTACATTTTGTTTTGATTTATGATATCCCACTGGTGATAGTTACATTTAAATTCATTATAGTTCTGTGGAGTCTGCAGCCAGCATTACCTGTCTTTAAAAAACAGTATCAGCTGTGAACTCGGTGGGATACGAATCACTGTATAAGACAAAGCGTTGCTATGAACTTCTATAGTCAAAGTTAGTGGTGTTTTCTCTCCAACACTGATGTTTTGTATCAACACTATTTTTTGATGTCAAGCAAGAGTTGATCAGAGTCTCCAATCCCGGACCCAAACCTATTTCTTCATCTCAATGAGATCTCTTATGTCCATAATGATTATTTCAAGCATGATGCTCAGAAATTCCAGTTTTGACTAAAATCACTTATTTTCATCCTATGTTGGATGGCAAGACAGATTTTTCCCACCATTTGAACTCTTCTGATTGCATTTGACAGAGTACTTCATGGCTCATAGCTTTAGAGAGACTGATCCCATGTTGTATGTTTGCACGTACCTGGGTTTGACGTGTACTGCATTGCAATCATTAGCATTGATGATGCAGACAGATTGACATGAGCTGGAACACCTTCTCTTTTTGAGGATCCCACTTCAAAGAAAGGGGAAAAAAAAAAAAGAGATTTTCTATTGTATAACAAGGAAAATAAGGTGAGAATAGCATATAACTCACTCCAACTGATGCAAATAAAATTTCTAAGGTACCACATCATTAAAAAAAAAATAGAAATATTGTGTACTGGAGGGGGTTAAATCCCTTTTCTCCTGGAAGAGAAAGACAACTAAGAATATTGATTCAGAGAGCGCACACCTGGTTTTCCAGATCAGTAAGATCTCATTCTCAGAGTCGCATTAGCCAAAGATAGCAATCTTCTTAGGCACTCTCCTTCAGAACCCACAGACTGGCCAAAACAATGTCACCTGTATAGTCAAGTGTACCTGGGGCTTGCATTGTAGGGAAGGTAAGGAGGAAGAGGAAGGTAAAGAAACAAGAAAAAAATGGAAAGCCTGCTGTTGAGGTACACAGATGAAGGGTTGGGGCTGGCTGGTGGTAGCTGCTGGCCATTAGTGTATGGCACAGATTACTTTTCAGAACCACACAGTGTGAGTTCAAATTATAGCTACATACCAGAAAAACTAGTCCTCCTTGTTATGTGAACTGTGCTAAGATAATGATGAACAATAGCACTGAAGTGTAGCTAAGCTGTTGTACTTTGACCTCACGCATAAAGTGGCTAGAATTCCTTCTGGTCTCCTACAAAGTGGTTGTTATTAAACGGAATACTTGGAAAAACCCTGCAGAGTGTAGGTGTTTATTTTCTGAGCTATAACATGGCAATATGGCATTGAAGGCAACCTCCTACACAGAGATGTGGCGTGTATCTTCCCCATCCTCACTCACAGCACTCTCCCAAGCCTGGCTGCCAGGACCCAAATACCAAGCATGTGGGATAGAAGCGCAGAACTGTAGCTACCAGTTCACCGAGATGCTTTCATCCCTCCAATCTGCCTCTCCAGCTGCTTACACAATCTCCTGCATCCTCCCTTTTGGTTTGATTGAACACTAGGGGAAAGAAAGGTTCTGCACTCGCCTTGTAAAGGGGCCTACCAATCCCAGTGGGGAAAGACTAGGACACTAATTTAAAAAGCAGTCAACTGGAAAAGAAAAGAAACTCCATTTTCCCTTCCCTATGTGGTGCTTCTCCACATGACCCAACATTATTATGTCTCTCTTTGTTGCACTTCACTTATTCTCTTTTTAATCCCATCCACACACGTAAGAGCCCCCAAATTATTACAGCAAGGTCTATTCATATGGATTTAAATTGCAAAATGCTCAGCAGCTCTAACCTGGCAATTAAAATGTGGCCGTCAACGGAAAAGTAGGACACCGAAAGCAGAAGCCAAATTTAAAGAGCAGCAGAATGGTTTCTTACAGAGATCCAACCAAAACCATTTGAGGAAAAAGGCAGTGTGACAAAGGGTGCTCCCATGCTCTACATGGGTGCAATCTCTGCCAAGGGCAGTGGGGAACAGTACATATTTAAGTAAAAAACAAGGATTTGGTTCAATCAGTTGTTTTGGAGAATAGTTTTACAGCAGAGCATAAGTCACCTACATCAGCTGTTCTTTAACAGGTAACAGTAACAGAAGAAAAAGGAGTTTAGTGCAAGATTCTGTTTTTAACCCAAAGAGGACCTATTGCACATATGCATGAAATATATCTTAGTAGTTTGTATTTGTGTACTGTTATTAGACCTGTCAAAGGTAACAAAGAAAACATCATTGCAATGTCTTGTAAGGGATTATTTTACATGTGGAAACAGAGGTACAGAAGAGTTAAGGGATTTCTCCACAATCACTGCCTGGTAGAGCCAGAAAATGTACATGATATATTCCATAAAATCTTAATCTCAAAACACTGGGCCACACTTCTTTCCATGTTTAACAGCACCTTCTACATGCTTAAATTACATTAGTGTTGATCTCTGTACAAAGTTGTTCATGGTTTCCAGAAAGGGCTTCCTCCATCTTATCTCTATTCCATGCGCATAGAACCATGAGGTGGCTGATGTTAGAATGGACCTCTAGAGGTCTTCTTGTCCAACTCTCCTCTTCAAAGAAAGGCCAACTAAAGCAGGTACTCAAGACCTTGTCCAGTTGTGTTTTGAGCATCTGCAAGGTTGGAGAATCTGCAACATCTCCGGTAAACTGTTCCAGTGTGTCATCACCCACATAGTAAAAGGCTTGTTGGTTAAAACCGACTTTTAATATTGATCCTAGCACTTCCATCTGCACAACATGGTTCAATTTCACAGCACTGCTGAAATCCCATCAAGCTTTCTATCAGGTACACAGACGAGCATTCAGAACACCTCAGGACAGACACCTCAGGAGTCACGTTCTACGGGATTATGACATTATGTCATCATGTGACACCCTCAGGGGCGGGGGGGAGAAAAAAGAAAGAGATAAAAAGGCAGGCACTGTCAGATTTAGTCTTAACACTTATGGATAGGAGACATTACAGGCACAGCTATTTAGCACAGAAGTAAAAGAGAAAATGCTGAGGAGAGAGGGAGGGAGAAAAAACAGAAATTGATCACAACATCATTACATTAAGGAGAGTCATTCTTGTACATCCAGATTTAGTCCAGATGCAAAAATTATGCATGTTGCTATTGCATCTATTGTCTCAGGATCAGTTTGTCCATTGATTCTGTATTCAAAACTCCCACTGCACGCACTGAAAGTTCTACAAGTCTGAAAATAGTGTCTTTCTTAAAGAAGCTAAACTTCATCCTTTAAATTAAGGAAGAATTCACACAGTAATGGAACATAACAAATAAATAAAAATCATATAATTATTTCACTTTGAAAAACAGTAACATGGAATTATTTCACTTATATACATACAGTAAATTGATGTGCAATTACAATTCTATGACAGAACAAACTGACTCCTACAGTCCTATAATATTATAGCAATGCACCACGTTTTCTGAGACATAACAATACTAGAATGCATTCTACTTACATATAGCCATAGGCAGAAAAGATGTGCTGAGATACTCTATAATATCCTTGTGCAGAAATGGAGGAAAGGTAGCTAGTGTTGAAATCATTGTATAGGGTAAAGTACTCAAAATATCATCATTGAGAAAAGGAAGTAAGCATGTAGTAGTGTAAAAAATTGATTGCCCAAGATCTGTTGAATAAAATGAAATAAATACAGAGTCATTACAATGGAGAAATAATTATGACTATGTACTTTTTAGTTTCTCTAAACTATAAAAAAAAAATTACATTTAAATTTAGGTTTTCCCCTCAAAGTAATGTGGGAAGTTAATCACTACAGACAAGAGACTTCACCCATCATTAATAAGCCCCTCCTAAAAATAGAGGTAACCAGCTGTTCAACAGTACTCAGAAGAGTTTGGAGGGAATGTGAATACTACAGCTAGTAAAATAATTGATTAAAATCAATTTTGATTTTAATCATACAGTGATTAACATACAGTGGTCTGCGTTTAAGCAGAGATGTTATTAGAATCAGAACTTGATATGCACTTTGGTGTTAAAAGGCTTGCTTTTGCAAAAAGCATTCTAGTCTTTGTCAGCCATAGAAAAATATTATTTTGATCTTAATTACCCTCAAGAAACTTCCAAAGTACCCCCCACATAGAGACTACAAGAAGCATCATTTTATTTTTCAAACAACATTTGATTAAACTATGGATCTCATTTTCCTGGGAAGCCATTGAGGCCAAAAATGGCAAAGACTTAAAAGGAAAGGTATATTTATCAACGATTTCCATACCTACTCTAGTTAATTATACTCTAACTCTTTGGAAGGGATACTTTAGAAATGTGCAACATTTTAAGATCCAAAGGGAAGGGACAGGTAATTGTGTATCTGAGCACTGTGGAGTCTTTATACATTCTTCCAAATGGAACTGAGCTGGGGCCAAGAACCCTCTGAGAAAGGTTACAGCACTCAATGACCCCAAGTTTGAAACTGTAGGATGATCCCAACACATCAGAAGGCCTTTCCCTTCTTGGGTGGGATTCCTTCTGTTACTCGCTTTGTAACCTTAAGTATGTTACAGGGGTCTTCAGTCTCATCTGTACAACTAGGATGACTTAAAACTGCCTCTGTAAAGTGCCGAGTGATCTGTAGCTGTAAACATCATGAGTCATAGTAAGAATTAAAATTAGCACTCCATTTCAGTGGTTCTGGCAAGTCTTCTCTGCAAGGGTCTAACCAGACCGTTAATGCTAGAGAGTGTTTCTCTCTTGCAATACGTATTTACCAGCTAAGCATTGAGAGTTTTGTATAATCTGATTGGACCAAAGCTCAGGACCGCCTAGTGCACCAATGGTACTTACCTAAACGACATTGATTGTTCTGATAAAAATAAAATATATTGCTTTTAGTCAAATGCTAAGCTGAGGGAAAAAATAAATAACAAGTTGCATTGCAAAATGTAATTCTCTGTACACAGAACCATAGTAAATAGCAAGTGACCTCCCCTTGCACCAAGCATGAGTCAACCAAATTATTCCCAGCAGATATTTATCTAAACTGTTCTGAAAAATCTGCAAGACAGTTCACTCCTCCTGGCGATTCACCCCAGTGCTTAACCATCTTTATCATAAAATGGCTTGTTTTTTTTTTAATTTCCATTGCTGCAGCTCTTATCCTCATCAACTGCAACCACAAATAGTTTGGTGTGGTTTAGTTTATTTCTCCTTGCAGCAACCTTTACATATTTGTATATGATAGTCATGTCCCTTCCATTTTTTTCTAAGCTAGACAAACCAAGTTCTTTCCATTTTTCCTCACTGTTCACATTTTCTAGACCTCAAATCATTCCTGTTTCTTTTTCCTGGACTCCTCCCAAATGGTCCTTGTCTTTCATGAAGCCAGATGGACAAATCTGAAAACATTACTCAAGGATGAGGCCTTGCTAGGGCTGTTAGAATAGTAAACAAAATGCTTTGGGTGTCTCATACACAAAACATCTGTTTACATATTGCTATAGTAATACTAATATATTAATGAATTATGGTCTGCCTCTTATCTACTGTAACATCCATATCTCTGTAGTATGGCTTTCAAGCTAGTGTTTCCCCCATTTCATTTCTGCCTCGGATTTTTCCTGCTTAAACACAGTATTTTATACTTCTCCTTTGAAGATGTTTCAAAACAGAATGCAATTTGCTAAGATTGTTCTGAATCGGGTATCTTTCACACAAAGGACATGCTATTTCCACCTTGATAACCCCCATGAATCAAAGTGGTCTCTCATTTCTATCAGCCAAGTGAAAAAAATAAAATATTTAGTAACACTAGAGCCAGCACAGACTCCTGTTAAGATTCCCACTTGGTATATACCCTTCCAGCTGACAAGAGCCACTGGTAATTACTCCTGGAATGTTTTCCTTATTCAAGTGAGGACCATATGTCCCAGATTGCCTGTTAGGATGTCAAGTGACACAGCAACAAGAGCCTCACTAAGGACAGGAAAACCCCACCAGGAGAGCCATTGTGCTGCCATAAAAGAAAATTATGTTTGCTCGATGTTATTTGTTCTTTACAGGTCTCCATTGGTTGTAAACTATCATCATGTCATCTATTTAGAAAAAGATCGTTTTGATAATTAACTCCACCATTTCTAGAAATTGAATTTAAGTCGATAAGTCTATAATTTGCTAGCAGCCCCCTTACAAGATCATACCATTTCCTAGTGCAGCAGTCTTTGATTCAAAACATGCTGCTGCCAACTCAAAAGGTATTTAGCATTTAACAGAAACAACTTCATCCTAAAGAATTTCAGCAGCGTATCACAGAATCACAGATGACAACAATCTTCCTGTACTGAACTACATGAGTAACACACCCTGATACCATGGTGAAAATTAGTATTTGGCTTATGTAACACAGGGAGAACACTGGGATCCTGAACCCCAGTATGGAAAGCCACAGACTAACAAGCCAGACATATGCAGAACTTGAGGAAAAACAGTATAAATACAATACAGTCACACAAAAAAAATAACCTTGTGATTAGTTCAAAACATAAGAATATAGGCCTTTTCTGTAAGTCAGACACACATATTGTTATCTTTTTACCCAAGAATATTTTAAAGCCATCTCAAATCACCATTATCTTGGTTTTTCTTCAATCACATGTATACTATGTTTAGAGATGGACCTTCACCAAAACACTCAATCTGCATATTCATTATAGGCCAGATACACATTTGCAAGCAATTTGTGCCTTTTTAAAGAGCCACCCCAAGGAGACTGCTCTGAAGATATCCCAGCAGATTCAAATTCAAAATCCAGATCATTTTAGACCCAGCCGTATTATTTTTGTTACATAACATTGCATTTTAGTTACATACCACCAGCATATCACTAAAAATCAGACAACCTCAGAATACAAACCCAAATCCACAGTTAGCAAAAAAAAAAAAATCTTTTATTTAAGAAAGTCAAACCAAACAGTTGGAAATAAACGCATTCCAGGAGATTTGAATTCCAGATCCAGGTCAGTTTAGGCCCATCTCTTCAACTGCATTTATGCATCACTCATGGATTCACAGCACTGAAGTTAAGCGTACTGGAAGGATTCAAGGGCCTGCTTACCATGTTGACCATGTTGTAGCAAGGGAACTAGATCCAGCAGTGTCACCAGTGTCACGTAAAGTCCTTGATAGTCCAAAGATGGGTAGTCTGATAACTGAGCATCACGACTTTGCTGGCCACGTTCAGATGGAGCATCTCGCAGGACGCTGTAAAGGAGGGAGCGAGTAACAGTAGGGTTGATGGAACTGACCTGTGGTCTTAGAGATGGGGTGAGTGGGAATGGCACAGGAAAAAGACACATGGTCATGGGCACTGTCAAATTGGAGGCATCTTGATTCTCCTTCTTCCCTGTGCGGGACAAAATGCTGTTGGGGGGACAAAGAAAAAAAAGAGACAACAAAGACACAAAGAACAGCACATTACATTGAAATGACACTATAAAACAAATAATAAAACACCAGATACATCCCACATAAGATGCAATCGCTACCGAAACCACTGTGTCTACAAATCTAGCAACCATTCACTTTCGTGCTTCAAGATAAGAGAATTAAAAATTGACATCTAGGAAAATTTCATTGCATCTCATGTGTTATCTGGTTAATAAGGAGCAAAAATATAAAAATGCATGTTTCAGTGCCCTACCCATGTTTCACAGTTAAGAAAATTTCTGAGAATTAAAAGTGTTTGCTAGGGAAAAATAGCTGTGTCAAAATAGGCTGGTATTTCGTTCTGAGATTTTGAGATTTATTCTCCCCCCACCCCCTCCCACCCCCCCCATCTTTTGAACCAACTGACTGAAAACATGCAAAATATAGGTGTGGCACTTGCAGAAACATGTTTTAGCAAAGAATAAACATGTGTGTTTGTTAAGATAGTCTTAAAAATCACATGTTTATTGCATTAAAATAATGTCTGTATGTATTTTATGATACTGTTTCATGACCACTCACTCAGTATCATTTGAGATAATGAAGTTTAAACAGGCACATGGATTTAGAAATAATATAATATTTCTAAAATGTTAACTAAACTACATTTGGAAAAGTTATAAAATAATATATAGTAGATGGTCTTTAGCATATGTTTGTGAGCTAATGATAATGATTGTTTATGTGTGTTTATAATTTTGCCCATGTTTAGGGAGGAAACACTTTACTTTATGAATACAAACACTTCTTGGGTAAATAGTTACCTTCAAAAATCTAAGGGCTATGCAAGCAAGACCAATTATGTAACTGCAGATCAGACAGTATGTTACCATACATTCCTGCTGTTACTTACGTTAGTATTGAACAAAACTCACTACAAACTAAAGGAGAGATAATTTCAAAAAATAAAAAGGATTTAGTGGGAATCAAAATAGAGGCTATACGTCAACCAGCTTGTTAAGTTGTTTTAAGAATGTTGTACATGGTTGTAAACATGTTCATCTAATTTATTAAAAAAAAAATAAACCCCACTATTTTAAATAGAAATAAATTGTCACTTAAGCAGTGTTATATTTTGGTTATCAGGCAATTATAGGGCTAGTTCATAATCTTCATATGTGCCTATAAAATATAATACACCTTTTAAATATATTAAACCACACACAATGCTTTTTTTTTTTAAAGCACGTTTTGCACCTTTCAGTGGTTGTGATTTCCAAAAGCAGCTGCCATTGGTTTAACTCTGTTCCCAAAGTCAGTGTTAAAATGTATAAAAGACAAGCCTGTGGCACTGAAATTTCCGCTGACTAATGAAGAGCAGAGTTATGTCAAGAGGGAGCACTCCTGGAAACCTCTGTCCTTTTTTACAATATAGAAAACCCTATTGTATAATCACCTTAGCACAGATATATCTTACCTCACAAGCCAATTCAAGAATTTATACAAATTTACACAAGTAAGAGAACTCTTACTTATAAGAGTAAGGTAAGAGTATAAGGTGCTTATAAGAGAAAGTGTCATTCATTTGCCATATATATAAAACACTTTTACAAGTACAGTTCTATGCCAAGTGGCTACTATCATATCACATTTGCAGTCAGATGACAGACATGGTCTATTTTAAGAAATTACATATTTTATCTTTTTTCCTTTTTTATTGTGCCTTACATATTTGGCAGATTATCTTGGTTTCTGTTACCCAATGTCCAGTAAAACGTGGTGACTGTCATGACAGTGTTTATGAAATCAGATCAGAAAATCACCTAAGACCTAGTATGACTTTAAAAACAAATTATAAGAGTGCTGATTCCTTTTAATTTGCTTGATATTCATTTGCCATACTTTGCAGCTCATGTTTAGAGATATGAAGGTGCTAAATTATATCCCTTCCCTGTCTACCAAAAGATGATACAAATTACCCATCCCTTTACTTGCCAACATATCACTTCAAGCACTTATTTCCAGAAAGGATATTACTGTATTAATTAATCCTTGATTTGGAAAGTATAAGACAGTGATGGAGAGCTTACACTATAGGCTTCCCTTCCTTTTAATATGAGCTATGGCCCACCTATGGATTAGAAGCCAAAGCACACCATCTTGTATCTTGATCAGGGCATCTTTCTGTTCACTTCAGGAACAGCAATGAGGCCGTATCTAAATTCCCGCTGCAACCACACCAAATTTAGGAAACAAAAAACAACAAACTTCCAGACCCAGGCTTTTGCCCAACCCATATGTTTTAAAAGCCATAAACAGAAGTGTCAAAATGTAAAATCTAGGTAGTCCCCTAGGACCAAGATACAATGGTTGCTGTTTGCTCCTGTTGCTGCTCAAACCAAGTGCTGAGACCTGGAGTGTGCTCCATACTGAAGTTGCTCCATGACAAGTGACAAAGCTACCAGGGCTTCTTTCAAGATTTGTATATCTTTGCTGCAAAGCTATCCCAAAACTACTGCCTTCTAGGAAAGGTTTCCTAAAATGCCTATAAGAGAATTGCATCTCACCAAAGTAGCAATAAAAGCTTGACCATTAATCAGCCACTGGGAATTTATAACTATTCCTCATGTAAAACATTTTACTTAGAAATACATATGGAGAATTTTCTCCAAGAAAATGCAAAAGAATGAGCTGTTCTGCAAGATGTTTATTAAGTCTTAGATCATTCCTCAAATGAGGGAGAAAATACTGAAAATGAGCAGGGCATGAAACAAATTCATGCTGTAATGTAAAGAAATGCTTTTGCCCAAAGAGAAAATTAAGGAAGAACTAAATGAATCAATGTGCTATGCATTGTGTAGGGTGATTTTATGTGATGCTTGTTCATAGAAATAAGGAATTTAATTTTTTCAGCCATTCCCCATCAGTTCCCCCCACCCCTGAGCTTCTGATTTATTGAGGCTATGTACAGAGCAAAGGAGCAAATTAATCCCTTGTGCGATCCAACTATAGCTAGCAGAATGACACCAGGTATGAATGTGATCAGAAACAGTGGGCGTGCCCCACTGAAAAGAACACAGTCAATGTGTCTATACCATGAAAAGGTAAAAAGTATAATAAACAGTAAAAGCTACACCTTAAAAAACAGTCATCATATGGAATTTCTCTGACTAATCACTGTTCCTCTGTTATTCCTATGACTACATATGTTCATCAAGAAATGTTTGTCCTAAAATAATTCAGCTGCAAGGAGAGTACACATCAAACTGGGAAATATTTTTTAAACTTATTTTAAAATAGTAGATGACCACAAGAAACATATTCTGAAAACCAAACCCAAAATCTCCAGATTGGCATTTTTTGGCACTGTTTGATTGGTATTCTCCCAGCAGCCCAAATTCATTGCACACATTCTGTCTCAAGCTAGAAAGATTATTCTCCACCATGTACTTCTATTATTGATGCTAAACCTTGCACAATGGAGCCTCAGTGTAGGAGGCAGAAAGAAGACTCAGCATGCAGAATATTCAAAGAAATTTCTGAACTGGTTCTTCAGAAACGTTCTTAACCAGTCTGTTTAGTTTTAGGGTAAATCTTGTGGAGATCTGCACGCAGTAGGTGGGAGTTTCCTTCTTTCCATCTGCCACACTAAATACAGGGTGTGTTTTGTTTTGCCTTTTTATCCAGCTTCTTTCTTAGTATTAACAAGCGTATAAACTTATACTGGTTCAATCATAGCACTCGGGCTTTGACCAACAGTTCATATTCCCCAGTTACAAGGATTTAGAACGTGGATTTGACTTTGCTGAGTTTCAGAACTCAGCCCGCTTAAATTTAGATCCAAGTCCTGGCTTCAGTTTCTGGTGCCCTTTTCGCTCTGAAGCTGATCAGATCCCAGATGATGAAGGACAAAGCCATTTGTGTAGACCCGCATGTCAGATATGAGTATCATTTCTGCCCCACGAGGTTCAGCATTACCAACAGAAGGATTTTGGTTCAGTCCCATTCTGAATATGAAATAAAGAAATGGAGTTGCTCAACTGTGCAACTGCTGCCCCGATTTCTGATCTGCTCTCATACTCACTAGGTATAAAGTTTTTTCAGTAAGCCCAGAAACATCACTACTCTTGGAACATGAAGAATTTGTCACACAGGACCTATCAGCTATACTGTTTAGAAAGATGAAGACAACAGGGTGGTCTAAAGACACTTTGTTTAAGCAGCAAATTCTAAATCCATCTTGTCCTAATGGACTTCTGCCCCAAAAGAAATGGATCTCATCATAGCACTTGGTAGTCACAGCTAAGAGAGAAAATGTTAAGAATCAAGTCCAACTTTCTTGCTTTAACAGCTTAAAGGCCCACAGCTTTTAAGCAGAGGCCATTTTGTCACACTTACACTTACATGTGCTTTAAGTGTGTTTATGTGTGTTGTGCAAATACTCCATCAAAACAGCCTGATGTGGGAACAGAGACACATTTCAGTGGTATCTTTAGTGACTGTTTAAACATTTTTCCCACCACGGCAATTAATAAGGTATAATTTATTAATCTTAAAAAAACAGACCTACTGGTTGCCCTAAATTTCATAAACATTCTAAATGATGGAGGAAACAAATTTCACAGTGGTCAAACAATTCTACTCTTGAAATTTTCAAAAGTAAACAGAGGTTTTTAAGTTTGCAGTGAACAGGTGTTCCACTGATAATGACCATTTCTGTCTATGTATCTATCTTCCTTATAAACAGGGTCAAGAATTTGATACATCCTATGTGCCTTAAATGAATGTTAGAACGAACTAGTCATTCTTTCAAGTTTAAATTCTTGCTTCTCAACTTGTATACGTCACAAGAGTATGTGTACAAATATGTGGGTTAATTGTATTTTGTTAATGTTTCCTCATCAAATAAGGCAAATAGCTGTACTTCCAAATGAGCTTCTGACAGCAGAGACCATCTTTCCAGGTATAAATCAGGAAGCTATGCATCGAAACGCAGCTTTAACTGCATTTTTCTGGATGCAAAAACTAGTGCCAGCCAAAACCTGAGCAGACAAAAAAAAATTACCTCTTCACTGTCAAAAGCCACTTTACAAACAGTTTGAAAATATGAATCTACCAGGTAGCACTGTGGAATGTATGTCATTTCTAATTAAGTCTCACAATTTTTCGTATCTTTTTAGCAAGACAAGAGGTACCATTTCCTACTCAAAATGTATTCTGTAATCATACGGTATTTTGTACTCCATATTTTTACTAAGTGCTGTCTAAATCAAAACCCCAGGGCAGAACAATTATGACCTGCTGTTGCCACCCAAATCCAGATCTGTATACAAATTTTGTGTCTATTCACATTATTATAAAGGGACTGAACCAGAACCCAATCCTGACAGCCAGCTGAACAATGGCACAGAAAGAACCTAGCTCTGCTCACCTCGCTCATTGCTCTAGGATCCTGAGGCACCAGGACTGCCAAGGAGGTCATGAGTATATGCATCTAAAGCTCTATAGGTCACAAACTCCTTTCTTCACAAGTTCAGCATGTTTGTGCACTCAGCTAAGTCTTAGGAGGGCCAAGCAAATGTGTAATCAACCAAGTTTATTTTAGAATCAGCCACTCAATAAGCAGCTCAACTGGGCAAATTGGGCAACAGCCACTGAAGAGATTCATTCATAACATTCTTTTCTTAAATTATGCTCTGACTCCTTTTGGCTGAGCATTGACCCATTAAATCTTGCAACCAATTCAAAGTCGATCAACACCCCCTACAATTCTTAGCTCTTTTTTCTTCAAGAGCATTAGTTAAAACTTACCTCAATAACGTCTGAGAAAAGTATTTCAGAGTATTTGCAATGTCAGTTCCAGAGGGCACAGGGTAAATGTTGTGGAGAACTCGGTTGTGGTATTCCTGAAGGTAACGGATTTTGGAAGCAACTACATAAAAGACAAAAAACAAACACAGAAACTTTCATTTAGGTTTCTTGCAGACTTTGACGGAATCACATCTGTTCCTACCATTTCTGATTGCTTGGGGTTTTTTTTCAGAATTAAACTATAAAAAAACCCAGAAAAGTCTCTCCATTCCTTCTATTTGACTGAATAAATTGAACACTTCACAGTGCAAAAGTGCCAAGGGGAAGGCACAGAAATGAATGGCTGCATCTGTCAGGCCAACTTAGTGCTAGGAATTTAAAAAAAAACAAATTACCAATAAAAAAAAAACCAATCAACAAAAATCTGTACTTCTTCCATGTCTCCAAGGATCTCAAGATTCATTTATAATGAATGAGTCACTGGATCACAGGAGGTTCATGTGAGACAGATAAGTATTTCCATAGCCAAAAGAGAGATAAAAGCTAAGACAGAGAGAGAGCTTATGTGATTTACTTTAGGCCATACATTTACTTCATGCAATGAACTAAAGATATGAAAAGACCTGTAGTTTATTTAAGTGCCTTACTAAGTCTGATGAAGCAGGTGAGGACATTTCAAAGAGCAGAAGGAGCTCTACACCTTTACTGAAACCATTTTTTGTTGCTTTAGAAATAACAGCGGTTTAGTTTTTAATAGAGATCCTTGTTCAGTATTGGAAAAAAGTGATTACTGACCATAGCTGCAATGCCTTACATTGCCTGCATGGCACACGACAGTCTCCCGCAGCGACACCTGAGCACATTCTCAACTCTTTTTTTTTTTTTTTTGCTCTGCTCAGGCCCATCAGCTCTGCTGATAAGGAGAGAGAGGGAGAGAGAGAGCTGGCTGCGGCAGAGGGGCTGCATCAGCTCAGCTGCGCTTCCAGCGAGGCTGCCCAGCAGCGGTTCACAGCACCGCTCTGAACGGTGCTCACACAGCCACAGTGAAAGCAGAGCTGGCCAGGAACTCTTCATCATGTCTGAAGTGCACTGAGACTGTGTAATAGGCAGTTAAAAGGGGAGATGCTTCTGAACAACTTCAGCCCTTGAGCATATGGATTATGGCAGTCTTTCACTACACCAAAATATGCCTTGCTCCCCTCAGGGCTCCTTCAGTGTGGAAGATAAATCACTCTTCTTAAACAAGCAGTTAGTCAATACTTTGTTTTATTCTCATCGTCAAATAGCATTTATTAAGGAATGAATACCATTAAATCCTCCTTGAACAGAAAGGAACTAACTTCATAAGAGACATCCCTACACCTCTCACTGCTGCTGTCTCTGAACGTTTCACGAACATTCTGAATTTTTTTCTGTATCACTGACAAGTTGAATGGGAAGAGGTGGCATTGTATCCGTGTTGCAGAAAAATGGACAGAAATGAAGGACAGACACAAAGAGCAAAGTGTCGGCAACTGCTGTTAGAGGCCCAGCTGGAGACACTGAGAGCCATTTTGCCAGAACCAGCAGTAGGTACTGGACAAGCAAAAGCACCTCTGTGAGTGCTCAGTCACACAACAAACGTGGTTTGACACTTTCAAGTCAGTTACCTATAAAAGGAGGAACACTCAAATAATCATCAAGTGAGGAACACTGTTTGTGTGAACTGCATGACAAGAAACCCAGTCTTTCAGTGCTCAGCTGCCCTCATCACGACCATCCTTTCTCCCCTTTGGTGCTGTACTGACCAGACCCTCCCAATTTCTGCAGCAAGTGAAGCTCCTACAGACAAAAGTCTCCCTCGTGGTGTCACTCTGCTTCATCACAAGGAGAAGCAGGCAGAAGCCTCTGTGTGACTGAACAGGACGGGGGTCTACAGGAAAACAGCAAGTTAAAATGCAAGTAATACCATTAAAGTTGCTTACGCACCCTTAGTTTATTTCCTTACTCTTAAGTGTTTTACTTCACAAATTTATTTTAAGGTGATGTTAATGGATAATGAAAATCAATCACTACTTCTCCCCCTCCCTCCCCCAAACAACTGAAAGAAGAATGTTTTTTGCATGGACTCAGATGGTCTCAGAATAGCTGTGAGCAAGATCAGAGCCTTTCAGGCCACCACACGGGCCTGTGTTTTAGTCCCAGATTTGCAGATCAATTTACTAGACTATTTAAAGATAGAGACTTCTTTTTCTTTTATTTTTTTCCCCCACTGCCATGAAGACCCCTATAAAAACTAAGAAAGGAAATGACATCATAAATGTATTGTGTGACACTCCTTTTTCTTGCCAGGGAAAAAAAAAATAATATGAAGCCAGGCATATTTGCAAAGAAAACAGACCTCATTTCACAGTGGCCAACAAAGAACAATTCACAGCAAGATGCATAGTTTACTGTGGCTGCCATGGTTCACCGACAGATATCTGTAAGTGAATTGGATTAAGAAAGTGCCAAAGGTGACATCTGAATTCAGGTCTAGAGGTCTTTGGAAAACTGTCTGCCACTGTACAGCTACTTACTTTCAATAAGGGATATAGCATATCTAGAATCACTTTTTTATATAAAGAAGGAAATATTTTTATGTCTATTAATCAGTATTGTCATGTGATTGTATCTGGCAAAATACCAAAACAGAAAATTTATTTATAAAGTCTAAATATTGACATTAGCTTTAGGCTAAAGGTTTTAACTTTACCTCTCGGTCTGTTTCCGAGAACACTGGCAATTTCAGCACAGCCTCCCATAACACAAAGAACCTTCTGAGGGAAAGCCCAGAGCAAAACTCTGCCATCTTTCAAGATACAGAAGGGTGTGAATGATCTAATTTTCTGACTTTCTGAGCATCCAGAGATACACTTCAAAAAGCGATGTCACACTGTGGAAGTACTTAGCCATTGTCATAGGGTCATCATATAAAATAAATTGTATTTAAAAAAAAAAAAAAAGTTGTTTTGCTAGGTACCTCTCTTGGTTTTCCACAGGCCTAACTAAACTCCCTAGACCCCTTGTAAGCATTGACTGATTCAAGAATGAAACCAGTAGAAGTCTTTAAAGACAGGCTTGGTTGCTCCAGCACTGTCCTGGAGAAGAACAGAGTGGGTATCAGGCATTGCCAGGACATTAATTAAAGATCAGTCACTGCTATTTAAGGTGAAAAAAGAAGTAATTGTATTTGAATATAACAGAACACCTCAGGTATACCGTGATGACTCAAATGATGAAAGTCACTGTGAATACCTATGGTATGAGATTCACGACGCATGTCACAAAAAAAGGGAGGCTTCTCAAGATGGTTTCCCAGATTTGCCACCATTTTACCTGCTGTTCGTACAACCCGCTAAAGAGCTGTGGGGTGGCCATAGATTCAGGTTTAGACCAGCGCCTTTTTGCTCTTCTGTCGCGATCAGTCTTTCCTCATTCGTAGTTCTGCTGCTGTTCTTGGTAGACTGAGATTCATTATGTCTTGTGACTCCATCCCGAGACATTCTGGTTCTTGCCTGTCAGTCAATGAGGGCAGAAATGACAGCAGCAACAGCTGGGGTTTGAAGGTTTGCCTGACAGTGATGTACGCACATCAATACAATCCTTGTCCGAGTCCACCACCATTTGTCAAAAATTGCAGGTGAGGGAATCTTGAAGTTCCGTAGAGATAAAAGACATTCACTAATGCCATAAGAACTAGTCAGGGAAGCAGCCTTGGTAAACAAAATACATTCGGTAGGTTAAAAAGCACAGAATATGTCCATCAACTGAATACTCTACCTGGAGCATCACGAAAGAGAACTTTAGGAGGCAGAAAGATCTGAAACCTGGACCCCAAAGTAAATCTTGAAATAGAGAGCAATAGGGACATGGCAGACGAAGATGCAGCGTCTTGAACAGTACAAGGGGATGAGAAGAAACAACAGCTAAGGAGAAAATATGGAAGAGAAGCTCAAACAGAGCAGACCAAAAGCATTAGGAATGGAGGAACACAGAAGGCAGAACAGAAAAGGAAGAAAACGCCAAAGGCAGGGTTGGGACAAAAGGCAGCAGAAATTCTGCTACATGCCAATGTGAAAAAAGCATAATTAATATATAAGTATCACAAGAAAGAAGAAACAACTACAGAACTCAGGCAGAGGGTAAGGAAGGCAGAAAGAACAGAGCAGTACAGATCCAAACATTGCACTTCAGGGCTGTTGCAGGGTCAGAACATTGTGTCTCTATTTATGAGGCCAGAAGTGCATCCCCACAGCAATATATTAGCAACCACGTAATGTTTTAGCAGCAACATCATCCATCGCTGTAAATAAGCAGTAAAACCTAAAGTAAAAAAAAACAAACACGCAAGTATTCTTTTCCTTAGATCAGTTCAGCACCGGCATATATAAATACACGGATCCTTCCCAGTGACCTGGAGGAAGGAGACCGCAAGTCTCAGCACCTCAAGTGTCAGATCACATCGTGTCATCGTGACAAACATCAGTCCAACCTACTGGTCACAGACTGCCTGGCTCCCAACCACGGCACTGTATCAGGAGAGAAAATAGCTCTGATAAGGGAGACAAGCTCCGCTACCCTGGTGTTTTTCTTTAAGCCTCCCACCAGGGTTCTCGCAAATGCACCAGTTGTTACCAGCAGTTACAAGAGGGGGGAAGGCTGGGCTGGCCCAGCTGCTGATGGCCCAACCGCCACAATGTCATCTGATGTCACCCCAGTTGGATCTAGCCGAGGAGGTGGTTAGGAGGTCCGTGGCTGCCAGGAGGTAGGCTAGGGGCTGGGCAGGGGGATGGATGTCCCCACCCCGGGGTCCTGCCAGGACACTCTGGGGACAGCGGCTGGCAGGCGTGCGGGCAGACAGGGCAAGATGGTAACACCAGGTCTACATTCACCCAAAAGGCAAACAGCACCGAGCAAGGGCGACAGCACATCTCCCTCCTCCCTCTCTCCCACAGCAAGAACACCTTGGAGACGGCAAGGTGTGGGTCACCTCTGGTGGGGACATCCTTTGGGACAGGGCACAGAGGAGGCAGGCTGGCCCCTTCCCGGCCAAGCCGGCGCTCTCAAATCTTCCACCTTCCTCCCTCATTTCTTCCCCTCAGCCCCCCCGGCGCTGCCCCCGCACCGACCCGCCGCCCCTACCCCCAGGAGGGCCACCCCGGCAGCCGGGCTCCCCGTCGTGCTCCCAGGGCCGCCGCCACCAGGCGC
>JAHREE010000118.1:9054985-9083586 GCA_033628505.1 Tringa tobata
AGGTCCGCATGAAGGGGGGCGGCCCGGAAGGGTCCTTCTCCCCGCACCGCGAGAGGCTGGTGAGGCCCCCCCGTTTCAGCTTGAGAGGGAAATGTTTATTTGGCCGCTTCTCCTCCGACCCCCTGGGCTCCCTCGCTGTCCCTCAGTGGGGTGCCCCCGGCCGAGTATCCCCGCTTGTTTCCGTGGTGTGCCCAGCATCCCGACGTTACCTGCCCTCGCCCAGGAGATGAGGCCTGAGCTCGGCCCTAACCTCCCCGCTCTGTCACCAATTCACAGCTATGGTCACTGCCCCAGGCACTGTCACTGCAAAACGAAGGTGGGACGGAAAGACCAGTCATGGTGGGAGCACAGGAATAACAATATAACTTAAATCGCTATTCGTTTCACGGAGTCCATGGAATTGTCAGAGTTGAAGGGACCTCCAGAAGATCACCTAGTCCAACTCCCCTGCCAAAGCAGGGTTGCCCAGCGCACATCACTCAGGACTGCATCAAGGCGGGTCTTGAAGATCAGAGAAGGGGACTCCACGCCTTCCCTGGGCAGCCTGTTCCAGGGCTCTGTCACCCTCACCAGAAAGTTCTTCCTTGTATTTGAGTGGAACTTCTTATGTTCCAGCTTGTGCCTGTTGCCCCTCGTCCTGTTGCTGGAAACCACTGAAAAGACTTCAGCTCCATCATCCCACCCTTCAGTACCCACCCTTCAGGTACTTGTAAACATAGATAAGGTCTCCCCTCAGCCTTCTCTTCTCCAGCTCTTTGAGCCTTTCCTCGTAAGGTTTTTTTGCTCTCACATTTGCTGTGAGAGAAGTTATTTCACCAGTGTGTGTGTGTGTGTCCTGCCAGCTTCCCCAGCGTCCCGACTTGGCCTTAGCAGGTCTCAGAAACGAGCAGGTAGCTACGAGTCTCTGCTCTGAAACTTCCCATAAACAGTTTTTCAGATCCTCACGCTTCTGAGAGAGGTGTGTGGAACCAGTGGTATTTCATCAGCCAGGGCATGGGAGCCCTGATGTTTACAGATAAAAAGCCAGTTGCGACACAGTCTCCCCAAAAGGCTGCGTGGGCTGTGTGGGCCTGTGGCAGCCAAAGAGAGCCCTGCTGTGGGGGTGGAGGGAAACAGGTACATTTTATTGCTCGTCACACGAGGCAGCGCGTCCGAGTTGTGGGGGCAATGCACGTTCTATGCCAGGGGCTGCGGTGAAGGGGCAGAGGCATTTAACAGGTTGGCATTTTTTTCTCAAAGCAATCTTCTAAAAATACTGAATGTGCAATGTTTTTCCGACACCACTTAATTAGGTCCGAAATAGAGCTCATAATGCATTTCCGTGAGGCCGTAGTTCTTTCCACACGAGCTGCTGCTTGCGAGCCCCAGAGAAGGAGTGGAGCCAACTGAAACCATTATCCCTGGCTGGGATGAACAAGCTGCAGTGACTATAGAGGGACTGATCAGCACTGAAAGGCATGAGTTAAGTGGGAGAGGAGTCTCGTCCTCCATTCCCTTGAGCAGTACTTCACAAAAGCAAAGAGCACTGGCCCATTCCCATTTGTGGTTTGCTCCTTCTCTTGGGCTCCCATAGGTTGCAACCTAAACATTTAGGTTTACTCTTTTACACTTAAACATTCAAGAGTAAATATTTAACTTGACTGAAACTGACATGCGACACCTGATCTTCTGAAGCCAGTGAAAGTTTTTCTATTTATTTGATGTAACAAAGTGGAAGGTCATGTTGTGCTACAAGCCCCACTTCCCCTACCCCTAGGTCTTGCAACGTCGAACGTAAGTGATGAAAATACAGATAAATGGCTTTCAGACCTCACTGAAGTAAGTTGTTGAAGGCAGGTCTCATCTTTATCTTGAATTTCTGTCTGTTGATGCAACAAATCAATCCGAACTGCTTTATTGCTCATTACAGAGCAATAGGGAACTGTGCACCGAGAGGAACTGAGCTCCCATAGGTATCCTTTAAAATACACCAAGTGTTCACATACTGCAGAGGTGAGCCTATTAAGAACACTCAGGCTGATAAAGCAGGAATACACTGAGAAAAATACTGAGAAAATATGAATTCCATTTCTCATGTAAAATTTCTTCTTTGGTTTAAGTGCTTGAAAATTGCAGCTATGCCTGCATTTACTGAACAAGGCCCTGTACAGTTCAGCATGTAATTCAGGTATATGGAAAGCAGTTTATTGCTTATGAGTCCTTCTGCATGCCTAAACAATGCCTAAGCCTCAAATAAATCCTGCTGGAAGTCATCTGTTATTTGGTCAAACAATTTGATAAATTTGTCTGGTTTGTTATTATAAGTATAGAGACTCATGCTTTAAATTGTGAAAAAATGTCATAAAGGAGGAAATACAGGAACATGGCACTCTGGGAATTAATTTCTCAGGGCTGTGTGCTGAATAGAAGTCACCATTTCTCAGCAAGATCCTCATGAATTTGCGTACTAAAATGGGTACAGTGCTCCACTGGAAACATTTTTAAGTAGCTAAGGTTTATGTCCATATGCTTTTACCTCTGCATGCACTCAGTTAAGAGAACACATAAAAGCTGCAGGCATCTGAAAGTCCACAAGTCATTAATGCAACATATTTTTAACAATAAATGAATGGGGAATGGAAAACTTACATACCAACTGACATAAAACCAAAAAGAACCACTTCCACAAAAAATCATAGAATCACTGAGATTGGAAAGAACCTCTGGAACTGGTGTACTCTAACTTCCCTGCTCAAAGCAAGGTCAACTAGAGCAGATTGCCTGGGGCCGTGTCCAGTCAGGTTTTGAATATCTGCAAGGATGGAGACCCCACAACCTTTCTGAGCACTCTGTTCCAAGGTTTGACCATCCTCACAGTAGAAAAGTTTTTTATGTTTAAGTGAAATTTGCTGTATTTCAGTTTTTCAGTATTTCAGTTTGCACCTATTGCCTCTGGTCCTGTCACTGAGCACCACTGAGAAATGTCTGGGTCCGACTTCTTACTCCTTCTCCTCAGGGAAGGATAAGACACTCCCCAAGACTTTTCTTGTTGAGGATAAACAATCCGAGGTCTCTCCACCTCTCCTCGTATGATAGGTACTGCAGTCTCTTCATCATCTAGCCCTCCCCTTGACTCACTCCAGTATGTCCATGTCTTTGTTGTACTACTGAGCACTCCAGGTGGGGTCTCACCAGAGCTGGGTAGAATAATCACCTCCATTTACCAGCTTGCCATGGTCTTCCTAATGCAGCCCAGGATTCTATTGGCTTTCTTGCTACAAAGGCTTGTTGCTGATTCACTGTCAACTTGGTGTCTAGCAGGACCCCCAAATCCTTCTCCACAGAGCTGCTTTCCATCTGGTCAGCCCCTGACCTAGCCTGTACTGGTGCTTAGGTTATTCCTCCTGAGGTGCAGGACTTGAATTTTCATCTATTGAACTTCCTAAGAGGTCTGTTGTCCCATCATCCAGGTCACTGACAAAAACATGAAACAGTACTGGCTCCGTTATTGACCCCTGCACTACAGCATTGGTGATTGGTTTCCAGCTGAACTTTGTGCCACTCATCACAACCCTTTAAGCCTGGCAGTTTGTTTGGCCACTTTTCAGTTCATATCATTGTCAGCTTACCTAGTCCATACTTCATCCGTTTTTTAATGCCAATGTTAAGGCAGACAGTGATGAAAATCTTGCTAAAGTAAAGGTAAGCATCTACTGCTCTCCCCTCATCCACTGAGCTAGTCATTTTGTTGTAGAAGGCTGCCAGGTCGGTCAGGCATGATATTCCCTTTGTAAATCCACACTGACTACTCCCAATCACCTTCTTGTCCTTAATGTGTTTGGAATTGGTTTCCAGGATTATTTGCTCCATCATCTTTCCAGTGATCAAGGTGAGGCTGGCTGGTTTATAGTTTCCTGGATCCTCCTGCTTGTACTTCTTGAAAATAGGAGTGATGTTTGCTTTCTTCTGTTTCTCAGGACACTCCTAGTTGTCTTGGCCTTTTGAAGATAATGAAAAGCAGCCTTAAAATGACATTGGCCAGTTCCCTCAGCATTCATGTGTGCATCCTATCATGTCCCATGGACTTCCATATGTCTGATTTGTTTAAATGGTCCCTTACCTGACCATCCTTTACTGACAGGTAAATCTTCCTTGTTCCAGAATCTCCCACTGGCCTCAGGGGCCTGGGATTACTGAAGACTGGTCTTCTTGGAAATGACCAAAGAAGACTGAGTACTTTGGCCTTTGTCATGTCCTTCATCAGCAGGTCCCCTGCCCCATTCAGCAATGGACCCACATTTTCCCTAGCCTTCCTTCTGCTGCTAATGTCCCTGTAGAAGCCCTTCTCATTGTTCCCCATGTTCCCTCAGCAGATTCAATTCCTGGTGGGCCTTGCTTTTCCTAACGCCATCCCAGCACACTCGGCCAGTGTTTCCATGTTCCTCATAGGTCACCTGCTCCTGCTTTCACGTCTTGTACACTTCCTTTTTATGTTTGACTCATGAACACTTTGTTCATCCATGCAAGCCTCCTGTGACCTGTGCTTGACTTTCTTCATGTTGGGAGGGACCATTCTGGTGCTTAAGGAGGTGATCCTTGAAAATCAGTTAGCTGGATGATTGGATGCTAAGATGAAGTAGTACATTCAAGGGAGCTACAAAATATAGCTACCTCTTACAGAGGAATTAGTTATAAACCACATTTTCTGTTTCACTGACTGAAGAGACTTAATTCTTGTATTTCCTTCCACTGTGGGTTTTGCCCAGACATAGATAAGGTCTGGAATGAATGGGAAGGATACTGGTGCTTTTTGCTGATTTTTAACAAAACTTTGTCTGCCATAACAGTGTGAATTGCAATTACAACAGAATTCAAGAACAAGTTCATGAAAAGATGTCCAGAGCTGAACTCATGATTTATGTGACTGTTGTCACTTTGAATTACATTTTCAAGTACTCAACTCTGAACAGAGACACAAAATCTAGTACTGTTCATTTGTTTTTAATCTCCAAGCATTAACAAATCTACTTTTAGAAAGGTAATCCTTTCTGAAAACAAAATCCTAAGCTCTCCTACCTTGAATCGTGTACAGAAAATTTCTTAAATTCTTCAGAAATTAAAGTGCATGTATGCATATATATAAAATAAATGTGTCTATGTATCTGTTTACAGGTATGCATTTGTATACAGAGATGTTCACTGTTACCAACTCTTGATACATTCTCATGGTGTTTTCCTCAAAGGCTCAGCTTCCAAGTCAGGTGATTACATAAATCTGTATTTGAATTTTAAATAAAAGGTAATTCTTTCCTGACACATTCAAAGACTCAAATGCAATATAAACAATATTTGAAACAAGTGAGGATTTCAATGCCTACATGAGAGACAAAAGCTTTGTAAATGCTTTGTAAGTTTTATTAAAAAACACAAAACAGATAAAGACAGCCAACTTTCAATCTAATTTATTTTAAGCCATTGTCTCGATTTTTTGAAACTTGCTCAGAATTTCTAACAGGAGTTTATCATTAACTGCATTGTGATAGGAATATTGAACCCCACAGCAGAATTTCCCACCCAGCAGATGTGGGAAAATGCTTCAAATGTCTCAAACTCTTGCTTTACTAACTACAGGCCTATCTGAATTGAAGGCTCTGCCATGAAATAAAGGAGGCAAGGGGAGCAGAGTCCAACTAATGAGCCAGCGGTAATCCCCGTAAGAAAAGCTGTGGCAGGAGAAAGTGAGCTTCTCTGACACTCAGGACTTTCCAACCCACACGGTGCTCTCTGGGTATCTACTACTACCCCAGACTAACCTAACCCAGATGCAAGGTGCTTGGCACGGGGCTGGAGCGCCTGAAGAGCTCCTACCTAGGGACTGACCGCCTCCATGTCAGATTCAAATAGCAGATGTAGTCCCCCAGGCTGTGCATTTCACAGCAATAGTTAGACCCCATTAAATTTGTTCATAAATCTTTTGCTCTCTATAAACATTAACCTTCATGAATGATGGTGAAATAGATAATCCCTTAAGGAAAAAAATCCATCTGCGATTAAACTGAACCATTAGGCTCAACTCAGATATGCTACGGCATAGAATCATAGAATCATAGAATGGTTAGAGTTGGAAGGGACCTTAAAGATCATTGAGTTCCAACCCCCCTGCCCTGGGCAGAGACACCTCTCTCTAGACCAGATTGCTCAAAGCCCCTTCCAGCCTGGCCTTGAACACCTCTAGGGATGGTGACCCAGGATGATTTCTGGAGCTGTCCCTGAGGCCTCAGACACCTGGATTAACCAGCATCAGCCAAGAGACAGTGAACAGGGGGCACCTCTTTTTGCTCACAGAAAGTCACGTCTGTGCACAAAAGTAACACAATATTACTGACATCTTGGATAGTCTTGTGCAGGAAAATAACTTCTTCTTCTTCTGAGGAGATATCCATTCTTAACCTCTGGGCTGAGACATAAAAATTGAAGGGAAAACTTCCTATCTTACCTTTGGTGTTACTATCACACAGGAGTTTGTACAGGAAAAAAAATCAACCAGGAATTCTAAGAAGGAAAGTGTGTAGTAGGATAGAAATAGGATAGGATAGAAATTAGGATAGGGTATAGAATAGAATAGAATAGAATAGAATAGAATAGAATAGAATAGAATAGAATAGAATAGAATAGAATAATAGATGTTGGCAGTCATGGCAGAAGTGATCGTGATGCGATCAGAAGCTTGGCTGAAGCCACCAACCAGTTATGCCATCTGGCATATGACAAATGCATTTCAGTCATCACTGGCTTGGGTTGATTTAAAGTGAGAGGCTGAGCAGTAAAGAGTTCTGGGTCTCGTTGCTGGTGCTGGGATCCCAATAGAGCAGCCAGCTTGTGATGTTAATATTTGTTCTTTCCCTCCCCAATTTAGAATAATTAAGAATTCAGGGAAAAAATATTAGGAAATACAGTGGTTATTTGGTTGTATTTACAAATCTGTAATTTTCCTCTTATTCTGACAATTACTTCAATTAACTGTGGATGTTAGCTTTATTATTACATTTGTCAGTATCTGTCACTGTAAAAAAAAAAAAAAATCTCTGATAAATGCCCTCAATTTCTCTTCTAGAGTAATCTCATTAGCCTCTAAGCAAACAAAATACTTAATTTGTTGCCATAGCAGTGGAGTTTTGAGAAATAAATGGTGACCTGCATAGAGAATTAGCACAAACGTGATGAGTGTGTACTAAGACCATTATAAAATCAGAGTTTGGCTTTACCAGCTCTAAGAAGCACAACATCTGTGCCTGGCACCATGTGGTGTTTGTGAGAATTAGCATCACCCTGGCTGAATTAGATCTCCACAAAATACCTTGAATTTTTTTCTTACCTTTAATCTCAGACTTGTGCAGAATTGATGATACTAAATACCTACATGGTTAAAGTAAAAACACAAATGTTGTGTTAGTAATGCTTTAGGAATTAGAATAGCAAGAATATTAGAATTAGAATAACAAGTATCAAAAAAACTGCCTTCTTAAACCTATCACAGCATCATGGTCCAAAGGCTAAGACATAAACATGGAAGACAAGGAACCTAAGACAAGGAACTGCTGGGTCTCTTAAATTAAGTGTGAGCTCATCCAGGGCACCCATTCTTGCAAGGAGGCAATATAGTGGCTGAAAGGCACTATGGCCACTTCTTCTTCAACTTACTCAAAGTCATAATGAGTATTTTAGCATAAATATGTACTGCAGCACACCAGGTTGCCAGCACAAGTCCATCTGACTGCTGTCACTGTGCAGCACATCTCCAAAGAAGTCTCTCCATCTGGGACCATCATCAGTGGTCCCAGAGACATCACTGTCTTTGTAATTATCTGCTGGGCACTTCTGGCAGAAGTGGCACTTTTCTGGGGAAAGCCATGACAGGGTTTTTCTTGCTTTTGTGCAAGTTTAATTCAATGCAAGACCTTTTGTCTTAGCTGGAACAGCTGTTGCTTACGTTCCCATGGAAGGACCAGTTTAAGCCACTTCCCTCAGGCATATATGTGTTCCCTGTGCTACTACCTGTAGCCAGCTTAAAGCCAGCTTTGGCACATCTGCAAGAAATGCAAACCATTGATGTAGCTATACAATGAGAAACACAGTAGGGAACCTTCCTCCAACAGTCTGATTCCTCCTCCTCCCTCTAACCTGCTGTCTGATCTTGGGCAGACGCTTCACATTTGGTCCTCCTCATCTGTAGAATTACAGGCGGGTGGCTCTTGCCTTTCTTTGTCCACACATGAAGCTCAGCACCACTCAGGGAGCCCTGGCACTGTGGTACCCATCGAGTCATTGCTGCTGAAATGCAAAACTCATCAACTGTTTTGGCCAAACAGCTTCAGGAGCTGCAGGAAGCCCGAGGAAAAAACAGATGCTGGAGCTGGAGCCTTGGGCACCGCTGGCGGCATTTATCAGCCCAGCCCTGGCTTAAGTCTGGCTTGTTTAGGCCATGAAATAAAAACCCTTGTCTTGGTAAAGCTATTAGCTTGCTCATACCACAGCAGTAAAGGTGCCCTGGCTTCCCTCCTTTTTGTCTTGGTTTTCTGTGCACTACATTCCCCAGAGCTTCCAGTCACAGGGTTAAAGATCCATTTGCAATCCATCAGTAAAGGGGGCTACATGAAAATGGCAGTATTTTAAAATACCTGTAAAATCTAATCCATATTACTTTTAGAAAGAAATACCTGAAGTGGACTGGAAATCTGAAAAAAAAAAAATAATGAAAAATACTTACATTTTAAATAGTCCTTTAGGTAAGTAGGTCCTAAAAATGATATAGATATATATATATAGCCAGATATTAAACACCAGATGGTTTTTAAACTCATCAAAATCTGTGGAAACTTTCCACATACATAACCAGGCTTTCAGATCAGGACATTCAGTTCAGGGACAAAGCTATAGTTTTTTGGGGGGGAAAAAAAAAGCCAGTACCACTTTCTCTAAACAATCAGAATGCCTCCATTCTCACTCTGAAAATTTCAGTTGTGGTTAAAAGACTGAAAGGAACTCAGACAATTTATTTGAAAATCATACTTTAGAAGTACGGCAAGAATGTACACTTTTACACATTCACAGTCCTACTTTCAGAATCTGTTTTGATATTTGACATTACAAGTGACTTAATAGAATTATAAAGCATATTCTACTAATACTTAAGCATAACAAAAGGTTAATATTCTGTATTTTTTTGCAAGACAGACATGAAATCATTAGGAGATATTCCTTTATAACAAATGTAACGTAGCAGAACAAGTTGTATTTATTGTACTTATTTCAAATATAGTCTAGACTTCAAAGTATTTATCGTAACATTCATTTTAAATAGCAACCATGGGAAAATCTCTCAAATGTCACAGATTTTAATCTGAAAATTGAAAAGAAATAGAAGTATCTGGCAACCATGACCTGCATAAAAACATTGATTTTAGTGGAAAAGTACATTGGGTGGGGGAACACACCAAAAGAACACATGTAAAGATTAAAAATAAACTTACAAGAAAATCATCTTTAACTCTCAGGGTTTTTGTCTGAGATGAATATAAATGAAAGTAATATAATGGGGTTTTTTTCTGTATTTTCTCCCATTTATTTAGTTTAAAATTTGGATGGTACCTGGTGACAGATTCAGACTGGTCGATGCAGACTAGTCCAGCTGCAGCAGATGAGGGAAGCCACTATTTTACATCACTACATCATTTTATGAGCAGAAGCTTTCTGACCTGGGACCTGCCCCACGGCACTGACTGATGGCAGTGTGTGAACTGGGGCTTTAGTTAGCCTCTGGACTTTTGGATTTTTTCTTGCGGAAGAAATGTGACACATGTAAAACCTGAACTCACTTTCAAATCATTTTGTTTTAAACTGGCCCTCAAACCGCTGTGTTCTCTCCTTCAAGAGAGTCCAAGTTAGAAGTATTACAGTATATTGCAGCCTTCAGATCTTTATTTTGAAGGGATGTTTTCTATTTCTTTCTATAGCTTGGAAGGTGGCACAGGAACCATCCAGCCGGTCCAAGAACTGCCAGTGAAAATGCCGAGAATCCAATGATTGTCTCCTAAATTAAAAGAAATAAGGTTAAATAAATCTAAACAGACTGGAATGTTCCCAGGGTAAGCAGTCTATTGCCAACAAAATTCTGTGATATTATTGAACTTTTGCAGCTATAATCCCAGAGACGTGACAGATTCTAAAGGAAAAAATAATCCACAGAGGATTATTTTCATGTTTGGACTCAGAGCACTAGTAACCCAGGGCAGCTGGAAAAAAACTTAGTCCGTCCATGCCATGCACAAACATGCTTATACAAGACACATTAAAAGCATGAAAGACACATTAAAAATGGTGCAGCTCACCACTAATCATATACAAGAGCTTCAGGTATCTACTAACACTGGAAGTTGATATAATAGGGGAGTGAGTTGCTGCTAGAATTTAGTTCTAAGTCTTCTGTAATCACCTATTGGAGTACTTGTGCTAGGGACTACAATCACAGCTCCTAACAGGGCACCCCACAGAAATGGGATTTTGTGACACATATCTCTGGAGGATGCTGTGACAGCATTCCCTTCCTCTCGAGAACAAACTTGCCATCTAGGTGGTGGGAGGAGAGGAACTTCTGCAGGGAATGGAAGGGAGTTCCTGAGGAGAGCTGGCTTCTAGCTGGGATAAAGAAACCCTCTATTGTCTAGAGAACGGAAGAGAACAGTGAGAGGAAGCTCTTCTGAGAAGACGAGGACTCCCACTTAAGTTCTGGGAAAGGAAAGGAAAAGTGAGGGCACAAAGACATAACTCACCACCAGTCCCACTTTGTCCTCAGGTGGGGAGCTGTGGATGCAGCGGCTGCTCCAACTGGCAGACCCGAAGCGGAAGAGTCGGGATCCACGGTGCATTATAGGGCCCATCGTTTTATCTCCGCGAGGGGAGAGCACCACTGAGGTATCCTGACCAGCCAGTAACTACTGCTGCGAGGACTTTCCCACTTCTCTGTTATTTTCTATTGCTCAAAGCCTGTAGGATGCTGAATTCTTTTCAATAAAGGCAAGGAGTCCTTCTGCTTAGCAGTCAAGTCCCTTCGTTTTTAAGTTGGGTACAAGAAGCACCAACACAAACCAAAAGACACAGGGTAGCTGTTGTCCTTGGGTCAGCACCAGCAGGAGCGAGAGCATGTGCCTGCTCTCTGGGAAAGGAGCACCTTGGGGTGATGCAGCTACCTCCCACGGGCTCGCTGAGTGATGCTGCTGAGCCCAGCATATGGGAGGAGTCTGTCTCTGCTGTGATGATGCTGTGAGGCAAAATGGAGATAACTGTCTGTCCTCCCTTCTACTAGAGCCATAACAGTCTTTTTTCCCCTATATTCATACGCATGTGCCTCTCCACACAAATTATTTGCACCCTCAATTACTCTCTGAAATTCCCATTTGCCCACGCTTTCAGTTCACTTACTACCTTCATCCAAAAAAATGATCTGACCCATAAATGACCAGTACCTCAAATTAAACACTTCCCTGCCCCTCACTGCAGAGAATATCTCCTTCCTCCACGTCCTGCCCAAAACATGGCTAATCCAGGTGTACAAAGGCGCCGTGAAGCAGCCTGCTGGGAGAGCAGCCGTCCACAGCAGGGAAGCATCAAACCACCTGCCCTGGGTCCAGCGTCAAAGCAGAATGTGTGACAGGGTAACACACAACAGCAGAAATAATCAGCATGACTGGTAGGAGATTATTTAAGAACAGAAGTAGCTGGGCAGGCAGAGAGGGATGTGTCCACTCCTCTGTATGCAGAGCTGGATGGATGCTGGAGAGCTGTGGTGCCATGCCGATAAGCCCAAGCTTAGGGGCTACTAGCCCAGGACCAGCACCGCGTTAATTAAGCAATTCAACTTGAAAACTGGGGCTGGTTTATAGCTAGCCAGCTCTCACCAGTAGTAATCAGACATCTGACATGCTATGCACACCTGTATAAAATGTGTTACTCCTGCACTCGGAGGGTAACAGGCAGGGAAGTAAATAATCCTCCCCCAACCACGGACTGTGCCGCTTCCAGTATGAACATCTTTGATAAATTAAATCTCTGTTTGTTACATGCAGACATGAAGATTTTCATCAGCTGCAGTAAACATGCACCTTATTAGATTTCCTACTCATTTATAAATACATTTTATTCATTTCTTCTTTGCTTTCTCCTGCCTTTAATTACCAAAGCCTGAAGCAGACAACTCTGGCATCCTTCTCGAGGCTTCTCATCAGGGCACATCCTTGAAGCTCACTTCCGAGACTGCCCGTGACACGGTGGTGGTGGTGAGAGCCTCCGCCTGAGGGTTTTTGACAGAATGTGCAGAATACGTTAGCAAGATGTAAAGAGCAAAGAGTTACCAGTATACACAAACAAACAATAGTAGATCAGTGATTAAACAGACGGGCCTGGCATGTAAGTTACCAGTGCTGTGGTTTTGTTATCTCAGTAAAATTATTTGCTCGGTTTTATGTAAGAAGAGACAACAAGGTTTTTTTCTGTAAATCCTCCACAAGCACCAAATATCCTACCTGTCTGTAACAAATACAGAATTTGTCCAGAAATTAATATGTCTGTGAGGTGTGTCTAAAGTAACTAGAGAGGAAAAGACTGATTTGTATTCATCAGCTGTGGCAATAGCAGCTGAGCAAGCAGTAGATAACCCTAAGCAACCAAACTTCCTGAGACAGACCCTCTAACACCAAGAAATTGCCCTAGATATATGATCTGTGATATTTTAAAATAACAGTTTTCAAGTTCTACTACTTGTTTTCAGGTATTTAGCTTTCGGGTTTCATGCTTTCTACATTACCTTTTATTTTTCTCTACATTAATTTTTATTTTTCTCTACAGGTGTGAGGGTTAGAACCTTATAAAGTTATATTGAGATTCTCCTTTCATCTTCCAGCTATGTCCTGTACAGACCTCCCTAGCATTAATTCCTGTATTAAAATGAAATCAAACACTGTCCTACAGTAGCAACAAAGGCTCTCATTAATCTTACCAGGCTTAGCAATTATTTTCCAGCTTTCTGCACATTCATTAGAAAACGAGACATAATCTTATTTTTCTAGCAAACCTGCCAGCTACTCGGCTGTAAAGTCCAAACTGCTCTTCCCCATTACTATAGCCTTCTGCTCACAGTGGTGCTGCATCCCAGCATTTACAGCCAGTCCATGTATTTTCACATAGCAGTCACTTTCCAAAGTGCCCCTGAAAAGGCTCAGTTTTCTTGGCCCAGAACTGGCCCTTTTGCTCCTCACTCAGTCTGTGTCTCATTTGGTGCCTGGGGATGCTCAGGCTGCTCCAGCCTCACCTGTACTTGCACTGCCAGCCCTCTAGACACTACTTATCCACAGCTTGTGAACACTAGGAGTTTTCTCACATTAAATTTAGATTTGAAAAGACTTTCACTGTTCCTAGGTTTGTTATTGGTCCCTTCAGGGTGGCAGGAGGACTCCAAAGCTCTCCTGGCACAGTTAATCCAGCAGCTTTCTTCTTCTCTGCTACCTTAAAAATACCCATTGTATTTTTCCCAACATACCTGATCCCACAGGATTGTTCCTTGCTCTTTCTTTCAGAGCACTGCTTTTAGACTGCTACCATTGGAATAACTCAATTTTGACTTACTGAGGTCCCTTCTTCTACGTTCATTAGCTAGTACCGTTTCCTCACATCTTAGCTGAGAGGACAGATTCTCTGCCTACTGCTACGGTGACACAGGTTATAACAGCCCCATCGGTCCCTCAGCAAATCACTTCCAATTAACATACGCAGTGACAGCACCGACCCTCTGATATTGTAATTCATTTTCTTCTTCATCTGCTTCTAAGGGGAAATTGTAGATAACAGTGTAAGGCCATCTCAGCAGTTTTATTTCAGCATGAGATCGCTTGTTTATTTTATTTAAAAAGTTGAAGCGGGCATGCAAGCAGTTACTGCTGCTCCATGCTTTCCATTATATTCGGTTTCAGAATTTCACCTGAGGAAACCAAGCCTACTGCACACAGATTTTTAACTTTCCTTGGACATTGAAATTTAAATCCTTATTTTAAAGAGAATGGAACATACATGTTGAAACTTCTCTGAAAATAATCACTCATTATCACTAATCTACAGATTTGCAGCTTCTTCAGTCCTGATGAAATGACTCCAATGACATCACTGGAGAGAGAATTTTTAAACACCTCTTTTTTTTTTTTTTCCTGGTCTATCTATCTTTAGTAATACTTCCACAAATAAAACTCTTGATATTATCTTTGAAAGACTATTTCTGATTGTCATTGCTTTTTCACTGATGAAAAAATTTCAGTTGGAGTTAACTAGTTTCTGAACTATCACTGTCATAAAAGATTAAAGATGCATCAAGATACAGAGGAATTCAGAACAGAAGTCTTACAGCAATGAAATTTAGGACAGTTTTACTGATGGTGGTATTTAACCAGTAGAACTATGGTGAAATTTAAGTATCTGATTTGAAAAAGAAGTAACTACAGTTACCTTGTTTTTTGAAAGGTTTTTACTTTTTTTTAATTTAATTTATTTTAATGAGAAAAATTAGAGCAGGGCCAATTTCCAATGTTGCAACTTTCTTGCCATAGGTTTTATATTGGAAGAAAACCAATTCTATTTCTATTGCTTGGACACATCAAAAAATCTGTCTTCAAGAAAATTAAATATACTTCCTCTTTACAAATGGGCTTGATATGATGAATATTCCATTTTTTCCATAAATTGCATATCAATAATAAGTATAGTAGAATGTAGAGGATTTGGTGATCATTCTCCGCTTAGCCACTTCTTCAGAACAACACTCTTTCCAATTCTGCAAATAGAAACTATTCTCATGTCTGTTTCTAGGGTAGACCCAATCTAGATGTGTTTTAACATAAATTCATGATCTTTTTGTTCTGAACCTTAATGGAATGCTTGCTTAAGTTCCACAGGCTCTTAGAAGCGCTTTTGGATAAAAAAGGGCTGGAAGTGGTTTTTGGAAGGCAGTGATGGGACTTTGCCCAGCTGCCTCCCAGCATAACCCCGAGCCCAGCACCCTACACGCCCTGGTTCTCCTCCAGCCACCGCCTGGGCTTTTTGTGCCTTTGCAGTGCAAACGCTGCCACCTGGGGACGGCAGAGCTGAGCCAATTTTATGGTGGAAAAGCTCATTAACTTCATTCAGTGAATTACACTCCTGAATTACAAGAGTGTATCAAAGAAAGGAACCAAACGCTGGAATCAGATGCTGCATTTTGTTCAAGAGCATTGCCAAAGCAGGCTTAATAACACTCAAGTCATCACTGCATTTTGAATAAACAAACCATTTACAAACTAAATATAGATATCATTTTGCCTTGAGCATTTACTCAGTATTTGATATTCTACAGGTTGTTTCTGTGCAGAAGAAAAATGAAGGTAGGTACTTTTTTAACATAATCCTTCTTTTGAGAAAAGCAGCTGAATAAATCTTGTGCCCTAGAAGACAGACATAACAAATGTCTTGTTCAGAATTCTACAACTGTTTTTATTCTGAAAAAAAAAAAAAAAAAAGAGTTCTTCCTCTCAACTCCAGTCCCCAGTGAATTCATCCCCCAGATTTTATTGAGGTATCTAAATTAGGAGTGTGGACACCATAGATATCTTCTGTAGTTTTTTTTTTTTTATTTGTTCATTGTATAGATCGTCCCTTCCTACCAAGGTGCACTGAAGATCTGAATCTACCATGCAGATGCCTTTCTTCCTCTACCAACTTGAGGAGTGACTGTGCTCCTAACAAAGATACCTTGGTTAAGTACTGATGTTTGATGGGATGAATCTATGCCTGATCCTGCTGCCAGGATCAGAAAATCAATGAGGCTGTCATGACTGGTGTGGACTCTCTGCACAGACCTAGCAATGTCCCAACTAATACATGAAAACTGGCATTTCTAATTATTTATGAATTTACCAGAAAGAAAGGGTGGTACATTGTATTACCACAAGCATTGCTTCAACATTTAATAAGCCTGTTCCACATAGTGTGTATACACGTGGAGAAATTACATTCTTGAATTTGTCAGTGTATTTACCCTAAGAACAATAAATACAACAACAAAACAAAAAACAATAAACAATTGTCAGTAACAGTTGTTACTGACATAACAACACAATGGCTCTAATTGCAAAGACTTGTAAATATTGAGGAGGAATACAAGCAAAGAAGAGGAAAAGAGAGAGGAGAGCAGCAAGGAAGGTTGTGAGGGATCTTGAAATCGGAGCCTGCTGCATCAGTTCCTGTTCTCAAATTAATTTCATTTTAGAAATATCATTAATGGCAAATAGAGAAGTCATTCTCTGTCAGTGTTTCTGAGAGATCACTGTTAGAGGTTGCACTTGGGCACTTGGGTACTGCAGAAATTGGGAAGTTGCCCTTGTGATGATTCAGAGCCTGACTGCCAATTTGTGTTAAGAGTTTAGGATGCATCCACATGAATTTGTCAGGAACTCATTCTCCATCCCAAATTGTATTTATGATATATAAAGGCTGAATAGCAACCAGGCTCAGCCCTCTCGCTGTGAGTCTGTACAAGGGGAGAAAGAAGTGAGTGATTCGTTTTATCATCACAGGGGGGTGGGAGGGGAAACCTTTTTATTTACTGCCTGAAAAGAGCACATAAGAGAAGAGATAATGGAGAGAACTTCCTAGGTGTTAGGACAAGTTAACAAGTGACAAGATAAGGCCATTAAATCTTCATGTGCTCTGGTCAAGAGCACAGCACTTGAAAAAGGGTGACATGCCCCTAGGTTTTGAATGACTGCACTGAGAAGGAAAACTCCACAAAATGGAATTTACTTAACAGAGGCCTGATCCTCTCCTTCTGAAGCCTAGATTGGTCATACAAATGACACAGAGGACCCAGAGAGGGTCTGGTATGCTCTTGTGTAAACCTTATTAAGACAGGCACCAAGTGACTTTTTCATTTGTCATTTACTTCAAGCTCAGTTCAATCAACAATAGCAAAAATAAACAAGCTGAGAAAAAAAATATCCCATAATCTATTAATACATTGAACTATGTTGGAATCAAGCACATTCAAAAGCACAAATCTTATTAAACAACACTACATCGTCTGTTATTATAATACATATCAAGCTTTTAATTTAATTTCTTCTGGCTTTTTATCATGTCTTTATTTGTTTTAAAATCGTAAGGTTAATTTTTTGCACATGCTGTTTTGCTTTTCATGTAGCTTAAACCTCTGACAGCTTTTGGTCTTCAAGACCCATTTCACACTGTAGATGGCACTAAATCATTGCGCAACACAAAGCAGACTCAGAGTTACCTACATATAGTTGGATATACAGCAACTTTGATCTGGTTTTGTTCTGAAGGCTAAGATTTTTATCCACCTATGTAAGTAGCACGAAAAACAACTTAAAACTTTCCTGCAACCTGGGACAAAAAATATTCTCAACTATGCTTTTGACTGATGTATACAGTCCATGACATTTTTTGTTCTGTAAACTCAAATGATATGGCCAAGTGGAGGGGAAGAGCTGGATTACAGAGACTACTTGATGTGACTGCAGGCTAGGATTCTGCCAGCTGTCCTGGCACAGCTAAATGCCAGCAAAGTCCCAGTTGAAAGTCTGAGCCTCTTAATGGTAGAGCACTGTAAGGCTGCTCTGGGACACGCTGGGGACATGGCAGGGCAGCTGAACCGACCAGAGACTGGATGTGCCTTCCTGGGCAGCACAGGGGCAATAGCACAGGACGTTGCTTTCTGCTTCTGGCCACAGCTGCTCCAGTACAAAGCAACTGCTTCTGAGAATGGCTGAGTATTTTGCAAGTTCTTTCAACAGGAATTTCTGTATGTGGTAAGAGCCCAAACTGGCTGCTGCCTTTATTTGCAATATCAAAAATTATCAATATATTGCTAACATTGATAGAAGCAATGAAATGCTTAATTCCTCTGAATACTAGTCTACTTTCATAAAGGACTTTATTTCAGTTTGGGGATTCATCCTACATCCACAAGTCAGTGATAACGTTCCTATCAATTTTAGCAGGACAACATCAGCTTTTTGCCCTTTTACTTTCAGACACTAAAGTTTCAAGACTTTACCTTTAACAATATTTGACTTTTCCCTTCTGTTTAAATGAAGATGAGACTCCTTAGCTTTTCTGTATGGAGCAGTAAGAGAGCTAAGTACTATTTATATTTTTCCCTTGGAATCTGATGAATAAGCAAATGACAGTGTAGAGTCCCAGCTGGTATGAGCTGGCACTGTGCAACTGAAGGCAGTGGCACTAGGCCAACCCAGACAGAGGGAGGAGACAGCCCATGATATGATTGTTCAACACATTGGATTTTGGACAAGACACAAAACTGGTCCAAATGGCTGGTAGTCATTAGCTGGAGGCATTCTTGCAAAAGCAAGCAAGTCTTAGTGCTGATTCATCCAATTCGGAGAAATGCACTGTGCCTACTTTGAAAATCACTGCACTTACTACTTTTAAAATCACCATGTTTCTTTTTTTCCATCAGATCCCAAGAACATGTAACCTTTTGGCTTTTTCTTCTGTTGTGGGCAGGCATCACAAAGTAATTGCCACATTTATCTCTGGATAACGATGTAATCCTGGGGCCCAGTCCAGAACCAGATCATTTGTTTCAATGCATGATCTTTGACATCTTTGTCTTCTGCCTGCAATGCTTGTTTTCATGTCCAAAGTTTGCTGTTTGCAGAATTACAGACTGAAAGTGAATTCTGCCTGTAGAAATCTAAGGGCACATCTCTGGTGTGCAGCAAAGAAATGCAGACATTCCTCAGCTGGTAGAGATGATGTGAGCTCCAGAAATGCCCAACATCTTGCTAAACATCTGTACTACACTTGGAGACAGGTTAATATCCCCAAGCAGTGATACGTGGATGTAACAGCTTGGCTGCACTAGCTCCACTGCTGTTGAGAAAAGACTTCTGCTCATAGTGCCCAATCCTGGATTGGTGCCTCCAGAGCACAGGTTTAATTCAGCAGGGTATGGACTGCCAATAGATGTTATGCCACAAGACTATCCATGTATCTACATACAAACTACTGCATGAGCTACACTACAGCCTGAACGGGCCAAATAAAACAACTCTTAGAAAGTGAAGTACACAGAGAATCAGACACCAAGGGGGGAAATTATCAGGATCTGACATCAATTCATTTTTGTTCTCCAATATCATAAAACGAATTGGCGGAGTCACTTTCCCAACAAAGCCTCAGAGGCCTATCTTTACCCCGAAACACCACTTTCAAAAGCAGCTTCTGCTTTCACATCCCCAGGCAGCTGCAGAGGTCTACAGAACCAAAGCTGGTCTTACCAAGGTAACACCTCTAGCACATCAGGCTTCTTTATTTTTAAAGGGCAGAACTTGAGCCAAAAAAAAAAAAAAATTTACATGTGGTGGGAAAAGCGAGGAGTAACAAGGCAAATGCCACATGCAGCACAGCAAGCGGTAGCAGCACACCATTGCTCATAAGATTCATAGCAGAAATTAATTTTAAGGAGGGATTTTAAAAAAGCCTTTTGCACAGATCTCCTCCCATGTACATGGGATGGCCTGCGGCAGAGGATGAAAGTGCTTGGGAGAAAACAAAGATCAGTGTACAATGGATGTTAACTTCAAAGGCAAAAGGGGAGGCGGAGTCAAAAGCTTGAAACATAAGCAAAACCAGACTTTCAACAAATTATAATTTAAACCACTGTGATGTTCTATCCTTTTCAGTTTACTGCATTCAGGGTTGACTTTATCTGTTAAGATCTGCACCTATACTCCGCATTCAAAGACCCGTTAATCGTCGGTCAACATAGAACATACATCTGACACAGCTTAAACCTACTTCTATTTAAAAGGGGCTTCCAGGGCAAGCATCTCATTCGGGTAATTGCTGTAACCCCTTCTGTTAGCTTGAATGCTTTTCATAAGATGTTTGCATACTACTCATCCTATATGGATGGCAAGGCTGGTGCAGCACATTCTAATCTTTGGTTGTGATGACTTGGGGATACAGTCCCTCGTCCCGAGCAGTTAGCCTGTGAAAATAATAGGACCCCACTACGATGTATGAAAGTTCATACACGACCTTCTCAGATCTCACCTTCATATTTAAAAGACTCATCAGAATCTGAGTGTCAATATCTGTGTGACTTTTCTATCCACTTTTCCTCCTTTTTCTCTCCTAAGAGGAAACTTTGCTAACACTTAACATCATCTCAGATCTCATAGTAGGAGTTATAGGTTTTCATTAACTGTTAATTATTAAGCAAAACCTGTTAATAACATTTAATTTATCGCTGAAATGCCTTGTGGCTCGGTGTGGGATTGCAGATCTCCCTGGTACAATCAGCACCGGAACTGTCAGGAAGCAAAACATGGGTCAGTCCCAGCTGCGGTACAGCCAACTCTGGTCTCTCACACACCTCTCAGCCAGAGGCCTTCTAAGGCAAAAAATCCTCAGTCAATGCTTCATAGCTTCCTCCTCTCCAGGATTTGGGACTTCATGCATAGTCTGAGAGTACCTCAGGACAGGAGTTTCTAATTAACTTACTCTGCTTCTCAAACTCTGTCAGCTGGAGCAGTCTGCAGAAGCAACAGTAGCTCAGGGTGAAAAAGCTGCTCTTCCAAGATGTCAGCTGCTTTTGAAATCAAAGAGCTAGGGTCCGGGCAGCAAGCAAGGATTTAGCACTGAGAGAGGAGGAAGAAAAGCTACATTCCCCAAAAGTCCTAAGACACACAACCTCCTCAGAGGAAACAAAAAGTGGCATCAACCTCTCCTGAACTGGGCAGACCCACCCAATACGCTGTCCTGCTGTTGCAAGAGAAGCACATTCAAACGCCTGGAAAGAGATGAGGAACCCCCGCCAGCTCACTGATTATTTCCTCATGCTCTTCATCCATGTGTGTGCCAAGGACACTGTTAGGAGAGAGCCCGAAGGGATCAGAGGCAACTGCAAGGTGCAAAGAGCGAGGGTGAGGCAGCAGGGAATTCAGCTTGTACTCTATTTCTTCCAGTTATGATTTAAGGGCAAGGAAGTGAGAGACATATATTGGAAATGAGAGTTTTTCTGCATAAATGGTAGCACCAGCAGGACTTGGGTTTTCTGAGCACCGAAACACTGTTCTACAAATTACTGGGTAGATGTTCAGTCCACCTTGTCAAGAAGTGGGGACAGTAGCTTTGCTTTGTGTTCTTAAGGGTCATAAGGAGCTTGTGAAGGACAGTGAGTCAATTCCTTTAATATCTCAGGTATCTGCATATTAATGCAAGAAACACAGGAACAAGAAATGCCAGAAACCTTATATACAATAACCCAGTTACAACTGAATTTGTACAACTGGGAGTGGGATAATCCATGATACTGCAATATTAACATATGGATAATGATAAAGAAGGAAATGCACGAGGATGGTGTCACAGGGACACAAAACAGGGCAAATCATGCAAACAAGGCTTTTTGAGAGCAGCTAGCAGAATCAGCCAAAGCTCCAGGTTTCGAAATAATGGAGACTCTGCCATCTGCACATATATTAGGCAAAAAAAAAAAAAAGATACAGAACAGATTGTCCAGCAAACTCTTGGAAGGCGTTGGTGATGTGTTTATTCAGATTATAGCTAGAAGGGAGCTCACTTTCCATTTGACTGCAAGCAGTAGAAGGAGCTGGCTGAGAATGTAGAGAGGAGAGGCAGATGAGACGATGAAATAACAGTGTTCCTTGTTTTCATGATGGGAGTGAGGAAGAACAGTAAAATAAAGATCATGAACTCTGCCTTCTATGAAATTCAATAAATTCACATATCCTAAGGAAAATATGCCCAAGGGGAAAGGGAGTCTCAGAAAATTGGTACTTCCTTAGAAAAATATGAATGGCACAGTTGCAGGGTAACCCAAAGCGAAGAAAGAACAGGAGATGCAAGCCAACTTGTCTCAGTCACAGGCAATTCAGCATAAGGGAGGAGAAATTTAGACAAAAAGAACAAAGGACAGAATATTCTGCACCCAGGATAACCAACAGCACAAAACACAAGATAAAAAATTGGCTTAATCATTTTACAGAAGACAATATCAGAGATGCACTAAATGACAAATTAAACCAGGGTCAGCATTACACTGCTGGAGGTAAAGGGTGCTTGTATTGGGAGGTACATACAAAACATTATCCGTGAAGTATTTGAAGGAGTCCCCTACAGCACACGCTACTGGTAAAACCTGTGCTGCAATTTGGCTTCCAGTTTGGGACCTGTACTTCAAGAAAGATATCAGCTAATCACAAAGACAACAAAGAAGCGTGAGGAGAATGATCAAGAACTAGAAAACACATCCACAGGGAAACACTGAAGAAATTGGAACTGTTTATTCTAAAAAGAGCAGTAGGGGAGAAGGGGACTGTCTTCTAAACTTGTCCTATAAAAGTAGTTGCAAAGACTAAGAGAATAATCTGTTCCCTGTGTCTGCTGTTGACAGGACAAAAAGTAGTGAACTTAAATTGCAGTAAGGGAGATTTAGATTTGACACTAGGAAAATTTTGCTGATTGAGAGCAATCCTTTACTGTGCTCGGCTCTCCTTAGGTCCAATAGGAGATCTCCATCGTGTTGACTGCTTCCTTCCAGGTTCCAGGTTGCCTCTCCCTCTGACTGCTGCCTACTCTGCCTGTTGCTCTCACTTGGCACTCCAAAAACTTTCAGCATCTGAAGGTGTTGTTAGCATTGCTCTTTCACTGACAATGACTGATTGCTTCAATTTGTTTCTAACCCTACCTCTTTCAGAAACCAGACTCACTCAATCTTGTCCAGACAGCAGTCAGCTTGACAACAGCTTCATCATCCAGGTTTCTTTATTAAGGCAGTAATGCAAGTAGCAGTAATAACTGCAAGATTTGTCCACTGTTGATCAAGCAACATCTCGGGAGGATTAGCAGTTTAGCAACTTGAATACAAAGCACAGGCTTTATATGCATGTCATTAGTTCTTGTATTGTGTATTCTCCCACTGATCATCTACTGTCATCTTTCTAGCATGAACCTCCTCCTCAGTTAGTTAGTTTATCCATGCGTTAAGCACGTAGACAAATTCTAACCAGTGCTACAAATTTAGCTGACGCTACGTAACTTCAAAAGCTGTATCTAGGTTTCAATGGATAGCTATTTTTAAGATCAGTAACTGCACTTTACAACATCCAGATCTGACTGGGTCATAGCAGGGTCTAACCAGACAGATAACTTATAGGATGGACCTGTTCAGGGTATAAATCATGGATGTACATTATAAAAAATATGTTGTCCATATGTTGACCTTTGCTCGGCATGTTGCAGAACTTGGAAGGTGCAGATGGCATGAGGCAAGCAATTCCAGGAACTAAAAAGGACGGTCTCATAGCTGAGTGCTCTCCTGGGAATCCAACTTTGCCTCTGCCAAAGAATTACACTGTAATAATCAGCTGATCACTTAAACTTTTCATAAGTTGTGTTTAGCTCTCCATGTTCTGACTGCTTGACTTGAAATCTTGGTGCCAAATCTGCAAAAGGGCAGACTCAGAGCTGCAACAGAACAGGAAACACCCACTGAATGCAGTGAGTGCTACAGTACTGGTGAGCACCCGCAAGTGCCCATGTACCTTAATTGAGCCCGCACAACAAGCAGATTCTCCACCTGAATAATCCTGTGCCTCACATTGTCATCTACAGGGTGAAACTAACAACTGCCATTTGAAAATTCATTAGTGTTTGTGAAGCATCCAGATGCCACAGAAAGGGCATTAAGAAGTTACTAACTCTGCATTTAAAGCAGAGGTTGATATGTGCAGCAAAGTAGGCATAGTGCCATACTGAACTGCGAGGAGAGATCGATATATTGAGTAACTGCTTATTCAGGGACCATCTTACATTGTGCACGTTCTGTGGAAATGGTTCTGAATGGGTTCTGTGGAAAAAAACCAAAAGGGCTCATTTGATAAAGTAGTAAGTGGTAGGAGAAGACCAGAAGTGCAGGCATCCTCAGCCAAGGCAAGCAATTGCCATCAGCAGCAGTGGTTTGGTTTTGGCATTTTTCTTTACACTGACAAATTACAAAGAGCATTTACCAAGGAATGCAGCCACAATGCGGGTGATTATACCCTCACCAAAAGCATCAGTGAGACAGTACCATCAGTAACAACAAACTGTACACACGACAAAACCCTTTTCAGGACCCAACTAAAGATTAATCCAAATGACATTTGATTTAAAAGGAGGTAATGTTCCTTTTAGGGTATGCCTTGGTGATCAGAGAGAGAGATTTTCCCTGTGTGTGAGCAGAATTTAGATACTGGAGGTATTTAAAAGACAGCTGGACGTGGTGCTGAGGGACATGGTTTAGTGGTGGACTTGGCAGTGTTAGGTCAATGGTTGGACTTGATGATCTTAAAGGTCACTTCCAACCCATGTGATTCTATGATTCTACATGAAGGTCACAGAGGCGAACCAATTATTTTTGTGTGCATAAATTTGAGATCTGAATTGTGTCTCCCATTGCAAGTAATGCTGTCTAAATGTGGTGGCCACAGGCACTAGTGGCCTAGACAATGGCCAGCACTGTCAGCCCACAGACTTCACAGGTTGTTACTTTTGTAAGGTTTAACCTCCTGGCATAGACCATCAACAACGTTTTCTTCATTTCTTGAGGTGCTGGGTTGTCTCACAAATAGAGGTCTGTCCCCAGGCCTCCCCACCTTAACATACGACTCTAATGTCACTTCTTTTTCTCTTCCTTCTTCCCTGCTTCAAAGGCTCCTGATGCATGCCTATTTTCTGCAACCTGCCCCGGGCAGGGCCTGTTTAACACCTCCTTCAAGGTAATAGTTTGCACTTTGTTGCTGCTGGATGCTACGATTTCACCTCATCAAATTCGCCAGGCTTCCCAGATGCATGATTTACTGTCCTGAGTGCCACAGAACTGAACTGAAACATACACACTAAAAAAAAAAAAAGTCAGGATAAATTGGACTTCAAGGATTTGATCTGTAAGGCTAGAAAGTTACACTTCAGATGGTCATGAACAAAATGATGTTGCCTACAGAAAAACAGAATCACATTCTCTAAGTAAGGCAGCTGAGATTATTCCTGCAGCAGGCACTCAGAGGTACCTTCTGCAACGTACGGTAGGACCCCCACTCTCATCCAAAATTATGCACATGCATTTTTCTCACTGGTTGGCAGGAGGCTTTCTGTGCCCTGCACAATCAGGCCTTCCAGTTCATTTGTAAATTCTCTAGAGTGTGTACTGTAATCTGAGTTTGGCATACCATCCAGCACAGCAGGACCCCAGTTTTGATTAGGGCCTCCACACAACACAGCAATACAAATACACAATTAATAATAATAAACAGTACACATTTGGAATGAAAAGCAAATGAAACATCCAAAAGTCTAAGAAATGAATCATGCAAGTGAAATGCTGTTGGTATGTTTTTTTTTCTCCCAAGTGTATTTTCTCTTCAATAAGCTCTGATAAATATCCAGAGAGCATTTCAAAGCTTGAGCTTCCTAGTGCAAATGAAGGGTAAATGAACTACAATAGACATCTGGGTTGGTTTTATTTTTAATAAGTGATGGCACATAATCAATTCTTCCTACTAACACTCTTGAATTTAGAGATAAAATGCAATGTCTATGTACGGTGATTATCATAAGTACTTCACAGAAGTCCCTGCAAAAGCATGAATAAAGTGTTACATCATTCTGTATGAGTGGAGGTGCTGAGAACTGTGATGTGGCTCAGGCAGTATCTCATTCTGCACTTTCTTTGTTCTAAAGAGATGACATTTTACAATATTTAAGGTATATGTAAGATTTTTCTCATAAGGACATCAAGCGATTGTTTTACATCAGTCAAACCAAACATATCTCAATCCTGCTAAAAATAGAAGATCAGTTTATTTCTGAGAGCGCAGTGTGAGGATTATAACCAGGGAAGTGATGCGTACGCACATGCTCTAGGGGTGTTTGTCAGATGGTGTGAATCTCCTCTCATCTCAGAAAACACATTCACCTGCATTTTACATTTCCCACTCCTCCGCAGCACGGTTTGTGACTCAGTGTTTTGTAACCTGTCTCCTGCACCAAGGTCCTGTGTGGCAGAAGGACCCAGTCAGCTTCCTTTCGGTGCGCTTCCCAGTTGGCTAGCCCATGAGACCACACAGTCCTCGGAGATAATGACACTGCACTGCAGTCAAGGGGTGACCCCTATGCTTTAAAAAGTCTGAAGTGAAAGCACATGGTGGCCTTCCTCACTTCCAACCTGCCAGATGTCTCCCCAAGTTGTTACTCAACACACGGTTTGCCTCTGAGTCATAAGAGAGAAAGTTTATTTTAGCTACTAAAAGGATGAGCAGGATCTTAGTGCTTCAATCTAACCATCCGTTTTGACGCTTTGGGTTTATAATATTAGAATATTAAAAAACACTAACAAAGAAAAATTCAGCCCGCAAGACTTCTTTTCCTGCCCTCCTCCTCATTTTCACCACCTGTAAGATTATGACCCAGGGTCACTGGAGGGAAGAATGGATTTTTTCACCTACCTACAGAACTTTGGCAATAAATTCATAACCAGTTCCCATCACCTGAAAATCAAGCTGGCATACTGTTTCCCCTCAGTCTAAAAGCTCTGTGACTTGAATCTTACTTATTTAACTTCACCTGATTCTTATTTCTATGCTGTTCTCAGCAAGCAAGTGCTAACATTGTAACAATGATATTATAAAAATCATGAATGGCATATAGACACAGGGGTTGTATCACACTGTTGATCTTTAGGCACCTCAGCTGCAACCATTTCCCCTAACAGACATATTTAAACTAACAATTCCACGAGCATTAGAACTACTGCAGTTTGGTTTCCTATAGTTTTGTGTCTGCGGGTTGCTGGACTTTGCTGGCCAAGACAAATGAAGCTTTTTCTGTAGTTGCAGCATCTATAAGCACCCAAATGAGAAACGGATCAATGAGTTAAAAATTTTTTTAGCACAGATGCCATAGACCTAAAAGCATATATGTGCAGGCAGGCAATATGATCATAAATACCACCTTTCTACAGAAAAACGGAGTAAAATAGAACTAAGATGAAAACTGCATATGTGGTATTCCATGATCGTGGTTCCTAACGGCAGGGCATGGAGAGCAGGTGAGGGCAGGCACAAGAAAAGATACAGAAGATGGGAAGGCTCTAGCAGGCAATAGCTCAAAGAGGCTGAGCTCTGCCCGCCCCTCAGTGTTATCAGCTCTCCTGAAAACAGCAACAACAGCTTGCAAAGACATAATATTTACAGAGCATAGCCCCCTTTGAACAGATACAAGCATAACCTTGACTGTGTCAAGTTTATCTATTAAATTGCAACTATAAAAACTCCCTCCTCTCACTCCGGTACTGTGCAGATAGGGAAGTCAAAGGTTGTGCTTCTCTCGGATACGACAATAGTGGAGACCATATAAATAACTAAGACAGTTAAACACCCTCGGAGTACAAAATACTGTCCATCAGCCCAACTAACTATGTTTCTCTTCCATTTTTAGGCCGAAACCAGCCAGAAAGCAGCCTACAGCATGGCCAAATCCATTAGAGGTTGTTTTTTTTCCTTCTTGGTGAGCTGCTTGACACTATGGGATGTTATGCCAAGTGGTAGTTAGGGAGGGCTGCTGCACTTGGGCAAGTTAATTACAGAGATGGTTGGAGGACAGCACGATGCCAAGTGGGAGGAAGGCTTCCCTCCAGAAATGGACTGTCAGCAAAGCCAGGAGGGGATATAATCAGTCACAGCTCGCCTTCACCAACCAAGAATGATCACAGATGTGGCATTCAGCTTGCTGAATATTATCTGCCATGTGAATTCATCAGATTTTTGGCCTGTGCGTGAAACTCTTTTTCTCAGACATTCTCATATAGACACATAGTGCCTAGCTTTTAAAACAAGCAGTTTGGTTTACTTAAGTGGTTTTATTGTTCTAATAGAACTTTGAGGTGTATTTTTGGTCACTTCCTCTGACTTAGAAAAGTGATCTTATAGCCATGGTGGCCAGTATGTTCTGATCCTGACTATCTACACACACCTTCTTTGAAGGAAATACAGCAGGAGTGGTACCAGCAACAGTGGGAAAAGCTAGGAGCATTTTTACTGCTGGCACTTTCACCTAGATCTGTGAAATACAAATTTCTGATGCTGAGAGGTTATCGGAGGCAGTGAAGGTGGTGGGAGTTTATTTCCAGATGAATAGTATATATACCTCGTGTGAACAATAAAACTGAAATCTGACTGTGGCCTGTCTGTTACAAGCTCATAGCAGCTTGGCAAAGCAAGGAGCTGAACATACGCTTAATATAAGCAGCTTAAGGCAGTCCCAAAGACAAAGAACATGTGCTGACAAACCACTTACACTGCGTCTGTACCTGAGGATAACAAACCTGTGAGAACTGCCACACAAAGCAAGCAAAACACGCACATGTGGGCTTGTGGCAGGGCCACACCTGGGCCTGCGGTTCCAGCTCTCTCTCTCACGACACCAGGCTGCCTGCTCCCCAC
>JAHREE010000118.1:9088586-9118924 GCA_033628505.1 Tringa tobata
GTGGACTGTGGTGTTTAAAAGGCAAGGTCTCGGTGCTTATTTTGTAGAGTATCTGGATGAAGATAACATATTGGAAAGGCATAGCTTTTGATGTTTTGTCCCTGCTTTGAATGATTTAATTCTAAGTAGTCTTAGTTGATGGACCAAAACATATGTGAGCCATTTGAGAACTTGATACTCTGTGGTATCAAATACTGTTGTGTAAACATTGCTATCTGTTCATGCTTATATGTAAACCTCTGATGACTGTCATAGTGAATGAAGCTTGTATCTTAAGTTGAAACATGAAGCTGCCAATTGCTCTGTTTTTTTTGTTCAGATTTAAAGTTGTACTTGAATGGTTGGACTACGTACAGGTAATCTTGGAAATAGAGTGCAGTATTTTGTGTAGAAAGTACAGCTAGTGTTTCTTTCTGTTCACTGGAGATGAAAAAAGCTATTGAATCCTTTGTATTTCAGCTCAGCTGCACTAAGCATTGTTTTACTTGCTTTCAAACTTTAGCCAATATATAAACGGGTTTGACATTCTAATCTAATTTTGCATGTTTAAACATACAAGGAGCACAGACTTGAGTCATTATAGATCATTTTCTGTGGCATTGTTGTAATTGCTGGCTTCTTTTAAATCCTTGCCTCTTACTAATGTAGGTGAATTTTCTTCATATGTCCAGATTCCCTTGCTGAGTCATAGATACAGTAGTGGTGTAATGCTTTTTGCTGGCATTGACTGATTTGCAAAGAGTCATACATGAAAGAACAGAATTATTCTTACAGGCTCTCCTGGAAGACTTGCATGGACTTGTCATAGTGATTTTCTAAAAAAATTTTTTCTCCCCTCTTGGTTTTCAAGCTTGTCTGAGAAACTTCAGTCTTTGTGTTGTGAAGGTATGTAGCTTGTTCTTAAATTATAGTAGAATATGCTGTCTTTCAGCCAGTTGTTTGAATTTAATTCAGTGAGGCTGTCAGAGCTTGATGAATAGACTAACAAAATATTGAGTCTTCTTTTTGAAAGTGGCCTTTCAAGTTGGTGTGTACATGATGTCAGCTTTACAGCTGTCACTGATGACAGTTAAGCTGGAGGCTTGTAGGAGATGAATTCCAGGCTTGGACAAAGTCTTCCTCTGTCCTGTTTCGTGGGCTGAGTTGGTGTTAAGGTATCTTGTGGTCCTGCGTGTGGCCATGGGAGGAGGTGTGACACTACCCCTGTCCCTTCTGCCACCCTGATGCTAGTTTGGTCTTGATATACGAGGCCACGTGCAAGAAAAGAGGAGTGTATTCTGATGTCTTGGCTGCTCAGTGACAACCAAGGTGGCCGTGGCTGACTGCCTTTCAGAGACAAAAAAATGAATCCAAACATCCTACAGACATCTTGCATGGACTGTGTGTAGTTTGAATTAATCAAACAAAAGTTCTATACATAAAATGTGAGATTGCCTTTAAGAAGAAATAAACATGTTCTTAATAATACTAATGTGAGTCTGACTGCTCTTGTGGCAAGTCCTGGTATAAAACTGCTGGTTTCAATCTTAACTCTAAGTTTTCTTTTTTGTTTGTTTAAAAAAAGAAAAAAAAAATAAAAAAAATTATCTTTTTTTCTGAACACATTTACATGAGTTTTGATTTCTGTTACCACATCAGTAACTTACACCATTTTTTTCCACGCAAGTCCAGAAAACTTATGCAAAAACTTTATTGTGCATGCAGTGGAGACTGGGAATCCTAGTTTGGATGTGTTAGATGAGCTTCCAGTGAGTTGTGTGGTTATTGATCTGCTTAATCTGTTTAATTACCCAGGTGCTTTCAAGAATAATTTATCTTCAAATCTTTGGACAGAAACTGTTGTGGATTTTTAGTATGTTCTTTCATGTATTGACTTTCCAGAATGCCTGAACTGTAACAAGAAGGGACTGCAGATGTGAAGTTTGATGCGAGTCTTGCATTTTATGCCTACCCAGTCTGTCCTGCGTGTTTACCCAACTTTGTTCTGAAGCATTGCAGGAGACTAATCTGTCTGAAAAATAAACCACTAAAACACAAAATAACTTCAGATCAGGCCCCTGATCTGGGTCATCACATTGCTATGGAAAGTTTGTTTGCTGGCACAGTGTAGAGGCAGGGTCAGGTAGGTAAAGGGGATGTGGGGGTGGGACTGTGTTGCTTAAAGTGTGTTGAAGTACATACATAACTACGTACTTAATTAAATTTAAATCTGATTTGATTGCTCCATTGGGTATAAGTGTTGTGCAAGGTTAAATCCAACCCCGCTGAATGTGTCCTTTAACAACTGGTGGCCTTGCAGACACACGACCAGCATGTTGAGCATTTTTCTGTCATCAGTGTGTTTAAACTATTTCTCTAAATGAAAAATAGAAATTACAATGTTATACCAGCATGATAAATCATACAAAAAAATTTACAGCAGATAAAACTGATTAAGAAGAATAAACTTTCAGTAAGGTGTGGGCGTGTAACATTTGGAGGTAACATCTTCCTAAATCAGTTTCTAAGTTTCAGAAACATCTTCTGGAAGTCTTGCTTTATTTTTCTGGTTTGACATTCTAACAGTAGCTGTTATCTGTATAAATGTCTGATAATTTTGTAAATTTTACTTGATCTTTGTCCTCAAATCTTGACGGAATTCAGTGGTCATACTGTTATGTTTTGTATAACACTCAAACTTCATTGTATGCTCAGTTCTTCCTGCATTCAAAAGACTGATTTTTTTTTTTTCTGTCCCTCTGCTTTTTTCCTTCTTGCCTATCATATCTTGTTTCCAGTCCACTGTAGCAAATTGTAAAGGATATGATTTAATTTCTTAAAATATCTCTTAAAGAATCTCTTTATAGTGCTGCTTTTACTGCCATTCCCCATCTCCTTAAAGAGCCTTTTTATTACTATTCTGTTCCCTTTGATACAGGATTATTTCAGTATGTTAACGTGCAGCTTTTAATATTAATCTCTTCTTCCTGACATTCTTCATCGCTTCAAATCTTCAGTGCTATCTAGTGGGATGTGCTTTAGAGAGAGATCAAGCTAGTTAATGGTATCCAAGATTCCTCTCTAGTTTGGAAGCCTAGTCCAAGATCTGTTAAAACTGTTTCAGGGTAATTGTCAAGCCATTTCACACTTCTACTGATGGTAAAACTGCTAAACTCAAAGGAGTTGGTTGAAACAGCAATGTAATAAGTGACTGCTGTTTGGTCTTTTAGTTGGGCGTGTTGTTTTGTGACTTGGTACTTGCAGAAGCTCTGTGTGATCAGTAGAGCTGCAAAATGTGCTTGTGTGTACTTTAGACTTTAATTTGGGTTAGAGAAGACTGTTCTTTCATGTAGTCCGGCACTGAGAATCAAGGTTTGGGATACAGAGAGCAAGAATACAAAAGTCTTGTGAAAGCATCAGACCTTAGTAAAATTATACCTATTTATATGCAAATTAGGGTTTTTTTGAGTGACCAGGTAGATCAGATTGCATTAGTGAGAAATTGGAACGCTGCTTTGCTTATCATCGTCTGCTACCCCAGGTGTCTGCACTGCAATGAAGTATGTAAAACGCTTCTGTGACAGGTAGGTCATTCTAATTGCTTTAAAAACTAATCAGTATGAGTGACAAAAGTGTTTTTTTGGTTTTGTTTTTATTGTTTCTCCTGACCTCAGTCACAGAATGATATGGGGTTGGAAGAGACCTCTGGGGATCGGCTAGTCCAACCCCCTTGCCAGAGCAGGTCCACCTAGATCAGGTTGGACAGGAATGTGTCTAGGTGGTTTTGAATGTCTCCACAGAGGAGGCCACCACCTCTCTGGGCAGCTATTCCAGTGCCCTACCACCCTCAGAGAATATTGGAAGTGTTGTTTGAGAGCTGACTAAAAAGCCTTCTGAAATAACAAATCCAATCAGGATGCAATGAGACAATGTTTTTCTGGCCTTGTGCTTCCCTAATTCTTTCAGCTTTTCTGTTCTTCTCCTGCTTTAGCTTTGTTCTCATGATGACTTGATGTAAAGGGGGGTAAGTTGTTCCTTGACTATTGGAATTGAGGAACTGGGTTTGCTGTGAATTTGGTGATCTTTGACTTCATCTAGGAAGATGCAAGTCCTATTTGAAGCCTTTCTGCTGCTGTGATACTGATAGTGCTCATCCATGTAAATATGAGGTTGTGCTGAAGTATTTTGTACAAGTGGAGACATTTAGATATTTTCTCCATAGACCTAGAAGTCTGTTTCTTAAAATACATAGAAGATTAACTACCTCTGAAGCTGCTTATGATGTTTAACTGAATGACCAGATTTCATCTTGCAGAAGGGAACAGTGTAGTTGTATACGTAGTGGAATTTTGTATTATACATTAAAAAAAAAATAAAAATCACAGACTAATCAAATATGGGAATATATTAAAGGTTGATGCCCATTACAGGATGAGTCAAGATGTAGGATATGTCAATTTCAAATGTCTCAAGAAGTGAGTAAAATCCCTAGAATGTAGGCAGAGAAGGTAATGTTAATAGGTTCACGGATTTCTTTAAAGTCGTTCTAGCAGTGACTGCTGCTCACTGAAACACAATCAAATTGCTTATACTGACGTTTTGAGTTTAAGATACCTTTGTCAGTCTGTAATGAGGTACTTCTAGGAAGTCTTAGAAATGGGTTGTTTATTGTACTTCAGACACTAATATGGTAGAAAATGCTGAGTTGACAAAATGCACACTCGAGACAGGAAATTCTGCATCATTTGGTGCAGTGGTGGCCTTGATACTGAACAAGGAAGAATCTAAGCTATGTCAGTACTTTTCAGCTCCTGAGGGGCAGCAGTTGTTACTGATGAACTTATACATATATATGTATATTTTTACAATGGAATGTATATAACAGCATGAGGAGCTGCTGGTCAGCGTCACTGTGAGTCTCTTTACCCTCCCGATGTACCAGGTATCTCCGTCTCCTCTGCACTTTATTTTCCTAAGTGATTTGGGGATTTAATTTACCTAGATTTTGGATAAGAATGTGCGTTTACTGCCTCAGATTCTCAGATCCCAACTTGGCTGTTTTTTGTGTATAGCCAAAGATAAATATATAAATTTTTTTTTAACAAAAAAATACATGATTTGGATCAGAAAGTACCTCCTGCTGCTTAGTTGGTTGTTAGAATCTCTGCAAGGTTTAGTCCTTTATTAAACACTCCTGGAAATGTGCATTTAGACTTGAAATGCCAAAATATCCTTCCGGTGTAGTAAGGCTGTCATACAGTATAAGATTATCCCCTCTCTAATAGTGCTTTGTAGTCTAGACACAAACCTGGAGACTTGGTAACCCCTGGTAGAGCGACTCTTTTATGTATTCTGCACTGAATCAAAGCTGCTTGTCTTTTAACTGCATTTAACCAAGAACTTTGATGCTGTAACCTGGACATTTATATGTGAAGTTGATTTTCAGGATTAAATTGCAAGGCTTCTGAAAATTATTTTACTCAGAAGTATGATCCTAAAGGAAACTTTCCAAAAGATCTGGCCACACTACTCAGGTCTTTTCCATTTTAAGGAAAATAAAATTTGTTTTATCTTACTGTAAGTTTCTCAAGACATTTTAGTTTCTCTGCTGAGAACATATAAAGTAATTTTGTTACTGTGTAGTTCCTCACTTGATTATTAGCTCAAAATTTGCCAGTTTGGATTAACACACTTGTGCAGATCTAGATATTTCCCCACTACCATCTTAGGGAACTTCTTCCATTTCTTCTCCTTCCCATCTCCCTTCATTTTGTTTTTAGCTACCTACTTATTTTTCTGGAGAATTAAATTTTAAAATGTCACATTTTGTGAATGGGCATTACTTGTGTCAACGCTGAATTTTATTAAGCACTAGCTATCTTCAACACTAAATGCTTATTTAAACATCTTGTGAATCTGAGTTTCACCTTGTTTTAAATTTGGAAGAAAACGGATCATGCTTTTTTTTTTTCCACATATACAAGATTAACTTGTTTCCTTTAAGTTAAAATAAACCTTCTATTTTTGTTAATCTGAAGACTGATCCAGTTGAAAACTGTTCTTGTTCGATGAATATGAATGTGCAAGGAGAGAGTGGAGAGGAAATGATCATCTGGGTAGAGAGGGACGTGAGATTGCCACCAAAAAAAAAAAGCAATGTTGACTTTTTTTCCTATATATTGATAAAATTACCAAACCTCCTTTGTTTCTTCCATTATTTGAGAAGCATAGCACACACTGGCAAAGGCTTCCCTTTCTGCCTTTTGTACTTGCTTTGAGTGTGAAAGAGTAGTAGCATGAAGGACAGTTATGGATAAGAGGTAACAAAATTTGGTCTAAAATGAGATTGAGAGCAATGGGTTGCTTTAACAGAGTATCTCCTCTAGTACAGTCCAACAGACTTTCCTTCTTAAACTTTTCCTTGACTTCTTTGAAAAATCTACTTTTTCAGATGTTCTGGGGCAGCTGAAAACCTTCAGATCTTGTGGAGGGAGAGGGAAGAGTTAAGGCACATCAGCAGTCTGCTCAAAGGGCAGATTTGCTTTAGCAAACAGTTAAACAAAAAAACACCGCACAGGCTCTCGTAACTATGCAATTTTAAAAAGTCTGTGTACGTGAGGTATATGTACATATCACTGAATTCAATTAAATGCATGAAGGATTGGTGCATCCCTTTTTTGGGAGAAACATGTTACGTCAATATATGCAGTGCTCCTTTGACTGTTCTGTAAAACTTGAGTTTTTGTGTTGCAGGACAAAAATGAATGCTTTAGAAATGCGGAGAGAGCTTGTTGCAGGAAATCTGGAAGACATAACTTCCTCTTCTTGCCAAGAGGAAAATGTAAACAAAACTCCAGCTTAATTGTAGACTAACTACTAGACTGGTTTCCTTCCTTAATTGATTGCTTTTATCTTTGAGAAAATATATTTTCTGTTTCATTTTAAACTGGATTTCTGTATTTTTGGGGAGGACACACATCAAATTTTGTGAGCATTTACTTCTCACTACACTTGCATGGAATCTAAATGTGGGTATTACTGAAGGTACCTACTCCAGCTGAAGTTACTGGTGTCCCTTTTGAGGGTTCTCATAGTTTGTGGAAGTATCTGAAGTTTGCTTGTGAGTAGGAGCATTGTGGTACCAGTGTGTTTTGCTGCTGTACATGCTCTCATGTGCATGTACTAAAATATCCATCTTCAAAATGGCTGAGATCTTTGAAGTGTATGGATTAGACAGATTTCTTGGCATCAGATGTTATGATATAAATGTTACTTGTTGAAGTGAGTGTGGCTCTTTAATTTTCCACTGAAGCTAATGAAGTGAAATTGACCATAGAGAAGAGCCTAACAAAAGGAGAAGTCTTTTAAATGTGCAAAACTTTAAATAATTAAAATGTTAATATAAACACCGATAACTGATTTATATAAACAGGTGTAAGATCACCATTCTAGTTGTGGTTTTGTACATTAAAAGTGTCTAAGTAAAAGGAAAAGAGCCCGTGGGTTTGACCAGGAATTTCAGACTTGCTCAGGGTGGCAGCAGACCATAACCAGTTTACAAGCTCTCGAATGAGTCAATTGTTGTATAAATACCGTGCACGATGAATTTTCCAGTTTGGTTTTTGTATTGCTGCCTGCTTCACTGAGCAGAGTAAGCCTGGGAGAGACTGTGGGTGGTGTTTGGAGATGAGGGGAAAAGGTGGAGTGTCGATGCTGAAAGTGGAACGTCAGCTGTGAAGGACTCTGCCCGTGTCCCTGGGGCAGGCGAGAGGGGCTTGTTGGGGCCGGGCCCGAGTCAGAGAGACAGAAAAGGATGACTGCAAAGGTATAGCTTTGTGGGGTCGAGAGGCAGTTTAATAGCAATAGTTTGCTCTCTCCATATTGACGGCCGTGGGTTCCTGTTCCAGTTGTAGCCGACAGTCAGAGCAACCTGCAAGAATTCCCTTTTTCCTGTCTGTTACCTGTCACCCCCTCTGGCAGTGGGGTGACGGATCAGCCATCTGAAATGACTTGCTCTTATGACGTGATCATATAATCTGTATGTAGTGTGAGAGGAAGCAGGAAGACCCCCTGGCTGGAGCATCAGAGAGAGGGGAAGGTGCAGCTCTCTCTTTTGTTTGCAATTCAGTGGTAGTGTCGGATCAGGCTGATGTACCTGTGAAGAGCTGAGAGGCGGGGAGTCCTGCATACACAATGAGCTTCCCCGTTGGTACAGGGATTTGCTATATTGAGGGGAAAATATTAAAATACACATGAACTTTGCTTTGTATTTTTTTTTCCCCATGTGACTAATACCTAGAGGTATGTATTTTGTCACTGCAAATTTAAAATCTTCAAAGCCTTCAAAAAAACCCAACAACCTCCCTGGCCCTCTTTAGTAGTAATGGCTGCTATCTGAAGGGTTGTTAACCAAGGCCTAGTCGAAGGGAGGCACAAACTGCACAGAGAGAGAGCACAAGTACAGGCCAAGGAAAGGCTGGGAGACTTGGGTCTTCTTAGTCGGGAGAAGAGTGAGGGGGGGATCTTATCAGTGCTTAGAAATACTTAAAGGGTGAGTGTCAAGAGGATGGGGCCAGTCTGTTTTCAGTGATGCCCAGTGACAGGAAAGGAGGAATTGGACACAAACTTGAACATAAGAAGTTCCATTTAAGCATGAGGGGGAACTTCTTTACTTTGAGGGTGACAGAGCACTGGAACAGGCTGCCCAGAGAGGTGGTGGAGTCTCCTTCTCCGGAGACATTCAAAACCCGCCTAGACACATTCCTGTCCAACCTGATCTAGGCGGACCTGCTCTGGCAAGGGGGTTGGACTAGCCAATCTCCAGAGGTCTCTTCCAACCCCATATCATTCTGTGATTCTGTTCAGCTAGCTGGATACAGTGCACACTGCTGTGGAAATCCTTTGCTGTGCAAATTGTCTGTTCCTGCTGGGACTGCCCTTGCTTTGCTGACGACTTGAAGGTAATCTTTATCCTGCTGTTAATTTTTAAGAGCTAGGTAGGAGAAATAGTATATTGCAGGAGTGGTCTTATAGCTGCCCTCTTATATTAAGATATTTACACTGAAAGTGGTAGTTGACTGAATGAAGGTAAGAGGCAATGCTGTACTTAAGGGCTGAGGCTGCTGCAGCTGAAAAACACTGTCCAGTCAGGTCCTTGACAGGACTATGTGGCCTCCTAAATGTCTGCTAGAATGAAAGGGGACAGCTCTGCTGTAGGAATGAATGCATGGGACTGGGAACGTTTATTTTTTTGAAGGCTTTGCCAACTGATTGTTAGTCAAACTGCATGCTGTGTTTGACTGTGGGTAGCAAGCAGCCTTTTCTTGCTGTTCTTCTCTCTCCTTGGGTCATTTGGTAACCTAGTACAGGGAGCTAATTACATTGGAGAGAAAAGTCCTGCAGAAGAGAGTACCATGATTTGGTTGTTAACATGATGGTGGAGCTTTGGGAAGATGGTGGTAGTAGCTGAGGTGAGTGCTGCTGCTGAAGAAATGTGCATGGAACCACAGTGTCAGTGAAACACCTTGGTTTTGCATACACCAGATAATGTATTTTGAATCTGGATTGGAACTGTGTTTTGGTTGTATCCAAGACTTGTTGTTGCTTGTGACTACTAATGTAGAAACTCTATTTAAACTGTAGCTGAATTGTCGGTTTTATGACTGTGACTTAATGCTTTCTTGAACAAGGAAAATGAGTGTTTCTTTAATAAAATTCTTGATATGTCTCGTGGAGTGGACTAGATTACTTTGAGTTCTTTACCATACCTTTCCATGTTCCACCTTCCAGTTTTTCTACTGTAAATAACTGAATCCATTACTCTTAAATATGCAAGAGACGATCCTAGCAACTGGTACTTCAAACTTCTGTTACATTGAAGAGAAAAGGCTGCATGGGGGTGAAATGTGCTGTTGTGTGATGACAACAGGATCTGTGGAGTGGGTGGTGAACAGAACAAAAAGAATGGAAGTATATGAAGGAGGGGGATGTAGGGAAATTTGTTTTGAATATATGGCAATATTGGTAATAGCTTTTTTTTTTAGCCACAGGCAGAGATTTTCAGTGGAAGTAGATGAGATGTGTATTGTTCTGTCACCAGGCATCTTAGAAACCTGTGCAGAAAGGAATAGGATCATTCAGAAACACTGAGGTAATGAGGAATGTTGTCAGTAATGGTTCCAAGCAGCAGAAATACCACAAGATGACGTTGTTACTGATAAAACGACTGGCTGGCAGGGTGAGGAGTTGATTGCAGCCAGAGTAAGATGATAGAGGTAGTTAGTAAACTGATTCATGAACAGAGTTCACCCATATGGGAAGGCTGATCAGTACATGGGGCCCAGATTTTTAGTCTGCTTTGACATTGGGATGCTGGAGCTATTGTTGGGAAAATACCAAGCAGTGTCTTCACCAGAGACTACTGCTGTTCCTCTTAAAGCTGTGAAAGTTAATAAGAGAGCTGAAACTGTGTGATCAAAAGGATGCTTTTTTGAAGGCGAATTGAAAATAACAAGTCATAAAAGAGGATGGGTGCTGCTTACTTAGTGTAGGCACAGAGCACAGTCTCTGGGATTGTCTTATTAGTAGCTTTAATATACTCTTAGAGGAAACATGTTCTGAGAGAAGTGTGGTCAATGTAACTGTTCAGTGAATGTAGAAGCACTATTATGTACAGGAAGCTCCCAGATCCTCATTCAGAGTAAATAGCTTTCTGCAAAATAATTGAGCCTGGAGAGAAAGGAAAATGTGTGCAGTACAGGGAGACTGTAGGGTATACCCCCCTGAGGTGGTACTTGATGTGAGAAGGCAGCAGCGCTAAAATCTAGTGACGGATCTTCCATATGGTTGGGGTTTGAGCCAAGATTTCCTTGTCTTAGTAGACTTGCTAATTGAAAACAGCATCTTGTGTTGTGGTTGGGTCGCAGCTCGAGCAACAAGAGGAATTCCCTTTCTCAATGAAACAGGGATTTTGGGGGGGGCACTCTGAAAGAAAATAGAATGAAAATATGAATTGTGAAAACTGCAGAGAGGAAGGATTGTGTGCCCTGCTCCACAGAAAGCAACAATCCTGTTGACAGATAAGGGGTACTTGAATAGGAAGCCAATGAAATACACTGGAACAGCTTCACGTGGAGAATTCTGACTTCTGTTCCACTCCGTCCTTTTCCATGGAGGAAGAAAGGAGCAGATGACTGAGGATACTGCTGCAATAAAGGATGGACGGTATCTGGAGAAAGAGGGAGAAGGAGGAGAGTGCTCTTACCAGACTAGTGTTGGATCTTAGGATCTGAAGCTGAATTTAGTTGAAATTCAACTAGTCAAAAGTTCTGATCCCTTTTTAGAGATACTTTTAATGTAATTTGGAGGTTCCTTTGTTTTAAGCAAGTGATGTGTTCACATATTTATGATACCAAAAAGGATTTGCCTTTCTTAGAAAATAAAAGCATGTTTTTGTTTGCTCAGAAGAGGCCTTTTGAAAAAACTTTATACTCTTCAAAATGTATCCAAAATGTATCACAATGTGTCAGGCTATCTTGTAATTATTCTAGATTGGCTAAGATGAATTATCCCAATTTTCCATGTAAATGGATATATTAATTCCTAATTACTCTGTTCAGTGATATTGATAAAGATTTGGTGGATAGGATTTCTCTGATTTTCTTACAAGGTAGATTTAATAACTTTTTGTGTCTGAATCAGATAATGTTCCTTTCAAGTGAACTTCTAAAAAATGGAAAGTCATTGAAGAATATGTGATGTCGTTTCACTTCAAGAGAGTCCTGGAGGGCAATAAGTGAGTTCTTGCTGATTTTGCTAACAGAATTGTTTTTGAATTCAACCTCAAGAACATTAGTTAAGTCTTTCATGTGAGTACCGTCAGTCAGAGTAGACTTTTGGTAAATTAGTGGGTGCCTGCAACCAGCTGGAAGGATCAGTGATGTACAGAGATCAAGATTCGTTTACCATTATGTGAAAACATCTAAGTTGCTTTGGAGGAACTTCCTATTCTGTGCAGGATTGCACCACTGTAATTGAGTTAGTCTGCATGTGCTTTGTGTGTTTGGTTTTTTTAGATGCTAGAATTTTTTTATATGTAGGGGAATACAAATGCATTTATGCCCCATGTGTCCGCAGTGCGCTTAGTGATTTGACCTATCGCTCCCTGCTGATGATATTACTTCATTGCTTCTAGTATGCAGCATGTTCACATCATACTCTGAATTGCGTTGCTGATCTTCAAAAATCCTGCTTTGAGCACTATTTGCAAATACAGCATTGAAAAGAAGGGGTTTTCTTATACATTCCATGTCTTTTCAAATGCCAGAATGCTTCTCAATGTTTTCACTTCCTGAAGTGTACATATCTTGAAGACTACTCACCTTTATACTCTATTTGAATATAGTGCTTTTAACTTGCACTCTGATTCCTCAGAGGACATGCTGAAAATTGGTACAGGTTATTTATTTTGGTTTTTTCCTCCTAAAACCTCATCCTGTGAAACAAATCTAGAAATAAAAAGCCAGGATTACTGTGGGGTTTTTGCTGCCTCCATTTTAAAAGAACTTCTTAATGGAGAAGTGTACTACTTCATGAAAAAAGAAAGCGCTTTAAAATTCGTGCTTAACTTTAAGAAAGGGTTCTTTGTGATAGCTGGAACACATGATTCTCAGTAAAGCACTAAGCAATGCCGTCACTTTTGTAATCTAGTTATATCTGCTTTTTCTTGCCCTCTTGTCCCTATAACTGCTGATGTGGCTTAAGTTTTAGTATTTTGCTTATTGGATTTTCTTTTTTTCCAGTGTAGTAAATAATGAAATAACACCGATTTGTAAACCCAAATCATGAAGAACATTATCTGTTCCTCGTTTTTGTACAGTACTAATGCAAACCAGAACCTTTCAGCTGTATCAGCTACATCTTACTATTGTATCATCCAGATAATTTTGAATAATGATAAAGGTTGATTGCATGACTGGATTTAAAAAAAAAAAAGGGCAAAATAGGCTTTGCGTGGATTTGTATGTGTCAGGCTATACAGTCAGCTAGTCCTTAAAAACTTCAGTTGTTTCCTTTGAACAGAGAATTACTTACCAATGGCGTGATTTCTTGGAGATACGCTGTCCCATATGCATTCAGTCTCTTAGTGTGTATGCTCTTGAGATTGGAGACCACTAGCCTTAGAGAAATCTGAGTATGGCAGTACCTCCCTTGAGTGCCTTGTCCATGGAATAAGAGGAGGGTCAGGACAGGTGATACACAGTTTCTGTCAGCTCCTCTTCCTTGGAGAGCCCCCCTCCAGTGGGATAATAGGAAAATGAGATGGGTAATAAATGCACATCTGAACAAACAGTTGGAAGTCCAGCCACAAGCAACTTTCTCTTCATTTTTTAAGTGTTTGTCCCTTCGGATGTTGCGGGCTGGTAATTCCAGTAGTGCTACTACATAACAACCAGTATGGCCAGGGCTGGCTTGGGAGACTTCCCAGTGGATGGGAGCTGTAGAACTGTTCTGCTGAACATGGGATTGTTCCTGAATTCTTTTGTGATGGCTCAGGGACCTCCGTTCGGCATCAGATTGGAGACAGGTTCAGGATAAGGCAAGCTGGTGGGATGTACCCTGGGGACAGTTCTCACGAGTTCTTTCTTTTTCAGTTATTTATCTACCTAATCACTATGAAAAGAGGTTTGTCCTTGCTAAAATTCAGTTGAAGTATTTCATTACTGGGGTTATGACTTCTAAAAGTTGATTTTTTTAAAAAAATTATTTTTCTTGCCCAAATGTACCAATTTACTGCTGGATGTTGTCATCCCATCTTGCACTACAGTTCCACTTCCTTGTTACTTGAAAGGAACTGATGGGGCAACATTTTTGGTCTAGCTAAAACCATAAACAAATCTGAATAAGGTATGATTGTGATACTTGTATTGTCGTTTACTTGCAGTAAATTTAAAATGTGTGAAGTAAAATGTAAAACCTGAAAAGTTATGTCGGTACAAGTATGCATGTACTTGATATGATTTCCTACTTTGGTCTTAGTATTATGCTATTTTATAATCTGGCAACAACTCCAGAAGAAATACAAAAAGTTCTTAAAATTTTAGAGGGGAAGAAGTCAAATGTTTTTTGATTGTAAAACATGTTGTAACACTCCCCACCTTGCTCTTTATATGAATTGAATCACAGTGGAGTATGGAAAATTTTATGAAACCTTTGTATTGAGAGATGACTATAAACAAAGCGTCACTGTAACCCAAAGTCCATTCCGTACACAGACTTTTCGTTAAATCAGAATTCCCAATCTAAGAGTTCCTGGCTGTCAGCCCAGACACCTCAGATGCAAATAGTCTTAGGTTCTTAGGATTTTAGGTTCAGTGTGACAAGTATTGAAAAGACTGAGAAACTTATTTCAGGTCCTGAAACTTTTTAACTAGATTTGTGTTTATTTTAAACTCTATTCTATTCTAAGTATCAGTATAATATGAAAGTAACTTCTGTGCTTTTTGTAGCATTTGGGATGGTAACTTTAGCTTCTAAGGCTTCCTGGTTTCATATAATATGCTTCATACACTATTTCTGCAGTGCAGGCTTTTTTTAAACAAGCTTTGACATAGTTAAACTTTTTTTTGTACATGTATACATACATAATGCACATCTGTGTGTTGCTGCTCTCAACAAGAGATCCTGTTTCAGTAGGTCAGCAGATGTTGAATTTAGTTTCCTTTGACAAGGAAAAATGCTTATGTGGATGCATAGAAACCCTTAACACAAAGGCAAGAATAAATTCACCTGATAGTACTTTTTAAAACAAACAAAAAAAATTCCATGACTGTATTCTGAGGCTAAAATTAGATGAAAAAAATTCTTTGGCTAAGCCAAAATAGGGAAGCTTTTGGTATGCAGGATAACTTCTGCAAGGAAAAGTGAAATCTTTCTTTCCTTTGGCAGCTAAAACTCTAATTATTTATGGTTTGGGGTTGTTTTCTCATTTTCACATTCATCATCTTCTACAGCTGTCTTTCACCGTGGGAAACAGCATTTTTGATTTGGCATTTTATGTGGTAACTGAGATCTATTTTACATTTTACTCAATGCAGCAGGTTATGTACAAGACTGTCTTCTGTGAAGGTAGCCTAGGTTTAGTGTAGAGGCTGAAACAGACATTAACAACACAAACTAAGCAAAAAGAAAGCACCTAAATCCATGAGTGATTCAAGCAAGCCTTGCTGTCAAAAGATGCAATCCTGGCTCTAGTACCTTCTTCCCATGGTCCTCTTTCTTTTTTCCACCTGTGCTGGCACGAGTATTCATGTGATGCTGTAACAAATCAATTGGGTAACTGATACTGTTTACACTTTTTGTCTGAGTTGGTTTTACCAAGGGTCAATTTACCTGGATCACCAAATATTTGGGCCAGAACAAACACAGGCAGGGCTTCCTCCAGGACAGAGTTCATCACTGCTGCCAGCTTGAATTGTTTGGGAAATACAACATGGGTTATACCATAATATCTTGTAAAATTTATTGATGTAATAAAAAAAATACAAAGATTGTACTTTCAGTTGATAAACAAGGCTAAGGACAGTAATGGGATTAAAGCTATGATCAGTTTTGACCTATGGGACACAACATACTTTGTTAGGAACTACAATGTGTTTGAATTCAAGATGCAAAGTCCTCTCAAGAAGTCAGCCAGCACAGGCATGAGCAAGCAGTGTGTGGTTAAATTTGAAAGGAGGCACAGGAAGTTTTGGTGTCTGTAAGTGGCTGACCACAGTGCCTACTCTGCATTGAATTCCTCCTTCACTTAAAGCTCTTATGTTTGGTTTTACTCATAGAAATATGGCAATTTACATAATATACATATATCGTTTGTATAAATGAATATATTTATGTATATATCTTTCATATGGCACTGTTTTCACACTGTCCTATATTACTTCTTACATATTTTAGATTTAGGAGTGAATTCATTCTGCACAATACTCATTTGGGCTTAGTATGTAACGGTGTTCTTGCGATAAGGCTCTGGATAAAATTACTTTATATAAAGGACATTTTAGGAAATTGTTATAGTGTTTACATTTTTCAGTTAATTTAAATCCTGCTGTTTTGCAAATTCAAGCATTGAATGATAATGATATTGAACAGCATATATTCCTTGATCACATTCCTTCCATCTTCTGGGGCATGCTTGTTGCCGAGTAGAAGGAGGTGGAAGGTATTAATTTCAAACCTGAGACTTGGTTATGTGTATTTAGTGCATGTTAGCAAAAAAAAAAAAAAACAAACCCAAAGCTTTTTTTTTTTCTTCCTCTCTTACTTAGCTTCTGGACTCTTCCCCATGTCAGGAAGAACTGAAGAGTACTGGCAGACATCTAATAGTCAAGTTATCACAGCATAGCTGAGCGCAGAAGAGGAAAGTGGAATAGCAATGGCATTATTCCAGGACTCTGTCCATATGAAACGAGTCCAAATTTAGCTGAGAAAAGGGAAGTTGTTGGGATATCTGTGCAGCCTTTATTTGTGAGAGAGTTTGCATTCAAACTGAAAGGTGACTCTTACCTCCACAAAGCTTGTATGGACTATAACGAATTCCACCTGGAAATGGATGGCATGTTTAAGTAACATGTTCTGTGTGGGTACACAAATCACTTGGAGTGTCACTGTTTTAATGAAATTATTTACTAAGTGTTTTTTCTGAAGTTGGTGGAGCTTTTCATATATGGAGAAGAGGTCTGCATTCATACAGATTTGTTTGTCTTAGAATAGCCAGCTTATTTCTGCGCAAGGAGAAGAATGAGTTACGTGCATTGGCTAGGACAGGACAGATCCAACAGCTTGTGTTTGCCGAGAAGATTTACTGGTGTTTGCTGGTATGATGTTGCCCATCTTGCATGTGCTCTGGTTCTGGCTTCATCCCGAGCAGGCTCACTATTCATGTAGGAAGGTATTTTGTTTTTCTGTTGCCTGATGCATAGCAAGCTGAATCTGTTTAGCGACAAGTTCAAGGAAAGCATTGGGTTATGTGCAATTGAGGAGTTGTTGCCACCTAGCTCCGGGGGGCAGGTGTGGGAGCTCCCCCTTCTGCATTTGCAGGCCTGTAGATTGGCTCAAGTTGGCTTGTGTGGTACCAGCCGAGCTGCTGTGGTGTTAGGGTTGTGTCCCCTGCCTTGGCAGAACTCGGCTAGTGATCAGCAGGCTGCACCTGGGCTCTGTGCTCTCTACAGCAGCCATTCTGCCTGTACGTCATGTCTAGTGCGAGGTGGTGTGGTTTCTTTTTGAAAACATCTGATGTCATAGGCCACAAATGCCAAAAGGCATGTTAGCAGCCTTGTTCTAAGGGGTGGTTGGAAGTCATGCACTCTTTCATGCTTCCACAATGCTTTAGCCCTTTGCCCGTGTCTTACCTTTTCACGTACCCATGTCTATAACTCTCCTCTACTTCTCTTCCTCCTTATGTATCCAACCCTCAAACCCTGGGGCATTTGTTCCCCCTCACCCCTCTGCCTACAGCAGTTTGTAGCCTTCTCCTTCTTGGCTTGGTTCTTGCTTTCTGCTCCCCAGAATCTGCTTTGCATACTGCCTTTGTGATGGAGAGGCCAGATGTGCCTCTCCACTTAGAATCGCCTCTCACCTCTCCAGTGCCACATAAGTCCCTCTTCTAACTCCCTGTGCCAGAAAAAAACAATATTATTAAAGCAGGGAGAAGAGACTGCAATGGTGCTGCTTCTTCCTTGAATCACTTGCATGGCACTTGTCTGATTTAGCATGCCAGAGGTGTATTCAGAAAGGAGGTAACGTCGGGACCATATAGCAAATATAGGTACACCTGTGACAACATAGTAGAATTTACCTACATGTTCACAACGTTGAATGAAGTCTAAAGAATTCTTAGTATAGACTTTATCTTTGTATCTCTCTTTCCTACCAGTGCCCTTGTGTTTTGGATGGGGGCATACATGTTCTGTTGACGGTAGGCAGCTTTTCATTATGGTAACTTTCGTTTTGCAGTATTAATATTTTAACAGTGCTAATGTAGGAATACATTAGAATGTGCTTCTTATATGTGCAGCAATGAACCTTTGTTCAAATTTCCTTGGGTTTGACTTGCTAAATGGCTAACAAAACAATAGATGAATGCTTAAAGGCCTTATTTTTAGTATTATAAACCTACTTCTAGGTACTAGTCTAAACTTGAAAAGTAGGACTGAATGAGAACTATGTAAATGATACAATATCAAAATGCAGCTGAAAGCAGGTTGATGGTATAACCTCCAACAAGATTGTTTTATTCTGCTTTCTCAATCAATATAATTCAATTTGTGATTTTTGTAACAATGTGTAAACACATCAGTTTATGGAAAGTCTTGCTATAATTAAAGGAGCATATCTAGTCTAGACCAACCCTTGAAGATTTCTTAGCTAAATTATGATAGCCATCCTGTTCTGTATTGCAGTTTATCATGCTGATTTGTGAATTACAAATTATTTTTGAAAAAAAAAAAGTAGTATTTTTATCTTGGTGTAATCCTTCAAATAAAAAGCTATCTTGGAAATATTTTTGAGGTTTTAATTTATGAAAATACTGTGTGCTGGAGGCTGAGTTTATTTCATCTAAATCACATAATATCTACTAAAAACCATAATAAAGTAACCTATTGGTGTTTTTGTTTTTCAGAAATGGAGGAACAGAATGCTGGACCTGGGATTGAAGATTTATAAAGGATTATGGGATTATACATTGAAGAGCCAGCAGGCGGAATGCCTGAGTGACTGAAGAAAATGGGTGCTAATGCATCTAACTACCCTCACTCGTGTTCCCCAAGGGTAGGGGGAAATTCACAGGCACAACAGACATTCATAGGTAACTCTTTTCAGTTATCTTGTCACTTACATAAATGACTTGCTGGATTGTGAATGTACTGGATTTGATTTCTTGCAGTAATGTTAGGCAGAGCTTTTATTTTTTAGGTCACCAGTTTGAATCCATTCAAGCTCAATCGTGCGTGAAATTTGGTGCTGTCCAGTATCTGTTTGGCCTACTTATGACATGAATTGATCTGCCATTTGCTAGTAAACAGATGCCAGGTTATTTAAATAAAATAAAATGGAGGTTTTTTTATAATTAAACCATGCACGCTAGTTTTCCTGGTTCAAGAGCTGTTGCTATCCGTTCGTAATATCGAGTGTTTTCTACTCTTCCTCCTTATATTTTCTGTGAAACTGTTAGAGTGTATAAAACTCTTGACCATCAGTATTCATTGTAGTGTTGGCATTGTCTCTAATATGAGTGAATTACTCCCTTATTGCTAGAAGGGATGTCTCCGATAATAAACCTGTTAAAGTAACAAGCTGTCTTGAAGACAACTTTTTCCAAAGACTTTTCTTGAAGACTGTCCTTTTCCAGTTCCTGTAAATGGGGAATGGGGGTACTTATTGTCCTAACAGTATTATTTACAAATGAGGACCTTGCTTAACTGGAAGTGTGAGTTGAAGTGCTTTTAAGAACTTATTCTCATCCCAGTCATAACTAGGGCAGGTATTACCCTTGTGTGCTTTTCAGTCTAGAGCGAAAGTACCTCAGCATAGATCTAAGTACTGTCACACTATAAATAATAAATAGTTATGTGATAAATCTAAAAGAAGGCAGTTTTTGAGAAGATAACTCTTGCTCAAAAAAAAAAAGCCCTAACCCTGACAGTCTGAAGAATGATCTTAGCAGTAAATAACATAAATACTTTATAAACACTTTTTCCTTTATGCCTTGACTTGCAACGCTGAATAAGTAGTTATTGATATTCAGTGTTACTTCTTTTCTTAATCACCACTGAAAGCACACTGATATCCTTAGAAGAGGAAAAATTGACTTGCTTTGTATTGTTTTCTTTTGTCTACACTTTTGTGACACTCCTAACTTTTGGAGATCTGAGTAGAGGACAGCCCACAAACTGTTACCTGTGCCCTGGGCTAAAACTTCTGTGGGCTGTCGTAGCATGTCAAGGGAAAACTCTTGGTACTAACATCTTGGATATCTGTGCTGTAAAGTCCCCCGTAAGGCTTTATGTATTTTAAGTGTATCATAACAGTAGTAAAAGGTTTGCCCCAGTTTATATATATGCTTTCTAAAGTCACAGCCAAAACGCTTTTATTACATGTCTTGGTGTTTTTTATTTGTCTCTATATTGAATGAGGGGAAGCCCTTACAGACCTGAGAAGAGGCAGATCAGCATGCTGAAACACCTTCTGAGCAAGTTTGAAGAGGGAAAATTTCCAAAGGCTTCATTAAATTCCCCAGAAACTTTCCGCTTCTTATGCGGGAGGTTTTGTTGCTGCTCTTCATTATTAAATTCAAAATAGAAACCCATTATGTAGTATTGTCACAATAAATTTCCTGATCCCCGTTACCTATTGAAAATTGTGGTAAAGGCTGTTTTTTGAGGAAGGTGTAAAAGCATGTGGTAGTCTCATTTTAGGCAAGGAAGATGAGTGGTCTGGTTAAAATTCTTGCTGAAATCTTCTGATATTATATTGGCACTCACATAAGCGTGCTGTCTACAACACAGGCGTATGTCTGTTGTTGCCACTCTGTGGAGTTTGGCTCTTTGTCATCTTGACTCTTGTTTGGGTGATAGGTTTGTGTAGCTGCCTCAGTAGAAAATAGATGTATCCTAAATTGATAGCTGAGGTTTTCATCACTTGTCAGAATAATGTTTTAATTTTAAATCATCTTTTACGGATATATTTTTTTTTTAATGTAGAAGGCATTCGATCTACTTACTACCCCAAAGTAGAACTGGAAATATGAGGACTAGAGTTAAAATAACTGCATAATATGTATTAGTTGCCTTATTTCTGGATACTAGATTCTGACATATGGATTTATTTTGGACATGCTGCTTTACCGTTGAAGCACTACACCACGTCAAATTGTAAATGTAGGATGAATATTAGGAACTGAGAGCTTATCAGGGAAAGCACAGTAGTTTCATAGGATGAGCTCCCATGTTAGTTGACTTCATGCTGAATTTGCTTACCCTCTATGAAGAGGAGGTAAATCAGTAAAAATAATGCAATGCTCTTACTGTAAAAAATACTTTTAAACAAAGGCTGAACTAGTCATCTCTTGCTGTTTTGTCTACAGTGTTCAGGAGGAGGATTTCACACCATTTTCTAGTGGTACATCTGCTCAAGATGTTTATTTTTAACTAGAGCTCTCTAATTAGATTTTAAAATGTGTAGGTATGCAGAGGACTAGACAGATACCATTATTCGTTGTCAAGTGCCCAAGTAGTTCCTCTTGGTAGTCATCTGTTTCTTGTAAATATTTATCTGTTCAAAGCTAGATATGGTCTAGGGGCATTAAGTAGCTATTGCTTTTTAACAGCATTTAATAGGTTGGTACCTTTTAGTCTAGAAGAGTGGAATAAATTTCTGTTTCTTATTTCTAATGCTGCTGTCTTGTGAAGGAATATAGGCTAGTCAAAAAGGGGCTCTTCAAAATTCTTCCTTTGAGGGATGCAAAGCCACCATCTATTGAGAACCCAGAGAGGCCATGCTGGGGCATCTCTACTTCTGCCTCTGGCAAAAAGCAGTTGTGCAGTGGCACTTTTATAGCAGTGTTTTATCTATTTGTAAGGGTTAATAGTACTGTTTGCAGTACTTCTGAAGTTAAATCTTGTAAGTAGCTCAAGCTACACAAATGTTTTAGTGTCTTGTGGTAATTCACGTGCAAGTAATACCTCATGGCAGCCTTCCGGGAAGAAAGAAATTGAGACTTCTGCTGTCCTAGTTTTTCTTCAGCAGAATGTAAGAGAGTATTCTGCACACTCAAATTTGCCACTGGAATCCAAAATAGAAATGAGCTGTCATGTTCTCTTGGAGCAGAATCTATTATTAAAGAGTGGCCAAAGTGTATTTATACTTTTATTGTGGAATGTAATTGATAATCTTTAAATGGAGCAGAAATTCTAGGCTTGTCTATATCAGCAGGAGGCTGAATCTCTGCTTTTCTGTTGTAATATCTCATATAGCATGTGGAAGGATTTTTTATGATGGATTTTGCAACACAGCCTCTCTGTTGAAGTTGTTTTGAGTTACTGCTGTTCTCTTCATATAAGTTGATTTTTTTTTTTTTAAGGTCTTGAAATTTCAATATGATTAATAACATTTTGCCCGATCAAAGAAAATTTAATATAGCATGGATAAAATGGTTTAAAAGTGTTTACTCAAAGACAGCAAAGTTCCTTCCCAAAGTTTTCACTAATAGAGGAATTGTAAAACCATTGTGTTGCATGATTTGGGGGAGTTTTAATTAGCTTGGCGTAAAAGCCAGCATATAAGGTTACTTGGAATTATTGAGGCTTAAATAATAGTACAATTTACAGGAATCTGAGATTGCTACAGTTGTCTAATTTGAATAGCTCCAGTGGCTTTCAAAATTCAATAAATACTTACATGAAATAACATGTTGACTAAAAAGCACTGTGTTTTGACAGACTGGCCCATAACATCGTTGTCAAAATAGCATACAAAAATAGCATCACATCAAATCTACCCAAACCAAATGGAACTGTGAGAGGGTAATGACAGAACAAGTTATAAAAGGCCCCAAACACTCTGGTGGTTGGGTGTTCTTTGAACTTAAAGATCCATAAAAGGCAACAAATAGTGAAGCTACACAACTGTACTAGTGTTATGTCTGAGGTTTTTCACCATCTGTCTTAGAGTGAAAATATTGTAAATACAGTTAAATTAGAAAATAACTCTTTAACGTGAGTCATGGTTCTGTTTAAACTATAGTTTTTAACGAAAAAATTGCTTCACTTTTCCATTATTTCTAGAAATAGATTCTAATTCCTCTTTTTCTTACTAAATTTCTATCAGTGTTATTATATATGCAGCTATCCTTGAACTGACAATCAGCAAAGGTTCATTTAGCAAAAAGGGTCAGATGTAACACAAATAATGTTGAAGGGAATCCATTTTTCATTTTGACACGTTTGGTTCATAACATAATTTCCCTATAAATGATTTTTGAGGGGGAAAAATAATTACACGTATAGCTTAAGTGTATAATGCTCTGTTGAAAGGACATCTTTAATAATACAGTGAAACTTACATTCTCTGTATTCTTTTAAATGAGGTGTACGCACAAATTAGTATCTATGGTTCTTTTGGAAAGGAGCCCATTTTATGTGTATGACTTTTGGCATTACTTGATTATCATATGACAGGATTTTTACTTTCTTGTTAAATTTGCATTGAAAATTAGTTCATTATCCTCAATTTCCCTGAATGTTTTGGCCCTGTGTTCTCTTTCCTTCCTTTTTTCTTTTGACTGTGATAACTATCTGATGCCAACTATGCTTTTCTTGTTAAAATGATACTTAATGCAAGAACAGCAGAATTTGAAAAATGCTTTGAAGGGGGAGGAGGGAGGTGCTACTGTTTCAGTGAGATTATACAAGCTTTTAAAAAGGCTGTATTTTTCACCTGTTACAGTTAATACAATGACACTTGTAATGTTATGACCACAGTGTTCTCCTTCTGTTTAGACAGGTGTGTTGTACTAAGTCGACTGGCACTGCTTGGCTCTTAAAATTGAGTAAATTTAAAAAACCAAACCACCCAAAACTTTTTAGTTGCAAAAAAAAAAAAAAATTTTGTTCTCAATGGCCAGAAAAAAGGACCTCAGTCAGGTTTCCAACTTGTCAAATTACCTGATCTGAGGAGAAGGAAAAATTGTGTAACTTGCAGAGACACGGAATGACTGTTCTGGTGTTATTGTCCTTCAAATTTAAAGAATAAATGTGTTCAATTTTCCTTTCTGCCTTCAGGGACATCATCCTACTCTCATCAAGGTTATGGCTGTGAATCAAAGCTGTATAGCCTTGACCACAGCCATGAGAAACCTCAAGACAAGAAAAAGAAAACCTCTGGCCTTGCCACCCTCAAAAAGAAATTCATTAAGCGTCGGAAATCTAGCCGATCTGCTGATCATGCCAAGCAGATGCGTGAACTCCTCTCAGGCTGGGATGTCAGAGATGTTAATGCATTAGTAGAAGAATACGAAGGGACGTCAGCCTTAAAGGAACTTTATCTACAAGCTAATTTGGCAAGACCAGAAGCCAGGACGCTACAAAAAGACATGGCTGAACTTTATCAGTACAAATATTGTACTGATGTAGATTTAATATTTCAAGAAACTTGTTTTCCTGTACATCGTGCGATATTGGCAGCAAGATGTCCATTTTTTAAGACTCTACTTTCTTCCTCACCAGAGTATGGGGCAGAAATAATAATGGATATTAACACAGCTGGCATAGATATGCCTATGTTTTCTGCTTTGTTACACTACCTTTATACGGGCGAGTTTGGAATGGATGATTCAAGATTCCAAAATGTTGATATCCTTGTGCAGCTTAGTGAAGAATTTGGAACACCAAATTCCTTGGATGTTGACATGCGCGCACTGTTTGATTACATGTGCTACTACGATGTTGTTCTTAGCTTTTCATCCAACTCTGACTTAGTTGAAACTTTTGGTGGGAGTCAGAACTGTCTAGATGAAGAGCTCAGAGCTCACAAAGCTATTATTTCGTCACGATCTCCGTTTTTTCGTCACTTGCTGCAGAGGAGAATACGAACTGGTGAAGAAATCACAGACCGAACTCTACGAACTCCAACTAGAATTATATTGGATGAATCTATCATACCAAAAAAATACGCTAAGGTCATTTTGAACTGTATGTATACAGATGTGGTGGACCTCTCAGTTTTGCACTCCAGCCCTTCAGTGGGCAGTTTAAGTGAAGTTCAGGCTCTTGTAGCAGGAAAACTCAACATGACTAGGGCTGAAGAAGCTATGGAGCTTTATCACATAGCACTGTTCTTGGAGTTTAACATGCTTGCACAAGGTATGTAATACTGTCCTTGCTGTAGAGTATATGACCTTATAAGAACCATTTTTTAGCTATTTGGCAGTGTGAGTATCCTTGTTGGGTCTTCCTATCAATGGCTGACAATTCCTTTTAAGAAAAGGAATTTATTTTCCGTCTGTAAACTGTAGGCAATGCATCTGTGTTTTCTAGGGACAGAAGAAATGCCATGTGAGAGCTTTTAACTGTATTGCATGTCATTATTGAAGCATGCTATTTATGTCAAATATGTATGACTGGTCTTGATATTTGTGATCTTCACCAACTTTTATCTGCAAGCCATTTTTTGGGTGTAAACAGCGGGGGGGGGGATACAAGAGATCCTTGGTGAACAGAGGAAATATTTAGACTTGTTTTGAAGTGTCAATATACGTTAACAAAGCTGTAAACTTGAATGATTATTTTTTGTAGTTTATGTCAAAGGGGATAGAGCAAGTCTGCAATCTTGTGTCTGGAAGGTAAATTTAAACAGTTTAAATGCACTAGTCTTAGGTCTTTAGTATCTGTTTGTTGTATAGAACTGAAGGCAGGGGCACTCAGTATTTTCAGACTTAGTTTGAAAAGTTTTACTTCTGTCCATTACTCTTGAAGATCACTTGAATCTTGATAATGTATTTCCTGCACGTGGAGGCTGGCCAGGGTTACTGCGATCTCCAGTGAGGTGTCAGAGCACTGACCAGAGAACTAACAGTACCTCTTGTGGTGGCAGGAGCTTTGCTTGCTCTTTCATCTGTTGGTATTTGAACTATTTAGTGGCCATATTATACATAATGAGACATGGCAGTTGCTTCAGGCCTTGCTGGTGAGGGGATGAGAATTTTATGGTAGAGCTGAGAAATGGAGAATGGAATTCACGGAGATATCATCAATGTGATTTGTTTAAGCTAGTTTAATATTTTTAAGAAAAAATAACTTTTTACAGTAGATCTGTACATCCATAACTTCTAGCTATTGAATGAAATTTGATGAGATTGAAATATTTCAAATATAAACTATCAAGTAGACTTTAGTAAAATAGGAAACTTCTTAAGGACTGGGCAGGAAAAAGCAGGTATAAGCACTGCAGGAAGAGGTCATACTTTTAATGTGTTCTAACAGCTACCTCAAACTGTGAGTGATAGACATATGGGAAACTAATCACAAATATTGTTATCTTCTGGAGAGGTTGGTGTTAGGAAACTAATTTTTAGATGATGCTGGAAGTTGAAATAAACCTATGGCAATAGAACTGGAAGAAGACAAAGGAGTTGAGTTTTCTGAGAAATACTGCTACAGGAATGCAAATGAAGTGTTCTGAGGTCATTAGGTGTCATTGAACAGCCCAGGGTGAAAGAAGATCTGGTCCAACCTTTCATGAGAAGGGCAGCCTAGATGAGATTATCTAGCACCCTGTCCAGTGATGGGGACTAGACCATGTCCCTGGGGAGGTTGTTCCAATGAATGATTGTTCTCACTGCAAAAAATGTCTTATATCAAGATGTCTCCCAGTGCAACATGCACCTATTCCTCCTTGTTTTCTCCATGTAGCTCCTTGTGAAGAGAGCCTCTGTCCTCTTTGTAGCTGCCCTTTAGGTACTGGAATACTGTGATGAGGTCCCCCTGAGCCTTCTCTTCCCCGAGGAGAAAAGACCTGACTCCTTCAGTCTTTTCTCATAGGGCAGGTTCTCCAGCTCTTTGATCATCTTTGTGGCACTCCTTTAAACCCTCACTGGTCTGTTTTGCATCTTTCTTATTTTTGTTGTTCCCCTCTAAGTACATCTAGAAACTTAATGTTGAATGGAATGCAGAAGTGGCAAAAGTTTTACTGTAGTCAAACTACAGTGTCAAATTCATTCCTATACAATATTTGCAAGTTAGTAGTACTTGAGAACCGGATAATTCAGTAGATCAGCCGAGAGCAACCCAGGAAAACGAGCTGAAATTAAAAAGGTGATATAAGTGTACAGTTTCTCAGTTTTGGTGCATGCACATATACAAGTGCGAAAAGGATTTAGGGTGCTTAGGGAATACTAATGAGGGAATTAAACTGTGAATGAAGCCCTTGGTAAGACACTGAATAATTATGCACTGTTTCATAAATGAACAGGGTGCAATTCTTTCCTCAGATTGGAAACCTAAAGTGTAACAACTGTGATGTGGAGGTGCTCTGATGAAGCAGTTGTATCGAAGCAGATAAGTAGTGATAGATAGAGGAACTCGGAGAGAAAGTTGGGCAGATTTAGAGGGAAATGGCTTTTATTTTTTAGGTGTTGGTAAATGCTGCAAAACAGAACCAATGTTTTATTTGGTGCTGAGTTTCATTAATTCTGCTCACTTTGAGCATGCTTGGGTCAGCGTGTCCTAAACCGGCACTATTTTCAGTAAGGCACCACAGACCAGCACTGCTCTGCAATATACTTTTTATGAGTCAGCGGTAACAAAATCTTAAGGAGGTTTTTCCCCAACACCACCTCAAGGGGAGGAAAAACAAAGGCAGCAGTGGGAGCTGTGATGGGCTGGCAGCACTTTGGCAACATGCTTGGGTGGCTGGAACCATCGAGTGCAGCACTGCGGGCTTGATCTTGCCCCTCTGGATGAACCCAAGCTGTAACATTTTGGGGGGTGGTCATTGGGAGGAGACAGAAGGATGCAGTGGCCTTTGGAGGTCTTTTCTTCTTTCCCGGGTAAATCTGTGTATGACCGCAAAAGTGGTGAGCTGGGGGATGGGGAGGTTGTTAAAGGAGAGAAATGCAGTAAAACCAGGCAAGGGTTGAAATTTATTATATTATCCAATACTAGCAAATGTAAATTTGGCACCCCTTCAGGTACTGAAATTCTAGATGTTAACTTGAACTAATAAGGATTTTACAAATCAGTGCTGCATTCCCTAGCTACAGGAGAAAGCAGTAAGCAGTCTGTAGAAAATCTCTTTATGCTGGTGAAGTCAGTATCTTATAGTTTCATACTTAATTTGCTGAGTTCATGTTTAGGTCATTGGTACTGTGCTGACACTGAAGAATTGTTCTGGTATAATCTTAAATTAAAAGGAAGCTTATTTAATCAGGGAAAACTGTATGCCTGTATTTGACTGACATATTATTTAAAGTATGCACGGTAGTAGTGACCACTGTTCTTATTTTGGTATTTAACCATAGCACCTTGTCCTCCCTCATTGTAATACTTAACATGAGGTAGATGAGAGATCTTTGTTTCATTATTGTGCCTCCCATCACCTGATTTCATAGTAAGGATACTTCTGTGCTGGAAGCTGTCACTCAGACATCTGACTTCTAGATATTATGCAGAGCGATGCCAGAAGAGACAGCGTTATGCAGATGTTGGAGACCACTGAGCAGGCAGTTCTCAGGAAATCTCTTAGTTTGGTCATCTGACAGCACTTTTCTACTCTGTTGTCCTGCAGGTGTCTGGTTTTGCCCAAGTTTAGACCAGTCCCATCAGTTGGCTTTTGCAGTAGCTGATGTCTTCATTTCCTTCTCTAGATTTCCATACCCCCTGGCTCAAGACTTTTGACTCGGTTCACTCATGCTAGCCAATTACAGACTTCCTAAATCTTGTCTCCTTGGTTTCCTGGAAAATATTTTGGGCTCATTATATGTAAGTCTGGATACTCTTTCCAACTCATTTTGCTCACTTTTACTCAGTTTTGGCTGGGTATTTGTAACTGAGTGTCAAGTGAAGTTGATGTGTTTTAAAGCTTCTGATCAACTGTTTTCATTTTCAACAGATTTTAGTTTGATTTATCTTCAGGGACCTTCCTAAGTATCTGGATGTTGTCATTTTTCTTCATTTTCAGCAGATGATTCAGCTTTGACTCTTTCCACGGAAATCTTATTCCTAACACAGTGATACTCCTTTCTCAGACTATTGTATTTTATTATGTGATTTCCCTATGATGAAGTCAGTGATAGTATGGGTACGTGCTATGAATCTTTACTGTCCAAGTAAAGCAAGACTACTTTATTTAGAATTTACCCTGGCTTCAGCTTGGATTTATTTCAGCCGATGATTGTCACCTCTTGGAAGAGAAACTGAATTGGATCTTTGAATGAACTAATTTGAATAAATGAACTAATCAGCAAACATATCTATAGAGCTGATCACGCCGAAACCCATTTGTACCTAATAGAAGAGAGGCTGCAGTTAGGGGTGCTCCAATATTTGTTAACTATCAAAAAGTGAACTCTTCACTACTTTCATAGAGGCTGTGGGGATTAGAGTCCTTTCTGGGAGGTTCATCCACTTCCCTTAGTGAAGCGTTTCCGTGCTCTGCCTGCTTATTTCTGTACTCAGCTCCTGCTTTTGTGTCCTCTTGCTGCCTTGCTGCTCTCTGTCAGCTCTACTGGTTCAATCGTTTTAACACATTGACTCTCAAAGATCAGGTTTAAAATCACTTATCCTTTCCTCTTCTATAGCACAGTTATTAAAACCAGATCAGTTCCCTAGTCCTGTTCATCCTGTGTTGTTAAAATAATCCCTCCTTGCAGTCTTGCTGTGCTGCCACATCCACTGCTGTTGCAGAGAAGTTAGGCTTCAGGTATCTTAATTTTATTAGATAGCTCTGTTGACTGAATCCTCTTCTGCATCTTGGCCCTGTTGCTTTGTCCTGGTTTGAAGTAAAGCAGAACAAACTTTCTGTTCTGTAATTTCATATCTTAGCTAGGCCTCTTCTAACTCTCTGAAATTAACGGCATATTGTGCAGAAAACTGTTTGTTCTCAGAGTGATAAGACCAATGTTTATGCTCCATGCCAAGGAATGGTATGCAGAGAGGCTCTTGCTTATACTTACTACCATAACAGCAAAGGTCAGCCAATTTCATTTTTTTGCCCCATTAGAGGGTGGGAAATGGAAAAAGCGTAGAGGGGTCACACCTGTGGGGAGGAGCAGACAGGACAGGTGATCCAAACGTGACCAATTGGGGTATTCCATCCCATCTGCCCCATGTTCAGTATAAAAGCTAAGGGATCAAAGGGCCAACTCTTCTTTGGACATCAGCCACTGAAGAAAAAGACTGTTCATTTGCTTTTGGTCCCAATCCGTGTGTTCCTGACTCCAGAGCTGAAACCTAGTTCCCATCCATCGCTGAGTCCAGTCTGGGACTTCCCCAGTGCCTCCCAGTGACATCATCCTGAGAGCTTGATATGGTTTTGTATCTATCGTATCTATCTCAATATTTTTTTCTTTTTGATTTTAATATTATACTTCATTAAAGTAGTTTAGTTCATTCTAAACTTCTAAACTTCTAAATTTCCTTATCTCTTCCTCTCCTCTTTTTTTTTTGGGGGGGGAAAGGGCCATCTGTCGGTCTGGTTGCGGTGATTTGGGCTGAAACCACCACACCCCCCAACCCCCCCAAGCAGCCGTACCTTCATCTGATCTTTCAGGTACTCAGCTCGGGCCATCAGGGTCTGGATCTGGTGGA
>JAHREE010000118.1:9119156-9155939 GCA_033628505.1 Tringa tobata
GGAGGGCCATCTGTCAGTCTGGTTTTGGTAAATTTGGCCAAAACCGCAACACGCTTACTGTCATGGATAGTCACAATGAGGTGGTGGTACAGTTTGTTTTTCTTTTACAGGTTTTGGATATTGGGACCCTATGACATAGTTTTGCCTGGAAATCTTTTCTGCTTGCTGATTCCAAAAAGTTTTCTAAACTAAAGTTGAGAAAAAAGAGCTTAATTTCAAACTTTTTGCTTTCCTTTTATTTTCAGGTGTTGACTTTACCTTTGACAAGAATAAGAAGTAAGAAACTTTATTTTAAAGCCATATTCATAGTGCAGCCTTTGATCTAGAGGCAGATAACGCCTGACATCAAAAGTACCCTTGATCTCAGCAGGACTGAAATACTGAAATGCCAGGAAGCCCACAGCAGCAGTATTAAATACACACAAATGCATTGTGGGAAGATTAGAGCAAGCGTGTCAGTTATAGATCAGTGTGGTAGGAATGCTCAAAGGAGCTACTCTGGCACTTAAAACTTTAAAGTAAATTGGGTATGATTAAATAAATATTAACATAAATCTCTCCTGTCATCTCCTTACAGTGCTTCGCTTGCACTCAAGCCTGAATGTATTGCTTATGTATGTTTTATATTATGAAGATGAAGACAGGAGACAGCAGGAAGTAGAAAGGATCTTCGTTAGAGCAGTTACACTTCAGGGTTGTGTGCAAGTATAAAGAATTTAACTGAGTCGTGTAACTAGGCACAGAGCTATGACATTGCAAACAAATTTTTGCAGAGAAATAGATCTAGTCGCTATTTTCAGATTTTTCATTCAGCCACCTCTGTTCTAGAAAGTATACAGCTTAAATACTGAACAGTGATTGCTGGCGGCCTGAACGTCAGCTTGTCCTCCCTCAGCCCTTCGTTGTTCCCATGTTAAGCTCTTCCCTCTGGTTTGCTATGCTTGAGTAGGCAGCTTTTTGTTTCTGACCCATGATTGTTTTCTGTTTAAGCTGGATCAGCTGCGCTGCCTGCCACTGGTGCTGAATGTGCTTTTTAAGGAATGCTTGAAGCCCAGTCAAGGGCCATTATTAACTGATGGCTTCCTAAATTAATGCATTTTACATGTGGCAGGAGCAGAAGAGTAAATTAATTTTCATTGTTTGTGGGAGAAAACATTAAAGAGCTTTTGCCACAAATATAGAATGTTTTAAACATGTAACAGTTACCTTACATTTCTGGCTAAACTTACAATTTAAAAAAAATCCAGTTGTTCATATCCTAGAATGTTTAACAGCTGTATAACAGTCATATCATAAATGAAAATATTTTTAAATAACACAAGTTGCATTGCTTTCATCTCCTCCCTAATTTAATGTTTCAAATGACTGGATAATATGCTGTATTGGATTCAACATAACGTAGTGAGTTTTTCACTGTGGAAATATGGTTACCTGTCCTGGTTTGGACACTGGACCAGGACATTAACATAATACAGAATGCTACCTGACTTAACCTTCAGATCATATTTTACTTCTGCTTAAACAGTTAATCTGAAGTGCTATAAAGTTGTCGGCTCTGTATTTGAATAAAGCAAAAAAAAATAACACTATATACTTTAACAGTACCATAGTAGATGTACTTAGAATTCTGCCTTTCAAGGATGGGAGTACATGAATGTTTTAAATGTTGTGCTTAGAAAAATCAGCAGAGGGATTAAAAATATAGAGGTACTGAATTTACCAATAGACTTCAACAGTGTTTGACCACTAATTTCTGCTGAGTCCTTGATCTCCAGTGCTACTTAGATCTTGTTTTCTTTTCTGCACAATATTTACGTAGTTTTGCACCTTCACATAACCAAAACTTGTGTGCTTCAGAGTTCTACAATGTGGAAAATAATGAAACTGCAAATTACAGGCTTGGCATCAGTTAAGAGTTAACTTAAATCTTTTTTAAAAGATATATTATTTTTTTTAAACAACTTGGGGAAGAGATGAAAAAGAAAAGCGTGAAAGCTTCAAGAAGCAAGAAACCTGTAGCATTCCTTTATGGCAGAGAATATGGTGATAATAGGAGGGAATAAATGTTAATAAACTGGAAAAGTCAGCCTGCCTCCAGAAGATAGATGCTGAACAAGATCCCTTCTTCACAATACAGTTACAGGAAAGTAGAAGTTGCTGCAGTTGTTGCTTATGCATTAACCAGTTAAAAAGGTGTAGTTGCCTGTTTTGTACTATCTAAGTCTTCTGACTTGCTCATACTGTTTTTGTAACTGATGTTTTGCCTACTGCTGTGGAGAACATAAATTCCTATTGCCATGTCTCTCAGGTTGTATGAGGTCACTTGAGTCTGACACAGAGTTTGGCTGTCAGAACTTGTACTGCTGTCCTGTTTCCTGCATTAGTCTCCTTGTTTCTGGTCTCTGTGCTGGAACTAGGGTTTGTGCCATTGGGATCTAATGTTGTTGACAGAAATTAGTTGACTTAGTTCACTGAGTGGTCACCCAAGCACCAGTGTGACAGAAGAGTGGGAGGCGTGGAATGTAATAAGATGACAATCTGGTTTAATACCACCGTACAAGGGGATTGGCTTCCATGGCTGCTCCCACAGCCTGTGGGTGTGGGCTGCCTCCTGAAGAATCCTGTGCAAGTTCAGGACATGGTTGCATCTTTGGGTCTGTAAGACATGGGAAAGAAGCTGAACAAATGTCGTTTTCCTTTTTTTCTTTCTCTTCCCGTCAGAAGCTTGGTTAGAACAGCAAGGGTGCTCATGGATGGGTGAGACGAGCATTTTTGAAACTTCCAAACATATCATGGTCCAGAATAGCTACAGGTGATGACTCTTGACTGTTCTCTACGTGCCAGCAAATTCAAAAAGTATGGTTCCTGATTGCCAGCATGGTTTCTCCTAATGCAACAAACTTAAGAAAACATTGAATAGCTTATAGACTTCAGTGTCAAGATTAATTCGTACTACCACAGAATGAGTAAAATCGAGCTAACAATTTTGTAGTAAAAACTTTGCTTAATTCCACTCTTGCTGACTGCTGAAGGCATTTAATTTGTCTTTGGTGGGTCTGTCAACTGCCTTGTTAAGATTCCAAGCTACCAGCTAGTGTGCTAAAGGTGGGCTCAAACTATTTCTATTTGGAAGAGCTGTGAAACTGCATTTGAGAGAGAACTGGGGAAGCAGAAAGGCTTTGTTTGTAGGCAGGACCTATTGGTATCCAGCATGGAATAGCCTCATTTGTCCAAAATGTGACAGTCATCTTTCATTTCTTTAGAATCCAAGTTGAATCTCTGAAAGATACTAAGGGTCACAGAAGCTGATGGTAGAGCACTTTCAGACACTGCAAACAGATCTTGGAAAGGCTGTTGCTGCCTGAATGTTATAAAATAGCACTCATAGAAGAAAAATGCTCTGTTCCACTGTGAAGAACAGTATCGTGGGTATTAGATGACTGCTTTTTTTGCCAAGTGGCTGACTGTTAAAGCAAAAAACCTTTCTGTCAAAGAAGAAACAAAATTGGATTCCTTCCATAGCTAGAATTGGGTTGACCCAATTTATTTAGATGTTCAGAAAACACTTCAGTTGTTACCTCATACTTACTCCAGAAGAAATACTTTTAATAATCCCAGAGTTCTGACACATTGCTAAAATTACTTGGGAAAAGGACTATTTCATTTGCTAGGCATCCTAAATGAGCTTTTCACCTGATGATGTCATATTGTCAGTAGTTGTGCAATAATTGAAACTGACAGAAGAACTGGGACTGGGCTGGTGCTCTGTTTCTATAAATCAGTGTTGCTCAGATCTTTGGAACTGCATTTCTCACAGAAATGTAGTTTTCTGTCTTTGCAGGGGGCAGGTATCCTTATTGTCTCAAAAAGAAATATCAGATGAAATACTGTGAATGGGATTCACTTTGAGATAAGTCTCTCTGCTCTTATAGTTTCCTCGTGACCAGTTGGGAGTGGGTTTACATACTGCCTTTGAAATGGAGTAGTCCTTATGTGTAATTTTTAGACTTCAGGGGGATGTAGTCATCTGCTGAAGTCAGCTTGTGTGTAAACAGAACAATTGCATGCAAAAAAGTTGTGTTAGGATTTAGCCGGACAAGACTTAGTGCAACACAACAAGTGATCCTAAAGAATTGCTTCAAACAACTGTGTGTTTCTTATTTAGGGAAGCAAACTCCTCTTTTAGGCAAAGTGCAACTATCCATGGTTACCTTTCATTTGTTGTGCTGGGTTTGCTGTGAACTTAACATTTTCCTTTTCTGAGCCCCAAAAGGGAAGATAAGAGGGACTCATACAACAAAGTTAAATACAATGTCAGCCATTAACTGTGCAAGTAAAAACGTAAGGAAAATTGTAAGTAAAACTGGGTCTTAAGGTAGAGAGCATCAGACTTCCTTTACTCAGATTTCTGACATGCTGAAGTGTTTTGAGCTTTTTTTATCATAGGTTTTTGGGTGGTTTTTTTTTTTAAACATCAGTTACCAGATTCTTGACCAGAACTTTTTAAGGCTTCAGAGTGAGGTTTATCCTTTAGAATTCTGCGGAATTCACCCATCCAGAATGGGCAGTTTCTCTAACCTGTACTGTAACCCAAGGAGTGCATTTCAGAGCAGTTCTCATCCTCTGCTCTCATCTGCACCAGTGATGGTCAGGCTGCTGTTCCAATTACTTCCAATCATTCCTTGCTGTCTGTTCAGTGCTCATGTTTAGGCTACTCCTCACCATGCAGTAAGGACACTATCTATGATAAGTCATCTCTTCTTACTTGTAGTAATAGTAATAATATGTTACTTAATGGTAATAGGTAGCTCTGAGAAGTGCCATGTAACTTCAGGAATGGTAAAGGACAAAGCAGGTGCATTGAAAACACGACTCAGCACTTACCCCTTTGTCAACAACAACTGGAGAGTCTTAACATCTGCCTGTTCTCAGGTGAATCAGGCATGTGAAAAACAAATCATCCAAGTGCTTGTTGAGGAGAGTTTGTTTTAAGCACGAACTGGTGTAAAATTTATCACTGTTGGGGGAGACAGACATTCTCATAAATTCCTTTAGACAAGAAATAAAATTTGTTTCCAAAACTACATATACATTCAGACATATTCCTGGAATTTGCTGCAAACATTGTAATTGAGCATTGACTGTATTTACTATATTCATTGTATTTTTTTTATACTTAAGTTTAGAAAATGTTAATGGCAGAATATTGTTCTCATAATTAACAAGCTGGCTCTTCTGTAGTTTTAAGTAGAAATAGGACAGGTAAATTTATAACCTGCCTCATGTTTAAACTGTTGCTTGCTAGTACCTCCTTCTTTACCTTACTGTTTAAGTTTCCCTTTTCAGCAACTTTGCTTCTAAATAGTTCCTTTGAACAATATCTATTTAAAGTAGCATGTTCACTTGTTACTACAAACTCCTTGATAACTCATCCTTCGCATTATTGTTGCAACAGAAATGGAGTCAATGCTTATATTCTATATGCTGGCCTACGTAGAACAAGTAAGATTTTCTTCTAATAGCATAAATTGCTGCTGGTGTGTCTTACGTATACGCAACCAGTTCAAAAACGTGTAGCATCAGAAGAGCCTCTGATCTTTGTCTTGTCCAATGTTGATTACCACGGTAAACCTTTCTTGCTTGGTTTAATCTGTAGAGATATCTTCTCTAAACAACTTTCAAAGTTCGGTTTTTAAATATCCTTGAAACTGAGAGGAAAATGATGATGTATAAAAAATAATTGCAGTGTAAGTGTGCTGCTCTGAACTGTCCGGGGAGCTCTCATGGGCATAAGCACAGCTGTAATTTTGTGGCTGTAGTGAGTTGAGACTGGAATGTATAATTCTAGAATACGGTGGTTGTTTTTTTTCCTTTAAATTGCTATCTTCACAGAATATTATTTCTATTTGTACTATGAATATGTAAACCAGATGTACAAATGAAATCAGCAAAGTGCTATTGGAGACTTCAAGTTACCAACATTGTGGTACTGTCTGTCTTAACTCAGTAACCCCAAGTACCCATGTTTTCAGTTCTCCCACGGTACATCTCCCCTCACTTCTTCCACATCTGCTCTGTCTCCCTTCAGGAGACTTAAATATCCCCCATCTCCTCTTCATCAGACGTGTACTCTGTGAAAGAGTAAATCCTAATGCAGCAGTGGGTATGAAGAAACTGTAGCAGACTCCCCGTGAGTCAGAATAGCTGCTTCTTGGATGCTTCACTTTCTGCTTCCCTGTCAGAGAAGATGCTCTCTCTCTTGGCACCCTCTGTGCCTTGCTTGGAACCGAGACCAGGGTGGTGGCCTTGGAGCAACCAGCCACTGCCTCCTGCCTTCACTGAGAGGCAGAAAATGATGCTTTGCTGCCCTCATCCTGTGCTGAGGAGCTGAGTACCAGCACGTCACAGCTTTTGTTTCTGCTCTATGTGGTCTATCTCAGGAGGGTCCACAGATGAAAATCCCACCTCCGATACGGTTTATAGGCTTCTGTGAATCTGCTCTAAACAATACTGACTCAAATTCAAATCTGCAACTCTAAGATGCATTAAATGGTCAGTTAATGTGTATTAATCAAAGTAGGTTCTAGTAGGGCTGAAGTAGCTTTCTGATTGTTCATCCAGGTGTGCTAGCAGACATGGTGTTTCATGTGCCTTTAAAAGGTAAATTACTGTGTAGTTGGGATGCTAAACCACAGTTAAAATTATTACACTTCTAGCCAGAATTTAACCCTGTTTGCAACCTTGGTCTGTAGGGCACTTCTGTTTTTACTCTCGCTGGGAGTCACACAACCCTTTATATTACAGATTTAGCCATATGTATTACTCCTTCAGGATCAAAGGGCCTCTGCAACAACATCATTGATTTTTTTGCTTTTATTTCCTAGGCTGTGAAGATATTATTGCTGAGAGCATCTCACTAGACACCTTAATTGCCATTCTGAAGTGGAGCTCTCAGCCTTACGGTTCCAAGTGGGTACATCGTCAAGCGCTACATTTCCTCTGTGAGGAGTTTACCCAGGTCATGACTTCAGATGTCTTCTACGAGCTCAGCAAGGACCACCTGCTCACAGCTATTCAGTCTGACTATTTACAGGTAGCCTGCAATGCAGAATACAGCTGGTCCTGCTTGAAGCAGGCTATGTTATACCATTACTAAAAGTGCTTGGCAATAGCTCATTTTAAATTGTAGGCAAGTGCGGATTTGTATGCACACTAAGCATTCCTTTATAATACATAAAAACTGAAACTGAAGTAGTGATTAAGAAAACTGTTTTGTTCCTGTCTTGTAACACAAGCCAAACTGGTGGCATATGCTATTACTTAGAATCCTAATAATAGTTTAGAAATGGCTGCATATTATTTTATATGAAGCATTTCTGAACGTAGCATTTGCCTTATATGTTTAAGTGTTTTGTAAAAATTATGTGGTGGTAGGAGTTTTGCTGTAACGATGTACATCTTAATTAGGGGCAGTGGGAGCTAATAAACTAGTAATTGTTCAGAAAGCTTAATTTATTTTTGGAGACAGACGTAAAAATACCTTTTCTGACAAGTACTGCAGAATTTCTTTTTTTTGTGACTTCAGTGATTGTGTGGTTTTAGGGAGAGGAAGCCATACTGATGGTAGAAAGCTTGTGGATTTCTGCTGCCATTTCTCTTTGAAATGATGGCCAGCCTTTTATAGCTTAAAGATGATTGGTTGGGTTTCGTTTTTTGGGTTTTTTTTAATTGTTTCTGTTCCCAATCTTACCTTATTTTAAAAAAGTATAAAGTGTTAGAGATTACTTAAAGTGGATTTTTTTAAAGAAGTTTTGTTTACTTTAGACATTTCAGGGATTACAGTAACAGTACTGCTGATCTTCCATGAGAGTGGGTATTATGACTAGATTTCATGCCCTAGTTGTTAAGAAATGGGGTAGATAAATTTAAATTTTTCAGTACATGATTTTTTTTCCTCTAAAAATGTTGAGCAGTTAGCATATGTATATAGATATGAACAAAACAAAGTTGTTTTGTTTATAGTGTTACTGAAAATCTTTCTCTTCACCTAGATTATAATTTAGTTGATTATTTTCATAGCTTTCTAGGCTATGCAGGTGCTGAATTTGTAATGTTAAACAAGAGATCCAAACACCTAGTGTTGGAATCGCCCCTTTTAATTAACTTTAATCATTCAAATTTAATACTTGTAACTTTCCATGATAGACAACATTTTTCCTTCTGTGGAAGTTTTTCTTTTCCCCTCTTCCTAGGGATTAAATAAGCGATGTGAATCTAGAAATCATACCAGTAGGACTACCTTAAAATATTTGGAGCAAGTGGTATAGCAGATCATAAAGTACAAATACTTAGTTCTCGGTACAGTTGTGTTTCTTTATAGCTGTAAAAGACACATGTATATGACTTATACTTTTTGTGTGTGATTGACTTTCTCTTTCTACCAGGCAAGTGAACAAGATATTCTTAAATATCTGATTAAATGGGGAGAACACCAGTTGATGAAGAGAATAGCAGATCGAGGTAAGGATCTTTTAAACCACACAGTGTTAAAACAAACCAAAAAATATGGATGTTCTTTTTTGTGAGTAATTTGTAACTTAAGGAAATTTAATCTATTTTGTTCATAGTACAGTCAAAACTAAAGAAATGTGGAGTGTTTTTTTCTTTAAAAAAACCACAAACTTTTGTTCTCAAAAAAAAAAAAAGAGAATGCAGGCATTCTGATGGAGCTGGGATTGTTTAGCCTCAAGAAGGAAAGGTATAGGGGGGATCTTAGCAAAGTCTATAAATATCTAATGGCAGGAAGCAAAGGAGATAGAGCCACACTCTTCTCTTGGCACCCAGGACAGGATGAGAGGCAGTGAGGCATTCACTGAAATAGAAGGCATTCTGTTTAAACACAAGAAACTGTGAAGATGGTTAGACGCTGAACAGGTTGCTTGGAGTATTTATGGGGTCTCCATCCTTGGTGGTGTTCAGAACCTGACTGAATGTAGTTGTGGGCAACCTGCTCTACCCTGCCTAGGGAGGTGTTGGGAGAGGACAGTGGCTGTGACTGGACCAGAGTTCTGGAGGTCCTTTAATCCAGTATGATTGTCTCATTTTTAAGTCTGGTTGATTTCCTGTTGTCTCAGAGTTATTTTCCTTCTAACTAATTCATCAAAAAAAACCCTGCAGCATCTCTTACTTTTCTGTGCTCATGCAGGCTTCTCACAGTAGGCTTATTCTTAGTTTACTGTGTCAACCTTTTGCTTCAGTTTGTTTCTCCCACAGAAATCTGTGACAGTGAGAAATAAGCCATGAAGTGACATCAGTGTTTTTCCTAAAGTAGATGTAAATATATTTTTATTAGCTCAGACGCATATTATTGCTACAGTGGTAACTTCAAGGGCAATCTCACATGCGTTGGATGTGTGAAGTAGGTTAAATATATATTTCCCAAATAACAAATGCAAGTAGCTTGTGGTTCATCCCCACCCGCGAAGTGTCGATCAGATAGTACACCAAGAGGAACAGAAAGGGAAGAGCCTGCCTGTGTGAAAACAGAGCGGTGCTGCTGTGGCTACTGTCTTTGGAGGGTTGGCCATGTTTTTTGCAATCCACTCATATTGCTTGTGATACAACTGCTTTGTCGTGGATATGTTGCGTGAAATGCAACAAAAAGTTAAAATTTGTTAAATACAACAAAAATGTTAAAATACGTGCTTTTAGTGACCTGAGTAGGTATTAACTTTCTATTTTCAAAACAAGATTTTTCTAAGTGTTTATCGTGGCTCCATTACATTTCACTGTGCCCCAGTTAAACAGTAACAGCCCTGGACTGGGAAGGAGCTGCTCACTTGGAGTAATGGTGAAGCTTCACGGTCTGTGGTGTTCATTAAGTAAATGGCTTATTTATCTTCCCTGGGATCATCAGGCAACATGATAAGTAAAAGCAGAAATAAGAGCTAGGCCGTGTTCTGTCAGATTAGGGCCAAATTTATTCTAGTAATTTGGTCTAAATTCCCCAGTATGCTCCTGATTTTGCAGCTGTGAATGAATGTGTGGTGCTGTCAGTCTAATACCAGAAAAGATTAGAAACTCTAGTGCTCTGTGGCCAAAACTTGAGCTCCCTGTACTGAGGGGAGGATCAGTGTGTTTGACAGGTTTCCCCAAGGAGTGATGTTAGTCAATTTCAGGTTGGGCACAATACCTAAAATACAGGTGAAGGTAGTTAACTGGGGAGGGAGAATCACCCCAGTATGTCATATGTAGTCATCTTGCAATCTCTATGAAGATATGTGTCTGTGCCAAAAGTGGGTATCCTATGTCCACGGGAGCAATTTGAATGGACTTGACACAGTTGTTACTGAGGTGGGTTACACAAGGAGGCTGGAGTCATTTATCCCAGTGGACTCTCCAAGCCTTAATTTGTAGAAAATAAGTCTCTGAAAACTGCTGGGGCACGGGAGAGGAGCTGCAGGAGAGAGTCCTTTGGGAGTCTGCTAACAGGAAGCTACAAATGTTTTCACAGCATAGCTCTTGGTAGAGCTTTATAAACTACACCAAACACAATTTTTATGTTTTCTCAGTGTTTTACACTTCGAAACTGACAGCTGTGCAAATAACCCATGCTCAACCTGTCTCTATGGATGCCTCATATCCGATTTTAAGGCATGAAATAGTTTTGTGGAACAATGCTGATAAGCACTGTTGATTTAAAATTGTAATTTTCTTTCTTTCTATAAATTCCTATAAGCCCTGTAAACTCACGCTTTCCTGTCTAAACTTTTTGATTTAAATGTAGTATTTTTCATTCCTTCCCACAGAGCCTAATTTACTCAGTGGTACTGCTCACAGTGTGAATAAAAGAGGTGTGAAGAGGAGAGATCTTGACATTGAGGAGCTGAGAGAGATCCTGTCTCCACTTCTACCTTTTGTCCGCATTGAGCACATCTTACCCATGAATAGTGAAGTACTGAGTGATGCAGTAAGTCAGTAGTCTTATACAAATACTATCTCTGGGTTCTTTGTACTTCAGATTCTACAATGTTTAGGTTAATTATTTTTTTTAAAGGATTAGGTCCTAAAATGTTATCACTCAGAATAATGTGTGTATAACTCTTTCTCTGGTTGAGTTTTCTGTTCTTTAAATCCAAAGGCTAAAGAAGTTTCTTGCAAGTTTTTCCCCTATTTATATTTAAAAAAAAAACAACATAAAACTCTTTCTTGATTCTTAAAGATGAAGAGAGGCCTGATTAGTACTCCTCCTTCAGACATGCTACCAACATCAGAAGGTGGAAAGTCAAATGCCTGGCTGCGGCAAAAAAATGCTGGAATATATGTGCGGCCAAGACTGTTCTCGCCGTATGTGGAGGAGGCTAAGGTAATAATCATTAACAACACTTGACTATTGTTAAATTAGGGGGTTCTGTAATGGAAAGATTTTCGTGTGTTTTGTCTCTCTTTGCATGTACTGGCCTAAAATACTAACATTTTCAATCTAACAAGACTTACAAGATTGATCATCAGGCTCAAGTCTCTAGAACTGGTCAGAAAAATTTCAACCAAATTTTTTTTTGTCGAAATTGAAATGTTTGCGAGACAGATCTTGATGAAATTCCACCGGAAACAAAGCAGCGTTCTGAGGGAAACCTCCCTGGTTTCCAGCCAGTTTGCCGGCCCAGCTCCTCGGCAGCCCTCCTGGCAGGCGGATGGCAAGGTGAGAGCCTGAGAGTCCCACTTTGCAGCTAGTCAGCAACCTTGGTGCCAGGTCTTTCAGGCTCCCCAGCTCCTACCAGAGCTGGGTGGAGAGCTACTATTCCACTCAGCAGAGGACTCTGATATTTCATCTTGTTTGAATCGGAACATATCCAAAGTTCTTTCGATCCTCCCCAAAATGGAATAAATATCTTGTGTCCAATTTGACTGAAGTCCTTCATGTCGCGCTCAAGCAGTGGCTTCCCTATTTGACATTTGCGTTAGGTCTGTCAAACTGAAGATCTTGTAACATCTCTGATAGTGATGTTTGGTGACAGGGTAGGGATGGCTCTGTGTGGGGCAGGAACATGCCATATTCTGTTTGACAGAATTGGGACCTTTTTAGGTCACTGACTAATGCTACCACTTAAGGCAGCTCTGACTTAGTTCAAGAGCTCATGAGCCCCAGCAGTGACTGCAGGGTGACTGCAGAACAAGAGGATTAGGTGAAGCTGTGCACATCCACATCACCTGTGAACTCCGAGCACTGCTCTGGTGAATGCGGAGCTTTTGCCCCGTGCTAAGAAAGAAAATATTTTCTATGGGTGTGAGTTGTTGTTGACGTCCTCTTTGAGGGGAGACATAGAACTGCTGTGCATTTTGGGCACAAAGGTTAGAGAGCACCAGGTGGCACTAAAGCAGCAAAGAAAGATTAGCCAATTAAAATTTTATCTTTGTCTCTTGAATTGTTAAAACTAACAAAAATGTGTTAAAGAACATACGATAAAAGCTTTGACTCTCTTAGTTTTCGGGTTATACAGTATGGGAGCACTTTAGTAGTATCTTAAAGTAAAAAGTGCATTCTAAATTTATTTTTATCCCTGTTAAGAATCCTGCTTGTTTCTATTAGTTTCATATTATGCTGTTAATATTTTTAAAGAATCATTAGCTGTTTAACCTTAGAAGGGTTAAACTTATTATCTGGTAACTATACTCCTATTCATAGTTAGTGTGAAATGCAAAAATTGTGGATTAGTGATTTCTGATTTTTTTTTTTGTTTGTTTTACTCCCTTGGTAGCCTTCCTTTTTTCGAATTAAATCCATTTAATGTTAAATGAGAATCTTAAGGGAGTATGCATAAATTCCTTCCTATTCTTTAAGATGTCTGAGGGAAAGACGTTTCATTTTCAGACTAATGCCTTCTACTCAATGGCACAGAGAGCTGAGACCTACAGGCAGTAATGGTCTGAGACAGAGTCCAGAGGGTCTGGCCTCAAGAAGGTTACTTCTAGCCTGACAGGTACAAAATAAACGAAGCAACCTTCCCAAACTGTATTCACCTGCCTGCTCATAGCTCTGAAACTCGACTCTGATCATGACTGGAAAATGGAATAGAAAATGCGGTGGAAAAGCCAAATACTGTTTGAGACCTGGAAATGTTATGTTTTAGACATTGTTAGAGTTGTGGCCTCGGGCCTGCGTTTGCAGCGGGTCCCGATGGGTATGTGTGTGCCGTGCCTTCATGGGGGCTTTAATGGCTGTCGTTGCAGTCGGTACTGGATGAGATGATGGTGGAACAAACCGATCTCGTTCGTTTGCGGATGGTTCGAATGTCCAATGTGCCCGACACCCTTTACATGGTAAACAACGCGGTGCCGCAGTGCTGTCATATGATTACCCACCAGCAAGTTAGCACTAACCAGTCCAGTCCTCCTTCAGTTATAGCCAATGAGATCCCAGGTAAGGCTGTTGGATCACCTGCGACGCTGACTGATCTCGTGCCAGTGGGTGGGGGCTTGGGGCCGGGGGGAGTGAATGTGAATTATTGAATATTGTGATTTCCTCAGAGAGTGGTACTGCACCATTTGGGATTCCTCCCACCCGGTGGTAGTCGCTTTTGTTTTGGCCTACTCTGAAGATGTTAACTACTTTTGGATGCCATAGTAACTAGTTAGACAGTAAGCTACTGGAGTGGGTAGGTACTTTAACCTGCTTCTGCTGAGCAATGTGGAAAACCTTGGACTGGTCAAACTTACTGTAGTACTTGCTGGAGCCTGGATCTCTGTTCCCAGAGTGGTTCTAAGTTTTCTACAACCAGTTGTACTTGTAGTCATCTACCTTATAGGGCAGTCAGTTTAACTCAGCTTGCCAGAAAAATACTGGAAGTAAGGCACTCAAAACAAACACTTTTTTTTCAGTTTACCAAATCCACTTTAGCTTTGAAGTCAAACCAACTTCACTCCTTATGTAGCAGAGTAAGTTTTTATAGGTGGAAGTAGATATGACCTCTCTTGCTGTCAAGATATACTTGGAGTGGCGTTCCTCAGAGGCAAGCCAGGGAAATGTACTCATAAAACTCCTGAAAATACTACTCATTTATGCGTTTCATCATTTGTTATCAAACTGGAAGGATGTATCTGGTGGGATCCCCAAAGCACCTAGGTCTTCCCATCTTTCCGCAGCCCCACTGATGCTCAGTGTGCATAGAGAATAAGCTGGCAGAACCTGCGGCTGATGACAAGTTGGGAAGGACAGTGGATATTTTGGAGGGCAGGCTTAGATCGCTAAATAACCAAGATTTAAATTTAAATTTGGTGAAGAAAGTGGGAATGGCTGTGTTTACATAGGTGTAGCATGTGAAGTTCTTTTGTCTCTGGGGCATTGTAGTTAGCCCTTGAAATGGCCATACTCGGTCAGGTCGAGAATTTGTCTGTCTAGTATCCTTCTTCCAGCAGTCACCAGAAGGGAATGCATAAGGAAAGTGTAGCAGAAAAATCACACAAAATAATTCCCTGTAAAATTCTGTGTGCTCTTCAACCATTTGCAGCTCAGATGTCCTATGGTCGATGGTGTTAGTAATTAGATGGTGTAGTTAGTAGATTTAAATATATTTTTAATCCATGAGCATATGCAGTCTTTGGTTAAACTTGCGTATGCTTTTGACATCCGTTTTTTAGGTCAAAGTATCCCATTTCACTTGATAGAGATCAGTTTGGGAGCGTGTAGAAAAGCAATTAAGATGACATGCCACCAAGAAAACGGTCATCTTCCTCCCTCCACTGCTCCCCATTCCCCATTTTATAAGCTCTTTGTGGATCAGTTGTGTCCTCCTTCAGTCAATTATGCTGAAAGGAAGTAGGTAAACTATTATTACAGATGCTAGAGCCAGAACAACAATAATAGGTTTGAATTGCGGACAGAGAATTTAAACTGAGGTGTGAGGAAGTTTTCTAGGAAAGTTTGTGAAATGGTTTTGATCTATTTGTTTCTTGCGATTCAGGAAGAGACTTGATAAAGCTTACACAGAGCTCCTGAAAATGTCTGTAAACAAACAGTACTTCTATCAAATTAGAAACTTGCAGCTGTGGCATCTCAGCAGCATATTACAGCACTCAGACTCTTTTTCACCCCTCAACAGAAAAAGCATAAATATACTTGCTATGAACTGAGTGTAAAGTATTTCATTGTAAGACATGACTTTGACAATGCTTTGCTCCGTGTTAGTTTCCAAAGAAGTTGAGAGAGGAAACAGGTTCTCAAAGGTCTCCGAAGTTTTGCAAAACGTCTTGTGTTCTGAAGAAACCTTGCTCTGATGGCAAGCATGAGGCGTCTTGACCGATCTGAAACTCCACTGCAGCTTGATTCTGTACAATTTAATACATAGGAATTATTGCCAGCCCTTTGATTTTAGTATGAATGTGAGCCCTGGGCCTGGCCAGAAGTTGGAGCAGAGATACTGTATCCTCATACTTGCCTGTGCTGCTTAGTTCTGTAATTAAGCAAAAAGAATTGGTTGGAGTTTTTGGTTGTGGGGTTTTTTTTGTCAATGCCTTGTGCTAGGAAGGGTAGATGGAGCCTAGTTAATTTGAGGAGATTCTGGCATGTGCCAAACCAATGACTTGGTACAGGAATCCATCCCAAAGCATCGGTGGAGCACAGGAGCTGTTGGAGGGAGAGGTAGGCAGCATCACCTCCCTGCCCCTAAGGCCAGGCTCTTAGAACAGGGGCTTCTTTACAGCTTAGGTATTCTCCATCTGTCACTTGTATCTTCCTTATACCCTCTGCCCGTGGACTTTATTTGCATAAATGCTATTAGCAGCATGTCTTGGTGCTCTTTTTAGAAAACTATTGTAAAATGAGTTCAGCCTCTGCTGAAGTCTGCTCTGAGGCTGTAGAGTTCTACAGGTTTCCTTAGATATTTTCCAGTTTGTTTGAATTAGAAATCCTGCGACTGACTGGAGAGAATTGTGGGGTTTTTATATGTGCAATCTCTCTTCCATGTGTTTCACATGAGTAATAGTAAAAAAAAACCAAACAAAAAGAAACCTGGGTTTGAGAAGATAGCACTCTTTCATTAAAAACTTGGCTGATTTTTATGCCTACTAGTTTGGAGAACTGCTTGCGAGTTCTCTAAAATGCTCTTTTTTCAGTGTTAGCAAAATGCTGGTTGTAGCTAAACATCTGGCTGCTAAGCTGGGATTTTTCAGAACAATTCCTTTGGAAGGTTTTTTTTTTTTAATTATTTCAATATGGGTGCATAAACCAACATAATTTCTACAGATTTATGTTGGCTTACAGTTTGTGTAATCTTTTTAGAATGCTCTTTCTGTAGTTACATGCTGGTATTATGGTCTTGTGATTACAGAATTCCACTAGAAGTGTGAAGTGTATGCCAAAAAAATCAATGAATTCTTGGCCTGTAGAATTCATGAGGAAACATTCAGTTGCTATTTAAGATACCCTGTCCCCACCTCAAATCATAAAATTCCTGCATCATAAGGGGTTTACAAAGAAGGCTGTATTTGTGGCTCACTAGCAGAAGCTGGAAAAAATGGTGTATGTCATTAGCATTTGTATGATACGTGTGTTATCCTGTGTGCCTTAATGATGCTTCAAGGAACACATAAATTGAACTGTTCTTTGCAGAATGCTGCTTTTTAAAAAAAAAAGTCAGCCTGTTAGATTTTTTTCCTTCAGAATTAAATCTGACCATTGCAATCAAAAGGATTGTCTCGCAGTTCAAACAATAATCTCTGTTATCCCCCTCCCATTCTCCATTATCCCTCCAGTTCCCAATCTCCTGGTTGTAAAAGAGATGATCAAGCGGCTGCAGGAGCTGCGGCACACGGAGCAGGTGCAGAGAGCCTACGCTCTCAATTGCGGGGAAGGCGCCACGGTCAGTTACGAGATTCAGATCCGTGTGCTGCGGGAATTCGGGCTTTCTGATGCTGCTGCTGAACTTCTGCAGGTATGAAAAATGGCCGTGTCAGACCACAAACGCTTTGGTTCTCTTCTGCTTGTGAATTGACTCGGATGCGTAACCTGCCATAAGAGAACTACTTTGCGTTTGCAAAATTTCCTTTAAAGGCCTGTATAATTTTAGAAGTCTTGAAGTGCAAATTCCAATGAGACTGTTGCATTTGATATATATGATTTTGTGAATGTGCAAATGCAATGTATAAATCTTTTTCTCAAGAGTTGGTGCTGTTCAGAGTGCTCTTACTGCCATAGATTTTGGGGCCCAAAAAATCTGTCAAAGAGGCAGTTGATAAGAATAGTCAAACCATAGCTAGAAATCTTATTTTTATTATGATTTGTTCTTGAACCCGAGAGGAGAAAAAGTTCTAACTAATACAGAAAATCTGCGTAGTACATATCAGGACTGGGAAACTGGAAATCCCCCTTCTGTTTGTACGCTGCTGTTAAAGCAAAGGCATTCATTGGTCAGTTTTTTCATACAGTGAACCTGGTGCTTCTTGTCTTGCTTTTTTTAAAAAAAAAAAAATCTATTCTGTGGTAGCTGCAATCACCTGGAGTGTTGGTGAGGTTTTAGGTGGCACAGCAAGCCTGGTACAGTACTAGCAAATTTCTAGTTCCAGTGTGTGGTAGTTTAGGAGATTTTCCTAGATGACTTCCTACTTCATGTTGTTATATGCTGGGTTTTTAACTTTGCAGAATCCTCACAAATTCTTCCCTGACGAGCGATTTGGGGACGAAAGCCCACTCCTGACAATGAGGCAGTCCGGACGGTGTCGCGTTAACAGCACTCCCACTGCAGAAACCATGTTTACAGAACTGGACTCTTTTGTGGCCTTCCATCCACCATTGCCCCCTCCTCCGCCTCCATACCACCCACCAGCAACTCCTATTCATAACCAGTTCAAAGTGGGCTGGAAACAAAGGGTGCCAAGTCAACATCCCTCCCGTTCCTTTTCCTACCCGTGTAACCACTCGCTGTTCCACCCCCGAGCGGCTCCCAAAGCCGCGCCGCCCGTCTACTTGCCCAGCATTAAAGCAGCACCTCCCGATTGCACTAACACCACGGGGCTGGGCAGGCAAACGGTGGCCGCGGCAGCAGCAGTGATGGCAGCCGAGAAGCAAGTCGTAAGTATTAGGATTTCTCCTCTTCTCCCTATCCCTGGCCGCTCAGAGTAACTTCCAGAGAGGAGTTGGAGAGAATTAGCTTGGCTTTGTTAAATAAAAGAGTATCTTTTTTGGTTAGGAGAAGAATTTTCTTCCAAGCTGGCTATCCGCATTTTGCATCCCAAAGGTGTGCCCTAATCCCTGGGAGAATGGAATCTTCCAGGGGTAGGAACATTTTGTATAGGCAAGGGGGACTCGGGAATCTTCTGAAATAATGCATAAAAGCATAAGGCAGCTTCAGCAGTGGACTGTGTGCTCGAATTCACGGGTAGAAATAGTGATGATATTTTGGCTACTCACAGGTAAGCAGTCTTGAAGTAAACAGGTAAACCTGTAAAGGGAACCTGTGGAGAATGTGAAGGTCTTAACAGCTGTGGAAAAGATTTTTAAATTAATAGGCCACTAGAACTGGTAATTGCCAATACAAAAGGCTGTGTTGTAGCATTTAAAGACAATCGTTATAGTTGCTGAACTAAAACATGATGCAATGAAAGCGATGATGGCAAAGCTACATCTTTGTCTGGTATGTTAAATAAAAAATTTGGTAATTTATTTCTGCAGTGAAAAACCTGTTTCAGTGCACAGTTGTCACGCTGAAAACCTGCTTCTTAGATGCAGATTTGATCTGGAGTTCTGAATGGAAATAGAGATATTTTATTTTTTTCCTTTAGCAATTGTCCTAAACACATTGCAATCCTTTTTTATATTTTAGGTTAAAATATTAAACTTCAAATTAGAATTATTGGCCATTGTTCAAGGGAGGGTTTTGTAGCATGTATGTCCCTCTCTTGATAAATACTGACTTCGCTAAGGAAACCATTTAGTGATCTTTTTAACATTAGTAATGTTTCTGTTAAAATGTTTCTATAAAAAACGCAGGGAGAAGCACAGACTTAATATGGGTGACATTTTTTTCTGTGTTCTTTCTGCAATCTGTGAGTTACTCATAATCAATGGTTACTAAAATTGCTTTCATTAGAAATGGTAAACACAAGTAGGAAACTTACCTCTTCTGTCTGGAAGACTGTAACATGCTTGTCTTGTTGCAGGATTGCCTGCAGGGGAGAAAAATGCCACACAACAGCTTCTGTGCACTTTGTGGATCTAGTCAGCCCCTGGAACTAGTGCTGCCCCCGGGGCCCGAGGCTGTCGTGCACACACTCACTTGTGCCTGCAATTAACTTAATTTAAAATATAAAATGCAGGCCGAAGGGTTGTGTGTGTAGTGATGACATACGTGTTGGGTGGCTTCCCCATGCTGGAGCTTTTAAGTTCTGCACGGTCCCCACTTTTAAGTTCTGCACAGAGTACCTTGTTTAGTTTGATAAGTGCAGGTGGCTTAAAGCAGACGTACCTTTGGGGAGTTTAACAGTACATTTTCTGCATATTCAAGACCAGATGCATTTAAGAAGGAACTATTATTGTGGCACAGCAGCTTCTTGAAGGAAAGAAACTGTCTTAAGCTGGCAGGAAGGTGAAGGTTGGGGCATACATGTGTTCTCTAAACAGTGTAGGTTGGTCTGGGCAAAGGTAGATCAGGAAAACGCTGTTTTGAATTACAGAAACAGTCTTAAATACAATGTGTGTTTTAGTTTTTGCTTTTGTTTCCATGAACCAATTTATTTTCTTTTCCAGTGTACTCAGCCCTTGCTAAATGAACTGATGCCAGATATTGCAATGGGTGTGTCAGCAATGTCTTTAAAAGACAGAAGATTACCAGAGCTCACGGTCGACACAGAATTAAGCCAGACGGTTACAGAGGTAGGGCCCGGTCCACCCCAGCACATTTCATGTATTCAGAACAGACACATGCCCACTTCTCGAAAGAAACATGCAATAGAGCAAAAAATAGATGCTCGCGAAAATCAGCAGGAATACCCTGACTTCTATGACTTCTCTAATGCTGCATGCAGACCCTCTACTCCAGCACCCAACAGGCACAGTCCTTCGCCTTCACAAGGCATCTATTTTGGCCCAGATTTGTATAGCCACAATAAGGCATCACCAAGTGGCTTAAAGTCAGCCTACCTACCTTCCCAGATCTCTCCTAAAAAGCAAGAGGACGCTAGGTGGGAATACCTGCTCTCCCAGGACGGGCATCAACACAGACAAAAGAATGAGCCAATACACCTCGATGTCTTAGAACAACCTCCCCAGCGACTGGACCTGGCCTTGGCTACCCAGGAAAATGCCGGTAACGGCGCGGTTCACATCAGGGGAAGAACAAAAATGGAAACGGATTTAACCTATGGGCTAACCTCCACCAGGCCTTCGCTCTCTGCCTACACCCCTGAAATGCAAGAAGAGAGACCCAGCAGGAGACTGACGGATGACGAGCCGTTGGAACACGGAGCACAGAGAAACGCCGATTTGGAAAGGGAAGATGCAGCAAGCAGGGGAAGGAGGTCTCCAAATAAACCAGACTTCCTGTATAAAAAATCTGCCCTATGAAAGCGACCTCCACCTATTTCTCTGTGCCTAAGAGTTGTCAACATCCCATTCCGTGTCACTTTTGGCCTGTCTTTGGTCAGATAAGTTCGTTCATGCCAGCAGACAAATTCAGCTTCGCTCACGTCTTTTTGTGCATACATCGCTTCGTTAGAGACAGCATGTTATCAGTTGGTTTTTAATGCTGCTTCTGGTTTTATTTTGTGGGGAATTTTTCTGGAGCAAATTTAATTTAGCCTTTTGGAAAAAAAAACAAACAAAAAACCCAACAAAAACGCTGGTACCTTTTTTCTACAACCTGGTAGCCTTTTGCACCTGTACATCTATTTTAGTGTATTAGTTTTGTACTAATATGTTAAACTTTATTGTCACATTTAAAGGACTGTATTTTCATACTTTTGCATTTTCCCTTTCGCCTGCCAATTCCCGATGTGCATTGGGTTGCACATTATGAAATGTATTTTCTTATGAGATAGTAACAATGCGTTTATTTTTTAATTATAGGAATTCCAAAGAACAGCACATCAAAATACTACATTTTTAGTTACATCTTTTTGTTTGTTTAGATCTGAAATCTTCCTGATTTTTTTACAACTACGGCAAGAATCCAGTCTAAAGTTTTGTTTGAAAAGTTCTGGCAGCTGGTCTTATCCTTCTATAGCAAGCCCACTTCAAGAATTATATTCGGGGTTTTAAGAGTCCAGGGGGATATTTAGGAGTCCAAATTCCAGTGAAATTCACTGGGATCTGACAGTCTGGTTCTGCTTACCTTCTGGTTCAGCTGTGGCTGTGGAGAATTCCATGATCACCCAGAAGCACTTAGTAGACAGATTAGAATTGCTCATTTGCCCATGCAGAAATAAACCTAGAAATACTGTAAAAATGATAGTAATAACTTGTTCTTCCAGCTACCCGTACGTGGGGGTAAGTGAAGACCGGAGTGAGGATTCCTGCTAAATCCGGGAGTGTCAGGAAGACAAGGCGTAGTGTCTTTGCTGTTGCCTGAACAGTGACCCTCTGCTCGAGGGGGTTCCCTCTCCAGCCGTGGTGCTGAGGTGGCTGCTCATGGCCTTGCTTTCTCCTGCCTACGGTTACAAAAGGGCTTCACTCTTAGTGACGTCGTTCAGCGTTCCTTCCCTCAGCCAAAGCGTTGCCGACTTCAGAACGGCAGCTGTTCCGTCAACAAAGTCCAAGTGAAGAGTAGCTCCTCTGGCTTCATGAACCGTGCGAAGCTTTAGCATTCTTAAATTGCACTTCCATTTTCCAGCTGTGCTTTTTTTTAAAGCGCAGAAATGAGATTCAGCTATTAATGTGATGCAAAGAGGGAATGATCGTGATCTGGACTGGCTCCCTGCCATCGGGTCAGGGTTAAGCAATACCCCGGGTGTAACCGGTATCGTTAAGTGGATCCTTAATACTTCCCAGGCAGTTTTCACTGCAGATTCACTACATTTTGGATAGGGATCCGGATGTCACCGCAGTGTAGTGACTGGTAAAGGCCTGTTTGCTTGCTCTAAATGCAGTTCCTAGTGAAGGATTTCCCTGTAGTAGAAAACTTTAATCGCAGGCGTGACCTAAAAACTACTTTAAGGTTAGGTTGTTTCCTGCAGTTCGAAATGCTTAATACTATTTAAACAGAAGTCTTGCTGCAACTTCACTTTTAGTTTCAGTTGGTGGCAGATTCTTACCTAACCTCTTTCTTTAAAGTATGCAAGGCCCAGTAACAACACCGCAGTGTTACTGACATACATGGAATACCGCATTTCCAAACTACCAAATAGCTTTGACATAATTGAAGATATGGGTCTTTGAACCAAAACACCCTCATGTCTCCTCTGCTTAGTACACATCTGTTGGCCTCCTGCTTCTGTGGAAGCTCTGCAGACACTCCATTTGAGATGCAGCCATGGAAAGCGCGGTGTAGGACTGGAGGAGGAACTTAGGTGAGCTGCGCAGGTGATGTGTCTTGTGGGTGAGGGGAGGTGTTCAGGGGTTGGTTTTTTTTCTCTCAGCCTTTTTTTAATCTAGATTCTATTTTTTTTTTTGAGCACAGTCAAGACACTTGGTGGTCCTGGCCCCATCACCAGTAGGTTGTATTTCCATGGGGCTGCAGTGTAGAACGTTGTTAAAGGCAAGGAGGGGTAGTGAGGGACGGCGCTGCTGCAGGTTGGGGACGGAGGTTCGCTGGGTTTGCTCTGGAGGTGTGGGCACATCAGGGCTAGAAGCATTTGCTTTCATCACACACACAAAAAAAAAACCTGAAACTCCATGCATTTGTCATGTGTACATCGGTAGCTTAATTATTAAAATGTTACAGCTCCCCTCAGAAGACTTCCCATTCTGAATAATTTATTTTTACCTAAAATTGTTAGATGTACTTCGAGAAAGCTATTTCAGTTCCCGTAGTTGGATGTGGCACTGTGTGCCTGGACAGAGATAGGGCTGAAATATACAGATGGAGCTTTTAAGCTTGAAATTTTTGGGGACGTGGCTGATGAAGTTTTGAGGTTATGGCTTGAGGGAAATCTTGAAATGCTTTAGCTTTGGAATAAGCTGGTGAGAAATGCTCATCTTGGGGAGGGGGACACGGCTGCATTTGAGAATACAAAATTGCTTCTGAAATTTCAGAAGCTGAGCAGTATTAAAAAGATAATTCAGTGTTTAAAAGTAGGTGCAAAGCAAAAGACAAGTCCTTCTGAGGCCACAAAGACAATCAGGCCACGTAGACAATCTGCGTTTTCACTTGTGTATTTTGAGTTGGGAAGAAGATGGCAGCAAACAGCAGCTGATTCTTAGTGGAAAAGAAGGATTTGTCAAATTCCTGGAACTGTGGTTTTTTTGTACTCCAGCGTAGGATTTCCTGCCTCGTTGGACTTGCAGAGGGAGGGGGAGAGACCATGTTTATTCTTCTTCACAGCAGCATTATTGGGAAGCTTGTGTTCATAGTGCATCTCCCTCACGGAACACACCTACCCGTGCTACCTGCTGCTGCTTGTTCTCTGTCTACTGAAACTTTGGTGCAGAAGCTCCTTGTTTACATGAAGCACTTTCTGATTAGGCTGGAAATTAACATCTTTTCCTCCTCTAAATGTGATGGAGATAACAGATTACTGATTATCTTTTGCTTGAGGATAGAGGTATGAACATTTTTTCTTGGCCGGGGAAGACTCGTGCTCCTTGTTGTAGTCAAGAGAGAGCTCAGACTTTCATTTAGTGAGCAACATGCAAAAACTTCCTAGTCCCTTTTCCCTGACCCCCTCCTCTTTTCCTTAATATATGGATGAATAACTTAATTCCTGAAACAGATTCTTCCTTTGAAATGTTTTGTTGTTCCACAGAGTTACTGTAGTTGTGTGTTAATAACTGCTGTGTTGATTGGCAGTTTCTTGTTGTATTTTTCCTGTTCTTGAGGAGTTTCATTTCTGAAAGTTAAGGCTGTGGCCGCCTGTACTTGTAAGCCTTGGTTTTTGGTCCTGGAATGTCCCAAATGTTTGTCTTCTGTGTTTCTTTGGTTTGGGTTTGGTGGAGTTTTTTTTGGGGGGTTGGGTTTTGGGGGGGTTGGTTGGTGGGTTTTTTGGGGTTGGGTTTTTTGGTTTTTTTTGTTTTTTTTTTGGAAAGAACACTCATGCTGTTTGTTCTTCTAGTGACAATACACTTACATGGTGGGGGTGGTGCTGAGCTCTGCCCAGTGCGGGGAACAGCCGAGAGATAAAGTTGTAAAACCGTTATTTGGGGTTTCTGTAATTATCTGTACTGCCAGAAGGTCGCCCTGCCTTCGGCAACGTTACGGTTTCGTTTCTTGTCCTTGTGTTGTTACTGGTATAAAGTCAAGTGCCTTCAATGCTAAAGGCTCAGAAAACTTTCTTAAACTGACTTCATGTCCTATGCAAGTGTTTTTTCTACAACCTGCATAACCAGTACTTTGTAAAACTTGTTTACGCTTCAATTGTACATAGTGTTTTTTAAAAAAAAAAATAATAGTATTTTTATTTAGGTACCTCCAAACTTGAATTCTAGTCTTGTGTGATGCATTGTAAAACAATACATTTCTCTTTTGAGTACCATTACAGTTGTAAAAAGGTTTTCACTGGTTCTATTTTTCTACTGTTGCTGAGAAGCATGTAACACTGACTTTATCCTACATATAGTTGGCATTTCAAATAAATGGCTTGTATAGAACGTGCTTGTGCCACTTCTTCCCGTGAGCGGCTACCGGGGGCTGCTGAGCAGCGGGACCGGCTGAGCCCCCCGAGGGCTGGCAGGGTTTGATGGTTCTTCCGGAGGAAAAACCAGTGCAGAAGAGTGCTCTGAACACCAAGGCTCTGATACAAACCAGTGTGAAAAGGGGAATTCAAAATGAGCGGCACTCGCTGTTCAAGCAGCTTGTTAGAAAGAAGAGCTCTTCAGTGAAACAGTTGAGTGAGTTCTTGTGGCTAGAGCTTAATTGGGGGAGACTATTGGCTGCTACAGGCACCAGCGTTACTGGGAGTCGAGGCAGAGACTGAGCCCTTCCTCTGGGAAGTGTTGACTTTCTGAGCAGCGCAGCCAGACAAAGACGCTCATTAAGTACCCGGCGTCCCCTTCCTGAGTGGCAGTTACTCTGCATCAGCTGAATAGTCATTAAATCTCTTTCACAGAAACAAGTGTTTCCCTACTTCAAAGAGATGACTAAAGTCTGGAAGTGCCATCCAGCAGCAGAAAATCTTGACTGGTCTCTCTTTGATGTACAACAGCAACACAGGGGGCTGTGTCCCAGCATAAACCCGGGTGCGGTAGGGGGAGAGGGAGCTGCGTGGTCTCAAACATTTATTGATGCCTTCACTGCCACAGCCGGGGACAAGAGCCTTAGGAGCAACTTCCTGAAGTAGACAAATTTAATGTTTAATGTTAGATGCTTTCTGTTTGCTTTGCAGCAGCTGCTGACGCTATAGAGGACTCTTTAGGAAGGAAGCAGAGCTGCACGGAAGGAGCGTTAGGGGCTGGGTCTGCTTCAGGTAAACCCCTTGGCTGATCCCAAGAATGGACAATGGGTGTCGTCAGCCCAAACTGCAGCAGAGAGGAAACATCATCCCTTTCTGCCCCTGCTCTGCTCAAAAACGTACCGGCAAGAGGGAGCCTGGCCCCTCTCTGACACCTGCCCACGCTGGTGTGGTTGGGGTGGAGGCAGAGGTCTAGGAACACCCGACTCGGCCCTTGAGCTGTGTCTTGGCCCCGTGGGTCATCACCGACTCTGGGTCCTGGCTGAAAACAAACCCCTGCAGCAGCACATCAAAAGAAAAAAAAACCCCGACAGCACAGATTGAACAGTTCTTTAATCTGTAGGTATTTTAGTTCAATACGCGGTTACACCTCCCAGAACAGTTGCTACAAAGAAAGCACATCCACTACCCAGAGTTAAATTTAAAAGCAACTAGTCATTTCGCATGAAACAAACCCACAAACTGAGCCCCTACCCTAGAACTAGCTTTTGTAAATAAAAAGTAGTCAGAAACTAGTGACAGGGAGAATCATAGAGAAAGGGCTGCTTTTCTTCTCAAAAGTCATTACTGTGGAAGCAGACTAGTACCCCGTGGTAAAGAAATCCTCTGACTACATATGTAAAGCAGGCGTTAAAAATTAGAACTTTCTTAAGGTATATTTTGGGGCTTGTGGGTAAAGAAAACTAGAAACTACATTAGGCTCCAAACTTAGGAAAAGTCAGTATTTAATCGTAGCTAAGTGTAGATTCTTAAAAGTCGTGTTAGAAGTCCTAAAACAACCCCTCCCCATGCTTAATTTGTAATTTAGTACATTGTTTATATTCCAGTGAGGGGATAAAGTTCCTGTGACAAATTTTTGCATGTAAAACATCGCTGTACAATAGTAGAAACAAAGTTTGTTTTTTTTTTAATTTATAAAAACAGAACCCTATGATTCCTCATTTTTCAGCTGCCTCGGGAGCCCTTCTCACTGCAGTCCCGTGCTGTTCGGTTCCCCTGATACCACCCGAGTGTCAGAGTTTCACCCGACAGCCATGGCCTGTAACCCCTCAGCAAACACACACTTCTTTGCGTGGGAGCCTTCGCTGGAGTCTCAGCACCCCAAAGTGATGGCGCAGGAAGAGGGAAAGCAGAGAAAAAGAAAAGCAGGATAAAAGCAAGCAGGAAAGCTGCACTCTCCAGTCCTGGAGAGCGGAGGGAGCACGTGTTCCCTGCAGAGCCCAGCCAGCCCACAGTGCAGCTCCAGGCAGGGTGACAGAGGGGACAGGCTGAAGGGAAGGCGCAGCGACACCCCCTTGGTGTGAACAAACCATCCACCCCCGAGACAAGGCCAGCGGTCAGGGGAGCGCAGCCGGTCAGGGCGGAACTCCCTATGAACGCGATATACCTGTTAGGAAGGCTTTCAGTCGCTACGAGTAAGGGAAGTATGACACAAAATGAGGGTGTTTCTTGGAAAGTTGGATTTTGATGAGAAGCCAGATACTGAAGATGTCTCTTCTGTTTGCCAATGAGTAGTTTTCCCAGCTGTCCTTTCTGACCAACACCCTCTAACTACAGTAGTACTGCATCCTGTTCGTCCGTCGTCTTTTCCGTGACTGAAATTCTTCGAAGAAGTGCTGAATGTCTTCTCTTTTAACCACCTGGGCGAAGGGATGAGAAACCCACATTCTGGTACAAGAATTCAATTAAATGATGCTTTTTTCTTCCCCCCCTTGCACGCATCCCACACAAAGCGGGTATCCCAAAATCTTTTTGGCGAAACAGCTTTCCTCTCCCCCCCAAAGGAAACGATTAATGACCAAACTCTATGATAAGAGAATACAAGTGGGGAAACAAGCGCCCCAAAGGCAGAACAAACCCACGGAGCAAAAGCTCCTGAGGGTTGTTTTTTTTTTTTGTAACAGGTTTGGCCACTCGCTTCTATCATTGGAAAAATTAACACATAGCAAGACTTTCACTACCTCACTTCAGGCTCATTACAATGTAATGAGGAATGGCAATTTAGCAAATAAGCCAAGAAAACGCGTGTGTTGATTAATAATAGCATGCAAATTCCTCCAGAAAACAACTGACAAGAGTGTTTGCCAGTATTTAGTCAATCCTTATTCTTCTAAGGGTTTAAATTTCAATCTAAGAAAAACCATAAAGGTTAAGAGCTTTTTTTTCCCTGGATACTTCTTGAGCAACAGAAGTTCCATTTAAATTCAAGAGCTGCTCTCAGCACTTAATAGACAGATTTCTGCAAGGCCCCTCTTATCTCTCAACAATGTCATTAAGGAAATGCCACTTTTAAATTCTAATCAAATCAGGGATTTTGAATTCCTGCTGCAGTACCAGCAACTCCAAGAGACAGGAAAAAAATATTGTAACAATAGAATCCCAGTATTTGACACCCACCCCTCAACAGCAGTTTAAAACACATTTTCTGGCAAACAGATTCTGCGAGTTGCGCCTTACCGTTCCCTCGTCTGCAAATCTCCTGAGATAGTCAGTCAGTTCCGTCTTCAAATCATTGTATTCTGGACAGAGGAGCGAAGGCGAGGGAAAGGAAACAGAAAAACAAGAAGAAACCACGCTTTAGTTTAACGCTGGCTCAAGAAGACAACGCGTTCTACCTCCTCTTCTCATTCCTTAGATTTACTTCAGACAAATCTAGATTTGAACTGGATCATAAATAATATTAATGATAAAAGAAAGGCAAGTCGAGGTAAACATCAGAAGCCTAATAATTTATCAGACCAGCCTACGCAGCTGAGTGTCTGTTCTGGTGATCTTCAGAGAAATGTACAGAAGTACACTAAGTGAATTACTGCAATTAATTAAAAGACCACACCTGCCCCCAACTTCCCACTGCAAGAGCAGGTGTGGGCGGTGGTGGGAAGCCCTACTGTAACTCGGGACTGGGCACGTGTCCTCACCAGGAGGCCAACCCTACACCCTGAAGAGGGAAACACGGCCCCAGTTACAAAAACCATTCAGATACAGCGTTAAGGCAGGTTCTAGAATTGAAGTTGTACTTACCACAGATGAGTTCTACTTGCTGGACTCTGTTCATGCTGTTAAGGGTGTCCATTAAAGGATCTCTCCTCTCTGTTTCTTGGTCACTTGTACCTTTATTTTCATAAGCCAAGACAGTGTCACATTCATCTGTCAGGAACTGGACTTCAAGCTCTGAATACATTTTCTGGAGAATAAAGTAAAATTTACTCCTATGTTACGAAACTTCTCAGACAGAGGTGCTCTCCCCCAATCCATCTTGTGTTCAGTATCCCAAATAATAACAATAAAAATAATAACGTAAATTTTGTATCCAGACTTTCAGACATCTCCCCATGATGACTTCCAAAGCAATACTGGATTTAAGCAGCAAAGAAAATATAAATGTTTAGAAGCTCCTTCACGCTTCTGGATTTGGTGTGTTTCTTTATGTGGGGTGGAGGGGGTTTTTAGGTGTTTATAAGTAGAGTAAGAACATTTATACAGATTTTACCTCAAAGCTTCTCTTCAGAGATTCTCTGGGAGCTCCCCCCCCCCAGCTCCCCCACATCAGTAACAGTAGAGAAGACAGAATACATACCAAACAGTCTGCACAGGTGCATAATTTGCTTCTCCAGTTCGATGGCCAAAAGGTGGCAGTATCTTTTTTTAAAAATTGCTTGCTTTGAAGTTCTTTCAGCTTGCAGACTGGCCCCTCACTCTTCGGAACTACCTGAATTAAAATGAGAGTGTTCAGTGCCCTATAACATCACTTCAAATAAATACACTCCGTTCTTTCCAGCACCTCATTTGCCTGATGCAAGATTCTTTCGTCTCAGCCACACTTATTTTTATAAGAAACCTATATCACTATTTCATCCACAGGGGAATTCTAATACAGTTTTAGCAATTTCCACTGGAAATTTCTGTAGAAATGTACTGCAATAGCCATAAATGTTTAAGAAACCCGAGCTGGACTATCATGCAAAATGCAGCTACGATGCAGAACACCCCTGTGTTAGAACAGACTCAGGAGTCACCTCTGTGTAAAGGCCGGGGGGCCGACAAGAAGGGCTGGATGCGGCCTGTCTGCAAACAGACCTTACACCCTCCTCACCCACTTCTGCAAACACGTTCCACGGCCTGCGCTGTGCTCCACAGCAACCGCGTGTTTCAAGTGGCAGTGACTGAAGAGGAACACGGGAACAGACTGAAAGCATCTACCTCTTCACCACACCTACGAAGAGGTGGGCTTTACCTCACCTATCGTCAGCACGAAGACCTACAGGACAGAAGAGAAGGTCCATCTTACCTCTGGACAGGCAGACCCCGAGCTAGTGGATGGTTCATTGAACTGTTCCATTTGCTTTTCCTCCTTCTGTTCTTGGTGTTCCGCTCCACCTTCCTTTTTTATTTCTTTTTTCTGCTCTTCACTTTCCTCAACCTTCAGGACAATCCCTTCATCTTCAAGGGAGTTCACTTTGGTCAAAGCAGGAACTGGAAGATATATAAGCGAAAATACCGTGCCAGAAAACATACAGGCCACCACAGACGTTCTCTGTGCTTTACGGTGCAGCATCAAAGAGCACCTACATCACCACGTAACCTGCAGAGTCCTGGATACAGCTGTCCAAAGACATGGTGACCTACAAAGAAACTGCTCCCTCTTTCACCATAGTCTTCTTCCCCCCTCATACTCCTAAAATACTCTGCGTCCCAAAATCTAAGCCCAAGAAGAGAGAAAAGGGTATTACAATTTGAGATGGTTCTGTAGTAAGATGCTTGTCCTTCGTGACAACCCCTGACAGCTATCACAGGTTCAGTAGCTGTTGTGTACATTTTTTGCTGACTTTGTGTCAGAGTCCTTCATTTTCTCCAGACACACACACCAAAAACTCTATGACAGATTAACTACACTAACCATTTCCTTATTTAAAGCAAGTTTTTCTTTTGATGCCAATTCAAATGCGTGACCTGTGACATAGCTGGTTAGAAGGAGGAAAACCAAAACTAAACAAAAAAAACCCATTGTTTACTGTATTTACATTAGAAGGAAGAGAATTTTTCCAAGGCCAGCCTGGAATTGTTAAAATTGCCATTGAAATTTCTGGCACGTGGGAGATCAATCACTAACTGATACAAGCAACATTTAGGAGACTACGCGAAGCCAATTCTCTCCACAGAAATCAAGTCATCTACCCTTCTGATCCCACAGAGACCACGCAGCAGACAGAGGCCTGCTGTCACCGCAGGGAACGTGTGTCCTGAGCCCAGCCCCAGCCCTACTCAGATTAGAGTTTTACACATTCATTTCAGGTCATTCTGTCATTCCCTCTTTGCTGCTCAGAGCCTCAGCTGTTTGCCTCATCGCTTCTTTTGGGATGGCTCTTCAGTTCTTCGATCCACTTTAGAAATTAAATTCCTGGAGCAAGTACTATAACTCCACCCACCTCTGTGCCAGCACATCTTTGATAAAATATATAGAAGAGTGAGCACCACAGAATTAAGATTTAGGAATGAGAACTGCATTATTATTTTTTTTTTTTACAGAACAGTCACTGCAGCCCCTCATGTTCCACTGCTGAAGTTGACTGTCCAATATAATAAGTATCATTTCTCCAACCACTCGAACAGCATTATGTCATTAATCAGCCAAATATTAGAAATGCAAGTGAACAGAATATTGGCTCGGATACCTAATTTTCTTTACCTGCAAATTGTGACGCATAGGCCCACAGGAAATGGCAGTGATTCATGCAGGCTTGGCACACCATTTCATGGAAGTCTCCACTTTCAGGGGGAACTGCACCAAGATGCTATCAAAAAGAAACAAGCAGGCAGCAGTGAAGCCTTTGCTGCAAATTAACAGACTCAACTCTAGGTCCAGAGGAAGTAGAACATTCACTACCATCACATTTTCAGCACAATCATACACTCCTGCTAACTTTATACAGTGATTATCAGTATAATTTAAAAGACTGGAAGGGGCTGATAAAAATTCCAGGGAAAAACTGAAATAATTCTTTGTCTATAGCCTTTTATGCCTTCTACATACCCAGAAATCTCAGTCCTATCTTTATCTCATTTCTAAACATTATTCTTCTGAACTGTCCTAAACATAGGACAGGTAAAGATACCTATTGCACACTGAGCATTTAAACTCTTAAATAACTTATGATCAATTCCTTACGTGTAAGAGGCTGTAAGTCCTCATACTGAACTTGAGAAGAATTAGGTCCCAAAGCTCTCCATAAACTGGTGAGAGCAATTTAGGCAATTAAAAGCACTTACTGGCTTTCTTTTGAAAAGCACTCTTGCAAAGCTCACAGTACACAGCGTAACATTTATACAAAAGAATCCTACAGTTTATCTACAGAACCCGTAATTGAAGGCAATCCTCTTTTTTAGATTCTTTGATCACGCAACTTCAAACATGGAATTTCACTCATGCCCTTCAAGGTGCAAGAGGCTGAATCCTTAATGCTTGCACGTTAAGTAGTGCACTCACTGGAGTGCTGAGCTGCTTTTAAAAGATTTCCCCAAAGTTCGTAATCAGGAACCAACGGCACAGTTTGCTCCTTGCTATTTAAAGTAATTACAGCTTAAAAAGCATTCTTTTGAATGAAGGACTATTCAGGTAGTTGATAATGATGTGCCTCAGTAAGAATCTTCTTCTCACTGATTCTACTGATTAGAATTTGCTGATTAAAAAGACGGTTATAAAGATGGTTATTATTTTATTCTGCAGTAGTAATCTTCCAAAAGGTAGAAACTCTGACTAGGTTTTTTGGACTGGAGTGAACAGCAGCACTGGATTAAACTTTCAATATTCCTTTGCACAGGATAAAAAGAAATACCTTAGAACTTGTGTCATAATCTTTTGAGAACTACAGCAAACCTTCCCAACTAAGACTAACCATACAAACTTAAATGGCACCAACTTATTTCTATGCAAATGGAAATTCTGCCACTTGCAGTTTCCTTACCCTTCCATGGAACCAGTCTTCACAAACTATGCACTGGATCATCTCATCTGGAATCTAGATGAATGGTCATGTTATTAGCATTAATAGTAACCTCCAGAATCTTTCACAAGCCTCAAACTAAGTATTATGCAAAGCCTGCTCAAGTGAATTGCATTTCCCTCTTCACCCACCCACAGGGAGCTGCCATTAATAAGTAGTTACTGTTTCATTAGTCAGTTTGCTTCCCTGAAGTTCAGCAGCATGTGTAATTTGTCATATTAGCAAGACTGTGGAAATTCCCATTTATTATTACAGAAGTAGTTTTGCCAGTAGAGCAAGGCATTCTCACGGAAAAGAGCTGATAAAAGTTAATACTCCATTGGTTTCTGTAAACAGAAACGCATCAAGAAGCAGCTTAGCTAAAGAAAGATACTGATATTCATGATGTCATCAGGTTTATATAGGAACGCCAGAATCCTAACTTAACTGCCCATAATGCAGTATGGTACAAACTGCTTTGTTATGAAACAGTGATTTAAGATTTCTTTAGAAAAGTTTAGCTATCTCTGAACTGCAGAGAGGTGAGTCGATAAAATACTTTTTTGTATTTGAAAGACTTGTGCCTGCCTTATTCTTTAAAAGACCTGACTTCTGTGACTGCAAATAAAAGTGTGCACGTGCAAATCAAGTGGTATATTTTAATGCTTGAGACAAAGCATTCTGACTACCATGAAGGAAAGCTAAAGTCAGGGCTACAAGACAGACTCTCCCCATCCCAGGAGCCTTGTCAGAGCCCTGCTGCAGGCACAAGGAAGCAGATTCTGGTCTCTGCTCACGTGTGCAATGTGTTTATTCTGTGCTTGCCACATTCCTCAAGGAGCTGAGAAACCCACCCCACAAGGAACTCTGTAACTTGAGAGAGAGGAAAGCAGTGGGTTTTGTCCAAATGATGGTTTGTCCTTCTCATCTCTCTTTAAGGTATAAACGCATTGTACCATTTGAAAAAAAAACTGATAAAGTAACTACTTTATACAGCATATGACAACCAAGAGCAATACAGAACATAAGATTTCTTAAAGTGGGATCTTCCCAGCAGGGCAGTTCAGCAACCACACTCTGCACAGTATTTTGCATAAAACCATCCATATATGATTACTACTGGGTTTTGTATTTCTTACCTCATCTTCAGGATCAGGATAAGGTCTTTTACAAGTACAGTATAATCCGTAGAAATTGTCATTATACTTATTTCCTGAATTCACTTTGCTCTTTTCCTAGGAAGAAAGGAAAAAAAAAAGTCTCAGTAAGCAGTGCAGTGAAAAACAAAAGACAGAAAAGATGTATAATCTAGAAAAAACAAATTCCTGTTCCACTTTAATTCCTAAAAGAAATCATTATACTCATCAGCTTGAAGATCCAAAAAGAAAAATATTATCCAAACACCTATGCTATAGAGTGAGCAGCAGATAGGGCACATGAGGAATACTGAAGTTCAAAAGGAAAAAATCTTTCCAGGTTTGCAATAAATGGCAACTGTGGTGTTTTGTTAAAGTACTGCTAACCTAAACCCATGTAAGAGTTCTGATCACCAACCACATTTGCCTGCTGCCATTACAGCAACATCTACAGGTTTATCACACATCTCCCCCTCCATTTTTTTAAACATCCAGACTCTGATACAAACCCAACTTTGTTTAATCTCACCACCAAGCTTCCACTAAATTCACGTCATATAAGCCTCACTCTACAGGAGATGATTATTGAAATTACAAAACATGCAAAATGAAATTCAATTATAGGTAATCCCATTTAAAAAAACAACCAACTAACATCGTGCAGCCACAGGACTTCAGAACTGCACGCAGCTGCAGGCTAAGGTCACCATCAGCCCCTGCAGAAACAGCTGTGACCATTTATGGTGTTACTGCAAAACTCTTTCTATCACTACTCTGACAAAGGAAGAACAGAAGATGCGAGCACCCGGCATCAGTGAAGTCAGACAGATTAATGGACAGATGCTGAAGGTCACTTAACCTGTACAATTGATTTTGCACTGAACAGAAGGAGGAGGAACAACCACGTGATCCATTTCATTGACTCAAATGAGAAACAGTAAGATCTTAAAATTGGCCCAGGTGATCTCTGTAGGGATCACTGGAGTGTAGCCTTAGGCTGAGTAGCTCTGCATCTGTCCCAATTCTGCCAGAACAAAATGGCTTTCTACAGTTGGACTGTTATTACCCCAGGAGCAGCACTGGCAGACAAGCCAAGCAGCTTCCTCTCGCTGCTTCCCAGAAGAATACCAACTACTTGACAAGTCCAAAATACCCACCAAATATGAAGGCACAGGCTCTGGTGAAAACCTATCAAATAAGATTAGGGCACTAATACCACTGGGAAGGGGAGGTACCTGTCTTTCAGACAGCAGTACAACCTTAAATGTCCTTAATGCAACTGCAAAATGGCACCCCAAGAGGTTCTCCTGAAGCCAGCCTAAAGCTAATAATGTGTTAGTGCAGGCACCACATTTCTGGCATTACGCTGACCACAGATGCAGAACTGTTGCACACACGGATGACAAGGATCAAACATCCTCTTCTCCTCTAAACATTTCCCTTTGGTCCCTCAACAGTTTTATCTCTTGCCGTGATACTCGCATCTTGTTTAACTTGCTGGGAAAAACAGAGGCACTGCATGAGTCAGCCCCAGCTGAGGCAAGGCACCAGCCTCCCAAGACTGTTATTTTGATTCTGTATGTAGGAAACTTACTGGGAGTAACTTGCACTGCAGATTTTTGAACTTGCTATTTCCACAGTCACAGCGGAAGTTCCTGGAAAGAAAAACATAGCATTTCAGGGGTTTTATTAACTGAAAACACATTCATTTTTCTGTTCATAACAATTCCCAGCAGTTTATCAGGAGCCATAAAAATATTCCCGCAGCTATTTAAACAATAGTATCAGAACCAGCCAAAGGGCCCTGAGGCCTCATCCTCTCGGCAGATCTCAGCTAAGACCACCATTTGTGACAGTGCTTGGCTGGGAGGCCACAATGGCACAGCTAACCCCAGGTGCTGCAACCACCACACTCAAAAACCCAAGCATGTGTGCTGGCGAAACAGGAGCCTGAACTGGTTGGTTTCTGAAGGCTGGACCCACGAAGGCAATTAAACTCTCACCTCCGACTCAAACATTTAAGGTCTCACTTAAGTAGGGCTGGTATGACAAGTGAATGAGGGGAAAAGGGTACCTCAGTGACCTGACCTGGCTCTGCAGAGGGATCTGGACAGGCTGGATTGATGAACCGAGGCCAATAGTAAGAGGTTCAACAAGGCCAAGTGCCAGGTCCTGTGCTGGGGTCACAACAACCCCAGGCAGCGCTACAGGCTTGGGGAAGAGTGGCTGGAGAGCTGCCCCACAGAAAAGGGCCTGGGGGTGTTGGTCAACAGCCAGCTGAATATGAGCCAGCAGTGCGCCCAGGTGGCCAAGAGCTTCCTAGCTTGTATCAGGAATAGCATGGCCAGCAGGTCTAGGGAAGCGATTGTCCCCCTGTACTTGGCACCGGTGAAGCCCCACCTCAAGTCCTGTGTTCAGTTTTGGGCCCCTCACTACAGGAGGGACATTGAGGTGCTGGAGCGGGTCCAGAAAAGGGCAATGAAGCAGTGAGGCATCTGGATCACAAGTCTTATGAGGAAAGGCTGAAGGAACTGGGGTTGTTTAGCCTGCAGAAAAGGAGGCTGAGGGGAGAGCTTATTGCAATCTACAACTAACTACCTGAAAGGAGGGTGTAGAGAGGTGGCGTCAGTTTCTTCTCCCAAGTAACAGGTGACAAGACAAGAGGAAACAGCCCCAAGTTGCACCAGGGGAGGTTCAGGTTGGATATTTGGAAAAGTTTCTTCATCAAAAGGGTTGCCAAGCATTGGAACAGGCTGCCCAGGGAAGTGGTGGAGTTACCATCCCCGGGCGGTATTTAAAAGACATACAGACATGGTGCTGAGTGACACAGTTTGGTGGTGGTCTTGTCAGCATCAGGCTGACGGTTGGACTCGGATGACCTCGAGACGACCCTATGACCTGGGCCGCCCGCAGCAGCTTTGCCGGGAGGGGCGTATTTTGTAGAAGCTCACCTTACGCGTCTGCACGCTGTCCTGCCTCACCGAAACGCGTTGCACAGCGCAGGAGGCTCTGGGGAAACTCCCCCGGCCGGCTCACCTCACGGCACAGCCCCCGGCAGAGAGGCACAGCGCCAGGGCCGGCAGGGGAAGGCGAGCGCCCCTCAGGAGCCGACACGGCCCGGTACCTGAGGGGGCGCG
>JAHREE010000118.1:9156263-9180604 GCA_033628505.1 Tringa tobata
TGGGGCGGCCTCTGCTCATCGGCCCCCGGCTTGGACCCCGGCAGGTGATGACGATGACGAGGAGGAAGAAGAGGAGGAGGAAGACGAAAACAACGTGGACGCGAGGGCGGACGCCGGTGACCCGCCTGCGAAGCGGACGAGAGTTCAGAAGCACTGAGGGCGCCGCTGGGGACCCGGCTTAGGCCGAGGAAAGGGCGCTCCGGGTAGCGGTGCCCCGGGCCGGCGCAGGCCGCACGGCCAGGCAGGCGCCTGCGGCTCCTCTGCTCCTGTTCCCGGACGGAGATGTCGATCCCGGCACTATTTTAAGGCGGGAGCCTTAAGGAAAGGACGCACCGCGGCCTCGGCGGCGTGTTGCTCACAGGGAACCGTGTTACACCCAGAGGAATCTTCAGAGATGACAAAACTGTTGTCACGGGTCTTCCGACTACTACGTTTTTAATGGCTTTTTTAAAATAAAGTAATAAAAGCTGGAATGAGTCATTTTGTCAGATATGATCTTAAAGTGGTACAAAGCAGCTTTTATTTGCATGGAGACAAAGCACACTCTAAGTATTCAAAATTAAAAACCACCAGTCTGACCCTGTCTATTCCTGAACACTCCTACGAGAGTTCTGTACAGTCCTGCAATGGAAGATTATTTTTGCCTAAGATACATTATTTAGATTATCTAAAAGGTTTATTTTAGTCACCCATCAATCATTTTCCTGGAAAAGGACATAGAAAAAGTAGATTGAAAGAGTTGGGAATCTCAGTTTCAAAAAATTGTCAGTTTTTGTGACAGCCAGGAAAGTGACTAATCAGTGTGACTTTGGTAATTATCTTTAATATTCCACAATTCAAAAACTGCTGTCTGTCCTAGGCCTGTTTTCACCAAATGTGGGTTTTTTTTACTTTTTTATGCAGCACTCCATCTTACATACTTTATTCAATCACTGAGTTTTTTACAGGTTGATTTTTAGGTTCATTTGCTGGCCAAGTCAAATAAATAAGGTGAACACCACAGCATTCTGCTTATGTAGAACTCTCAACATTGCCTAAAAAATGAGCGCTTTTTTGAGATGCTTTCTAAAAACAAAACTTTGGGCAGAAACTAGGAGAAACGTAGTAGTGTTCCACACTGGTTGCTGTAAGCATTTTAGAGGGGAAGAAAGTATAAATATTCAAGTAACACCTACAAGTAGGTTATGTGTAGCAGTTCTTGGCTGTAGAAATCAGCATAACCCAATCCCTCTGCTAAGGGAGCTTGTTCTTTCTTGTAATGGTTCTGCAGCATCTGGATTGTCATTAAGGTAACGGATGCTTCTTGCAACAAAATTGTCAATGCTACCCTATGTTACTTTAATTCCTAGTTTTTGTTTGGTGCATGCTTCTGTGAACAGGCATAAAATGTTCTTGATAGCCAGTCTATAGAGCTTACTGTGGAAGCTGAGAGTCTGCTCTAGCAGAAACTGACTCATTTAATAGTGTGAAGATCTTTTTTTTTTTTCCTTCATGTGTTCCACTGGCATGGTTTATGGAAACTGAGCAAACCCTGAGACTTGCGTATGGAGGATAAAGTATCAGAATAAATGATGAATTTTTATGAGCACAAAATTGTCTGCTTTTGATTGAATTGGGGGGGGAAGCTAGCAAAGAGGTTCAGTAAACATCTTTATGTACCCTTATTTTATGTAATACACCCCCCTGCTATTCTGTTAGCAGATAGGACAGAGGCATAACTGAGGAGAAAAGATCAACCCCGAAGACAAGGGAGCTTGAGTCACCGAGGACTTAGGGTAAGAGAAAATGAAACACATCCATTCTGATCTCTTGTCAGGCTGCAAAATCTTGAAGTGGTAAAATGCTTAAAGTGTTTCAGGGTAGATAATTTATTGAAGGAAGTGGCTTATCAAAATGGCAAAGACAACGCTTAGTACAAAAAAACCCTACCCTGATAAACTTACAAGAAGGGCTCCTTCACGTGACCTGTGCTAGAGCAACATCATCTTTTATGATCTCTGTTCTGCAGCTTTGGAAGCTGCTTATAGAGCTGCATTTGAGCACAGCATCTTCCCTTTTGCTTTGTTTCCACCTCCCACCCCTCCAGACCACAGTCCACAACACCCCAGCAATGGTGGGAACTGTGGGATAGCTAAAAAGCAGCCTTTTAACGTCACCCGTGAATTTGTGGTCTTTTTACATAGACAAACTTTGTGTAAATAATGCACTGGTGAGTCACAGGCTGAAAACCTCTGGTCTAAAGCAACAAACCCCAACTTGACTAGCATGGGAGTAAATTCAGGTCATACCCCAGTAATGGGATACTTCTTCTGTCTGTCACCTGGGCACAGTAACATGCTGCACCTGAGCTCCAGAAGATATCAATGAGCATTGGGTCAAGAACAACTACTTGAGGTTTTTGCCTTTAAAGAATCATTTCTAGTCCTTATTTTGGCCACAAAGACTTTTAAATGATGAAAAGGGTACCGGAGCTTCATGGCACCTTGCGTAATTCTACACTGTAGGTTTGCTTGTCACAGAAGTGCCCCAATTCAACAAAGAACTTCATTTTTCTGAGAGCTGCTGCAAAGTAACTGGGCACGGAAAACTCTACTATGATGGGGTTTTGTTTTTTTTTCCTTTCACACCTCCATATCTCTTTTAGGACAGATGATGAGATAAAGAGAACCAGCTGGTGCTGCTCAGACAAGTAAGTGAAGCATACAGGTTTTTCCACAGCTGTGGGAGAAGCTCCAAGATTTTCAGAAGACAGGAAAATTTAAAGTTTAAGTGTGTGGAGAATAAAGCAAAAGTCTACAGTGACTTTTACAAAGCTGTCCCAGAGGATGAAGCTTCACGTGGGCCATAAATCAACTGTAGCCCTTGCATTTTACATAGAATAGATAAGCCTTGATGGACAAAAAGATGTCATGCTCTTCATCTCTGAGATCTGCTAGTGCTTTTGGACCTCAACCGCATTGTCTAAAAGTGTTGTCTAAAAGTCATGGGTTTTGAGTACTGACAGTTGAGCAGAAGTACCTTCTTGTGGCTGTAGCTTGTTTTTTCTTTTCAGAAGAAAGAAAACCTGTACCATAGGGTTGGCTTTAAGGAGAGCTAAGATGAGTCAGTTCTTACAAATTAACTACCTGGTAAAGTTATTAAACTGCTTTTATGCATTAGGTCACACATGGAAAACAGGTTCTCATCCAAGACTGGCACATGAAAAGCAGCGTTTTTTAGAAACTAATAGAATCATAAACCAGAGAGCATCCACTTAAGATGACAATGGACCGTCAAGAGAAAACAAGGGGAGTCAACAGGTATCCTGCACAAACCAGACAGTTTTGTCCCACGGATAATTCAATCCTCATATCTCTAATTAAAAAAGAAATATTCTACTTTGCTGCTGGAAGAAACACGCGTTGTAATGAACACACTTTATGGCAACTTACTTCTGTCCAAGTCTGAAGGGCTGCAGCCTGATGTTACGCTTGTCATTGGACCCGCTCTCCCACGGGAGGAAGTGAAGAACATGCTCAGCAGCACGTGAGAAAACGTGGCAGACACTTCCCCGAGACAGGATGGGGCTATGGGGTGAAGGTGAGCAGCTAATGAAACCAACACTCAGACTGCCCAAGAGTGATGCTCAGGCAGTCTGACAGAGCTTTACTTCATGACACAAACACAGCAAAAAGAAATCCAAGGTAGGTGGCACAGAGATGAGTATTAATCAGCCTTGTATTACAGCTCCTCACTTTCTTAGCAGAAAATTTAAGCTCTGAAGGACTGCTAAGCTGGTAGAGGTTAGCAGTCGTTGGAGGAGTTCCTTACTGCCTCTATTATTACAGCTTCTACTTCAGGAAGCTCCTCAAGATCAGGTCTGAGCTAAGTCATTTTAAAACAGTATGAGCAAAAATAGCTTTCCCACCCCTAAGTGGAAGTTGTAGCGATTCATCTCTTCCGCCCACTCAGTGAAAAGAACTAAATAGATCTGTACTAGCAAGTTCCAGTATAAGCTAGTCTCACATCTTTTATTAATGCCACTGCTGTAGAAACAGATTTGCACTATTATCTGTCATTTACAGTCAAGAACTAATTGAGGAGTACTGTAGACTTTAAAGAGGTTGTAAAACTTCTTTCAGCTTGATTATCTCAAAAGCCTACAGTACTTTTCAATTGGTTCTTCTGTCACTTTGTGTTACAGGCAGTTACCTTCTGTGACTGAGAACTAATTAGCCTTGACACTATACACAAATCTTCAGGATAATCAAGCTTAAAGTTATTTCACTACTTTTAAAAGGCTACATCAAAAAACAATTTAACCATTAATTTTTGTAGTCTTCTCTTTACTTACTCTGTAAGACTTCCTCTGTTGATGTTTCACTGGTGCCAAAAATGCCAGGACCATTTGCGTAGTGTTCCTGTGCACTACGTTAAAGTTTATACCAATTCTCTCCATTGCTGCTTTCCACCTCAAGCTCAAATCCTTACAGACACAGCATTTGCTTAAATTAGATCGTGTTTCTTTCTGTAGTTACTTGTAAAGCTCACACCTGTCGACAGCTTTAATCCAAAAACAGGCTTCTGATGCAAAAAGCCTACAAACCTTCTACAAACACAAGCCTCTGCTCAGTAAGTCACCACCGTGCCCAGCACACGCTCCACATCCAGACAGCATGGCTCACCCCATCAGGCACACTGAGGAACCTGCTAAAGGCCACGTGCTTGCACAAAAGAAACTTAGACGGTTCTCCCTATAAATTTCCATTTTTGATACTTCCTCTTATGTTGTTGTTCTTTAAACAACTCCATCCAGACACAACATAACTGCTCAGTTTAACAACTACAGCATCAAGTTAAAAACATAGCCCAGCCAGAGGTATCTCCCTGCTACACAAAGGGAGAGAAATGAAAAATAAAGGGATTCCATTCCAGCCAGTCCCAGAGCTTCAGGCTACAGACAAGCAATTAGGGCACAGAGCATAAAAGGACAACAAAAAAGACCAAACAAACACACACAGTGAGGGAAGGGTAGGAGTGTAAGCTATAGCAGCTGACTGCCAGCACTGCTACCTAGCAATAAACATATACAAAAAAAAAAAAGCCATTGATATAAATATCTATATTAACAGACTTGTGTTTATAAACATTGAAAAGTTTTTATTTTATAGATAATTAGGATGGTGATTTTTAGAGTTAGGAAACAAGACAACTTAAAAGCTCTGACTCCCAAAGATACAAGCCAGAGTTTATACTTTAGTCTTACTCCAGCATATTAAGATGGCAGCTTCCTCCTTTTCATATTGCACTTAGAAGTGAAAACCTTCTTGTAAAGGCTACATCATTCTCAGCTCCTAGCACCAATGCTGGCATTTGAAACCAGTGTCTCAAAATGTCTCCAAATGCAAACAGAAAGTTTAAGGTGTTGTAACTGCCATGCTTAAACACAGCAACACTGAAAATAACATTCTCTTTCCAAAGCAAGAGAAAGCTGATATTCTCCAGGATTCCCTTAAAGTAGTCAGAAATGGATTAGCACTTGTGATGATTGGGTACTGACAATCACATACAATTCAAATCATAATCAGGGAGTTTAGTTCATAATTGGTTTGGGCCTACTGCTTTTGAAGAGAGTATTTTGCCCTGTTTTCACATTTGGAAGGTTACTTCCATCATGGCCGGCTCAAAGCTTTAGTTATTCTAAGAAGAATAGACAAGAAAAAAGGACAAGAAGAACAAACAGATGCAATATTATTCAAAATACACAATCCAGTCGCTAGCATTAAGTGCTATGCCAAAATAGCACTGAAAAATAGAGGCTGAAACTATGGTAAGAAATCTCAATGGAATTTCAGTATGACTGAAGAAATTTGCATTCATTGCAAGAATGAGGAGGTCTCTTTAGTTCTTCAAATTTCTGGAAGAAACATGATTATCTCTCTTACAACTTGTTTGTAGCATCACCCCCAACCTAGTACCAGTTAACTTTCCCAAATTCAGAGTTTTTCCTAATACATCAGTGCTCCCACAACTTGGTTTCACATCACGTCCAGAGTGAAATTAGAACAGTAGTAAATTCCAATCACTTGTAACTTTATCAAAGGAGATTTCTATAGACAGGAGAAGGAAACACAAATTAAGTTTTGTGCAGATTGTAGGCCAATACCAGCATAAGATGCTTTTGACATGTTAGGAAAAGAGTTTAAAGCACCAATCTCCAGGCTTATGCCATTCCTCACTGCATACCTGCTACAACGCGGTACCGTTGTGGTCACTGAAAAAGTATGCTACCACAGAAAAAAAAAAAAAGTAGTTTTTCCCCTTTAAAGGTTCGCACAAATTTTATTCTTTGCTTCCTGTATTTATATCTAAACTTATTTTTTAAAAAGTCATTAAAAACCAGCGCTGATGTAGATATTAATTACTTTAAATAAAAAAAAAAAGAAAAAGCAAAGAATTGTGTTAAGTGCAGCTTTTATAATCATGTTCTGATTTTTTTCCTTTTACATTTACCACAAAAGAAGTATCTTTTCATTGATTTTACTCCAAGGGAAAACAAAGGAAATCACTTTTTTTGCACAGAGGAGTAAAGTCATAGACCAGAAACTTATTTCCCCACAGGACATTTCAGATGGAGTGTTGCAATTTTGCATTGTTAAGGCAAAATGATGAAAACTTCCATCAGGTGTCACGTAGGGCTCCCCCACTCTGGCCATTCTGATAGACCCATATTTAAAAACCTTCGCAGTTACTTTTTTTTTTTAAATAGAAAACAGTCACTCTCTTCATTGCTTAACAGTTTGAAAGAAAAGGCTCTCTCCAGCCTTCACTCAGAACTTCAGTCTTGTGATTAGATCAGGCATACGCAATTGCTTCAAAACAGCTACGAAAACTAGAAATTTAGCTAAGTGTCAATCAGTTGTAATCTACTGATCTGATTAGAGGCCTTCACAAATGTTTGATGACGATTGCAAATAACAGCCAAGCAGATAGGAATGATGCAATACCCAACAGTTTTGGGGTCAGCTCTTGTACAGGAATAGAGGAACAAGAACATCTGTAAATATGGTATTAAAAATATTATAGTCCACAGCCAAAAAGGCAAGGATAGCAGTCGTACTTTTAAGGAGTGCATCCATGTGGTTCCTTCCTGTGGTTCCTTGGGGTGTTGCTGAATGTGCTCCAGTGCTAGTTTGTTGTAAGTCTCATTGATTTCAAAGACGTAATAAAAAGCTGCAGCACTTCCTAACAAGTACAACCCCACACCAATCCATCCCATCCTCTGGCGGAAGTTCATCATTCTCCATGCTCTGCACCTAGAACAAAAAGCAACACATACATTCAGTACAGCTGAGAGAAAGAAGGGACACAGATGAAGAACTTATAAGATAATTTTTTCTAGCTTTTCATTACCTATTAGTAAAAATGGCCCACACATTCATTTCGAAGACCCGAGTTCTCTCTACATCAGAGAAAACCATACTACTATGTCAGCAACAGGCTAATGGTATCAATGGCTCTGGCTAGTTTAGGGCCTGCTAGCAAGTTATCCCAGGCTAAAGTCAAGTACTGAGTGAACAAAACAGAGGTCATGAATTAGGTGAAGTTACCCCACATGCCCTCAGTGCCTCTAGCTGCAAGGTGGGAATAATACAAGACTTTCTATAAATACAGGAAGATCGTAAAGCTCTTTGACATCTGCACGACAAACATGCTGCTAGCCAGCCAGTCACAGCAGCATCACTGCTTGTTTGCTGTGCAGCAACATCCACTTTTATTAAGCTCTAGCTGAGTGCCCACCTATGAACCACATTAAAGGATGCTTTCAGTCTGAACAGGAGAAGATACGTAGTAAAGGTATGTATTTGTACCCATTTGCACACATGAAGATGCTACAAGTGTGCTACCTGCACCTAACTGTATTTCTGCTCTGCCTGGGTGAACCGTGGCAATGTGTATTCTAGAGGAAAGGAGCTGAACACATCTACTAGAAACTGACTCGACATAGAACAAACCTGACACCAGTCAACTGGCATTTTTCAGAAGAAGCACAAATTAACACCACAGACACTACCGGGCTCCATTTTAGCAGCTTAAGATCTCCAGCAGGCTGTATGGGCGTTGGTGACTTAAAACATTCCTCAAACCAGTCACAAACACTCTAGCTGAAGTACCTCCACTCATACCAAGAAGTCATCACCACCCTCTCTCAAAATAGCCCTTGGGCAGGGCAAGGAGAACCACCGCTTCACTGCGGCTGGTTAGAGTTCTTCTAAGAAATACGCTTTCTCAGACTGTTGGGGTTTTAATCTTCCCTACCTTTTTAAGAGAGGGGTAAAATCAATTTATGCAGTACTGTTTTAAGAAAATATATCAGGCAGAAATGCTTATTTAAAGATGATTTATGTATACAGAACAATAATGAGTAATGTAAGTACCAGAGAATTCACCATAATCAATAAAAAAATAAATAAAATCACTACACCTTTCTAACCCACCCCCCCGGCTTCCTGAGGCCGCAGTAATCTGCCAGGTTACCAATCTTGAAAGGCTTCCCAGTTTTCCATATCTGAAGGATAACCTCAATCCTGACCCTACAGAATCCGATCAGGGTCACCCTGGAGAAGTTGTTCTGGCCCTCACGCTGCTGCATTTATGGTGGCTAAAGGAGTCAAACACATTGTGGCAGTAAATACCTAAGAATGCCATTACTTATGCCTGTGACAGCTGTTTGTTGTTTAGCTTATACTTCTATATAACTTTACAGTACCCTTCCCTGTAATACATGGAGTTAACCCTTTTAGTAAGGCAACCGAAAAATTTGTGTAAGAAGCTGCTAATCCACTGGGTAAAAATTTAAATTCCAGAGTCCATGTTTACCCAACAGCTATGGCTATGTCACTGACTGTTTTTTCCCAATAGTCTGGCATTTTGGAGACGGCAAACAGGTAGTTGCCTTCAGAGAGAACAAGTCATGCACATATTGCAAACACAAACACTGTTAAAATTGCAGTAGATTTAAAAAGGTGGACCTTAGTTGCTTTTTCTCCTGCCCTTGCTAGTCAGCAGTAGCCAGAAGAGAAGCCTTAGCTCTGGGTTACACCGGGAGAGGCAGAGACAACGCTTAAGAGTTTTTCTCATTCTTATCTTCTGCTTCGATACACAATTTTTACGTCCAGCATTCAGGGACGACCGCGGTGGTGACCGCAGCCGCTCACCCCCGTTCCGTGAGGGCTCTCGGGCTCTTCTCCCGCAAACGGGCCGGTCAACCCGGCCGCCGGGGACACCCTCAGCGCTCAGCCTCCCCCGGCCAGCGCTCGACCGGCGCTCCGGGCGAGAAGCGCCCCACCACAACCAACGCCAGCAGGCCCTTACCTTCCTCCGGCGGAGAAGGAGGGAGCGGGAGGGCGGCAGCAGGCGGCCCGCTCCCCTCAGCCCTCGCCGCCGCGCCAGGAAGCGGAGGGCCCCTCCGGCCCGCCGCGCCGCTGCCGGGCCACCACCATCGCCGCCCGGCCACCGCTCCGGAACCTCGGCGCTTCCGGCATGGGAAAACTACTTCCGGTGCGCGCCCGTCTGCATCCGAGGCCGGGACGGGGTTGGCCGGCGGCCATCTTGGCGCGGGCTCGCACCCCTCTGTGGCGCCGATGGCCTCGCCCAAAATGGCGGCGGGCGTGTGTAACTGCGCGTCTCCCTTATTCACCCTTCTCTTCCTCCCGGCACCGAGACCGTCGTCGTCGTCACCACCTCAGTGCCGGTGCCGCTTCATGCGGTGATGGTGGAGGAGAGGCCGAGGTCCAACAGCCCAGCCGTAGCACCGACCTCTGAGGTGCAGTGATGGGCAGGCCCGTGCCCCAGCAACCCGGCACGGATCTTACCTTTTCCCGCGCTGCCCGTTTGGGTGCGTTTGTTTTAATTGCGCAGGCGCTCGAGGAGAGGAGAAATTCAAAACAGCTGCATTTTAAGAGTTGGTTGTGTTCACCAGCTGCGATGTGTTGAGGGAAATACCAGTGGAGACCAGTATGTTGTTTAACAGTCTCCAACAGCTGACATATATGTACTTAAAAAACAGTATATATTTATATATAAATATATCAATGGCATATTTCTGTTGAATGAAATTATTAGGAAATAGAGTACTGGCAAAAAGCTTTCAATGAGGCCATAAGATCATCTAAATAGACCAAAAAAATCTGATTTGGTCATACGTGTGCAGTTCACGGAGGTGCATCATGATGATGTTTGGAAAGTTTGCTTGTGCAGAAGGTGTTCCAATATATGTCTGAATTCAGTAACTGTTTAAAGGCTTACTTCCTGTGCTACTTAAAAGAATTCAGTAACTGAACAGCATTATATGTAAAATGAAAACTAAATTATATCCTGGAGTGATGAGAAAACTACTGTTTTCTCATAGTGCTGCTGGCAGCTGTTGTAACCTCTCTGAATTGCTTCACTAATTTAATCAACTATGAGCAAAATGGATTTGAAATCCATTTGATTTGTCAAAACCTTGACTATGACTCTCTGTTAGTGTTGGGAATGACTGGCTTACTGGCAGGCAGCACTGAATCCTGTCCTCTAAAGTTACAGAGAAGCAGTGGTGGCCACAATTCACACACAAATAGCTATAGTTAAAAAGAAGGATAAAAGAGACTGTAAAAAGGGATGTCAAATAAAAAATCAAAGATGCTAAAGCAGTAACATTTTTTGATTGGGTGTAAACACATACATGTAGGATTTTCTGCCGGTTTTTTTGAGGATGTAGTAGGTGCTTGTGGGGCAGTATATAACAGCTGCTGCAAAATTAAATTTATGATGGCTTATCCTCCTACGTTAAGAGGATGAAAAATTTTAAAAACTAGTGTTTTGGATTACATTCAGAACCGCTGATGACTAAATGCTCAGTGCTGCAGATGTCATTGAAGAAAATGAAACATTTGAGAGCCCACAAAAGTCAGAGATAAGTTCTCTGGCACAGAGCAACTTCACCCTAGGCCATGCTGCTTTTTTGTTTGGCTTGTTTTGTTTTGTTTTCTTTGATGCTCTTTCAACTAAAGGCTCAAAGTGTATCTCCTTGGCCGCTGTGAGGACACTAGATGGTGCTCAACACCACCACAGGCAAAGCCAGCCTTTAGCAGGCCAGGTGAAACCCAGTTCAGAAGTTTTTCACTTGACTTCAGTTGAATAAGAATTTCATCATCTTTCATGAAGTTTAAATAAACTATTAGTGTAAAGATTTAGGTATGAATAACTACATTCAGTTAATTATTCCTGGGACACTGCTCTCGACTAAATGCCATTCTTTCCCTTCTTACAGGTGTTGAGGTCCCAGTCGATCCGGAAGTGAACACAGCTCCTGTACAGCTGACAAACCTTCTATTTAAGTATGGCTTTATTGCATTTTCTCACATTGGGGTTAGAAGTAATGATGGGAAATTGAATAGCTACCACATATAGCCTATTTCCTTTAAAATATCAACCTAGCTGTCAAAGAGAAGGGTTTCAGTCAAAATTAATATGTGACTATGTGAATATATGGCTTGGCAGTGGCTACATGTGCTAAGTGTAAAGCCCGCAGTTGCACTTAAGATTCTGAAGAAAAAGGAGTGAAATGTGCAGCTTATTCCTACTTAACAAGTCTGTCCTCTGAAGGGTTGGAACTGGAAAGGGAGGACGGTTTATGATTTAACCTGCTTGGTTTATGGGTCTTCTCTTCTGTGTTAACCGTAGGCCTGAAATTATGGTTATGAAGAGAAAGTTCTAAAAAATTCGTCGTGTTGTTATAGCAAACACACGCTGCCTTTGAAAGCTAAGGCATGACATCAGACAGAGTGATTTGGAACTTCTTTGGGCCAGGTCTCAGTTTGCATAAATTCAGTGTCATGCTTAACCTTTGGTGTAGTATAGGCAGGGACACAGCAAATAGCTCAGCCATGAATTTGTTTGGTGTTTTTTAGCAGCAGCCTTTAAAGGGAGAAAAATAATATCAAAATTAGTGGAACAACAAGCAACTGTTCTCAGCTATAGAGGGGTTTCAAGCTAAATTCTAATCATCAGGGCTGGTAACAATAAGGGGGAAACAACTCATACTCTCCATATTGAAATGGGGATGTACACCTGGTGAGACTCAAAAGGGTAGTATTCAGGTTGCAAACAGGAGGAGAAGATAGAAGTCGGTTGAATCAAAATGAATTAATGTTTAATGTTCAGGCCTAGAATTAAGGAGTTAATACTGGGATTTTATAGTGCTAAACAAAAAAATAAAAAATGAATGTTTCACTTAATTTTGACATTTGAGTTATTGTTGGGATTGTGAACTAAGTGTAGAAATACTGGGTTTATTTTGCAGGAAAAACAGAAAAGCATCAGGAGTAGTGATTCTATGATTCAGCGAGGGCTGGCTGCTCCATAAAGGGCAAGAGCCAAGCATGAACACAGCTGATAGGGCAGAGCTTCACTACCAGAAGCCAGTCCTACAGTACCTGAGCAGAGCGAGCAGGGAACACCAAATTCAGCCAAGAGTCTGGATCATCAGGCAGGCAATGAGACAAGTCCAAGATCAAGCTGGGAAGGCAGCCCACAGGTTAGGGTCAGGTCCAGTGATAAAAACTAGGGTCAGACATAACCTAGTGATTGCCCGGCAGGTCCGTAGTGATAAGACTGAGGTCAAGCTAGGAAGTCAGTCTGTGAGTCTAGATCCAGACGAACATGGCTAGGCACACTCCTGGCTGAGCTGGAGACCTGTACTGTTACAGCATAGCTCAGATGTGGACTGAAGGTCCAGGTCTCAGCTTAAATGGAGCTCTGGAGCCCATGGGTTGGGGGCAGGTAAGGCTTTTTGGGGCTGTTGAGGCCTATTAGTACACTCAGGGTCCTGACAAAGTACATAGGAAAAATGATGGCTGACAATAGGAAAACAGAAAGATTAGTTGTAAATTTTGCATCAAACAGAGTTTTTATAACTTAGTATTAAATGAAAGTCTTCACTAGGCTTAGATTTTGGCCAAAATAGAAAAGCTAAGGTAGTAGACCTGAGATAATTACCTCACCAAAATTAGCTGGGCTTCTGAATGGAAGGCAGAAGCTGAAGGACAGAACGCACCATGTATTTTTTGAGTGGATAAAGATTTAGCGTAGTCATAGGTAGGTTCTCATTATTGACAAGTAACCAAGAGAATCTAATTGGAGAAACATTTCTCTTAAGAAGGCACCTGCCTTCCACTTTGTAGGACACTGATTTTTTGATTCACCAAGAACACCATGTTCCTGGGTTTTTTTCCTTTTTAAGCCTAACTCTAAGCCAAACACTTGGCTAGAGATCTGGGAGCCCTACAGAGTCCATATGTGTTGGGATTCCAAGGAGGAAATTGGCATAAAGGAAGAGAACAGAGCATAAGCCCAAGTGCTGGTGCTATGAAGATCATAGCTAACCTTAAGCCAAGAGGGTTAGACTAGTTTTTGGGTAGGGCTAAACTTGTGAGGAGTAAGGGATGAAACACAGAGCTCCTTGAAAATGTCCACTTGCTGGCTTTTATGGAGCAAGAGGACAACTGTTAGAAAAGAAGACTTTCTTCAGAGCCTGTTAGGCTCCAGTCTCTTGTTCTCAAAAGGTAGGGACAGAAGAGCAAAGTGAAGAACCACTACTTTGACTGGAGAAAGGAAACACATGGAAACCTAGGCCTCATGTGGCATCTGCTGTCAGCTCCAGATGGGCAAACTCTCCTATGTGTAATAGGAAGAGGTAGTGCGGTTGTTTATAAAGAGATAGAGAAGGGAAGGGTTTTTGAGTGAATCTTAAGTAACACACCTGAAAAACCGAGGAGGTGTATTGGGAAGAGAGAATGCCCTTAGGTTTTTTCTTCTCAGAACAGTATTTGTAGTGCTCATGTGAATTTTTATCAGTGAGTGAATGAATGCCCAGCGCTTTTTGCAGTTTGTAGCAATTCTATTACATGCAGTTGCAATGAATTTCTTAGTATCATCTTCTGGTGTAGTAACTTGGTTTGATCAGTTTCTTGTATTATCGTTTGTTATGAGTCAGAAGCATTAGTTACCCTCAGCTTCAATTTCATATGGTTTATTTCATGTTTTATGAATCCTTATTTTGTATTTTATAACTTCTGTTTCCTCTGAAAGTAAGTCTTCTGATTCCCTTTTTGCTCGGATGATTATTTTGTCTTTACCGTTGTCTGTCTTTGAACTTCTCTGTTGGAAACATTTGTTTTCTTACAGGGGGTAGCACATTCAGCGTTTTGGGAGCGTGTAAGACTTCTGTGTGTTGGCATTTCAGTATTTTATTTCTTCTCATTGTGAACGGAAATACTCTGTTTCTTGTTTTGGCTACACTGACCACATGAAGCAGAGGTGAGCTGTGTGTAATCCATGGTGATCTTTTCCTCCTTTGATTTGCTTCTGATAATTTGAAATGTTGGGATCTTAAATTACCTGGATGTTTAGTTCTCTGTTCCTGAAATTCTGCTCTAGCCTTTGTTTCTTAGCAGCAGCCACATCTGAGTTAGCTTCAGGCAATCATGTTATCCAGGTTCTCTGAATACCAGCCATACTTTGTTCTTAGTTCTAGAAATATTTACCATCTTTCCAACAAACTTTTTGATATTTACAAATGGAAGAGCTATCTTATTCTCCCAAACATCCCCAGTAAACATCTGCCAAAGGTAGAATTATACACAATTGCCCTTTGTCCGTGTGCCTCTATAGAACTGAGTTGTCTGTGAGGAAGGGCCTTCGCATTTTAGACTAAAGTTTTAGTCTTCATTACAGTGATGCTCCTTGCTCATTAGTTACCACTGAATATAAGCTTTGTGTTTACATTGTCTGCGGTCAAAATAATTCTGACAGGAAGGAGATAAAATCTTTGCTTTTACCGTCTGTTTTCAGCCAATTACAAAGCGGCTTCAATGTTCAGCAAGAACTGGCAAAACATACTAAAAGCATACCAGCACAGATGTTTGGTGACTGAATATTTCTCTCCATGGCATTTATTTAAACGTAGGACAAATACAATTTATGCAGAAGCAATGCACGTATTGATCTTATGGCTCCAGCAATATGACCCAGCATCGTACTGATCTGGAAGGAAAGAGAGCTATTCCAAAGAATTTTGGTCAGAGCAGTTTTCAGTTATAAACTGCGTTTCAGCAAAAGCATTATTCTTTACCTTTTATTGATTTTAACTAAATTTCCACAAATAATGTAAAACAAAAAATCACTTCCAAAGCTGTCATTAAACTTTGAGAAATACACTTTTCTGTGATTTCAGCTAAAGTCTGCTCATACTGCCAGAAAGGAACAGTTATTGTATTTCCATGCTGAGTTTGCTGCTGCCAACACGTTTGTTCTTGTAAACAAGTTAACTGAAAAGTTACCCGTGTTAGAAAGAAAAACAGACTCACAACCTGCATGTCTGCAGGCCAACAGTGCTGGCTTCAGTTAGCTGGCCCAGAAGAGGTACTTATCAACCATCAGCAGAAAAAAATAGTAAAAAAAAAAAAAATCCTCTCTGAAGGTCACTCATTTGAAATATGCCCTGTCCCTGCTTCTTCCCTCCATATACATATTCTAAGAGAACATCTGACCATCTGAGGGAGTGACAGCTCTGTCCTCATGAGACAAGGTTGCGATGACACTCTTGTGTTGTTTTTTTCTTTTTTAAATTCCCACAAATTATCTTTCCTTCTGTGGTGCCTTTGTGAAGCAAGTCAGTAATACCGTAGAATGACTTTAAAGAGATTTAGGTATTGTCTCTCTGAGATTCCCCATTCCCAGGCTGTGCCAATCTTGCTTAGACTGTGAACTGTGTGCAGCAGGGAATATCTATATTTAGATTTTCCTGAAGCATAACTTTCTTTTACTAAACAAACACTGAAAGAACACAGTTCAGATTAGGCCTTTTCCCACATTCAATTATAATATATATATATCTATAAAATATCTTTCCACATCATTATAATATTAGTACCTCCAAAGCATAGACTTGAAATATTAGTAACTAGTGTTAGAAGGCTTTATGTGTATTCTCACAAATAATGAGGATTCTATCCTTGAATTTAGCAAGCATGAGTTAATGAACTCCTAATTGAGGGAGGCAAGTATTGTATCATTCTTGAGGAGGCACATTGAGCATGAGAACCTAGAGGATGGTACTAATCTACATGTTTTGAGAAGTTTAGCCAACTTGGCAGGAAAGTGAAAATTATTAGTGTCCTAAGATGAACTACCTTCATTATAATACTAAAAATCATGCCCATAGGTCAAGAAGACCCTTGCCTGGGTGAAGACCCTTCCTTTGAGCATGCCTGGTAGCTATAACTGGATGGTGTAATCATATGTAAATTACTAACCAATCAAATATAGGTAGGCGGTACTACTAAGGCCCACGTGCCTATTAAATCTCATTCTCCCCCACCCCAATCCAGGCTTCATCATCTTCAGAAGAGGTCCTACAAATTGTGATCAATCCCTCTGGCAGCTTCTTGCTTTATTGCAGAGTAGCCAAACTTTCACCTGAAACCACTATCAATTTCACCCTCACGACAACTGGGCTAACTTCTACTTCTCTGGCTTATGAAGCCACTTTCTAGAGAGAACTCTTTAATCCAAGTACCTGGAAAATGATTCCAGGAGAGACTTTCAAGTTATTTTGACTTTTGACAGACAAGATGCCTGACTGTTCTAAAATTTCTTGTTCATCAGGGATCCACAGTTGCAGAGCAGGATTGTGGGCAGGAAGCTATGTTACCCAGTGAACAATGATAATTTAAATAAGCCCCATGCCATAAAAGGCATGTGCATTTATTAATTTCTATTATTAGGAATATTATGCTACTAGGTAGATTGTGCCCAACTGAATTGCTTTTCAAGAATGCAACTTTCAAGCAATGCAAAGCCATTATTGATGTGACAGTACCACAGGAGATGTACAAGCCAGGCTTTAGCTAGAACATTGATTATAAACACAAACCAGCTGTATTCTTTGCAGAGCTTGTGTGCCTCAGCATCATCTCTGGTACCCTTTGCCACAAGGCTTTTTCTTTGCCTTGTGATTGAAACACTTCTATGACAGCTCCTTGGCACGTCCTGAGGCCTCCTCAGGCCTCATCAGTTCAGCCACTAACAGCCCTTATTTCCCCCAGGAAGCTTTTAAGAGAAGGGAAAATCCCAAAGAGCAGCATAGGAATTACACATTCAACTCTAAAGGCTGCTCTTGTATATGAGGTATATTAACCTGAGGAACAGAATATGAACTGGCCTGTTCAGAGATGCATAGAGCCACTGTATTTGGAGTTATCCTCTCTGCAGAAGCATCCCTTGAGCTGTCAGAAAAGTGACTGGGAAGCACCACCTGTCCAGGCAGCTCCATAATGCCACTACAGCATTATAACATGTCCCACATTCTGATGTTCTCGTTGCCTAGTTTTTATTTACAGACTGACAAGCACTGAGTATGTGAGATAATAATTTTAATAGCACAATAGTACAACAAAAAAGTATGAACAGAATTTATCATCCATGCAACGGCAAGTGTCTTACAGGATCTAGGAAATTTAAGATGTCTGAAAGTTTATGATCTTAAATGAGCTACATATCTCACTTAACAAGCCTGAGCATCTAGTAAAAGCTCTTAGTTATAACCAAATTGTGATTGGTTATAACTGATGGCTATTTCCAGCTGATTATTCCAGCTTGTTTTGCTGGGTCTGGGGTTTTATTTTCCTTTTTAATGGTACAGCTGATTACCTTCTGTTTTCTGTATCTTGCTTGTCTTCTGAATTTCTAATTCTTCTCCACACAACTTTCCTATTCCTTCAGAAGAATTGCATGAAGTAGGAGGTAGAAATGGAATGTTACAGGACAGAGAATGTTGGTAATGTGGAGGAGATGTATGTGCATAATTTATTCTTTGGATATGAGATTGATATTTTAGCAAGAAGAAAAAAAAAAGCCTCTTTTGGCATTGAGTAGTGAGATTGGATAATGTTTTGAAATGCACTCTGAGTGGGAAAAAGCCAAGGATGAGGATAACTGGTGCAGCAAAACAGGTACTATTCCTCCCTCCAGTACAGTGGTAAGTAGGAGTCAAGTCAGTGCAGCACTGATTCCTAAGTGTGAAAAAATTGCAAGTGCAAAAGAAACAGCGCCTAACTTATAGCAGGGCTTTCCCAGCTGTCTCTCTAGATTATCTCCTGGTAGTGTCTTTAGTTAATTTCAGTATAGCTGTGGCATGTCCTACAGAACTCTTAGCTTTCCTGGAAAAGTTCATTTTGTTTAGGATCTGGGTTGTTTCAAAAACATTTCTAAACCCTGCTGATGAAGCATGAGTTCACCCTGGGAGTCATCGCATCACAGGCAAAACTAAGGTCTGCCCTTCTATAACATGCTCATATGTTGGAGATTCTATCACATGGATTGGTTTTGTTTTTTTCTTTAATATGCTACAGTTAGTTGGCTTTGGAATTGTGCTGAAATGGGCTTTGGAAATGCTTTTCTGCATGTATTCTTTTTGCACTTGTAAGTCTACACATTGTGGTAGCTTCTGAAGAAATGAAAATTGCTGCCCTTCCCAGACAGCAAGAAAGCCAGTGTCTTCTGATGTGACCACACAGAATCAGAAAGCACAATGGTTTTCTGAGACTTGTGGCCTGTGAACTTTTAGTGAACTCTAAGGAAGCATTTAAACAAAACAGGAAAAGGGTCCTCAATCTTTGGAGGCATAAACATGAGAAGAAAGTGCAAGTGATGGTGGGGCACTGTGGGCCACACTGGACTTTTATCTTTCCTGTGTTCTCAGATTTAGCAGTTCAAAAGGTTCAGCTGTAGCCACAAACAACTCATGGAAGTAGAAGACCACTGGAATGAGGACATGTGCTTTAGGTCATCTGGAACAATGTGTTCTTAACACAAGAGGCAAAGACAGATGCAAGCCAGCAAAATATGGGATAATAGTGGTAGGAATCACGTATGTCCATGTCGCTTTATACGTAAGAGTTATACGTCCATGTCAGTCTTACTTACATTCATCATTTTAAAACTAGTTATTTTCTTCTTAAAAATAATAAATTCTAGCAATACAAAATATATATAATTGATTTTTGTGTGTGTGTGTGTAAAGATGGCTCATGTTGCTGGGAGCAAGCTCCCAGAATTCTCATAGGTACTTAAAACTACCCAATTAAAAAAACCCACACCTATAACCCGAGTAACTCTGTTAGAATTAAACTGTAGGTAGGGCAAACCTCAGTTCAGCCTAATCCTTATCCAAGTCTCAATCCAAACCTAATGCACTGTCAGGTCACCCAAATTCTTCAGGGAATAGTCTTGCAGGACTTACTCGCACACATAATTAGAATCATTTTAACTATGCTGAAGCAATCAGGTAAGTAAATCTCTCCATGTGTCTGTAATGAAAGAATTTACGTGAGCATTATTTCCATGTAGCTTATTCCCATAATAGAAGGCAAGAGAGCTACAGCAAAGTATAGCAGCACAGTCTGTGTCCACACTTGGGATTTGACTAACAGATGTAATTCAGTTTAAAAAATCTACTGAGATAATTATACTGGCACAGGACTTCTCCATCTTTTGCATCTTGGCTGCATGTTTTTTGTGGTTTTAATTCTTTGTTCACTGATGATATGCTTTCCTTGGCTTATGAGCTCATACAGAGTCTGCACCCAAAGTGCTATAAGCCAACCAAGCAAACTTGGCAGCCAGACCCTTTTTTACTTTTCTGCAGCATGTACATTCATCAGAGCTCAGGAAAGCCACACTTTTGAGCTGTACATACTCTTAAAACATACCTTTTCATAATGGTGGTTCCTTTGCAGTTTCAAAACCCCCCATAGTTATCCTGTCTTTACAACTGGAACATAAGAGCTTGCTGTGCTTCCAGTGTAACAGGCACCAATCTAAGCACTGCTCCACCGGGGCTGGGGAGCATTAGCACAGGAATCCCCGAAGGGCACTGCATTGGCCCACATAGATCTGGTCCTCTGCCAGCCATCATTGTTACCCTCTTTTGGGAGGTTTCTCAGCCCTTTTGGCTGAATTCCTTCTTCTGCTCTCTGCAAGATCTCAGAAATACTGATGAGTCTCAGCCAGTCTTCACTAATCCTTCTTGTCTTCATAAAAGCAAAGTACTGCAGTTTAAACTGCATAGGTTGTAACATGAGTAATGGAGTAGTTACATGGGTGAACATCATGCTTTCACCATACTCTGCTGCTGCTGTAAAACGGGATTGCCACCAAAAGAGACAGCGGGTGCTTTCTCTACCCGGCCTCCTCCTTCCTACCTCTTCACTGCCTTCTGCCTTGTGTCATTATAAACAGGTAGGAAGAAGGATGGTGATCCAGACCGGGGAACTGGCCTGGATTAAGACTAAAACACTGTTGTCAACTTTCTGAGTTTTAGTCCAGCTCATTTCCTAGCTCCCTGATCCTGCTCACACAGAGCCATATGAGCAGTTGGGTTGTTGTAAAGGAAGGCAGGGCAGAAGGTGAGAACAAGTGGCAGTTTTTGGAGGGACTGCTTTTCTAACTGCAATGCCTCATTTAGTTGACTGCAAAATGACAGTTTAATTTCCGGCAAGTGAGGCCAATCCTCCAGTGCAGTCTCTGAGGGCAACGGCTCATTCCGGAAAACTGAGTTGGGCTGAAGCAGCCACTAGATGGGCCTCCATGAGCTTTCATCCTCGACTACAAACCTTCACTGGTTTGTCATTTAAAAGCTGCTAGTCCAGACTACATTTGGAAAAGTTTCCAGATCATAGCTGAAATTGTAACGTGTTTTAGGCAAAAAAACACAAACTGGAGGAGCTCAGCCTACCTTGCACATATGCTGTAGTAAACCACTGTGAAATGAAGTCGTATCTGGACTTCTTATAAATCTTGCAGAAATGAATCAGTTGTAAATATAGCAGAGACCTCGGGTAAATTGTAGCCCATCATGCTTCTCATGCCTTTCTCTTTAGCAGCCTCACGGATGGCAACACAAGCTGTGCAGCACCAGGACTCTGAGTCTCTCAAAGCCAAGAAGAAGCTTCAGTGTAGGGTTTTATTGTGCTCCCTCCCACCTACAGCTTCATCCCAGCAGTGCCATGTTAGCACATGATCTGATTTGGTGCTTTGATTGACTGGAGAAAGAGGAGATCTGTCCTGATATGGAAGGGTCGGCTCTTCCTCCTGCCCATCTGTGGTGGAGTAAAATATGTCGTATAATAATAAAAAATAAAAACAAAATATAAAAACCTTAAACTACAGGCAGTGAAAAACACTTAATCCTCTTCTTTCCACTCCTTGCAAAAGATCCTATCATGACTTTTGCCAGGTGCTGATAAAATTGCTCTTAATCACTCATTGAGAAATTATACTTCGATAACTAATGAAGTGAACAGAGATGCCTCATCTTATTCCAAAATGAACTTCCATGGAATTTCATTAACTTGTGCCACATTGCAAGTGTCCAGCCCTCGTCTGAGCCCCTGCAGTTGTTGAAAGGGTTAGAAGACAAGGCGTGAGAGGTTCCAGCTAAACAAGGGAAACCTGCTTTGACCTGTAGCTGAAGCTAAGATGAAGAGGAAGATAGTTCTGATTGCCGGAGGGCTCAAGATCTTAATCAACCCTTACCCCTTTAATTAGCATGAAGCAGCACATGAGTTGCAGCTTGCAGCACTGGGCCACAGAAAGTCACAGGAGTAGTCAACTTGCTCCTGATCAGGAATTGGGTAAACATTACCCTGGGGCTTCATGTGGTCACAGGTTTGGCATTGCCTGAACTGGCTCTGCAATGTAAACAGAGGATTGTAATTTATTTAGCAACATTGTGCAGCACAGTGGCACACAAGATGGAACGTATTTCCCACATCTGAAATTGTTCAAGGGCTAAGATTCACAAAAAGGCTGTTTAAAATGAAGGCATTTACCAATTTTCTCTTTCCCAAGGTTGAATCTGGTTTCTGATACACGTCACTCAAGTTTGCCTATACAAGAGCAAAACACGTTTCTCCTTTGTAGCTCCTGTGCTTCATTTCTACAGGAGCCAAGAATGTTCAACACCTCTGAAAACCTGCTCTCTCTCTCTCTGGAAAGAAGTTCATAAATCTTTCTGTCTCTGCAGACTGTGTTTTAGATTGGTCCAAAACAGTGACATTTCTTAAAGAAAAAACATCCAGAAAGAAATCATTTAGGAAGATGGCTTCAATAATGTCATGTTTCATACATTCATATTCTCTTCTGATACAAATATGAATTTTGAGCTTAACATACTGATGCAAATTTTAATAAAGTCTAAAATAAGCCCAGTGAAAGGATAGCTGAAATAAAGCACTGATATTAGCAAAATGAAACACTTCAAAACAGGAAATTCAAATCAATTTGTTTCAGGATTCTTACTTAATTTTGATAGTGTTTGATAAAGTCTTGTATTTGGACCTTTTTAAGTTACAAATTTTCCTGAAGTTACCACACTTCCCAAAATGTTTAAGTATCAGTGAAACATTCTGCAGCAGGAATCATGCTATGAAAAAAGATTTACAACTTCTAATTACATTAATTAATGAACTGTGCAAAAATGTGTGAATACCGTTAAGATTAAAAGTGCTCTGAAAAATAAAGGTTATAATATGCTAGTGGCAAAAAAAAAAAATAAGAAGAAGGAGAAAAATAAACAGATTTATTCCTCAAAGCCACCACAAATAGAGAAAAATACTATTATACTCTGTATAATAAGGCTCCAGAGAGACCACATAGCCTCTTCCAGTACCTATAGGAGAGATGGGGAGGGACTCTTTATCAGGGAGTAGAGCTGTAGGACAGGGGCTCATGGTTTTAAACCAAAAGAGGGTAGATTTAGATTAGCTATTAGGTGGAAATTCTTTAGTGTGAGGGTGGTGAGGCACTGGAACAGGCTGCCCAGAGAAGCTGTAGGTGCCCCATCCCTGGAGGTGTTCAAGGCCAGGCTGGATGGGGTTTTGAGCAACCTGGTCTGATGGGAGGTGCCCCTGCCCATGGCAGGGGATTGGAACTGGATGGTCTTTAAGGTCCCTTTCAATTCAAACCATTCTATGATACACATTTTCCAAAAAACCATTGGTATGAGCCGTTTTCAGGTGATTCCACTCCCACCTGCTTTGTACTCTGCTCTTGGTTTAGGGTGACTTCACTGTTCATGCAAGTAACGACCGGAATGTAAAACAGTTTCTACCTGCTCCCTAGGTCAGTGATCCCTTTGGTATTTCTTAAGGCTTTCCTGGCTTTCCCCCTTCTTTCCTTTGAATGGATGCTTTTGCCACTTTTCTGATACTCCGCTGAAGTTATCAACCCGCGTTTGTTGTGGCCCCGTGAGTCAGCAGAACCGGCGGAGCAGTTTTGGCTGTACCGGGCTCACAGAAAGCATCGGCGTGGGAGCATCCTCAGCATGGCAGGGGCTGCCAGCCACGCTGTGAAAGCCGTGCTTCCCATTCCCAAAGAAACAGAGAAAAACCTCCAGGCTGGATGATAACAATTTCAGCTGAAAAGGAGAAACAAAGATGGGAAAATCGTACTGTGAGATACCACAGTAATTCAGACTGAAATGTTCTTCCGCCGAAACTAAGCACGGAACAGCTGCCTCAGTATTTAGGAATGCACGGCTCCAAAATCAGGATGCCAGTGCGTGCTGGCAATTGCCTGCCTTCTCCTGCCTCCTGCAAAAAAAAAAACATTAAGTAAGAAATAGCTGTTACTGAAACTTCTGTTAAATCCTTACAGATACGTGCTAAATGCTGGAAGAAGGACGATGCCTTCTTTTTCCCGCATATGTGCTCGAATCTTTTTTTCTGTGAAAGATGTACACCTTTGTACCGAATAACCACGTTCATTAGCTCTAATGGGAAATATAAGCAGCTGCATAAACTGTTCTTCCTTTGGAAACCACAATTTCATGGCTCATCGACGGGCCCCACTCCCAGAGCGGGCTGGATGCCTCCGGCCCCGATGCCCCGGCGGGGTCCGCCCCGTCCCGGCAGCACAGCGAACCAGGCCGGGGTGTGGGGGGCAACCCGTAGCCTAGATCCTCCGCGGACCGATCCCGGTGGCCCCGGCGGGGCGGGGGCCGGGCTGGCGCAGCCCTCCGCCAGCCGGCAGAAGGGGTACTGTCTCTTTAAGGCGGCGGCGGCGGCGGGCGCCCCCTGGTGGCGGCGGTGCGGCGGGCGGGCGCCGTGCCCGCGGCGCGGGGCGGGCGAGGCCCCTCGGTGCGAGCGGGGCCGCGGAGCGGCGGGTGTGTCCTGCCGTCGGCCGCCCGCCCCTGTGCTGTGGGCTGGGAGCGGGGAGAGGAGGGGACGAGCCGGAGGAGGAGGAGGAAGTGGAGGCGG
>JAHREE010000118.1:9185463-9345919 GCA_033628505.1 Tringa tobata
TAGTATCTAGTAAATTACTTGTGTGTTTTTAAGCTTTTGTTGCTGTATAAAAAGCCGTGCCAAGCTCAATGTACATCTTAACAGAAACACTGTGTATGGTAGGAAATACGGCAAGCGTACTCATTCCTGTACAGTGATTCATGCATTAGAGTGGACTATGTGTCTGTCTGTCTACTCTATGTACTTTATGGTGACTGTTACTTGGAATTTATTTGCCTGTTGCCTAGGGATATACTTTCTGGATGACTACAAAGTTCAGTGTTGTTTGTACGGGTTTTCAATGAAGCAGTTATATAATGCAGGAAAGTAAGAGAAGCCTCCTAATGAAGTCCTGAAGCATGCTGGGTTTAAATCTGGGGTATTGTTAGGATGGGAAAAATCTGCCAGTGCAGCCACTTCTAGTGCAAAACACCGGTGTCCTAAAGGGATCACGGACAGATGTTTCAAAATCTGTTTGAACCACCCTGAGAGAGTGTTTCTCAAGAGTGGTTCCAGGTTTTGTCTCCAGCAGCACTGAATGTTCTTGTATTGTCCTAGCTGAAATGAGACGTGAGTGAGTGTGAGTGGACCAGCAGTTATGGTGCTGCTTTGGGGTATAGACCTGCCTTCAGGTCTCTGTGCCGAGGGACTGGGCACCTCCCTTAAATGCTTCCCTTGTGTTTGTACCCATCTTTAAAGCGCAGGTCAGGGTGCTGGGTTTCAGTAGGTTTCCCTGTTAAATTTTGGCATTTGAATTCTTCCAGTTTCGTTACTGGACAACTTACAGGCACTCACCTTCTTTCCTAAAAGTTTTCACTTGATTATGTAAAGTTCTGGTAACCCGTGACTGGCAGGGCAGCTGTCCTGCCTGAACACAGTGTTTTGGGGCTTTTGCCTAAGCTTTGTATCCACAAGGTGATCTTCCTTGTATCAAAGGCCTTTGAGCTCACCTGCACTTTTGGTCCTCAGTGCAGCACATTAGATAAGTCCTACCTGAGCTGTATTCTTCGTAGAGCGTAACAGCCTTGGCTGTGCTTTCCAGGTGTAGCCCAAGGAGATGAACGCGGTGCCTGTGGTGGTACCTGCCTCCACGTTTATAGCCCAGACCAGCAGTTCCCAAGTTGTTGGGTTACAGCCCACTGCAGCCCTTAAAGCTTCTACATCTCTTTCAGGCTTCTGAGTGGTGTGGTGAGCAAAACAGTCAGTGTGGTTTCACAGGCCTGTTTGTGGAGGATCAGTGGTCCCTGGATGGCACCTTGAGAGCTGTCCACTTTGGGGACAGAGGACTTGCCTGGCAAGTGGGAAGCCCCATTTCAAGCCTGCAGCTGGTGTCTCCCAAGGGAGACTGAACCTGAAGATGGGCCGGGCTCCCTTCGATCCTCTGGCTGAACCTGCCACTGTGTGTAGAGAGGAACGTGAGCTCCCTCCCCAGGGCCAAGACAGTCATCCTCTGTGCCGTGCCTGTAGCACTGTGGCAGGGGCATTCCTTTGGGAGCAGGCTATCTTCGGTTCTGGTCTGTTTCCCACAGTGGTTTTTGGTTCCACCCAACAACTCCTTTCTGCATAAGCTGCTGGTGGAGTAAGACTTTTATGTTCCTTTCTGTGCATTGGAACACTTTCAGTGGGGAGTAGAGAGTCTCAGCCTTGCTGATAAGAGGGCATCCCTCTTTGAGTTGTGGTGTGGGATTGAGCACTTCTGTGTGGAACAGGGCATTTGGTACAGGTTTCTTATCTCCTCAGTGAATTTATTAGTTGGGAGGCAATTTGGGAAGCTACTACTGCCAAGTTGTCCTATGGTTTTGAGTGAAGCTGCTAGGTCACTAGGATGAAGTGAAATATGCTTCATCCAAGAGGAGGTAATTAAAGTCACCCCATTAGTAAGCTACTTCTCAGTTATTTTGGGCAAAAGCATTCACATGTGCAACTTGTAAGTTTGCATGGTAATGTGGTAGCTTTTCTGTGTAGCTGTATACACGATGAGTCAGAATTTCCTCTTTATGGTGTGTAGAAAATGAATAGTAAAGGAGTTGAAGAGTTGCCTGAAGATGTAATCCGTGTCATGATAAATCCTGCAGTTTGACAGACAGAAGAACTGCACTTGTACATGTTGATGTCCAGATTATTTATGATCAGATTTTATTGTGCTGTGTGTTTTTCATAAAAGCAGGGTGAGCATCTCGGAGGAAAAAAGTTCTCAGGAAATTATAGAAATTCTGAGAAAATAAATTTCTGCCCACAAAAGAATTAAATGGAAGTGAGGTAATTGAGAATGCCTTTTAGTAAAGCCCAGTCATCTTGATTTTTAGTGTGCAAGCCAAATTGCCATCTTCCCTCCTTGGGAGATCATCCATGACAAACTGATAGCATTCATTGACACAGAGGAAGCTAAGGCTTCTTGGTCCGGTTTGGATTCCCAGGTGCTACTCACTGCTGAAGCCTCTTCTGAAACTCGAGACCATGTTCTTGAATTGCTGCCTGCATCAGGTCAGCAGGTTTTAGGTTTTATGAAAGGGGATGTATTTTTCTTTGGGTATATAGCTCCTGTTAGAGCATATGTCACCTGTGCTGAACGCTGAGTATGACAGGTCACTGTGGTGGGTTGGTTTGGTTTTGTGGTTTTTTTTTTCTTTTTTCTTTTTATTTTTTTTGATTGAGTTATGATGAAGCTATTTTGATGCTGATACCAGACCGATCTGTTAAACACAGCAACCAATGATTTTTTCCTACCAAAATATTAGCATGCCCAATTTAAATTTCTGTGTGACTCAGTCTTGTTTGTGGTTTTTTAAAATTTTTTTAGCTAAATTAATTCTTCAACTTTTGCCCATTTGATTTCTGTGATAGATAGTTAAGCTTTCTTTTAGTCCATGTGAGAAGCTACACTGTTCAGTAAATCTGCTATAAAATGGTAAACACTGTTGTCAGTGCTGTAGATCTCTGTTTTTCTCTTCTAAGCTTTGTTTGTGGTCTCTTGTGTGCCATGGCCTATGCACAAGAACCTAAACATGAGTTTTAAGATAGATTTAAGAATAATGCTGGTTTGGGGGTATAAATTTAATCTGTTTCTTTATATAGCAGGCCATGAAGTATATGGCATATTTTTTCCAGGAGGAACTCAGGGGATTTTCTTTAACCCCAATTCCCCACAAAAAACCCTAAATACTACTTTTGTTAAATGCATCGCTCGTGCCAGTTAGCTTTTACAGCCTTAAAAGCCCTAAAAATAAAATGTATGTGTGTTGATCAATAGCTCCCATTGTTGCTTGTGTTAGTCTGAAATGCTATATCATGAGAAGTTACCGGGGTCCGGATGGGTGGGTAAGTTTCTTTGACATCAGCTCTAACAAAGACTTAAAACTAGCCTAATGGCAGAAATTATACTAAACCACGAAAAAGTGTTGAAAGCGGTAGCAAAAAACCCCCATGTGTTTCTAGGAGAAAAAGTCCACTGTATTTCTGGGTTCCTGGTCCTTCTTCCAGTAGTCTGCAGAGAAGACTTTACATCGCAGAAGAACTGGATATACGTGCATTTTCTTAATCTCCAAGAGCATTTCTTGGTAGGCATCCTTCTCACAAAAAGCTTGCTACGTTATGCTTGCAGAGCCATTTCATGGGAACATGGAGCACAGCCGCTCTGCAACAGAAGTGGCTGTAACAATCACCCTTTCATAGCAACTCTGGTTCATGATCTAGCAATCATTTACCTCAGCTGCAGGAAGTTTGCGTCCTCCTTATGGCACATCCCTTTACCACAAACTGTTGGAACTGATACGCAGCAAGGAACAACAATAACCTTGGTGAAGTGGCAGCTCTTCAGAGAAAGATCTGCATTCTTTTGCAGATCGCAGGCTGAATAGAAATTGACAGTGTTGCTGGAGAAAAAAAAAAAAGCAAATGTCATCTTGGGGTACATAAGTTGGAACAGAGCCTGCAAGGCACATGAAGTAATGCCTCCGTTCTGCACAGCACTGATAAGGCTCCTGCTGCAGCAGCCTCACGTACTGCCTTTGGTTTGGGGCACAGCATTTCAAGGAAAAGGTAGATCAGCTGGAAAGCACGCAAAAAAGAGTAGTGAGAAGGACCGGAGGTCTTGAAAATACTGTGTGTTGGACTGCGTTACTCAGCATTAAGAAGAGGAGGCTGGAGATGAATCTTCAGACACTGGAAAAAGCTGTTCTAGGGAGGAAAAAAATAAAGAAAAAAAAACAGAACAACAAACCCCTCTCCCCCCCAAAAAACCAAACCCCAGTGTGTTCTCCAGTTCCATTGTAGGCAGAACAAAAAGTAGTGGGCTTCAGTTGTGCCAAAAAGGAGGGATGATAGGTGAGTGGGAAAGATACTGTGGTTGTCAGGGTAGACAGTGGAAATCATCGCTTGAGACTTCAAACACCAGTTTGGACAAACATGCTGGGAATGACGTGGGCCTGTGGTCCCATTTCAAGGCAGAGATGTTGACCTCTCCTCAGGTCACCACTGTCCCTGGTTTGGCATGATCTGTAATAGTACAGATGGTCCCCGAGAAACAGTTCTTTGTGAACGTTAAGTAATTTGAAGTCCCTTTACTAATTCAGGAGTTATGACTTGGGAAGTCGAGACATATAGTCTAAATGTGTGCAGCTTTTTCAGATACATAGGCTTGACCTGAGAGGGGTGTCAGAGATGATGGCAAGTGTTTGCTCTGCACCTAGGAAGCACCAGTTGACAGTATGTCTTATGATACTGACCAGATAATGTGCTATTCATCTCAACAGTTGACACTTTTTCATGCGGTGACGTTCTTGAACATATTCCAAGGAGACAAGGAAGCAGAGCATGTGAAACACACTAAAAAAAAAAAAAAGTGTGATAATAGATAATATCAACACCGGTGCTGGGCACATCTGTGCCGTGGTGCTGTGGAACAAACCCTCTTCTGTCTGGTTATCTTTTCTCATTTTTGAGTTCAGTGTGGAAGTCCTCGTAACAATGGTTTGTTTTGTACTAATGGATTTTAACTCTTCTCAGAGGGCATTGTGCCCTTTATATGATCAATGAGGAAACTGCTGATACTTCCATATTGTCCAAATACTACACAAATGCTAGTTAGTATGCTCTCTCTCTGCAGAGAGAAATCCTCTTTGGAGGACAGCCACGTACTTTAAGAATAGCTTTCACAATACTGAGTTTCATTGAGGGAGGATGTCCTTTAGTTCCAAGTAAAAGGTCCTTAGTTGTAGTTCTTTTTCCTCCCAACTGCAGTGCTTGGGCTATTTTGGCCGGGGTGCGTGTATGAATTTTGTCAAATAGTTCCTGTGAGTTGGGAACCAAAGTAGAAGTCTGCTCTTTCCCACACCTGGGCTGCTACCTGTGCGGGCAGGAGGGTGTGCACTCACTGAGGTCGCTCTCATGGCTCCTGGGGGTCTGCTCTTTAGAGTGGAGAAAGTCATGTTTCTAGATCTAACAGCACTTCTAGGAACGTAATTGACAGGGCCAAGCCCACAACTTGGAAGCAGGTTCAGTTTGTGTTGAGCTGTTTAATCTTCTCCCCTCAGATGCCTGTTAGTGAAGATTTATAGTGTATCTCGTTTTGTCTTGTCATATACTGCCAAGTCATGCTTGCTTGCTTGCTTGGAAGAATTTGAAGTCAATCCTTCCTCCTTGAAAAAACAGGCTTATTTTCTATCTTCATCACACTCCTCATGCTCCTTCCTCCTTGTCCACAAGTCATCTTCGGTCCTTTCTGTCTGTAACGCACCAGTTTTGCATGTTTGGTCTGGGTCCTGAGATGTTGCCTTGTGGAACTGAATTCTCCATGGTGCAACTGGTAAAGGGGGAAAAATACTTGAACAAGACATGTCTGTAGCAAAATAGAAAATACTAAATCGTGACCTGTGAGGCTGAGATGCTGCTGGCTGTCATTCTGAAGGCCTGTGTTTGTCCCATCAGACCATACCACCAAAGCGTGTGCATGTTGAGGGAGTCTCCCCCCCGAAGAGAGCTAATGGGCTAAAAATCGGTGCTTTAAGAGACCTGGTTTGAGTTGAATGTTTTGGCCAAAAGCAACATAGCCATCCTTTTCTGATATCATGTGTTTTAAAGTGCTGGTAACTTTTGCTGCTTCCTGCGATTCTCCACCCGATGTTAGGTACGGATGAGTACATGTTCTAGCATAATGGATTTTCTTACAGTAGAAGGAAATAGTTCAGAGGATTCTTTGGAAACAAGGCCTTTGGCACTGCATGTTGTAGTGCTTAGTAATGACTCTTACTGACTAACCTCGATAAAGTTATCTGTGTGTTGAGGCAACTGGTTAATAGCTGATAGAACAAGTGATGTCTGGGGTGATTAATGGCGCTGGAAGGAAATGATAGCATAAAGGTCCACTGGTGACATGCCACGCCTGCCCCATTGGCAACCACAGGACTGCAGCCCTTTCTCCTTGCCACTCCGAAATTGTGGTTACAAGAACTGGTGTAATGACTAGGCTTATTCCTTATCTTGTCAGCGTGGTTTCACTACAAGGATGGAAAGTGTCTTAATTTCTGTAGGTGGGCTATGGAACACCGCCTGTTCCAGCGACACGCTATCTTTTAGCAAGCCCAGCGATGACCACTTAAACCCAATGGGGTATGTTATTTCTTAAACATGTGTGTTTCAATGAGAATCCTGGTTATTTCCCTGTAGTTAATAAACAAACCACAGAGGTGGATGTAAATACTGATAACTGTTGCTCTTGATCTCAGTCTGCATGTCCTAACAGCTGTGCATAGACGCTTCATTGTTCAGGAACATCCTATTCCTTTGTATTACAAAAAACTTGTCTCGGGGGTCAGGAGGTTTTACAGGCTGAGGATCCAGCCCTCTCTGCCTGCTGTCGCTGGAGTGTCGGTGTGGGCTCTCCCTGCTGCCCTTTGAAGGGCGAGGGGTAGCACCAGGCAATGGCCAGGTTACTCCTGCACAAGTTCATCGGTATGTTTCTGCTTCAGAGCAGAGGCCCTAACTGTTCGGAGATGTTTTGGTTGACAGGTCAGCTGAAGAGCATGAGGCCAGTGAAATAGACCTGAAACCCCCCAGGACCGGAAGGATGGTTGTAACAGATGCCTAGAGAAAGTATGAGGCATGGAGCAAACGTGCTCACCTTCCCCTTGGCAGAGCCTCTTGCCTTCTGTCAGTCACTGGTTTAAGACTGCAGCGGCAGCAGTTGTGTCCATGGTACCATGTTTAATAGCCACAGATGGATCTGCTCCACGTAAAACTTCTAATGCATTTTTGAACTTACTTTCATTCCTGACATCACAGAAACGTAAGGATGCTATTCTCTAATTCTGCTGCAAGTAAAACATCAAAGTTGCTTCTGCTGTGTTGTGAGGGTTTTTTTTTGTGTTTCTTCTTTTTGTTTTGTTTTTGATTTTTTTTTTTTTGACCTGTATAGGAATAGGCATTACTTGCTTTTAAGTGTATGTTCACACGTTCATTTTACTAAAACACCCTGGCTCTTGAGCAGTGAAAGAAAAATCATTTCAGTCAAGATTTCATAAGAAGTTCAGAAGTCAAAAGTTCTTCCCCGAAGAGAAAAGACTTCCCTGCTAAAAATAAAAAGCTTGCAAAAGAGAGAGGAGGAGCTGAAAGCTGGGTATGGGCTTCTACCTTCATCCAGTGCATGCTAATCTGCGATTTACAACCAACAGTGGAGGGGTTTGTGGAACCCAAAACCCCCTTGTTATTGAAGAGAGGATAGTGTCCAGATCTCCACTCTCCAAAGTGAACTGCAATATTAGTACTGCAATAGTAACAGAAACCCTGTCTCTGTAGCATTTATGCCAAACGTACAATTAATTTTCGAATAAAATCTGCAGCCATCTTTTGTCCGATATTGAGAGCGCTGAATTTTTCTGGTCTTTCTGTTGGTTTCCCGTTAATGTTGCCTTTCTGTAGTTTCGAGTATAGCTTTAAGAGTTGCATTCTTCCACGCTGTTGTCCAAAATAAATTTTCTTTGCCAGTTGGTCTTTAAGCACAGACGTGCGTGGACTCAGACCAGCCTCGTGGTCTTAAGAGTTACTGTGCCATCTGGCACAGGTGCGTGCCGATAATGTGCCGACTCATGATGTTTCTGTCACGTGTGGCTTTAACATTAGTCTCCTGTGAGATAGTCCGGGTAAACCCCCTTATCAGAGACTCTTTACAAGGCCCCCTGGTACGATAGAGCTGTACGTGAAGCTCAGCATGTAGATGTGCTTGCTAGTTGGAGAGGTGGGAAGAGGAGGATAGAGGGAGCTTGTTCTGAGGTTGCCTGTGGTGCTGCCCTTGTTTTGCCGACAAAGAGGGAGCTTAATTTACTGGAGCTGTCAATCTGGTAGTTTTCAAGCACTGAAAGAAAACTCCTGTAGATGTGTGCGTAACTCTATGTGAGGAGGGAGGAAAGGGAAAAAGAAACTAAGAAGTCTACTATTTTGATGAAAGGCTGATGGCAAAAAAAAAAAAAAAGTACTTGTAGTTGCTGACCTGCACCCTGTATCCGGCAGAAAAAGGGAAAGCATGAGAGAAAAAGGGGAGAAGTATTGTTGCCAGCATGTTGGGTTAGAGCACCGCGTGCTGTGCACAGAGAGTGTGATGATCACATTGAGCAGCACCCTTTGTCACTCAGTAGAAGTTTTCTTTTTCAAAACTGCCACATTTTAAAGCTGGTTTAATCTATGGAGAGAAAATAGTTTTGTGCTATGCCTTTGGCTGTTCCTGGTTGTGTGGACTGCAAGTGGGAGCTGGGGCTATAGGAGGAAGGAGATCTATTTGCAGGTGGAAAAGTGCTGGATGGGGTTATAGTTTGACTTTGGGGCTTGACATTTTGGTGTAACCTTTCGTTCTGTCTCAAGGAATAGATCAAAGTCCAGGGACTCTGTCCAGGCTGGAGTGAATTTTGAAGAGAGTAAGGTTTTTTTGACCTTTTTCCTGGCCTTTATAGAACAAAAATTTTAGCGCACTTTGAGGAACAGACAGTACAGGCTTGCTGCTAGATAGGGGGTTGAAGCTGCATTTTCTTTTTCTTTCTCTTTCTGATGCTATTTTAGGCCCTCAGTTTTCAGCGTCTGGGAAACTTGTGCTTTGAATTTTATTTTATTCACAATTCAGTTGAGTGACAAATCTTTGGTCATAGACATCCCCAAGTTTAAATTGCTTTTTTGGGGGGGCTGACTTTGTTTCAAGAACAGTCTAGCTAGTTATCCTTCCGATTCCTTTGTTAGTGCAATGTGATCATAGCTTTACTCTTTATGTACGTTACAGGGTATTGGTCTTCATCACTGTGTTCCTCACTAGTGATGGATTGCCTCTTCTCAAATGGCATTGCACATCAAGGTAGAGCCTTCTTGTGGATCAGAACTTGCTTTTTTTGCAGTAAATGCAGTGGATCTTATGATGGTTTAAATGTAATCTAAAGCCCCTGTTGGCTATCTTTTCCTTCAAGTATGTAACAGGTTGTTGCTGGTTCTGGGTATTGTAATCAAACCACGTGGACCTTTCGCATGTGAACTCGTGTCCCCCCAGAAAGCTCTGGAGAGAAGAGAAGACTTGACTTGGTTGATGCTGGTCAGCTGCTGTGTTTTAATTGTGAACGTTTCTAAGAAACTGGTGTGATGCAAGAGCTCGTTTGAGTCAAGTAGGAGTCTGACATGTGGAGCCCAAAATGACATGGGAAGGAGCCAAAAGTGATTGAATGAGAAGGTCGTTGGGGAGTTTTGTCTTTTTTTCTCTAAGTAAAATCAGCTCAGGTCCACAGTACTGAGTTACGGTTGTAGCAGACTGTCACTTTCAGGTGTGCTGTGCCAACCACCAGCTTTCCTAGTAAAACTTTCTTCTCGTTTTTTGTGCTACTGTGTTAAGCAGTTTCCTGATCCACGTAGTGCTGCATCTTGGCTCACAATAGGTATTGTTTGGGTGGGGGCTGGCACGGTATTTTCGTGCTGTGATTTGATCTCTCGTTTGTCTTGAATAATCTATTAAAATGCAATGCTTAATCCCGTTCCTTTTTGGCAGGTTTTCCTCTAGTATTGTTGCAGCAGTAACGAAACAATGTAATTGCAAGAGATCACTGAAGAAAAACAATATTTTGGGATGTTTCTTTTGTGTCTTTGGCTATAGAACAGAGAGAACACCCACACTAGAGGCAGAGTAGGTTGGACCTTCAGTCTGATGTGCTGTGGCTGTTCATGTGTTAACAAATAACTTCCTTGTTTTTCCCTGGTTCCTGGTTTCTTCTGTTTGCCATTGTGAAAAAGGTCTGTAGAACCAGACAAGAGAACTTTCTTCAAACAGGAAAATGTGTTTCTGAAACCACAGAACACGGGTAGAGCGGTTACTACAGCTAATGTGTATTTTTAAAGTTACTTTTCTTTGTCTGTCAGCTTTGGTACCAGTGGACTGTAGAAAAACGTGTTTCCTCCCTGCCCCCTACCCCAAATTACAATAACTGCAATTAGGAGACCTTAATTAAAATGCTTGGTTCATAGCTTGGGCAGAGAATTTGGAAACAAATTCATTTATTCTAAGGCAGCTTTACCACAGATTTCTTCTTGGGCAAAGCTGTTTCCTGATGTGTAAGATCAAGGTCTCTAAATCTGTTGTTCTGTAGATGAGTTAGATGGGGGTCAAGTTCTTTGTACTAGTGCTAATTCCTAAAATACTAATCCTTGCATATGAATTAGGCTGATAATCAAAAAAGCTCCTACTTGTTAAGGTGCTGGGTTTTCTTGACCTTGGTGAGAGCAGAGCATGTTTGCAGACCTCGGCGTGATCCAGCTCCCTCTGAAGCTGTTGGAAATCTCTGTAGCTGGATTCCTTGGGAACCGGATATACCTGGTGTTCACATTTAATATGTTTTTTTTAATGGATGTGAATTGTCTTAACAAGTTTGGTGGCAAACCTGGGACCAGTGCATGGACCTCTTGCTGGTTGGTTCTTGCTTTGTTGCACCGTAACTACTGAGAGCAGGCACTTAAAAGATGTAATGGCTTGATAACAACGATTGATGGCCAAGAATCAAAAGTGTGGTAGGTAGTAATTAAAGCATGCAACTACGATGTCATTTAAAGTGCTCCGAGTGCCTGCTTGGCCCAAGGATGTATCCGGTAGCATAATTTGAAATGTTTTTGTGGGACTAAGTATAGTATTTGAGTTTCCTGTTACTTGTTAGCGCTGCTGCCACCTTTTCTTATGTTGACTGATATGTGGGTGTGAAAGCTCCCAGTAAGAATAGACTTTTAGCACATTTACTGCTGCTGGTAGTGAAACCTGAAACACAAAATGTTTGTTTCTAGAAAATGCACATGGTCCATGTAAAATCTCTCTGTTCCTTCTCCCGTTAAATTGAAGTAGATTTGCCAATTGTTTGGGGCTGATCCAGGCAGAATGGAGCAGCCTAGCAGTGCTGCTAATATTACAGTAAAAGAGGGCTTGTGCTGGAGGATGTTTTTGCTTAAATATTTTTTGGTCTTTGAAACAGCAATGTCTGGGGGGGACACACACAACTATTTTCAGCAGCCGCTTTGGTTTTGAGGAGATAATTGTTAGAGCCTTCTATAAGAACAGGGATGAAGGTTCTCTTTCAGTAAAGCTTGACCTCCTTTTGATTAAATAAAAACTATTAAAGGGTTAACTTCTTTTTTTCCCGTTCTCTATATGTCTTTGAATGTCTATTTCACTCCTCTCTAATGCTTAAGGAAATTAAATTGTTTATTCAAAATGACTGATGTTGGTGTTGGACGCCTACACTCGCTCAGCAACTCTGAGGCGTTCCTTCAAGGCCAGCCCCAAAGAACCCGAGAGGTGGCTCTTCCCTGCTGTACCGTAAATGTAGAGTTTGACTATGAGGGGGTTTTGAAGCACAGTGCCCAGACAGCTTTGAAATAAGAGTAAAGTTTTAGGTGTATGTAGATGAGCTGCAAACAATTGAAATCTGTTTAAACCTCGATGCTTTCCGTGTATTCACCGGGGAGGAGTGTGAGTGTGTGTGACGTACAGGGAGTTTCCAAATCAAGGAATACTCTCAGATCCAAGAGAGAGAACGGAGAAAAGTCTCTTGAATCAGGCATAGGCCTGGCAGCCACAATAGGGTTGGCTTTTGTCTCTGTAGTAGACTTCATTTGGACTTAAGCAAATCAGTGAATTTCCCAATTTAATACTTTTTTAACGTGTCAAATGCAGAAATAATACAAACCTGTCAGAATGCTGTCATGTGGCTGAACTGACTGCAAATTGCTCATAGCTCACTGGATCTCAAATGAAAGCCAAAGTGTTTATTACTTTGTCTTGCCATTTGTCATCAGCTCTTAATTCACATTTATCAATTCCAAGGCATATTTCAAAATTAAAAATTCAAGTTTTTAAAATGTGTCTCCTCATTGGTGATGTCTGTAAAAGAAATATCATTGATCCCAGTTGTTGAGGACCCCAACGTATCTTAACAATTCTAGCTCTCTTTTAACTGCTGATCTCTCTCAGACCTATTTAACTAGAAAATGTTTTTAGTTTGTCGTATACAGAGTAAGTAACTATTCAGCTTGTGCCAAGATAAGATTTCATCTTCCTGTATTGACTTTCTTAACTTGGTCATTTGAATTTCTGGTGAAAATGAAACTATGGTTTGAAGAGCAAAGAAGAGAAAAGGAGCCAGGAGGCTGCTTAACAGTACAGTCCAGAAGAGACAGTGGTAGTGATAAGGGTTATTTTCAGGCTTATGTTTTCTCTGCTTCTTGTGTGGGTGGGTGCCTGAGTTCCAAGAAGGTCCTTGTAGCCCTGTAGATAGAGTTGCTGTTCTCCAAGTGCACACAAAACCTGATGAGACATAGGAAAGTGAAGCTCTGGAAGTTACAAATAAGTTTGAGCTTGAGCCTAAACTTGCTGAGGCTAATGGGAGGGTTGTTTTAGTGATAAAACAGTTTACATAACGTGGGAACCTTGGGGAAAAAAAAACCCTCTCAAAATGTAGGAGTCTTTTATTTTTCTTATAGCAGTTTATCTAAGAAGATGCTATGTAGCTTATTCATCTAACTGTGAACTAAAAAAAATAAATATAAAATCGCTTCTCAGAAGTGATTAATTTTCTTTCACAACTGCAGGTTGTTTACTGGAACTGACTCTTCAGGAAGTCTTTACTCCTTTGTATTTATTATACACAATTTTACTTATATGAAATGTCTGAAAGACTGAATGATTGTCTGTCTGAGGGTTGTATCAGAAGTGGGTAGCAGCTTGGTTTTGTCATGCTTATTTAAAAATTAAAAGATCAGGTATGCTCTGCAGCCTTTTTTCTAAAGGAAGCTGCTGTTCAGTATTGTACCAAGAAACTGTTTTTTTCCCCTCTAAGTAAGGCTCTGGATCTCCTAGGAGATTTTAAGACTGCATATTTATTTTCTGAAAAATAGAATCATTTGATGCATCTTCTGAAATAATGCTTGAGAAATAGCAGAATACCTCTTCCAAGTGACCGGCAAGCAGCACAAGCAGTGTTTCTGTCTTCCTTTACAGGTGAGGATGTAGCCATGAAGCACTGGCCAGGACATGTCCTAGCAGTGAAAATGGAGGAGTATAATCTAAATGTTCCCAAGTTAAAATAAGGGGGGCGGTTAATCTTCTTGAGATGAAGCTTAGTATTTTAAGGTGGTCTCTGTTTGTCAGTTGTCTCATCTACAGGACTGAAGACAGTATTTCTGCAGAACATATTGTGTTCAGTTAATCCCTGGGTATGTGAAAGTTTCAAGGAGTGGTCCCACTCGAAGGAGAGAAAATAATGCCCCAAACGGAATGAAGGCTTTTTAGAGCTTTCACGGAGCACAAGGCTCCGTGCCTCCTCTCCTGGTTGCTTTTCAAATGGAAAGCTGTGAGCTAGTCCAGGAAAGAAGAGGGATGTGGTGATGAGAGCAGGCTGCCTGCTGTGTGATGCTGGGAGCTGGTGTAAGCACCCTTCCTGATCCGAGGCAAGAATCATTCACCTACTTAAGTTGGGGGGGCAGTTCCTTCTCTTTCTCGAGGAAGTTCACGTTGTTGAATTGTCCTGCTGTGAGAGAGACGATTTTCTTTTTACTATGATTTTCTAGATTATTTGTGGACTGGTAATGACTTTTTGCCCTGATGTAATACATATGGTTTCAGGAGATCCTTGTTACAGATATTCTTATTTTATGCACAGACTGACAGTGTCCCATAGATTTCCCATGCTCTTGACCTGTTGGAGGTTGCCTTCCTGTTCTCTCTGTCTTGCCTCTCTAAGGTGTGGTTTTCTGGTGATGTGTGTTTGTTGAGGGTTTTTTTCTTCAGTGAGACTTCAGTGTGGTCTTTTCCTTTTGGCTTTGGAAATCCTTTGGAAGGATTTCTGTATGGTCCTGCTAGTGTCGGAGGAATTACAGTAAGCAAAGCTGTGACTGCTTTGTCCTTTAGTTCAGGTATATGGTAAGTGGTAAAGGGCTTTTGGAGTAGTTCCCATTCCAAATGGAGTATTTGGTGATGGTACTAGCCCAGGATGGCTAATCCAACTGTCGTCTTAAGCGTAAGCACAGAAGCTATGAAATCCAGGATTGCTGTTGCTGTGCAGGAGCCAGATTGTGGCAGTCAATGTCCAGAATGATCACTGGCATCCAAAAGGTCACTGTTGGTTCTCTTGGGTATGGAAGGTAGGATGGTCCCTTAGCAGGTGCTTTTCTCTTTCCTCCCAGACTACCCTGCTGTGCAGGATAGAAAGGGCAGGCCCAGAGCTGTCACCTTGTCTTACATCACTGGAGTGAGAGAGGAGCTGGGATGGTTGCAGTACCCTCCTGGGCAAGGACTGGGAAGGCTGAGGACTCTTTATCCTCCTGACTTTGGTCCCAAAACGAGCAGTTGTCACGTTCAAGACTTCTAATAGCAGCAAATGAAGGGAGTGGGTACTGCAGGATGAACAGGAGAAGTTCTTTCCACACAAAAGGAGTGTAGGATAGATGGGATTTTTGGAGTGAGATGCAGAAGTGGCCAGCTGTTGAGCCTGAGGGATGCAGCCAGTGGGAGCCTCACTGCTCCAAAGGAGTATTTAAGTGGGAGATCAGTGAGGTGGGTGTGAGGGTAAAAAGCATTATCTGAAATATTAAGGGCCAGTGTGAGAAGCAGAGGTTATAGACCTAGCCTCCTGTCCCTGGGACGTGTTCTGATTGAGGCATCCATGGGATTCAGTATGTTCTACTCAGAGGTTATCAGTTTTGAAACCTCTTTCATATGAAACCTCTGCATTGAAAAACTGAGTTCTAACTTTAGCTCTTTAAAAACACCTCTGCATCTGGGCTTACGGAACAAATACAAACTTCTGCTATAAAGGACAGCTTCCAGAGGAACAGCTTGACTACTTTAGAGCAGTGCTCTGTAGCTTTAATTATGTCATGGTGTCAGTTCTTGGAAAATCTGGTAAGCTATTGAAGAACACCTTGAAAATCTTCTCTGTGGCTTAATTACTGGGAAGTAGCTGTCGTCTGTTGCATGTTTATGTAGAAGGTATATAACAAGTGGAAGAGTTGATGGACAGAATGCAACTGTTCATATTATCCTAATGTGTGCATGTGGGAGGAATGGTTTCCCAAGTAAAGCTATTAAATGACTTACAGTGATTTTGCTTATAATGTCATGGAATCAACAACAGAGAAAGGTTGCTGTTACCCAAGGTGAAGCAGAATGGCACTGTAATGCCTTTACCTGACTAGCTGTTTTGATAAGGACCTACAATGAGATATGACAAAAATCAGAGGATTTGGCATATAGTTCTGCCTCGTGAAAGTGGTTTGAGTAAAAGCTGTTTAATTCTAGTGGGATCTTACCTAGGATGGATTCCTGCAGTGTTAATCTCACAGCCATCTGCTAGAACAGCAGACCCGTGCCTTACATCTCAAGGGGTGGCACCTTACAGAGAAGAGCTCGTGCGGCTCCCCTGCAAAACCCAGAAAGGAGGTGACAAACAGCAGTGCTGGGGCAAGTCTCTGTCATGGCGAGCTTCAACCACAGCTTCTGTCGCCCGTGTTCTCCTACCACCTTCATCATCAGCAGAGGTGTTTGGTGCTCATCAGCATAAGCGTGCTGTGCCTGCTGAGGCTGCCAGAAAGGTGCAAAGAGCGGTGATGTTTGGCTGGGCGCCGTTCGATCACAGCACAAGAACCGCAGGGCTGTAGGTGGGTAGAGACATGAGATGATGCAGCTTGAGCAATGCTAGCAGCCAGGCAACGGTAAAATTTGAGGAAGAAATGGGAAGAAACTTGATCTTGGATAATATGAACTCTGTAGTTCTCCCTCTTGTGTATGGGCAAGGGGGAGGAGTTTACTAGCAAGTTTAGCTTGCAGTTTATTGTTAGGTAGGATGCAAAATCTTGTGGGTTAGGGCTTTAGTGAAATATTTTATGGACAAGTACTTGAAAAAAAGAAATCTTCCTGCTTTTAACCATATTAAAATTTTATTTTGTTTTGACATAAGGGCAAAGTTGTTCATTGATTGTTCATTCTTTCTCAGTTCATGGCCTTAAATGGCCAAAAATGCAGTTTTAGATTATTTTTTTTTTTCACTTTCGTTTCCAAATTGTTTGTCTGTAGGCTTTTTTTTTTTTTCCTGGTGATGTGAGTGGAGAAGTTATTCTTCGCCGGGGTAAGTCTTCCTCAAAATGTCTAGGCATGACCTTACTGGGATTTTTCAAAGGAGAACACCACAATGTGAAAACAATGGAATAAAATCCTAATGAAATGGTCAGTTATCTTTCCAGCATCACTTCTGACTGAATATCCTGAAGTAAGACAAGGATATAAATAAAGTTGTAGTGTACCTCTGAGCAGGGTCTGTAGTTTTAAAGTGCCCTGAGGCACAGAACTGCTGTTTTAAACTCTACCCAAAATTAGTAACGTTATGCCTGACCAGTATGTGGGCCGGTGCTTTTTGTTGGTTGGAAAAAATTCCACTTCAGCACTTTACGCTGAAACTGGTCTTCTCTTGAAGCCGGGCCTTGAGAGAGGATTCTGCTGCAAAACCAAGGTTGTCTGTCCCTCATGCTGTTAGACTGACGCTGGTGGGCTGTTGGTGAATTGTTCTTTGCCCGAGGGTGCTGGGTGGTCTGCAGCCTTGCAGGTCTGAGGGACCTAACCGTCTGTGGGATTCGGTGACATTTGTCTGGTGTCCGCCTTGGCGCGATGGCACGGAGGAAGACTTCTTTCTTTTACACTTAGTGGATGGTGATGCTAGAATTCAGGTGGAGGAAAAAAAATGTTGGTGTTCAAAGTAGTCTTGAAAAAAGTTATTACCCTGGCAATTTTTTTTACTTTTATCTGGAAACTAATTAGAGGAAATAATTAGGGGTGATGTAGTTTTTTCATTGAGATGTAAGGGAGTGGTCCAGATAAAATAACACCAGTTATCTGCCCTCTTAGAATGCAGCTTTTGCAAGGGTTTGATTATCATTTTATAACCATCACAACTTTATTGTTCCAGAGGGACAATTTTGCTACATTGGAATAGCTTCTGCCCTTTAGGTGATGCCTGTGTGCTCTGCAGCTTACTGTGGCACCTTGGACTGTGCTGACCAAGCATGAAACCTCGCGAGTCCCAGGAGGCAGGTAATACCCACCCAGGGCGAGAGTGGAGTCAGCGAGGCCGAGCCACTGCCTGCTCAGGGGCTTACGTAAAGCTGGGTGTGGAGCAGCCTCCTCCTCCATGGAATGGGGCTGGCTGCGGGGATCTGATGTGCAAAGAGCTGCAAAAACACGCTGCCTGGGAAAAAGACTTCTTGGGATAAGAAATCCTGCTGTTGCAGGTAGATGCGCCAGTTGGGGTGTAAAAGCTGCCGCTTGGTCAAGGATTGTCTTTTGCCTGCACAAACAAGACTTCCTGGAAATATTCTAAGCAAATGTTATTTTTATTTACTAAGAGATTGAGAGCTAAATGTGTATGTTTCTCTGTAGAATTCAAATATTATTGCATAGTTCAGTCATTTTCATTAACTGTTACTTGATAACTCTTAAGTGATAGCAAATGGGATGAATAAAAATCACTTTTCTCAGCAGATGTAGTTCAAGGATCTAAGACATCCAGAACTTTCAACATCATTTGAAGCTGTTATTTAACACAGATTTTTTTTTTTCTACCATGTATAATGATTATTCAAGTCCTTGTACATATTTCAGAATGACAGCAATTTAAAAGTTGGAACCTTTCTACAAGTCACTTTCTTTTATGCTGATTGTATCTCCAAATAACCTGTGATGTAATTCTGGCAGTATTTTTGAGCTGATCCTGCATATGACATCCCCAGTCAAATGTGAAAGCCCTGAAGAGAGATCATGGGGAGTTAACAGTGTGCATCCGATGATGGGCGATGTGGAAAGCAACCTGAAACAGCAGAGGAATCATGAGGTTCTCCTTGCCTTGTGTTGTGCAGTCACCTATAGGCTTGAAATCCCAGCGTGTGGTATAGCATCTTCCCCACAGTTCTTATCTCTTACGTCTACAAACAAAAGAAGTGAGCAAGAGAAAATGAGTGTGCTTGTCCAAGGGAGATTTGTTCTGTGATCGTATTTAATCAAACATGTAATCAACATTTAATCAAACATTTAATAAACTGCTTGCGTTTTTCCTTCTAATTAGCTGCTGCCAATTACTGGGACTGAAGAGTGAGTTTCAGGGCGGAGTCGGACAGAAATAACCCAGAGGAAAACAACTGGCTGCTGCTCTGCCTTTGTGCCTGCCTTTCCAGCTCCTACTCCAAAGCTGGATCAGCTGTTTATACATCCGCCTCCTTAGCAATGATAAGGACAATGGTAATTTGGTAGATTAGAATAGAAATGTAACTTTTTATTTTTCCCTTTAAGAGGCATTTAGGTTATCTTATAAACGCATCAGCATGTTGTGATCACACCAATGTTGTAATGGGGAGGGGCAGGTACCAGGGAATCTAGATAAGTCCATAAAGGGAAACAAATGTAAAAGATGCAGCTGAACTGTTGGCCTTAGGCTTTTTCTTTTCTTCTTTTTTTTTTTTTCTGAGAAGCAGAACAGGGTATGAGTAAGAAAGCTCTGGTATGATGGTATGATTTAGCTTGTCGAGGCAGCTTCTAGAAAATCTGAGGAGGCCCGAGAAATTGTCCGGTTCTTCCAGTTATGCGGTGTGGGAGACCTCACAGCAGATCCGAATCTGGGCTACAACACAGTCTGGTTAGAAAATGTAATAGCATTTTCGGGGTTGTATATCAGCTCCTGCATGCCCTGGCCAAATTTGGGAAAGTTGCAGTCTTAAAACACTTCAGCTCAGTTGCTGAAGGAGACGGATGGGTGTAACAGCTGCTGTCTGGGATAAGTTATTAAGGGCAGGATTAATTAGAGCACCCTATGTGTGTGTACCCCAGTCTGTGCGAGAGACATTAGTAGCAAAATGTGCCATGGAGGGTCAGGGGTGTGGGAGATAGAAAGGCACATGCTGTGACTGTTGGCCCAAGACAGAGCTCTGAAGGTGACCTTTTGGCCAAAATGGTGCCCACAGAAGGGCTGAAGCTCATTAGAAAAAATTGGTTCAGAGAGATGGGATGTTCTAGATTTCTTGTGAGCCAACAGGATTTACATTAAAGAACAACTGTTTTTGTCGTTCACTTTACCTTATGGCAGGATGTGCATTTTGTCTATCAACTTGGGTAGAAAACAGGCAGTAGTTGTGTTTTATGGTTTATAAAAGTGAGGGTTTTTTCCTCTTACTACACTGTAAACAATCCACTGAAGCGAACAAGAAAATTGGTGTTCTGGCAGACCTATACATATGCCACTGCCTAAAGCAAGAAGCCTGTGGACTGGAAGAAATAGGGAGAATTTTAATCTTTTTTTAACAGCAAACTTCAGTGTAATGTAACGCAGATAAAATGCCTGATAAAATAGATATGTTTGTAACACGCATACAGAGGTGAACTTCTCTGAAGTGGACACCAGGACAGGGAATTTTCACCAGCGAGGGTGGCAATTTCCCAGAGATACTGCTTTGCCCTTTTCAGGTTCAGAAACTATTGTGAGTGCTGGGACCCTTTTTGTCTTGTGGTCTAATCTCTGCTCCAGGTTCAAGTTTGTGCTTTCTGACCTTGGCTGATCCTATGCATAACAATCCTATGTCCATCCTGGCCCAAAGCCTTTGGTGTATTTTGATGAATCTTCATGACCTACGTTGCCTCGATATTAAAAGATTGGCAGCAGTACCTTGGTCCATGCATTGGATTTCCAACTCCCTAAACTGCAGCCTCATCCAATGAGACCAAGGGAAAACTCTATTCTCTTATCTGAACCTTTTGATAAGCTTTTTGCCCAGGGTGTGTGGTTGTGGGGTTTTTTGTGTGTCCCAATGTTCACATCAGCTATTAATGTCTGTATGCTGTGTGATAAAAAACATTTATTCATTTCCTGTCTCTCCATTTAGACCCCTTTTTCTTGTAAGTAGGACCATACTCAAATATTGTATGTTGCAGACAGTTTATTTGATTTCCAGGATCATGTGTAATTCATGCAGATCACCAAGATGATTCACTGCAGCACTGTCAAACACTCTATCCTGTTGCTTCTCAGGGAAGTTGGCCACGTGTCAGTAAATGGAATATTTTCAAACAGTATGATCATCACTTGTTGGAAGCCAAGCTTTCGTTTTATTGCAGGCCTCTCTAATGAGGCTTCCAAATATAGTAAAATCATTTTTCTTTGATCTATGTTGATGTAAACTCAAGCAGAAGAGTCAGTTGCAGGGGAAGGAAATTGCCATTGTTGGTATTGGCATCTGAATCTGTTCAAATGGAGAAAAGCAATCCAGTTCACATTTCTTTAATTTATACCATGTATTTTCTGCTGAACATCTTTTCTCCTCAAATATAGTACTAGGCTGCAGAATTGCACTTTTCAGCTTCCAAGTGCTTTGCTGTTTTCTATTGACATGGTTCATGCAGTTTTTGGAGGGAGCTGCATAGTGAAATAAAGGTGAAAACTAGTTTCAGATGATACTGGAACTGCTTTTAGCCAGCTTTTTTATTTGGGGCTGAACCAACCAGTCCACTTTAAAATAACAGCTGCATTCATAAGTGCCCCCAAACTCAGAGCTGCAGCTTGAAATGCATCTCAAAGGGATCAGACAAAACAGAGGAACTGACTGCATGTGAGCCTAAACTGATGCAGAGCTTGAGGAGTAAAGATTTATAGGAATGTAGCTTAATTATTTCGTGCTAAACCTTTCCACGGATGTTCTTTTAACCTAATTAAACTTTGGATTGGTACCTGACAGTGTGGATAGCTGGCCATGGTAACTTCTCGGCATAGACTTTTGTTGTCAGTTATGTCTATAAATCTATGACAGACTCTGGTTCCATAAATGAGGAGGAAAATTTGTTCCTTGCATATGCAAACAGTGGTCACTTGGTGAGTGTAGGAGACAAGAAATCACAAGCACTCTCAAAGCTAATGAAACTTGAGGGAGACTTGGTGTCTGACTTGTACAGTGCCAAAACATTAGGCCATCCCTTGTGGAGAGGGGAAAAAAGAGTTGCAATCAGGTTTATTCAGTGAACAGACGTGTTCACTTTTTCTTGTTTGTATAATGAAGTTTTGCATGAAGGAAAAAGCCCCAGACACCTATACATCTTACTTGAAGCCTGGCTGGAGACGAATAAACTAATTTTTGCATGGCAAGTTGCTGAACTTAAATACGTCTCTAATTTCTGCCAAAAAAATGCCCAGTCTCTTTTGGAGATCCAAGAAGTGAAAAAAAAAACCACCTTGCGTATTACACATTTCTCATGCATGTCTCGGTGGGTGTCTGGCCTTTATAAAAAACTCCCAAAAGCTTTATTCAAGGCTGTTTGCCAAAGTCTTGGAAAGTTGCCGTGGATGTACAGCATTTGGTTTCAGGGTTACTGGATTAAAAGCCACTTCTAGATGAAACCTGGCTTGGCAGACATTCTCTTCTCTCTGCACCCCTTGGTTTTAGGAGAGTGGAGGGAGGTGTGTGTTTGTTCTCCCTTGTGGTGTGCAGGACACCCGCAGAACCCGCAGCACCAGCCTGGGGTCCAGCAGAGCCTCATCTCACTGGCCTCACTGGCCACACTGGCCTGATTGATGGTCTTTGTGCAGCATGATTGTGTTGAAGATGAGAGTAGCTGAAGTTCCTTCTCAGAAGGTCAAGGCAAGCCACTAGAGTGCTGTTTTTTGGGTAAGAGGCAGTAATCCAGGTAAGACTAAAGAAAGTAAATGGAGCACCTGTAACATGCTGGAGAGAGGTGATGGGGAGGGCTCCGAGGGAGAGGTGTGGAAGTGGCAGCTTCTAGCCTATGCACAAGTCTGCTTTAAGGACCTTTATTTCTTTTAAATTACTTAACTCTGAGCTTGGATTAGCTTGTGAGAATAACAGACACAGAGGGCTTTCTGGGTTGGCTTGCCATACCTATGCCCTTTGTAGGAAGGAGATCCCCCCCACCCCCCTGGATACTCTTAATTCTTTCTTAGCGTTTACAGGATTATGACATATTTCTTCTTCAAAGTGTCTATGCTGTTACAACAAATGCTTCCAAGTAGTCTTAGTGTGCTGAGCATCACCTTGGTAGGAGACCTACAAGCTCTCTGCAAACCTTCCAAAGACTTGAAGAAGACACTGTTCTCTTGAATTGTTTTTTTTGCTATAGCATTGCTGGTTTGCATTGCTAGAACCCCAGGGTGCTGTGGTAGCTCCCCAGGCCAACGCTGCGGGATGCTTTACAAACGCACTGCCTAGGGGGATTATGGTCTAGTTAAGACAAACTGTGGATAAGGGATCTGGTAAGTGATTGTTTCTTGGTTTTTCCTAATACAGTTTCTTTTTCTGTATGTTTTTGTGAGGTAGCAAGCTCCAATGAGATTGTTAACAGTGATTATGGCAGATACCTAAAACTAAGAGAAGTCCTGAAGGGGTCAGATTCTCAGGGGGCAGTTGCCAGGTACTTTCAGAAGGTGTGCTTACTGTATGCTGAGATAGGTTGGGCACTCAAAATTCATATGTGAGCTTGAGAGACTAAACACGTTCACTTTTTATTGTCTTCTCTGTTCTTTTGCTTTCCTCTTCCAAAAAATAAGATGATTGCTAGCAATAGTTATGCATGCTGTGGGTTAGCTTAGCAGATGGGTTGCACTTCTTGAATCTGAATTCTCCCTGTCCAAATAGAACAGGGAGGTATTGGGTAGGCTTATATGTGACGTAAATATATTTAATCTGAAGATCCCTCTCTCTCTCTAGATAAGATATAGTGAGATATATAGATAGGTAAATACAGCTAGATTTATATTATCAGCCCAAATCCCTGTAATGTTTATTTGACCTTCCTTGGTTGCTGATAACAGTATGCTGTTCGCATTAATACTGGTAAACCAATATTCGTGATTCAGACAGTTTATCAGCAATAATAATCATTTGATACCTAAATCTGGTTGATAGTGCTTAAGTCTAAAACCACTAATGAAGCACCTTTCTGGGTGTCTTAATGTACGTTGTGATTCTGTATTGTTCAAATAAGGGAAAAAATGGATGCTGTCCCTGTGTAAAACTCACCTTGGCTTACAAAAGCCCCAGAAACCTTCAATATATTTGATTAACCAAAACATGGGAGGTAGCTATTTTAGTAAGGAGACATTGGTAGTTGTTACAGTTCTGAGAGAAAGCTCTCTATAAAATATGTATGCAGGTTTTAGTAGCCTTGGTGTACATAAGTTAAAAATTAAAACATATCTTGAACAGTAAGTACCTTTATGCTGGGTCACAACAAACAGTGAGGCTGGAGCCCAAAGGAAGCCTGAGAATGAACCAAGGCTTGCTTGCATCTGGCTTAAATCTTTTATTTCTGAGAGCTGCTTTTCTCCTACATGGATATCTGTAAGGGCAACCTGATTATGTTGGCCTTCCAGTACAGATGTGGGGTGGACCAGATATTTCCCCGCTTGCTTCGACAGCCCTGCCTATGCTGGAACAAAAAGATTTCTTCTTAACCCTGCTCTGCCCTTCTCATCCTGTTTATCTTTTCCAGGCAGAATGGGCCCACAGCTCTGTCTAGCTTTGACTGTAGTTCAAGAAGATAAGTGAGATAGCTTTAAACAAACCAGTTCAGGGGATTTCAAGAGTGAAAAATAAAGTTTGGCTGCAAAACCCAGAAGCTGGCTTCATCCTCATTGAGAACTGCAGTCTGCACTGAGCTGTGTGCTGCCACAGTAAAATATCTCTTAGTACCTGAGCTGAGGAGTTCAAGGCTAGGTGAGGCTCCAGTTTCTAGATAGATTTATCGGTAGGTGGGCAGAGGCATGGATGTATGCGTTGATTCGACTCTCTGTGCATTGTTTCAGCACTTGTTAGTTCTTAGTTCCTGTTGCAAAAGATGTGGCCTTTGAAAGGTGGCGGACAGGCAGGAAGCTGGATTGTCTTGTCTGATGCAGGTCCAGGATTTACGGGTAAACCTCTCTGTTCAAGAGCTGATGCTGCTTAGAAGCAATGCAAAGGCCAACCATAAATTATAGGTAGAGTTTGGAGGAGTCTAACTGACTTTAGGTGCAATGGTACCTCAGTCTGAGAGAAAAGGCATTTGAGTAATGCCATTAACTAGTTTGGTTTGAGAACTGAGTATAAAGTTAGAAAGACCCGTGCACAGGTAGGAGGAATTCTGCCTCTCGCTGGACAAGGCTTACTGAGGGCATCCAAATGCGGTCGTCACACGGTATGAACGTAAAGCTGTGTCAGTCATTGCATCATTTGTGCCCTGCCAGCCCTCCCTTCCACGACAAGGAGATTGCCAAGATGGTGATGCTTCATAGGGGAGAAATTTGAAGCCTGAACTGAACCCGCAGCCCTGCACTTCCAGGTTGCAGCACTTTTGTAGTTGAGTAAGTCCATTAAGTCCTCTTAGGAGCTTTGGCATAAGTAGTCTATTAGCTGTAGCCACAGGAGCTTCAGGGTATTTCCTGACAGTAAATATCTCCAGTTAACTGCCAGCAGGGTCACTGTCTGTTTCTTTACTACTCTTTATTTCGTGTGACTCTTTGTGAGTGACCATCCAAATTTGTTGTTAACTTTCTTAAAATGGTGTTTTCCTGGCAGCCCTTTCTGATGCCATTTCGCACAGTTGCTCGATGTTACGTTGTGCTTTTTGAGCGCATAAGGCGTTATCGTCTTTGAAATGAAAAAGGTGAGGACTCGTGTCATCTGGAAAACTGAAAAATACTATCTGCTTTATGGGCTCCACTGTTGGCACAGGGAAGAAGCAGAAGTATCTATTCCTCATTAGCTCTCAGGCTGGAGCAGTTCCAGCAGCATTGTCCAGAAATGACACTGACTAAATGTTCATCTGTTGAGTCAATGCCAGTTGTCCTTTCAGCTTCTATGTAGATAACTTCATGGCAAATCTTTCAGTATGGTTTTATTTGCCTTATGTTCCAATTGAGTACTGGAGGAGTTGAGGAGCTGCTATTATCTGCCTTCCTACGTCATCGTAAGAGACGTTAAGAAGTGGGTTATAGTTTTTTCCTGCAATTCGGCAATATCTGGAAAGCCAGAAGTAAACAAAATACCAATCTGCTAACTAATGTACCTCTTAGTGAATAGATGATTGCCCTTCTTGCCCAAGTTGCATGAAGATTGCCTTGATGAAGAAGAAAATCTGCATACCTGATTTCATGGGTTCTGCTGGCAATGAAAAATTGAAGGTTTTAGAATGTTTTTTCCTGAATAGTGACTTAAGACACTAATTTCTAACAGCTGTCTTAATATGGGAGGAGAATTGCTAAGAATAATATAAAAAAAAAATTTAGAAGCTTTATTTCAGAGAGTAAACTATTTAAGTGTTTTAGAGTTATAGCACCAAGAAGTTTTATCAACACATGCAGAAAACTTGTGCCTCAGTGTGGCAGCTAATGGAATGTGTCATGGCACTGGAGAGCAGGTATGCAATATTAAGCATCCTTCAGATTATAAACCTGTTAGTGTGAGGTTATTGCTCTTTCTGTTTGTTCATGTTTCTAGAAGCCTCTAGTAGCTTCTGCAGTAAGAGTTTAATGTAGATATAAAAAAAAGATAAATACCATATCTGTCCCCAGAGGGGATACTGTCTTCTACGTCATGATTCTGCTGCCTCTTCTCAGGCCTCTCTCAGTCATCACTGGTGCCTCGTGACCCTAGAAAGACTTTTGAAAGGGATGGGTCATGTGTTTGCTTATTGCAGAGGGTCATATTAACACTGGGGTGACCAGGGTCGTGGGGAGACAAAGGGAGCTGGGAGCAGAGAGGACATGCATGCTCTTTGCAGGGCTTAAGGAAGCAAGCAGTTTAATTGAAGCCAAAGGATAATGCTGGAACAATTTAGCCTGCAAATTTGAAGGACTCTGACCTTTGGGAAATTAATGTCTTGTAATGAAAGATACAGTGCCAAAACAGCTTGGTTTGAAGATGGTTTTTAATAAGTTTATAAAGAGATCACATGGTGTGGCTGCATGCCATAGCTGGGAGCTGGATCTGATAATGTCTGGTGGTGTAAGCCTATGGCTGAAGACTGAACCCTGCCCAATTGCTTATAATTGTCATCAGGTACTAAATATGTCTCTGAATGCCTGGTAGGACGAATAACTCATTGCCTTTAATAATTTCTCTGTGCAGCTGTTAATCATTCCTTCTCCCCACTGATGGCTCTTAAGGTTTATTTTTCTCAAAAGACTGTGGTTAAAGGTTTTATGTCCCTGCTGGGAAAGCAGCAAGTATGGGCTCCCAGAACCTGGGGTCACTAGTTCCAAGAAAACAGTCTGGCAGAGCTCAGCAGTGCTGATCCATCTTAAATGCCTAGTTTAAAAAGAAAACAGATCATTCTGAGTTTGTATTTACTGACTTCATGACTTTTATAACTTGGGATAGAAGGATTTTATTTCTGCAATACCTGCTTTTTAATGCTGAAATTAGTAGCTCTGTAATGTTTCACTAAACCAGTAGTGCAACTTTGTCTTAATATTTAGTGACTAAAGGTAGTTTATTTCCTCTAGTTACTGCTTACAGCATCTGGTTTCTTTCTTTGGCTTCTTTCTCCCTGCTGCTTGAACCTCTGAACTCATGATGTTGGATGCATCACTTCATCCTTGCTCTTGCAGGATAAGGGGTTGTGGGTTTCTGGCCGCATTTTTGCTGTGAGATGATGGTGAATGTTTGTGTGTATTGTGGTGGGAATTTGTGGCCTGTGGAAGCATTGTGGTGCCGCAGGTGAATACCAGAGTGATGCTGCTGCTGCCCTAACCGAGATCCTTTTCTTTTCTAGTCCTTTTCAGGGTGCTTTGTTTTGATACAGCACTCTTTAGAAGCACTTTTATAGCTGTAAACGGGATGAATCAATGCTTTGAAGATGTGGAGAATATCAGGTGGTTCTACCAAATGTCACGTGTGAATGGGGCGGTGGTGTGAAAATCACTTATGGTGGTGTAGTGTCTGATGTATGAGGGCTCCTATTGCTCGGACCATTCCCTGTTTATAAAACAAGGAAGAAATGCACAAATGTGGCGACCTTCCATGATTATTTTTTTCCTACTTAAAAGGTCCTCTGTGACAGCCCAAAGTCTTGTCGCTTTATTTCCTTTCTTCTTTGGATCTGTGATGATTTTAGAGAGTGAGAAAATTAAAGACTCCCTTCCCCAAATGCCAACTTTTGATCCATTTCAGTCATAAATCTTTCCAAAATACTGATTACTGAAGGGGAAAACCTCGCTGAAGGGTAAGAACAGTTGGATCTAAACTGGTACAATTAACTCTGTTTAATTGCCTGCTTGATAGTCTGCGTGCAAAAAAAAAAAAAACCCACAAAAAATCTCCACATTACAGCTGAGTCTTGCCATGTTTCAGATGCTCTCACTCAATGTCAGTGTGCACTGATGGCTGCAGCTGCAAGCCGGGGACCCTGGGCAACGAGCACCCCCAAGCTGGGGTTCCCGCCTGGTTACTTCCCTAAAAAGACACTAAGGTGGAGTCCCTCAGTGATGAAAAGCAATAAAAGCATCCTCACAAATATTTAGTAACAGAAACGCAGGGTGTTCTGCTGATGGAAAGACTAAGGCAAATGAGAGGAGCTTGCCTTTGTGGCAGGAGGAGAGACGGGCTGTCCGCGAGGTTGCAGGTGGCCAGCACTGGCTGGTTTCCATCCTTTGCTTTGGTATTGCTTGTCCAGTGCCTTCCTCTGTGGCTGATAATTTCAGTGTGGTGGACAGTCTTAGTGGCTGCAGGTTTTTGCCTTGATACATTTAATATTTATAGAACGCCCTTTGATGCCAGTGTATTGCTTTTCTAGCAAATGCCTTTTTTTTTTTTTTCATATCAAAGTAATACTTTATTATTATTTGCCATTTTTTACATGGGAAATTTTGGAGGTGAAACATTCTCCTGTCTGAGAAAATGAACTTCACTGCATGCACTAATAAGTTCTTAGGCTATTAAAACGGATATGAAGATTGCCTTTTACGTTTGATATGGTAAATTCTGTTTGGCATTTTTCAATCTGTCACTCAGACCAGACAGGAAAAATATGTTACTTAATTTAACCCTGGCTATGATATGTGACTTGCTAGTCATTTTCTCTTTTAACTGTCATTCACTATAATGTTCAGGTCCTAGATGCTGTGGGGAATTAGTCCAAACTGTTTACTTTGGATGTTAAAAAAACCCCAACAAACCCAACCCCAAAAGCCAACTGTTGTACGTAGTTTGAGGCTGTGGTAAAACATCAATTCCAAAACACCCATTCATGTGCTTTTAGTAACTTGATATTGAATTCTTCTCCAAATCCATACATCATTCTAACTTAAACATGAAGTCAACTTGCATGGTAATTATTTTAATCGCTATTGCATGTGGTAAGGCTTGCATTAACCAGTAGAGTTGTTTACTGGTTTCAAGTATAGAACTGAAAGGTCATAACAGGGTTCTGGGTTTTATTTGGTATTGCAGGCTGATGCAACTGTCACTTAAATGTTTTTGTTTTTTCCTTTAAATGTTACAGTGTGTGATTTAGCAGAGCTGTGTGCTGAAGGAAGGGAACATGCGAAGCACCAGTCAGTAATTTGTGCTGTGCCTCAGTGGGTTTCCATAGCTTTAAGCATACCATGCCAGTTGAAGACCTTGAAACCTTGCTGTTAGATGTTAGATAGGATGAGGGGTAATGGTTTTAAATTGAAATAAGGGAGACTTAGATTAGATACTAGAAAGAAATTATTTACCGTAAGGGTGGTGAGGCACTGGAACAGGTTTCCCAGAGAAGCTGTGGATGCCCCATCCCTGGAAGTGTTCAGGACCAGGCTGGATGGGGCTTTGAGCAACCCGGTCTGGTGGGAGGTGTCCCTGCCCATGGCAGGGGGGTAGGAACTCGATGATCTTTAAGGTCACTTCCAACTCTAACCATTCCATGATTGTATGTTTAGTTCTATCACCTTCAAACACTTTTCCACCTTCTCTTTTCTCCCAGAGGTTTTCTAACATTTGTTAATAATTCTTTTTTTTCTTTCTTTTTCTTTTTTTTTTTTCCCTCGGCCTGATGATTGTAGTACACGATCTATGTCTAGATGATCTTTGGAATGAAATGTGTTTTTAAAATAGTGACTTCTGGGAATATAGTTTAGGCAGATCCAGTCTCTCTTTCACCCAGTTGTGTTGCCTCTTTGGGGGGAGAAGGGAAATACAGCTAATTATGGTATTTCTTTTCCCCTCAGAGAAAGACCCTTGCTGTTGGTTTTGTATAGTCTATTGCCAATATCAGGAGGCAGTCAGGCCAGCTGGGAATGGCAGCCTTTCCTCTAGTAGACTGTGACTCAGTTTCAAGCTACATGGGAAGAAAGAAGGGTCATATACAATGCCATGAGGGACACAAGAGTAATGGTCAATACTCAAGTGAAATAGCCCCCCGTGGGAGACAGCACCTTTGACATAAGCATTGGTACCTCTGGAAGCATTCTGCCTAGCCTGGACAGGTTCTTGTATCCCTCTCTTGATTTTTCTTAACTTTCTGGCTTGTCTGCAGATTCTGCAGTTCCCTGCTTGTGTCTGAGCCACGGTCCCCCAGCCTGCAAGCATCTGTGGTCTGCGTTGGGAGAGGAGTTTGTTGTAGTATCCTGTGTGGGTTAAGTGCATCTGTGGTGCATGTTTCAGCATAGCTGACAAAAGGCCTGTCCTCTGCTAATGAAACAGCCCAAAAGAACCTACAACGAGTCTGTAGGTTGTATTTTTCTTACTAGCTCTTTAAGCACCTTAGGACAAAGTGGTGGCTGGTCCATGGCTCTCTCAGACTCCCAGAGCAGTTAATTCAGCAACTATCTTGTCTCCATTGAGCATCCTGCACAGACAGCCCCTTGTTGGGGAATTGCTTGTGGCCCACAGCCTGCTTTGTTCTCTCTGCTTATTTTTTGAGGGTCCTAGAGTTTCTTGTGTGCAGCATCAGCTTTCTCTCCGTGCCTGTCCCTCAGCCCTTGCCCCTGTGAGGTGAGGCAGTTGGGTGGTTAGATGGTGTTGCAGGCTTGCTTGCCTAAGGGATGTCTTCCTGCCCGGAGCCTGCAGCTCCGACCCGCCTGGTCACTGGTTTGGAGGTGGAGAACCAGCTAATGCCAGAACTGAGGTGTGTGGTTGTTTGACACCCTGGTTGTTTGGATACCTTTTGTTTTTAAAATAACTTCTTTTCAAGAAAAGCTATTTTGGTAGAGGGTTCTTCCCAAATTAACTAATCCTCAAAATAGACCTGCTTGTATGGTTTCTGGTCCCCTGGGCTTAAGTATAAAGAGTTCCCATGACTCAGGTAGCCAAAAGGGACCACCCCCCCCACCCCCCTTCTGAAAAAGGGGAAGACCCAGCGCTACGAGCCGACCTTGGTAATCGCTTCCTCCTTCCTGTACCTTTTTAAGCGCGTGTGACATGACACCCAAGAGCAGACACCCCTTCTCTCCCTGCTCCTGTGCTGCTCTGGCTTCTTCCCTTCTGCTGGGGCAGCACAGTCGGTTTCAGCAGAGTCCCAGTAAATTTACGAAGTCCATTTGGGGGAGGGATTATAGAAAACCTTTGGACTGATTTTTTTCTCAAGTGTGTTTGGCATCCAGCTTGCAAGTATTTTTCTTCTTCAAACTAGAACAAAGCCTATTCAGTGTGTATGCAGGCATGGCAAGAAATGCAGCCTTTGCCGTCAGCCTCTATTCTTCCAGGGGCTCTGGAGCAGTCCTGTCCGAAGCCTGGTGTATTTCAGTGGCGGGTTTGAGTTGTTCTGTTTACTCCAGGGCAGGCACAGCAAAAATGTGGCTAGTTTGGTTGTTTCAAGTTTTAGCTTATGATACTTGGAATGCTTCTGAATAGGCTGCTGCCCTAAGTTACAAAAAAGCATTTCCCAGCTAATATTTCTTATTTATCTTGCTTAGCTGTGTGAAAATCATGGTTTTAACAATTTGGGTATTAACTCTTTCTCTACAAGAGTCGTATTTTCTTCTCAAAGCACAATTGGAATGCATCTGGCCAGCCTCAGGTGATGGTCTGCAGCAAAGCTTCCCACCCCATAACAGCAGTATATTAATCACCCACCACTTACAGGCTACTGTTATCTGCAAGAGGGCTTTGAAATTCTCTGCAAGAGGTGCTTGGTTTCATTTTCTTTTTAATTTCCTTGCTGAGTAACGACAAGCTCTCTGTTGTGGCTGTGCTTCTAAGCCAGAGAAACTCCAGACTGGTAAAGTGGAAGAAGGGAGCAATTTGTGTCAGAGATGCTGATTGATTGTCTGTCCCTTTGGGCGTCTTTGTAATGGCCTCCCAAAAGAAAGACTTACTGTATTGGGTGGAAAACTGGAGGAGCCATTGTGTATTCAGCAGTGTGCAGCAGTTGTGACTACGGACACCGCCACAGAAGCTCTTAGATAGAAAAGCACTGAGGGCAGAGTTAGGCAGTCCTGCTCTGTGACCTCCCCCAAAAGGGTCTTTGATTTTCACAGATGGGGTTAGTGGGAACGAGGAGGAGAGATTCCCATCTTGTGCTTACTGAGGCTTTTGATTTTGAAGTTAAATTTCCTATGTCTTCAAAGTGAGGAGAAGGTTCTAACATCTTGTAAGTAGCTTGCGTACGTTGGGAGGGTGGCATGGAGCTGGGATGGCCGGGCTTTGTGCCAGGAGTTCAGTTCTGCTCTCAAGACTAGAGCAGAAGTGGTTTGTTTTGCTTGATAACTTGTCAGATTCAGTGACCAGCATTGTCTGGCTGTGGGTACCTGAATCTCAATTCTCGTACCAGATCATCTCTAGACATCTGCCTAAATTTGCTCTACCAGTTACAGTTCTCAACATTTTGGTGTCCAATTAGTAGATCTCTCCAGTCTCTTATCCCTGGCCTTTTGGGATCACTAGAACGAGTCCCCGTATGGCTAAGGCAGCGTTCATGGGCTGGGGCCTCTCTGATGAACCCCAAGTCTCTGAACTCTGCTCCTGCAGGAGCCAGACTGACTGCAAGTCTGCGAACTGAAGTCCAAGGGCATGTCTGAACCAGGGGCATTGCATTCTTTGGTGTCCCCACATGCAGACTACCTGCTGTCTAGAAGAGGGTGTCACAGCACACTGTGCTGGCTTCCCAGGTCACGTACCTGGATGCGTGTCCCTTTGTGCCCAGAGCAAACCACAGCACCAGGGGCAGACGCACGCACAGAGTCCCATCCCCGCCTGTGGTGTGACGCTCGCTCCAGCTGGGACAGTGGAGAATACTCGCATTATGGGGTTGAATCTGTACATGTTTGCTTGTATAATTCATTAGCTTTTCTTTGGGCACAGCTACATGATGTAGGGGTTGTTGCCTCTGCTGAAGCCAGCACAGCTAGGTCCGTCTGACACGGTGCAGTACCAATCACCAGCTGGAGTTTCAAATAATCCAGAATGGATTGTCTGTCTTGAGCACTGGATCTATGGGGATGTATCTCTGATGGAGTTGGAGCGGGATGACACATCTGGGCAGCGTGCTCCAGCTGCAGGGCAGTCTCTCTGTTCCAGACCTGACCTCTGCCCGTCCCCTTCCTTTGTCCCCTTCCCTGCTCGGTTTGCAGGGCTGGTCTGTGGAGACTGCGTGGGCATCTTTGTGCTTGCCATGGAGGCAAGCCATGGGACACCTTAAAAGTTTCTTGGCGAGGGTTTCAAGCAGAGAACAACTGATGCAAGTCAGTGTGTGTGTGTAGCTCTGGAATGCGTTCTGTGTGCTCAGGGGATGGGGGTAGAACAAGGCCGTAAATAAGAGGATAAATGGCTGAAAAGTGCTGTGTTCATGCTCCCTGGTGTTTATACATGTATCTTTGGATCAAAATCAAAGATCTAGCAAGGGTATGGAATGTGCTGTGATGTAATTCTCACACTCTGAGGGCAGATTTGGAAGGGACCTTAAAGATCATGGAGTTCCAACCCCCCTGCCATGGGCAGGGACACTTCCCACTAGACCAGGTTGCTCAATGAGAAATGAAGAGCAAAGTAGAACTGACTAAAATGGAGATGCTCCCTCCCTAATATCAGCCACTTCCTACCTCTGTTCACCTGGCAGTGTATCAGTCCCAGCGGTGCAGCTCCTAAGCGTGCACCTTGGGTCACTGCTGAGGCTCTGTTTCAGAAGCTGCCAAAGCGTTTCCAAGGCAGGGAATGGAATTGAACAAGTGCTTTCCTGAATTTGAATCAGGTTCATTAGTGCAGATTTTTATTGTTTGCATTCTAGTATGAAGTAACCCTTTTCCATTAGTGTTTGTTTTCACATTGCTCACGTTTCCAATGTTAACTATTCTTTTTTTTTTTTTTTTTCTTTTCCAGGAAAAGAGGAGTAGAAGTAGTACAGGTGAGTAAAAACTATATTTGATTTATTTTTCCCCTTTATGTTCTTATAAAGAAGGTTTACTGATTTTAAATGCTGACATTTAGATGTCAGCATGACCTAGGCTTAATTATTTTTCGTTCTTTCCCATTCAGTTCTCTGCTATATATACTGTTCTTGGGAAAATAGGATCCCCCTTTTGTGAAGCATGTGTTGAGCCCATCCAGCCTTAACTCAGCTGGTGCCCTGGTGAAAGTGGGAATGCAGTTAGGCTTTTCTCGTGCCTGTTAATTAATAAGATCTGATAGTTGATTAGTGTTACTCTGCGTTTATTACATTCATGGACAGTCAGGTTTAACAGGAGAAGGAATGTTCTCGTAACCTGGTGAGCAGAGAAATGAAAATAAATTGCCTTTGAGTTACAGCCCATCTGCAGATAAATTCAGGTGGTGGCTACATTTGTTCTTTCCCAGGTCTTGAATGGTCATATTTCACACAAGATGTTACTTAAAGGATGATGGCAACTTGGGAAAGGAATTATGTTACTCTGACAGCTGTAACATAGAGCACTATAGCCCTAAAAGATCAAAGAGAAAGCATGCTCTTTCCTTCTGGCTTATTTTGTGTACTTAGAGCTGTGTGTCGTAGGTTTCACTCTCGCTGATGCTTACCTAGTGCTTGTTTTGCCCTCTGAGGTGGTCAGTGTGTCCCTCACGCTTGTCTTCTTGTATCTCAGTAGCAGAGATGAAACTGCCTCAATAGAGAGGACAGAGGAGGGAAGCTGGGTGTTAGCCACTCATAGTTGAGACTGCTCGTAAGTCCATGTGGAAGGTGCTTCTCAGCACCAGCAGGGAGTAGGGGAAAAGCACTTTAAAAAAAAAAAAAAAACAAAAACCATGGTCTGATTTTTCAATTTATTTAAAGAATCCACTACCAGAAAAGACTTTAAAAAATTCTCATTGCTAGTTGAACTGGAGAATATGTCTTTCAGGTATGTGTTTCAGAACTGCATGGTGTTACAAGGAAGAAGGGCATACACTTTACTAGTTGCATTTAACCTTTCACCATTATCGCATCATCTTCCTTAGTTGTACCTCCTATTGCTCAGAGGTAAGGAGCAGGTTCTTTTGGCAGTTATGATAGGAACATCTTGAGATGGATAAATACAAACCAGCACTTGCGGAGCACAACTTCACAAGCAACAGAGGGAGAAAGCCAGCCTATATTTGTGTCACTCTCTAGGGGACACTTATTTTAATAATACCCCAGTGTATTACAATCCAATGTCTGCATTTGTTATATGTGCCTTGCACCTTCACTGTACATTGGAGCAGCAAGATGCTTACATGAGATGAATTCAGTGATGCACAGATTAGCTGAACAGGGGGCAAACCCCATTTTACCCTGTGGATTGAAGTTGCTGTCATTCCACAGGTTGCCTGGTAGACTTCTGGTGTTTGTGTAGCGTAATGGCTAATCGTCAGATAGACACAAAATGACTGGAAAGGATTTCTTTACTGGAAGAGCGTTTTGGGAAATATTCGGACAGAACTAGACAGGACTTTGTGTAAAAGGACTTCATGGTCTCAAATGTCACAGCATAGTTGAGATGTCAGACTAACCTATACTGGGAATTTGTGCCCCAAAGGCACACCTCGCACACTGACGCCTGCTGCTCTGCTACAGCGGGATGGGTGGCTGTGTGTGATCACCCCTCACCTATCACTTGTCTGTTGCTTCATATATCCTGATGCACGTGTTTGTAACCAGTAGGGAATGTGTCAGAAATGGGCTCTTTCTCCATCCAGCATCACTAGGAAGCTTCGCTTGAGTCACTTTGAGAGATCTGTTCCACTAGCCCTGCTTCTAGATGGAGGATGTCTTGTGTCAATCTGCTGGACACAGTTTATTTGACAGAGGGGATATCATTTCCCTGTGTTAAGCAGCAGTGCTTGTTTGATTTCTTTCCCATTCTCCTCCTTTAAAGAACCTATCCTGTTCAAGAGAAACCAGCTTTTACACCTGACAATAGACAAGTAACTCAGAACATAAAACCATACCGGCTGTTTAAGGCTGTTTATCTATTTTCCTCTTTACATAAATTCAAAAATTTTCTGAAGGTAGATGTGCCTTCCAGTAATAAGTAGTGAGTTGGAAAGTAAGGTTCAGTTACTGGCTTCCAGACGGCAAAGCTGGAACAAAGCAAAGACAGCTGACTTCTGTGAACAAACATCAGATTATTCTTTTCCAAAGATGCTTCACAGGAGCAGGAAAGAATTTCCTACTACTAAAGGGAAGACTTTGAAGTCTTCAAATAAGCACCTGCGTGACTTCTGTTTCCTTTCTGCAGTGAGGAATTAGGATGGTCCTCTGTTCTTTACCTAGGCTGATGAAATCCTCTCATTTTGCTTTCTTAATGCTGATTGTGCTGTACAGATTATCAGCAAGCTGCTGCTAAACAGCAATTAACATTCTGTGACTTGTGTTCAAGTTCTGCGTTTTGTCCTGTCTCAGACTTTTGGTTACAACAGAAGGAGTGGTTCCAGCTTTCTGTTTAATAAAGTGTGGAAACATGCACATCCTCCGAGGAGAAATAATGGAAGAATAGGACTGGCAGTGGGATGCTAAGCAGGCATGCTCCTTTATCCAGCAGTAAGACATTATTCAAGCATCGCATTGAAAACAGAGAAAGAATCTCTCAACTTGTGAGGTGATAAGTAATTGGGTTTTTTTTAGAAATACTGATTAAATTCTAAGATAATGAGAATTCACTGTGAACTCAATGCACAGGAGCTGACGTGTGACCTTATAGAATACAATTGAGTGGCATCCATCAAGCTCTCTGGTTTGAAAGATAGTACAGTAGATGAATAAAATAAAAAGCTTTCAATGTTACGAATTTTCCAAAGACAGTATGAGTCTGAGCCTGCACCCAAACATTTGGGAGTATGAACAGGTTACCTCATTTCCATTTTTCCAGTGAGCAGTGGCAGAACTCCGAGTACCAGCATCTTTAAGATATGGCAGTGGTTTGGATCTAGATTTGCTTTCTGCAGCTTAAATCCAAGTCAGTGAGGCAGCTACAAAACTATATTGCAAGAAAAAAACCCAAATGTCATCTTGGCTTTTAAATACAGGCTCTTCATAGAATATTGTGCTGTATCTCTTACCTTGTGGCAGGTCATTTGCTTCATACCTGAGTATCGGGGTGCTTTTTGAATTAAGGTGCTTACTTGTTTGTGAGGTGAGGAAGTGCTCTTGTTCCAGTGTTGCAGGAGAGGAGGCTGAAGGATGTGTCCAAGCTCCTACAGGGAAGGTGTTGCTGTCCCAGCCCCAGCGCTGTCGGGAGCCGTGCAGGGCAGGAGGTGGGCTGTGGGGTGCCCAGGGTCAGGGCTTCCCTGCGCTGTTTTGCGAGGCACCACGGGAAGGGAAGAGCAGATGAAGGTGGTGAGCAGACCTGGTGTTGCTGGCTTTTTTCCAGTGAAAGCCAGCACTGATTCAGCTGCATTTAATCTGAAGCCTGTTCCTGTGGCTGTTGTGTACCTCCCCTTACAGGGAGGCAAAGAGGCACGCCAGTCGGAGCTGCCTGTCTCGGTGTTTAAGTTGCTCTCTGTCATCCTCTCCTGTTTTTTTTCTTGCCAGCTCTTCCAGCCTCTTGCAGCTGCCTGCTTAGCTGGAGTGGCTTCAGCTGGTGGCCAGAGGATGTTCTGAACAGGTGACAAATGTGACCGAAGCCCATCTGCCGTGGTCTGCAGGCGGCAGCTGGCAAGGCTGAGGCTGAGCAGTTCATGCACTGGCATCGGAGCAATTTGCCAGTAAATGCTTACATTGAAGCATTTCTTAATAATTTCTTCAATCACCATTTCAAGGGACAGACTGGCTCTGAGGTTATGCAGTGGTTGTCTGATGAGACATATACAATAAAAAAATAATCAATTTTTTTAATAGTGAAGTCTAGCAAAGAAGGATTTTGGGTGGTTTCTAAAAGGTTAAGCTGTTTCTGTTCTTTTGTAATTAAAGCTTGGGTTTGTTCAGTTTCACCCTTCCATTCCCAAAATTAGCATAGGGCCAGATTTAAAATTGAAAGTTGTTGGTTCTTCTTTGGACAGGAAAGTATACAGTTTCTTATGACTTCGTATGCTGGCGACAGAAAGAGAGAACATCTCCATTTACCTTGCTTTTCAGGAAAAATCTGTTTGGCTTAGTTTGAAGAATGTAAGATTGAAAACATGTGCAGTGAAGTGGAAATCATCACAAGTACCTCTGATGGGGACATGCATTTATTTTTGTTTCACAAGCTATGCAAATCCCAAATAATTAGCTGCAGCCCTTTGGCTTCTGACAAATTGCCAGTTTGGTCTCTGTGTGACAAAGTTTGGAGCCTTCGTATTTCTTATGAACAAAGTTGTTTCAAACACTTCCACGCACAAGCTTTCCTAGAGCTCTTGCTTGCATTTTTTTTTTTTATTTTAAAATAGCAAAGATTCCTTATTTTCAGTGGGTATTTTTGGTTCAAATGAACAATAATGCTCCCTTTTATCTTAGAAAGATGTTCTAGTCAGTTTGCTATAAAAGTGGGATTAGTCATTGTATTTCAAGCTGCACATTTTTTAATAGCAGTGGGATATGGAGGACAACATGTTTTTCAATGCGGAACAGCTGATTGTAGTAGTTACAATGGTCTCGGCTGCTGGTTTGTTTTTCCTTTTTCCCCCAACTCTCTGGGAATTGAGATACTTGAAATCTTTTACTTCGGAGAAGAAAACTGTCTTTTGAGCTGCGGGTTTACTGAAGCCTGTAAAGGAGAATTGAGGGTCCCTTCCCCCCCTTTTCAATTCTTCAATCAAAGTAAAATACCAATGACAACAGTTTCCACTAATTGTTGCCAGGGAACTGTTGTTTTCTTGAAATGTGGAGAGAGGTTTATTTTCACATGAAGTATTAATGGAATAAGCTTGGAACAGCAGTGTTCTAACCGAGAAAAGGAGCTTATAAAATATATATCTGATAGCATATACAGAAAGATGTGACTGGAAAGCTTCCAAAGCAAGCAGGGTCATTGAGATGTTGGAGAGTTGGCTTTCTAGTATAGGGAGAAGAAAGTTTATTTTCACATGCATGCCAGCCCCTCAGTAAAGTGCATGTTCTCCTGAGAATGGCAGTCTGCTTTCCCTTCAGTGCATTTTTGGAAATGATGGTACAGAAGCCCTCCAGCCCTCCTCAGTCCGGATTGTGTCAGGTACTGTGAAGGTGGGGGGGATTGCTGGTTAAAATCTTGAGAAGATCCTGGTACTGCTTAGCTTTGGCTCTATGCAGAGTGTGCTGCATAGTTCTCCCAACAAAACTGTGATAATATCGGCTTCAATGCCAGAAACAGCAGGACTGTGGAAGAACAGATCCTCTCTCTGGTCCTTCTCAGTAGGGGAGATCCCTCTATGTGAGACCTTTTTGGTACCTAAGAAGCAGCATTGTCCAGCAGGAATGAAGCACAGGTGAGAGATGGTTTTGGCAGGCTTCTATGTATTGCATCAGCAGACTGGTCAGTTAGGTACAGCGTGGCCCTTTCTGGTCCAGTGGGGAAGAAGAATAATTACACATCTGTTGGGGAGGGAAGGAAGAGAAAACTACAGAATGCTTCCACCATGTGGATTAAGCAGATTAAATAAATTAGCACTTATTTTTTAAAATTAGACAGAGTAAGCCAAACAAATCAAAATGCATTTAGAGCTGATTTATTTTCACTCTTGGTGAGTGAATGAGAGAACCACGAAAAAAATTTTGTAGCTCAGAGTGAGTCTCTTACTGACTGGTTTGACTGCTTTCTTTTGACTGTGAGTCCCAGTGGCCCAGGAGAGGTGTGGGCTCCGCAGCCACTTGCAGAAGTCACCTGGGTGAGTGAAAACATTACGAAGATTTAGAAATCTGTAAGTAATGTGTAATGAATGGCTGTCAGGTTTGAGCTTGTACTGCTTTGGCCCATGCAACCAGCTTTGCCCAGCTGCTTTGTCTTCCCCTGACTCCTTAGTGTGTTGTGATGTGGTGGTGATTACTAACAGCGCAAAAGGCTGGGAGATGGGATGTGCTAGGTGGAAATCCAGTCCCCACAGGACCTCTGCCAAAGGTTTTGGTAGCTATAATGGGACTGAGATTGCAGTGGGGAGTTGCCTCACTTTGTTACTTGCTGCAGGCCCTTTGGGCAACTGCCTTTCAAATTCTACCTGTGTTCCCTAATGAAGGTAATATTCCTTCTAGTGAATTGGTATTTAGGTCACTTGGAGGTATCTGAGTAGTGGAGTAGGGTGAGTGTGTAAAGGAAAACAGGACTATTAATGGGAGCCAGTAATTTCTGAAGATTGTTGCATATAATATTCCCTCAGACATCAGCATGTGTCTTCACAAATACTTCTGTGTACTGCAAAGCCTTATAAATCCCTCCTCAAGAAATAGTATGGATAAAAATGAGACCCTGACAGAAATGCTGGAGAGTAAAGCTCTGTATTTGCCTCCTTTTGACTAGGAATATTTTGCAGCCTACAGCCCCACTCTGCACAAAATGGTAATTAGACATTGCTTTTATTAATCATGATTAGTACAGTGGTACCTATGGGTCAACAAAGATCAGGCTTTAATTTTGGGCTGCATTAAACATTAGGATTATTTGTCTCACTGGCTACAGGTGTTGCGATACAGTATCAAAGCAGGGTAAATGAAGTGTGTTTGGAGACACGTAACTCGGGACATGCTGTATTTTAAAACCAACCTGTCACACTTGGGGTTTGCAGAAACTGCAAAGTCTGTGTTGAAGTACAAATATGCATGTAGCCCCTTTGACCTTTTCTTCTGAAGTTTTTTCTTGGAGCACGAAGGATGAGGAGTTAGTTTAATACAGTGTGGAGGGTGACTGTACCTGTAGCCCTAGTACTAAGGTGTCCTCTCCCAGCTGAATGCCCTATTCTTGTTCTGGGGGTGAAATGAGGCAATTCTGCTCAAGCAGAGCTGCAATCTCATTTCTGTGACAGCACTGTGACCTTGTCTTCAGTCCTGGGGTTTTGTTCCGCAGGGACAACGATGTTCTTTGGGAGCAGTGACTCTGGTATCCACCGTAGCTCGCTTCGAACCAAAGCTTTATAGAGAGAATGTCATCAGAACAGTAAGGGAGACTGCCTGGATTCCTCAGTGAGGTTGATGGTAGGTCTGAACTTCCAGAGGACTCTGCAGAAGATAGTGGAGTTTGGGGAAGTCTTTTTAGTGTATGTTGTTGACTCTTCCTTTCTCCAGCTTCTGCAAAAGTTACCTACTCCTTTGATCTTAGCTGTGACCTGAGATAATCGTATCTGGAGATCACTGCATGCTTGTTTGCTCTTCTGGCACTTTGCAATTCAATGAGGTAAATGAATTCATGTCACAAGATTTAATGGGGTTCCAATAAAACCTGGTGCTTAAAGACACTAGGCCCTAAAGTTTCTTAAGTATTCCTGTATTTGGTCTTCAGCCTTAAGTTAGAGAAGCTATTAGCACATATATTTCAGCTGCCCCTGCATAAAACAGGGCACGTTCACACACAGCAAAACCTGGAAATGTTTTCCAGAACTTGATTGCCCTCATGGAATTGTAGCAGAAGAAAGCAGAGTGGCTTCAACTTAATCAGAACAGCTGAATTTCCTTTCCTGAGAGCTGTTGTATGCTCTTTTTTTTGTCTGGTTTGTTTTTTTCCTTCCCTCACATGACTTGTCAAAAAGCAGACTGCAACTTCTGAGATGAGATTACTGTGGTTCTCCTCTGGCTATTCCAGGAGCAAGATTGGGCCAACTGTGGTTAATAAATGGATCGAAATAGTCATCGGATACCTAAGGGTATGATTTGCCCTAAGCAATCCCTTAGGAAGTGGTGGAAATAGAGTTCCTCCTTTTGGAAAGCTCTATTCAAACAGAAGAAGATTGAGGGCAGGAGTTAGTTTTCTTATCATAGAGTGAGAGGAGATTGGAGACAAGCCTCCTCTGGCAGGTTTGTGTGAATAGATCTCTGTTGCTCAGATTTCTATTGCGCATGGTACTGTTAGTATACTTAAAGACAGGTGCTACTGACATAGTAATGAATCTGCATGAATCCCAAAGACAGAGGAACCACAAAAGCCACCAGTTTCATTCATGGTAGTCACAGGCTGTGCTCTGCTGCTTCCCCTCCTGCTCTCCCATCCTTAGAGCACTCACTGTGGGTTTGCTCCTCGGAGGCTCCGTATCCAGGTGTGCTCTCTGTGACTCAGCTGCACCTTAAAAACAAAGCAAACCCAAGTCTGCCTTCAGTAGATTTGTCACTGAAATGGTGATGCCATAGTACATTTTATTTCAATTGATCTCCTCTTATGTTAAGAAGTTGGAAGAATTAATTGTTGCTCCTATTAGAGACGAATAAAAGCATGTCAAGAGAACTTGTCCTCTGTAGTTTTGCTTAAAGTTTGCTTGTTGACCTGTAGGGTCCTAAGGCAATGCTGTCAATTAACCAGTCATTAAGATATCAGAGATTTCAGTCATGATAAAAAAAAAGCTAAATCAAACTGTGAGTGTTGCTTCTTTGTCTTAGAAAAATAGCACAACAGAGGTTATGAGTGGGAGAGCAGAAACTACACCTATATATAAACTGTAGACTGATTCTGTCATTGCTAAGTAGTGGACTTACCTTGTGCTGTTCTTTGGCTGCTATTTTAGGATCCAGGGTAGTTCAGTGTCTTACTTGAGTTCACTAATCATTTTTTCAACCTGAGGTTGCTGCAATAAATTATAGTTGCCTCGTTTAATTTCCCAACTGGCATGCTTCCCTGAATAAAAGGGGGTTTGTATCTAATTCAAAGTTGCTATACCTGTGTTCTCGTTTGAATGTTTGTTTGTTATCAGGTGGGTATTTAGTAGTGAAGATCTTTTTTTAAAAAAAAAATAATAAAATATTAAATGCCTCCTGGTACCTTGCCAAAGTGCAAACAAGTTATTTACAGAGTTTTGACAGAGTCATCTGAAGACAGGATGGAAAAGATGCCATCAGGACTGAGCTAATACTGTAAGAGACTGAAGTGTAAGGGAAACAACTGTTGCAGAGGAATTTTTGGCTGACTCCAATCAGAGAAAAGCTTTTTAGCTTTGTTTTTATAGTAAATTGTTGATTGGAGCCAAGAGCTTCCTTTACTTAAAGGTCTTAAGTGCATCTGAAAATGTTTTCTTGTACAAGAAGCTTCATTGCACAAATCTGCTGTCCTGTAACCTCAGCAGCACAGAGTTACGGTGTTAAAATTGTTCATTGACTTATGATGGCAAAGATTAGAGGACAGGTTAACTGCAGCCTATACAGGATTTATGTTGATTGTGAAGAGATCATTTGTACTTTAGGTTAACTTGGAAAGTGTTCTTTCCTGTGACCTAAATGAGCTTATCTTGTAATACCCTTTCCTTTATGATAACATCCTTAAGTGGCTGAAAAAAGAGTATCTATAAAGGGTGAAACAGAACTTTTTCTTTTTAACTTGAAGTACAAAGCCGTTTGAAACGGAGTCAAAGCAGATTAGATGTTCATAAGCCCCCTGTGATGACTTGCATACCATCCAAGGCCTTAATGGCTGGTTATCAGTGAACTAAGTGACTAAAAAAGAGATAAAGATAAGGTTTGCTCCCTTGCTGGTGACAGATCCTCCCACCTTCCCCGCTCCTCATTGTTTTCCCACCTCTGAGCCAAAAAGGGCGGGTTAGAGTTGCTGGTGGGTTTCTGACAGTGACACTCCTGAATTGGCCAGAGGACCTTTTTCCTGCCAGTAAAGTGCATGCACCATCCTCGCAGCACTTCTAGTTTGTGCTGGGTAAGGAAACCGCACCGGAGGTCATTCTCCCCCTCTACTCTGCACTGGCGAGGCCACAACTGGAATACTGTGTCCAGTTCTGGGCTCCCCAGTTCAAGAGAGACAGGGAACTGCTGGAGAGAGTCCAGCGTAGGGCAACTAAGACGATTAAGGGATTGGAGCATTTCCCTTACGAGGAAAGGCTCAAAGAGCTGGGGCTCTTTAGCCTCAAGAAGAGAAGGCTGAGGGGAGACCTTATCTACGTTTACAAGTATCTAAAGGGTGGGTTGAAGGATGATGGAGCTGGACTCTTTTCAGTGGTATCCAGTGACAGGACGAGGGGCAATGGGCACAAGCTGGAACATAGGAAGTTCCATTCAAATATGAGGAAGAACTTCTTTACGGTGAGGGTGCCAGAGCCCTGGAACAGGCTGCCCAGGGAGGTCATGGAGTCCCCTTCTCTGGAGATTTTCAAGACCCGCCTGGATGCAGTCCTGAGTGATGTGCTCTAGGAAATCCTGCTTTAGCAGGGGAGTTGGACTAGATGATCTCTAGAGGTCCCTTCCAACTCTGACAATTCTGTGATTCCATGAATGCTCAGGTTCTCTGCTTTCTTCTGCTAAATGCTGCAGTTGCTTGTCTTAGATGTTACTGCCGGCTGGGTCTCTTCCTTAGCTTCTTCAGCCCTGTGTGTGATTAGATCATTGCATCTCTAATTCTTTCTAAAATCTGGATCTTTTTGGCAGAGCCGGCGGGAGCTGTGTTGGCTCTGTGAGCGCTGTGCTGGTGTGACAGTGTTGTGCCTGAGCTGGTGCCACTGGGCGCTGGTTTGTGCGCAGCTGGTGGCCAGAGCACGTTCAGTCTGTCCTCTGCGGTCCTGGCCTTGCAGTGCCTCTTAAGGCCTGGTTGGTGTAACGTCTTTTTACTAATTTAGGGTGGCCAGCCCTTTGTAGAGCAGCTCAGTGGCTTATATTTACTTCTGTATTGGTGTGGAGTAGGTCCAATATAGCGCAAGGAAGCAAAGATTGTGGCAACACCCCCTGATGGTCACTGAGTAGTTCGTTTGCGTTGTTCAAAGTTAGATAGCAAGTGAAAATGCATTTTGTCTCTTCAACTTCTGGCAAGTGCCATCTTAGACACCGAGAAGGTTTAAATGATGTTTTCAGCAGGTCTGCTTTCATCACACTCCTGCCTTTGGTTATTAAGTCCTCGCTCTGCCAACCCGTGTACACTCTTGTGTGCATGGAGGACCTCGCCAGACAGTAACGGAGGAGGGAGCGCCTTAGCCACAGGTTGTCCCAGAGAACCACCAGGAACCAGGTGGAAGCCCCATGCTTGCAGCCCAGCAGTTGGAGGGGGGTTTGTTCAGTTTGTAGGGACTAAGCTCAAAGGTGCTTCTGGAAGGCAGGTGTGGCCAGCCCAGTGCCCTTGAGCCACCTGGGACTTTAAAGCTGTTCTGATGCTAAGCCATGGTTATGGTAGGCGTTTTGGTAGTCCTGAATCAGCTGGGGTCATTGCGGGGTGTCCTGTGCTTTCTTAGCAGCCAGAAAGAGGTCTGCTGCATGTTTTTTGTAATTCTTTGCTCTGCTCTGTGACTCTTCTGATGTGTCCTTTTCAAATCAACAAATCAACAAATGCTTGTGCCTTTCCCTTTATGCTGAGCATTCCCAGTTTTTTGAGGAATGTTTTTTATAACTGTTGTCCGAGACTCTCCCAGAGCGGGTACAGCTTAACTCTGATTACAGCGTGATTTGCTTCGTGTAAGGAATTGCAATGTAAATGCTGCATAATCATGCATGAAAAATAGTCTGTCTGTGGAAATGCTGTCTTGAAGGTCATCTTTGTTACTGCTCAGATATGTCTGTCTGTAGCCAAGTTTTGGTGCAGTAATACCATCAAGTTAATGTTTAAAAGAAGAGCTAACGGAGTTTACTTCATCTTCAGTAGATTTGGAGTACCAAGCGTAGTTGCTGATTATTAGGAATTTTAATTTCTTATAAATTTTCTTAAGATGGATGTGCTACAACTTTATTTATGTGATCTATCAGGATTGTTTATGATTTTGTCTCAAGAACTTTGTGTGTTTGCAGAGGATCACTTAGCAACAGCCTATGGCACAGTGAGGTTGCCTATGACATGCTCACACCAGTACCATGAACTCGTCACGCTATAGCACCATGAACACCTGGAAACAGCAAGTGAATAGAATTTTAAAGCAAAACAAAGCACCTCACTTACTGAACACTTCCATGCTTCTGTGGGGCACTGTTTGTAAAATTCTTTGCTTTTCGGTCTTCATTTGCATCTTTGTCGTCCTGATCTAGTCATACTCTCTGCTTCTGTAGATGTTCTTGGGATGCCTGCAGATGTTGTAATGGAGCATCTCCTGAGTATTTACAATAGAAACAAGTATTTGATATTAAAGCAACTCACACTGTAATCTGTTAAATCTTCTTAATTAGTGTTTAACCAAATAATAGCTAAGGAATAAAAGTTCCCTGGGGGGGGTCTAGGATCTAGACCGGTATTCCAACTTTACAGCTCTGTGCTAATGCAGTAAGACTCTGCTGTGTCTAATAATCAACATTTATTTTCCTGAAAGTGGTGAGTTTTTTTATCTTGTTTAGGGTTGGGATTCTTTTGAGATCAAGAGGGGATTATAAATTCAAATCTGAATGCGTATTTCAGGCCATTTATTGTTATATATTGATACCAATAACTTGCTTGACTTAAAAGACTTAGCTTGCACTGGAGGTGAAAGCTGAATGCAATCAGAAAACATTTTCTTTTTAATATATTGTCCTCAGGGCCTGATATATGGAGAGTAAATACCTGGGAAATGCCCCACATATCTGTTTGGAAGACAACAGTAACTTGACAGGAGCACAGCTGATACTGTGTTTATGGATCTTATTGGTTCAAGGGGCGCATAGTACATGGGGGAAACATTGAGTGTTGAAAGGCAATGCTTTATTTTAACTATTCTTTCTGATTCTGGGATGTGGGCTGAAGAAACTCTACCAATTCTTGAGTTTTTCAAGAAGAAACCAAAGTGCAGTATTTGCATTTAGGTCTAATGTTACCTGAATTTTGAGTTTGGATATGAATCTAAGTTCTAATGGAAAAGGTGAAATTTCTGTGGAATTCAGTTTGCTGCTGCTGGTATTCCTGCAGTCACTTCAAATTCTTTGTCCCCTGACCTTAGAATCTGGTGTCTTCAAGGAGGAGAAAACAGGGAACATTATTACTTGGCTTTGAAAATATCCTGTGTAAAATGCACTCTCAGTGCATTTACATTTGCATCCTAGTAAGGAAGAGCTGAAGATACAGTGCTGAGCACGAGCCGTGATATTTTCTACTGAAACAGGGAGGCTGACTTAGTGAAGGACCTCAAGTCTTTCCTCAGTTGCTATCTCACTCTGCCATACAACAAGCCTGTAAGCTGGAACAGTTCAGCAGGAGAACAGCCTGCTGAATTCTCTCTCTCTGTTTGCACAATCAAAACTGTGTCTCTAATACATTTGAACACTAAGGGGCTGAGGTCTTTTGGTGTAGTGTGCTTCACTGACTTGAAGGTTTTCATGCTGCATGCTTACTTTGTTCGTAACACTACAGATGCTGAAAATCATACTTCACTGCATTGTCAAGGTTGTGGGTTTATCTGAGGTGGACTGGCTATAAGAAGGTAGGGCAAGGTTATGCCTTTACACACATAGTCTGTTTTGGGCAGGGTTATCACAGTTTGTTTAACCTGATGGGGTAGGTCAAACCAAACTTGTCTTGGTTGTCTTGTTCTGTGTGTGGCATAAAGAGATTATCTAAGGTTGTGCTGTCCTTTCTACGGATGCTTGCAGCAGTCAGGGGTTTGAAGTCCTTAGATTTGATGGGAGCAAGAAACCATTAGTTGTGACAAAGAGCTCACAGTTAAGTGCCCTCATTGCACTTGTTTGCCTTTAAAAGCACATACAGTGTTTCCTGTAATTTCAGTCTGGTTTTGGGAAGTATATAGCAGAATTTTCTCTCCTGTCTGCTTTCTGTGCAAAACAGTGGACACCTATCTACTTGGATATATCCATTACCTCATGTGTTTGTCTTTTTGCCTATTTCAAAAGCCATGCATATGACCAAGAATAAACGAGTAAAAGAATAAGCACTATACAAGCTAATTCTAAAACTATAGACCACTAGAATAGTATTTGTGTATGTGTTTTATTAAGGCTAACACAACATTAGATGACGTTTTTCTGTGTGTTGTAGTTTTGGGATAAGATGCTCAAAATGGAGCCATGACATGTCTAGCGAAAGGTTCAAGTCACTTACTCTCCATGCTGAAAGCATGTATTTACATTAAGGATACACATAACTTGCTGGTCACTGGTTTGCATTTTGTCCCTTATTTTATAGAGTTTTAGTGGCTCATTTGTTTAAGCTCTGCATATGGCACTTGCTTTTGAGCTGAATGTTTCTGCAGTTAGCAGAAGCAGGTTAAGCCTGAAGGACAGAGCTTTTGAAGAGCAAATTTCAAACTTCAAACCACTGTTTGCACTGCCTTCCTATCCTTCTTTGTTCCCCTTCACAAACGTCTGGGCTGTGGTGTTCAGAACAGGCTGTACTGAAGGACGTGTCTTTGGGGCCTGTCCTGTGCTTGTACTTGAAGTTGGCTGGAGGCGAGCCAGCTCTTCGTTTTGAGGTTGCAAAATTGTGCTAGCGTGGCAGAGGACTGGCTTTGTTTCTCCCTGGGACTTAGTAGCCTCCTGAGCCCCGTGCCACATCAGCGAGGCCGGGCAGCATCTCCAGCAGAGGCAGGTCACGTCTGCTGTGGCTGTGCAAAGAAGAGGTGGATCGCGCATGCCTCAGCCTGTATGTCACCACAGACCTACCCAAAATCTCTTAATCCACACCAGTGTAGCATTTGAATGACTGTTTATGTAGAGAGAGAGCTGATGATGGGAAGCCTCCCGCAGCATGATAAACTGTGAGGATAGTCCCCTCTAAACTGGTCGGCTCGACCAACCTCAGCATGGAGTCCTGCCTACTGGGCCACTGCTGAAAGCTGAATTTCAGCCTGAGACTGGCTGTAATGTTCCGAAAGAAAAATGTGGCAGAACTAATGCTGCCAGCACTACATTTTCGTGTGTTTCTCCAGATTTTGAAAGTTTGGTTTGGTTTTTTTTATGGCATAGAAAGTCTAGTTGGAACATGGAATTTGCAAGCGTTACAGTGGAAATGAGGGGCTCTACTCAAGGGGAAATAATCATGAAAAGATTCTACTAGGTATCAAATTAGCTTCACAGTTAGTTGAAACTGTTCAGAGTAATTATTTTATTATTTTCACAAACATAAGTATTTCGGCAGGTTGTCAGATATGATTGAGGTCACGGTGGGGGGAAGTTCTGTGGTTTGGGCCATAGGACGTCAGATGACCATATTGGCCCTTCTTGTATCTGAAATCTGAGGGTAAGTTGCCAAGTACTAAGCCTACTCTTCGAAGGTGCTGCTATTAAGGTTCATGGAAAATGCCAAATGCTGTAGCTGTTTCCTCTGGCTGTAAACATGAATGTAGCGCCCACTCTGCACAACCTACCGTGTCCACCTGTCTGCCTTCCCCCCAAAAAAAGATCTTAGCTGAGAAATTTTTCTGAATTAATTCCATTATCAAATGCTGGCAGGTTTTCTGACCATCTTTACTGTTGCACTGCCTGTATTTGGGTTGCTCTAGACCTCTGTTATTATTTAATGATATAAATGTGAATGGAAAGGCAGAGCGTCTTGGGTCCCTGTGCTGAAGTTAATCCATTGGTGTCCTTCCCTCCATGAACATTCTGGCTTTTGAGGGACTTTTCCTTTTCTAACTTCAGAGCAAAATACACAAAATCCCACATGCAACAGCCTGTGGGTCATCAGTAGAATTCCATTCTCAATGAGATTATCATAGTTATACTTTACAAAATAGCATGATTTTGTTACTTGTGTTTCTCACAGCTCTAGTAAAAGAACGTTACACTTGTAAATCTACTACTTATTTGCAGTGCAGTAGAAGAAAGGAAGAAAGCTAAAGTTACTGGCTTTTAACCTTTTATTTCCTTGTAGCTTCACAGAACAAGAAGTTTCTGTTAATATTCCAGTGAATACAGTCTTTTTCCTTTGCAGTTTATGAGATACCACCATATGCAAAAAGAACATGCGTTCTTTATGTGCATGCTAGTTACATGGAGAAGAAAGGAGGGAAGTAATGTAAATTTCAGGATGAGAACTCTTTTTTTTAAACTGAAAGGTTTTCCCCACAAGATGAGATACTTTCTGCATTCAGTGAGGGACTTTGGTTCTGTGGGAACTGGTCAAATTTAGCAGACATAAATATAGAAGCCAAGTAGCGTGGTGACTTGCAGAACTTCTGCCCCTATAAAGGAAAAAAAAGAACCCACCAGCAGCTTATCGCCACACTTTTCATATCTTTTTTTGAAGGGGCGAGGGAGTGAGAGATTGATCTTTCCAAAAGTTATGGGACTTCTTGTTGCAGCACCTCTTTACGAGCAGGGTTTCAGCAGGGATGTTTGGTGAGTCTGCACCAGGCCGTGAGAAAATTGCCAGGAAGGGTCTGGAGGCTGTTCTCATTGCATAGTTGAGTTTAGCATTTTAACTTAGCCATGGCTGATGTGGGTTGTTGCTTAGTTTGGTTTTGCCAGAGGGGACTGGGCCAGTTGTGTAAACAAGACTGGCTTTTTACAATGCCAAGATTGGTGCGGGTTAAAACCCTTTTCTGGTTTCTGAACGTCTGGTACGTTCTGCAGTGGGAGGAGGTGGCTCTGGGCAGGAGCTGTGGGAGCCAGTGCTCCTGCATCGTCGCTGGGAAAGTGGTGTTGCAGGACTGGTCGTTACTGGTAGCAACAGCGGCATCTTTTCCGTGTGGTCCGGTTAATCTGTTTGAAGAGTTAATCTGGACCAAAGTCTGTGTCCTCATCTGCTCATTTTCCTAGGAAGATTCAGGCTGACACAAGTGTGTGACTGTGCCACGACCACGTCTCCCATTTCATTTTAAAATACCACGTACTGTAGACAGGGCAGTCCCAGACATGGTTTTTGAGGATACCACCCATTTTCTCCAGAACTCTAGACAACTTTCTGATTCTGAAATAGCAGACTAATGTCATGAGTGTGGTATGTCTAACATAAAGAAAGACTGGGAAAGAAAAGTTTTATTACCAAGAAAACAAAGGTCATCCCTCCTGCAGGCATAGAATGAAGACGAGAAGCTTTATATCCCCTGGTAAAAATAACTCCCTCGCTGTTGGTTCCTAAAGTAAAATCCAACCAAATCAAAGAGCCCAGAATAAGTCCAATAAATTGTTACTCTGCTGCAGTCACCTTTGTGTAGTAGGTTGTTAGCTTATGTCTAGCTGTCTTGTGTCAATTTGAGATATAAATAAAAATGATAAAATGCAATTTACTGGATGGGTTGGAAATTAATTGCCATTAGGTCTTAGTTATTTCTCATCATTCTTGCTGGGAACTTCTCCCTAGAAGGAGACAACTTGAAAGGCACCCGTTTTTCATAAACTATTTTTAATACTTAAAAGTTACTTGAAGCACTTATTTGAGACATTTATTTCTGGCAGAGAAGAAAACATCTGAATTATCCTGTATATATTCTTAGTCTCTGCTGCAGGGCGAATCTCTCTTTTTTTTTTTTCTTTTTTTTTTTTTTTTTCCCCCTCTCCTCCTTGACAGGCTCTGTCTGTATTTCTGTCTCCTGCTCCCACTTGTCTCATGAAGAGTTAGAATTTGGAAGCTTTACCAGGAAAAATCTGCTTTAACCTCCTATTCTACTCTTCTTGCCTATTGATCCCAAGCACGTTGCCGTAATCGTGGTTCCAGTTAACCAGGAGGAGGTTAGGTCAAGCATTTGGCAAGTTGCCTTTTATAAGTTTTAGTTTCTCAGGCTGCGAGCGCAGGGTTTGGAGTGGAGGTGCCCCTTTCGGTGACTTGCCTCCCGCTGGAGCAGAAGGGAAGAACCGCTGGGAGAACTGAATGGCTGGGAAAGCTGGTCCCTCTGCATGGTGGGGTGATGCAGGAGGTTCCTGGAGGGGTCAAGCTGGCTGGTTTGTTTGCAGATTTTATTATTCCCTGGGGAGGTGGCTGCCTAAAGGACGCAAAACGAAACCCTAGCCATACATGTTTTAAGCCTGTTTGTGGTGGGTGTTCCAAGCAGTTAAAATACCTGTTTTCATTCCCACACTGGAGAGTTTGGGTAATTTTTCTGGGCCTTAATTAGCAGTATTGGTCTGAACCTCATCAGGGATTTAGGAGCCTTTATCTGATCAAAGATGTTTTAAGATGCTCTGAGAGGTAGACAGTGAAACAATTTTCCCAATGGAATTACTGCATAGTTTGAATTTTATATTTAACCTCTGTTGCTTGGCACACACCTTTGCACAATGAGAGCGTGTTTTCCCTAGTTAATACACCATATCACCATTTGTTGCCTGGTTGCTTTGGTAAAGACAGAGATTTCCTGCATCATGGGCACTGGCCTGTCAGTGACTGTGGGACAAACAGGTGCCTAGAAGGGGCTAGAAGAGGAGGGGAGGAAAGCTACAATGATGCACGGGGCTAATGGGCATCGGGGGTTTTTTTGGCTTAAAAATCCTTGTTGCAGGATAGTTGTCCTTCGTTCACCAGGTGCAGGCTCTACCATCAGTGCTCTGTGCAATGAGGCCTGGCAAGTGCTGGGCAACAGAGATAGGAGCCACTTTTTTCCTCTCATTGCCTCTGCCTTCAAGCATCACTCATTACATTTAGGTGGCTGCTCACAGAGCCCACCACTGTGGTGGTAGCACAACTGGATTGCAGTGCCTCAGCTCCACCAGTGCCGACTGGTTTTCCATTATACCAGCCCTGACGGTTCCAGCTGCTGCTTTCTCCTTTTTCTTTTCTTGAGTTTTGTTAGTTTTGCAACACCGGCGCTCTGAGATTTCATGTAAAATCAGTGTGGTTTAAGAATGTGCTCTTGCAGCTGCCTGAGGAGCTTTCTCACATGCTGCACCCTGTTGCGGGTGCTACACGCAGTAGTTAATTTTTGCTCTGGGGTGGTTCTGCCTTTCTATTTTCTTCCTGCGCCACTAACTGTGGCAAGTTTAAATAAGGTGAATCCAAAATAAGCATAAGTAATTTTTTGAAATTTTCTGGATAATCCTGTTCTCCTATCTTCTTGTGTAGTACAGGATCAGCTACACTAAAAGAAAAAAAGAAAGGATTGAGGTGTCTTGTATATGTACATATGTTTTGTTGGTTTTAATCATAGAAGCAATTCCTGCTGGATGTTACCTTGATAAATTTAGTGATACTTAGCGCGTTTCAGCTATTCTTCCACTTTGCTTATGTCTATAGGCAATCAAATATTTAAAATCGAAATTGCTGCTGTTAGCAGGAAAGCCAAAGGTGAACCTACCCACGGCATGATGTTCGTTGCCGACGCAGTCTGGAGATGAATTGTCTAGTGCTTGTGCTTTTTGGGGTCATCCTGGGTTGTAGGGTGGGTAAAGAGAGGAAGGGGAAGAGAGATGACGCATTTCAGTGAGAAAGGATGACGAGACTTCAAATCTTATTGTCAGTTACTCGTTGCAGTAATAAATATGACGGGGCATCCTTTTCATGACCTGCCTTCATCTTTTACAGCGTCTTTATCAGATGCAGATGGCCCTCGGTGTTGGAACCCCTGACTCAGGATGTGCTGTGGAAGTGCATGTCCCACACTCTTTTTGCCGCCCAGCTCCTGGTGAGCCAAGGGCGACTCTGAAAGCTCTTATCAGGCAGTAAATAAAATCAGTTATGTTTGCGTAGGGCGTTTCCTAACAGCACTGGTAGCCTGTTTGGTGTCAAAGTTCACATGCTGTAGAGACTATGAACTTGCCAAATATTAAAAACTGTCACTTCTATAAGTTTCTGTGCTGAAGGGAGAGGCTCCCGTCCTTTCGTGAAACAAACTGGACTTTTAAAAATCCTGGCTGGTGGTTGTTGATGCAAAGAAGTGCCTGGAAGCTCAGCCTACATTACAGCACATGGCACTTACCAAAATATATTTACATAGGTATGTTGCTTTGTAAATAGCTATAGGTCACAGATAATAAGCAAGTGGTTACTCAGCTCTCTATTGCTACAGGGTAATTAATGGGCTGAAATACAACTACCATAGGTCATTTTGTATTATTAGTGTATTCAGATGATTACTGCCTGCTGCACTGTGAATGCCACAGAGCCAAGCTGTGTAAGGACTTGTTAAAGCTGGGGGCAGATTTATTTGGAATGCTCTAGTTAAAGCTTGAATGACACATGTCTGTAGGAAGCAATATATTAATATCCCAGAACGCTAACCCCGCAAGCCTGCCTTGGTTAAGGACATGGCAGATGTCTGCAATCTCTACAGAGTGGATTAAGTCAGTCATTTTCAAATGCAGGAGGTCATTTTCCTTGGTCGTAGCTTGCCATCTTGCAGAGTGGCACGGTCCAGGGCTGGCAGGAGGCAGCGTGGAGAGCGGGGCTGGGCATGCCCCAGCGAAGGGGATGGCCTTGATTCCCCCACACGGTGGCTGGTGTCAAGTGGGAGCAAAGCTGCTGCGGCAAAGGAAGGACCCAGTTATACAGAGACCTCCATAAAGCTTTCCTGGTGACTTGAGGTGGGAGGGAGGCTCTGTAGATCGGAAATACCTGTGCTCTGTTTCTCTGAAGTGCAGGATTCTTTCCCGTGTTTTGTCTATTGTTTGGTGTAAATTTTTTCAAAAAGCTCCAACCGATCAAGCTTTCACCAGTTCCTGTGGGAGATTGCTCTATGGCCTAACATGTTTGTCTGCCAGGAGTTCTTCCTGGAAATCAGCCCATAGCTTTCCTTTCTATCACAACAATCCTAGTTAACCCATTTTGTATGCTGCTCATCTTAAGCATTATCTCCCTTCTAGGGCAAGCACCTTTTAGATGCTGATGCTCTTTTACCATACTGCCCATTCACCTTGGGTGAAAGTAGGGTTGCTCCACAGCTACTTGACTTCAGCCTTGTTGATGAGCTGCAAATCCACAGACTTTATTTTAGAGTAACTTGTTTGGTTGGTTGTAACCTAAGAGTTTCAAACCAACCACCTAGAAGATTTAGATACCTAAATAAATTTAGCTGCGACCTAGGAACTTGAAGCCTTATGTTGCCTTGGATATCTTGTCTATGTTTAGCTTTCTTGGTGGAAATTGAGCCCTTTTGCCTAATTTTTGTTGCTGGTCACCATGTTCCTTCCAGCCTTGTAGCGCTTTTTTCCTGGCAGCCTTGAAAGGTGCAGAAAAGAAATTGTTTCCATTCCATGTCATTAGCAGGGATATTGTATATTGACTTAATGCTGTTTTAGAAAGGCCTGTAATTTACTTTATGTAAAGCTTAATATCATACCATAGAAGTTTGTTCTCCTTTTTCTCCCTTCCCTCCCATTTGCACTTGAGAAGTCTCTCCCAGTTTAGGTCCCCCACCCCGCAGCAGAAAAGCTTCCTGTATTGCTGGTCTGGTCCTTTTTGCATGTTTGATTATAGTATCACAAGGGTGTATTTTGGAGGCATCTACACTTCTGCTTTCATTTAGGATGTTCTATTTCGTTTAGTGTGGTCTTACTGATCTACACCACGAGGTGAGTCAACTCAGGTGGGGAATACAATGGTGTTTCTTACCTTACAGACCACAGAGTATTGTGAAGGATTTTATATTTTGATTCCAGTCTTACACCTTTTTCCAAAAGGTTGATTTTGCTGCGGAGTGGTTTTACAGGTAGTATTAAAACATTAATTTTAAAGCAGGTATTATTAATAAATAAATAAACACCACTTGCTGGCTTTCCACTTCTTTCCCCTGCTGTTTTATGAAATGCTGAAGATGTTTTCTGCCACTCAGAAGTTCCCTTTGCGATCTGTATAATCATCCTGCAAACTCTGGGGAGTGTTTCAAAGGCTTCCTGCTAATTCTTAGGAAAATACTCCATTTTCACAAAATACCATTTGATCATCTCCAGTGTTTCAGGATCTGCCCTCCGGGGTTTCCTTGCAGAATTTTAGGCCGATTCAGATGAAGCCTTTTGCATGTCAATTCATTTTCACTCTCAAATGTATTTGGCAAAACTACCTTGGCAGTTTTTTGCATCCTTAATTTTCCTGCTTCTCCCAAAGAACACTTAGTCCTTTCTGAAAAGGTTCTCAAAGGGCATTCATCTAACTTGTCATCTTTTATTCTTATGTGTTGTGTTGCTCCAGGGAGTAATCCTCCAGCTGTAGCATGGTGCTATTTTATCCCCCCGAGTGGCATCCCCAGCTGCTGCTTGCCTCTGGCAAAGGAGACAAATGGTTATTGTGTTCTGGAGCCAGGCCAGGTCCTCTGTGTCTCCTCTTGGTCAGTATTGTCGTGTTTTATTTACGATCTAGCAGTGTTTGAATAACACTGGTTTATTTTGAGCCCTTCCTTCTCCATCTCCCTCCTGCCCCCTGTTGATTTTTTTGTTGTTGGTTAGAGACCTGGACTTATTAAAGAAATGAGACGGCCCAGCCTGATGGGCTCTTTAGGAGCCTAATACACTCTGGGCTGTTTTCCCTTCCTTATGTTTGAGGTTTGAGGAGAATGTTTAGGCTTTTGCACAAATTTCTGAGATTATTTTTGTCTGTAGTTAAACTATCTGGTTCAGAAGAGAAATTTTACCAATTTTGAGCAAACTGTTGCACTTAAATTTCACTTAGGAGAGCGTGAATAAGCAACTCAGCCAGACTTTTAATACACGCCTTTTGGTGTTTCAGAGCAAACACACCCTCATCAAAGTCAAATGACTTCTCTGATTTTTTTTTTTTTTTTGGTCCACCCTTAACCCCTGTCTGCAACACTCCCTTCCTTTGACAAGGCTTCAGCTGTGGTCCCTCTGCTACTGCTCTGAACAGCAGCAGCCAGCTCTACAGGGGTGTTCCCCTCGCTGCTGAAGGCTGGTGATCACCCCTGTGATCACACCTGTGTGTGACACCCCCTGCCTCAGAGAGCCCGTGCTACCAGAGTAGTGACACAAACCATGTGGGCAACGGCTTTGCACAAGTGGCTCTCCCTTAGGGCGAGCGTGCTCCAGTCTTCTCTTTAGTCAGGTCTCCTTTAGCGGCCCTAGCCGTGTGTAATGACGTCACCTAGATAAGGGTGTGATTAGCAAACAGTCTGCTCCTTCTCTTAGGAAATTGGGAATGTCTCCTGGCCATCTCCTTAGCCATAAGCTAGGGAAGTTGTTTCTGTGCCAGTGTTGGAAGGGCATATTCAGTCAGCGTATTCTAAATGTTTCTTGAAGGATGTGAAAAGCTTTGAACGGCTGAAATAACTGGAGAAAAAAAAAAAAAAAAAGGAATGGGGGAAAAAATGGAAAGTGAAAACTCAAGATCCATCAATAGTGAAATGGCTTTCCTTCTTTTAAATTGCACAGCTGAAAATGTCACGTTACCATAAATATGCTAATTGCAGTTACAAGTTTTCTGTCTCCATGGATTTCCATCTTAAAAGGATGTCTGCTTATGGTTGTGTAGAGATGGGAAGTGGACTTCCAAGAAGAGCTTTGACGTTTACCCAAACAACAGAAATACATGGCCTGTGCCAGCCAGAGGTTTTAAAACATATTTTTTGCGTGTAATTCTAACCCTATAACATGATTTTAAATCTGTGTTTTGCAGCAGCTTGAGCTCAAATGTGGAGTGTGCTTTGCAGACCATTGCAGTGGGTTGACCCCAGCCGGTCGTCTGCTTACTCAGGTGGGCTCAGCTGTCCCAGCCATGTCCCCTCCCAGCACCTTGCCCACCGGCTGCCAGGGAGGCCTGGGCGCTGTGCAATTGCTGTGTGTTACCCAGGGAGGTGGTTGAGTCACCATCCCTGGATGTGTTTAAGAGCCGTTTAGATGCGGTGCTGGGGGACATGGTGTAGGGGAGAACTTTGTAGAGTAGGGTAGATGGTTGGACTCCATGATCCCAAGGGTCTCTTCCAACCTAGACAATTCTATGATTCTATAGTTTATTGTGTTTTAGTTAAAACATTGCAACTCAACCAGTTATATTCCTAGCATTTTTCCTCTGAAAGGCTGATGTGTAGATTAAAAATCCTTGAAGGTGTGTGCTGAAGGGCACTCCCAGCACCTGCAACCAGGGCCGAACTGGTCCCACAGCAGGTCTTGCTGTAGGTAAGTAGAAGGATGGTGTGGAGGACCAACCCCATGTGATTCTGTGACATCTCCATTGTTTTTCAGTCTTGTGTGTTTTTCTGAAGTCCTGGCTTAGAGTTCAGGGCTTCAGGACATGCATGTAGATCCTGCAGCGCTTCCTGTTTGCGAACAGTTGTATTTTCACCGCGGTGTAGGTCCCGTACACGTTAGACTCTGCACGGCTGCAGTTGTCTGCAAGGCACCGGGAGGCTTTACCTCTGGTTTTGCATGTTGGTCTCTGCCTTTCCCCACATCGCCTCACCCACACCCTGACTTTCTCTTCCATGCAAATAGAAAGAAATAAGGAGAAGTAATGGTAAGTTGCCATTTATTAGCACAGCTATGGGAAAAAAAATAATCATTTATTAATGCAAAATATGTCTGAAGTTTCCTGACACAAGCAGCTTTCAGATTCATAGTTCTCCAACATCCCCTGTTCCAGCTCGGACAAGTCGATTATTTCCTCCCATCAGCAGATGTAGACAGGAACAATTGGAGCTGTGATAACATTATCTTTAATAGGGGCCAGCTGGGTCACACACCTCGGTCTTTCCTGTCTGTAAACAGCAGTGAGGGATGGCCCCGCGGGCTGCCGGCGGGGAGCCGCGGCCACACCAGCTGCCTGAAGAGGAGGGAGATGCCATTTCGGCAGTAATCTGTGGCTGCCAAGGAGGGGTGGAGGGAAATAAAAGGGGCTTGTGGAGAGATGCAAAGCAGCAGAGAGGGAAGCCATGCTCAGAAAACTTGACGGGCTGTTTTTAATCTCTCCGGTAAGGTGAGGATCGGGACTTGGAGAGCTCTGGATCCACTGCCTTCTGGTGGGAGGTCCTGGCCCAACGCGGCTGAGCTCACGCTGCAGCACAGCTTGGAGGAAGCAGCCTTTGGAAATTGCCTTACCAGCTCCTGCTGGGAAGCAGTTAGCTCTTCTACACTGCTGCAATGCGCAGGGTGAACTTCATCTCCAAGGAACTTCATTTTTGCCAGTCATCCGAGGTTTTAAGTCAGTTTCTCTGTGCTAGGGGATTAGCAGGTATGGTAAGTCAAGGGATGCAAAGGGAGCAAATTCTGGTCCTTTTTTTAGTGTGGTGCATTAAAATCCTCATTAAATAGAAGTTTTCTCTGAAGTTTTATGAAGACAGTTCTTATGTGACTGTTGTCATAAATTTAAATGGGAAGTTTATTCACATCTTTCGCTTTGAGTAAGGAAAAGGTTTTTCATTTGGAAATTGAGACTTGTCCTGAAAGTTTCAAATGTATTTGTGCCCAAAAGGTTTCAAGATATTTTGTTTAGACTAAAAGTGAAGACCAAACGGTCAGTCAGGAGGCACATGGAAGGAGTTTTGTCATCAGACAGGCTTTTTTTTTTTTCAATTGTATGTGAACACAGTTGGGTCTAAAAGCTGTGCCAGCAGTGATGTGTGGGTTTGGTTTTTCCTGCTCAGACAGCTCAGGTGACTGCCTACGGTGAGGTGCTTGGCTCCGGGTATGGGACAGGCAAGGGAAAGAGTTAGAGTTCATGTCATAGCTCAAAGCACTTGCCTTGGAGAGTACTTCTAATTATGAAGTGATTTCAGTTAACTGCATTGTAACGGTTTCAAGCCCCCTTTCCTTCCCAAAATGTATGCGGTTAAATCCTACAGTGGTGAGAATTGACTATGAGGAAATGCTGAGAAGCTCAACCTAAGTTCTCAGTTTCAGAAGATGGTTTAGAATGGCTACATGTGGAGGTTCTTCTGTGCCATATCCTAAATGAAAGTTAACTAGTTCGGAAGGGAAGGAGAGGAAGAAAACACGTACGTATATCTTCTCCAGCAAGGGCTGTTGGAGTGCAAGAATGGAGAAGGAAAGAAAGTGAGGCATCATCTGTGCTGATAGACAAGAAACAGCGGAGGGAGGTAGGAGGTTGTTAGCACGTCTTGACAGGCAGCTGAGTGATGGTCAAGACGAGTTCCTTGATATCCAGAGCTCAGGGGGAGAGCGCATACAAGCTTGCTTTGAAAACTGGGTTATCACATGAAGCCTTCTAGGAGTTTATCTGGTTTTCTCCCTCGTGAGGTTACAAGCTACACAAACAGGCTTTTCACACTGTGGCTGTGTTCCGATATTTTAACTGTTTTCTCCTCTTCCCATCTTTGCTTGTTAAAATTAGTATGAATACTAAGGATAGGATTTGGTGTCTGGAAGGCATACCGATGATTTTTATAGACTCCATTTTCTGAGGGTGTTTTACCTGTTGCTGTGACAGGAACGCCTGAGATTCCTGTAAACACAGTTGAGTGAGGAACAAGAACTGCAATTTTAGCTGTTCTTTTTCTAGTTCATTTAATTACCGCTGCATTAACCGTCTTCCCTGAATAGGAAGTCATTTTCCTGTTCGCTTGAGCCTTTCAAACAGTGAAAGGGAAAAGAAAATGAATAGTGGGGGGGTGTGTATTGTCATTTTAAAGCCCCAACAGTCAGATGGTAGGCTTGGGAGATAGCACCTGAAACTATTATTAAACAATTAAAATGAAGTTCCGACCTAATTTCATGTCGCTGATATTCCTTTAAGTCAGCGCAGCCATCTTAGCAAGACAAGGGATCTGCAGGATCCTTGCAGGAGCCCAGGGAGGCCCGGGTGCCTTGCCAGGGAAGGAGCTACAGCTTCCTTCTCCATCTGGTGAGGAAGACTCGTCAGTCAAGGTAGGTGAGGAAAGAGCCCAGAATTAGGGAGCGTGCCAGAATCGATTTACAACTCGATGACAAAGTGCTTCTTTGCCCGCTTCTTCCTAAGTGATGTTTCTGATGGTCTTTTTTTAATCTTGCCTGTGTGCTGCTCACTTAGCGCTCTGTTTATGATGGAAGTGAAATGTAAGTTTCAATAATTTGAAACACGAGATTTTTCTACTTCAGTGCCATTACTGCGCCCCTAATTCTTTTGTTCCTAAAAGAATATTTAGGGAACTCCTGGACCATATGAGTTCCTGGGTAGCAGATTTCTCTTTGTACTGTGCACCCCAGAATGCACATTTACAGTATACAGTAAAGCAGTACTCACGTGCAGCAACAGTATTTATGATTCTAGTAAGCTTTTTCTTGACAGAAAGTGGTTAACACTCAAAGAATCTGCATTAGCCCAAACGCTCCTTTTATTAGTTTTTAAGGAATCGTGACCATGGGACGTAAGTGTGGAAGGGATTTTTTAGGCTCTCGAGACTAGAATTTACAAAGTTTGGTTGATTTTTTTAAGCATTTATTTTCATTTTGAGTTTGTATTTCTAGATAGAAATGCCCTAAGCTGGGAGGAGCTGTTCCATGGGGGGGCCTCAGTAGTGCCTTCTGTACTAGCTTGATTCTTACAAACCTCACCCAAAATACTCTAATCCTGGTGAAACTGAGTTTATCTATTTCATGGTTGTACTTCAGGTACCATACTAGCATCCTTTTGTGGGCATAGGGCAGATTTTTTTGCATTGTGAGTCCAGCTACATGTAGCCTTTTCCTTTTTTATTCAGTCATGTTGTCCTATTTCTAGTTCTCCCTCCTGCATGATAATTCTGCCTGGGTGGTGGTGTCTGTTACACTTCTGCATAATTATTAAGGTCTATCAGTAGTCTACTTAGTGTACTAAGACCGCTAATGAAGATACTAAAAAAAATGGTCACAAGACTAGTTTCTGAGGAATGCCAGCAGTGCAACCTCTCTGGTTTGCCACTGCTGCTTTCAGCATACAAGCCATTGGCATCTGTTCTTTTATTTAGCTCTTCATTCACCTTCCTCTTCTTCTACTGGTCCTTCTCTTTCTCCAGTTTACCTGACTGCATTCTTTACTGAAGTTAAAGAGAATAGATTTGCTGCCTTTTCTTCATCTAGAGAAACAGCAGTCATACAGCCAGTTAGATGGGTTGGATCCATCTTTTGTAGACTCATGTAGTGTTTTAGTACATTTTTTTATTTACCTCTGGAGATCTGATTAATTTTCAGTATCTTCAAACGCGCTGAAGTGTTTGCATGGTACTATGTCAGATGAACAATCAGAAGCTGTCATTTCCCCCACTTTCTACTCTTTTCCTAATACAATTCTTTTGGTTTTTTGATCCTCGGGAAGCACTCCATAATGGAAACAGTTATTCAGAACCCTTGTATCACCATCCTGTGATTTCCTATGCCATCTTTTGGTTAATGGGATTTTGTTTTCTAGAGGGATTTTGGCTTCTTTTTTTTTAAGTATCCAATTATGGCAGAGAGGCAGCTTCCCCTCACTTCAAGACATTAAACTCTTCAGAGTCACCTGACATCTGTGCCACTCCACTAGGCTTCCTCTGATCAGGCATATTTCAGGCACAATTCCTCATATCCTAGAATACGAACAAAAAGCAGGCTGGATTCATTTAAAACATCAAGGTATGTATTTATTAATTTATCTCTGTCTGCAAAGAGAAGCCTGAAATTACTGTGTAGTTATCGACTCCTTAAAATGAGTTGAAGGGAATCTCAGTCTGGCTTTGACTGCTGGTACCTATCGGTATATCTGTACCCATCTTTGTTTACCACCTTGCTTTGCTCCCATTGTCAGCATCTTTATCCTTGCTGAAAATTGAGGCCAAATATCTGTGTAAAGTTATGGGCTGTTCCTGTATTATCTTTAATATTTAACTTTCACTTGCTGCACAGAGATCCCAATTTTTCTTGTTTTTCATGTGTTCCTGAAGTACATTTCACTATTTGGCATGCCTACAAGAAATGCCAAGCGTCCTTTATGTTCAAATCCTTGAGCTTTTCACAGTTCAGCAGTCTTTACGTATTACTTCCTTTAATTTATCAATTTGTCGTCCTGAGATCATAAAAAATACGTTTGAACTGTACAACATTTCATCCTGTAATTTAAACCAACACGCTTGATGTAGTATTCTTTGTACTACTGAATTTCATCTTAGTTTTCGTGCTTCAGAATAGCTGGACCATGCCCTCAGTTCTGGCATTTGTTCTCCTGAGTTTAAGAAGCTAATCTCCCCTAATGATACAGTTAGTCTTGTTCTACTCTCATTAATATTTGGCTATGTCCAAATAATACTGCGGGATTGCCAGACTTCCTCAGCACAGCAATAGCAAGACTTTTTATAACTCTCATTTAAAGGGAATTTTACCTAAAAAGTTCCCCCTCTGGTTCTCTGTATGTGCTGGGCAGGTACTGTGTTGGAAGACAGTTCACCTGGGTGGGCAAAGATATCTGATGCATGGTTGGGCTGTGGAGCATGTGAGAGGACTTTGTCAGACATGCTAGAAAATAAAAAGCAAAGATACTTTGCAGTTGCTGAGAAACAAACTGTTGGCCATTAACTATTGCAATCACCTTCTCTATGACAGGGTGTTTGCCAGAGGAATGAGTCAGACCTGCTGTGCTCCTCCTCACGTTAGAGCCTTGCCCGTATCCCAGCCACCTTCTCCTGGCTTCACTTTCTGCTCCTTTTTCCAACAGCTTCCAGCAGTGCAGCACCTGAGAAGGTGGTTCGTGATGGTTGTGATCTCCACCCACACCCTTCTTCCACAGTTTGAGAAATCACGGTCTAACTATTTTATCTTTGTGGCCATGTTCATTTCAGACTGTATAAATGCCTTTAAATTCATCTTTGGAAGGAACTGCTTCATCATTTTCTCTTACTGAGTGGTTTCAAGCTGAAATAATGCTTTGTAATTGAAAGGCAACTTCATTCTCTCATAAATAATCCTTGCTGGGACAGGATGGAAGGTAATGCCACAATCTCTGCTGTCTCTTCACTGTCTCTCTTCTGACTTCTGGTCATGCAGCACAGGGATAAACACAGATCAGCCTAAGCATGGCCTTCTCTTTGTTTAAAAGCAGCCTTACCCATTTTTATTTCCTCTTTAAGCTGACAAAGTCTTCTAAAGCTTTTATGGTTTTTGTGGGGCAAGTCCAGAGTTGAGCTTCCTCGGCCTTTGGGATAAAGGACGGTAGCCAGGCTTTCTGGGGAATGTGTCTTAGGTATCAGCTTTTCTACTTATCTCATCCCACGGCCAAAGGGAGGGAGGTTGTGCAGTGCGTGTTTACATGGCGCCAAGAGAAACTGTCAGAACATGTTTCTTTCACCTTAACTTTCTCTGAATCCAGTAGTTGTTAGAAAAAAGTATGTACAGTACTAATAGATATTTTCAGTGTTCATATGATGTTATAATTAAGCACTGAAAGCTTCCGAGAAGTGAAACTCACCCAACTCATCCCTCCTCCCTTTGCTTACCTAGGCTGTACTGGCTATGGGGCTGCAGTGTTTCTGTATTCTCTGTGGATGGCTTCTCCATTCCACTCCTCCTTTAATGTCTGTTCTCCTACAGGATTGATCGAACTGTCAGTTCAATAGCTGGGCTAGACCTGACCCAGTTCACTCAAAGAAACATTAAAAATCTTCTTTGTAAAGTCTTTCTGGTCTCTCTGGATACAATCAGCCCATTCTAAAGCAGATCTTGAACTTTAAGTTCAAGAAGTGAGGTACACATTTTGTGAACTGCTTCGTAGTTTTCCCATACCTTCCCCTACTGGGCTTGCCTGTATGGCCTTTTAATCTGGTGTATGTGAACACTATCTTTTTGACAGTTACAGAAAGCAAAGCAAGGCAGTCTCAGCAGCAGGTTATGCCGACTGCGAATTCTCCTTAGAATCTTGTTTTTCTATAACTTGCTTTCTTTCTTTGGAGCGCTAATCCTCCCATGTCACACATTTTCTGTTACACTTTTCTTCTCTGCTAATCTCTGGATTTGTTCTGCTCCCTTTCCTAATCCATGGGAGCATTGATGACCTCAGGAGACACCCTTGGCAAGAGACCTTTTTGGATTTGAGTAACATCGGTTATTCCTCCTGCAGTGCTGAAAATCAGCAATTGTTCAGGGAGTTCGTTCCTGAGCAGGGCTGAACCTCTTAACCTCTTGCCTGCCAAAACCTGCTCACTGCAGTGCAGCCCCAGTGAGCTCTCAGGTTAACATCGTCCTCAGAAACGACCATTCCCACATCTTTGCAAGTTCTGGGAAGAACTTTCTGCAGCTGCCAAAATATTGTACAGGAGAGAAGGAGATAAGCCAAGCTGAGTTACAGTTTAATTTCTAGGGTTTTGGTTTTTTTTTTTTTTGCATTGGGCTGCAGGTCAAAAACAATACAATAACAAAGTTCCAGTCTTGGGTAAAACAGTCTGTAATGAAAAGAAAATCATTGCTGTGAAGAGCTTTAGCCGTAGTCCAAACAAGGGGTTTCTTGTTTTCCTTTTAAAGAAGTGAAGGGCAAAACTTGGTGCTAAGAGGAGGGTGATGCTGAGGGGAGGTTCATACGCCAGGCCCAGAGGAGCGAGGAGGGAGAAGAGGGGGCGGTGGGAGAGGTGTGAGTGACTGAGGAGCGGTGACTTGTCCCAGCGTTGTTCTGCACGCCGAGCAGGAGTCACGAGTCACAGTCTGTCACTGTTCCTGCACAGGCGACGGCGGTGCTGGCTCGCTGTTTGCTTCTGTGGGAGGGCACGGAGGAGGCTGCGGGGAGGAGATGCTCGACGGGGCCCCGGGGGACAAGCCTTGAATGTGCAAAGGCTGGTCAGGTTGTGTAGTGGCTGGGGAAGCGATGCATAAGTGGTGTCCGTTTATGTTAGTAGATGTAGTATAAAAAAAGCTATGAGATTCCTTTTACCTCATTTTATCTAGAATGCAGCTACAAGTGAGAACTTCCCAGACGTTTCAGAGATCGTTCCTGGCTTCCAGGGGAGCAGCAGTGTGTGACTCCTGAAAATGTGCAAAGTGCTCGCACATACTCTCTGGCAACTTGTGCCAAGCAGAATGAAAAGTAATCCACTCTGGCACCAGCACAAGAAAATGTAGAGAAACCATCTGTTAAACCCAGAATCTTCTGCTCTGGTGTTAAAGTTTCAGTATCTGAGAAAATGGGAACCCAGCAGAGCTTTATAGCTTATGCTCTGCTGTTCCTCACCTTTAGGCTTAACTTGCTGCTTGGGATGTCACTGGCACCTGAGATTCTGAGCAACGTGTCCCAGCATGGGACACGCTTTCTTTCTGCTTTGGTGGTTCTCTTAAACTAAGTGGGCAGAGCAACAAAAAATGGCCTGTAGAGCTGGCGTCCTGCAGTGGTAGAAAGGTAAGCTCTTCGGTCAGCCTTTAATTTCCTCAATTCCGAGAAGACCAGTGAAAAAAAGGTAGGGTATTTTCAAGCTACGTTTCCTTCCTGGCTGGGAAGGAGTTCCCCTCCGACGTGGCGGCCGTTGCCGATGCCGCGATGCTCTCTCCCCTCGTCAGCGTGAGGGGGGAGCCGGGGGGGAAGTCTCCTCACCGCAGCGGATTTCCTTTCTCAGATTGCCACCTCTGCAACAGGGCGTGCAAGTTATTAATTCAGCGCTGGGGAAGGGGGGCGTGGAGAGAGAAAATAGGGCCTTCCTGGTGAACTTCTTGCTCTTTCTTTGCAGCCCTTGGTGGTCGGGTCCGTGCGTGCCCTCTGCAGTGGGACAGAACTGGTGTTTCCATCACAGAGAGGGGTTTATGTTCTCCCTTGGCATCCCTTGGCTCCATTAGCAGCAGCAGCAAGTGCTGAGTCCTCGCGCTGGCTGTGCATGACGGCAGCCCAGATCACTTCCTCGCTTGACCAGGGAGATCAGGAGGAACTCACTTAAATATGTAAATGTTTAGTTAGAATACGTGAATATTTTAGGAGCTATGGAGAGCCTGTAGGTCAGTGAAAATACCTGGTTTTCATCTAGCAGGTAACATAGCATCTTTCGTCATGAGGAAACGTGTACCCACCTGTATTGTGTCACCTTCCGTGGGCTTTGCTACGGAGTCGCTCGCGTTAGTTTTGTACTTGCACAGGCCTGATAGTGGGGAATGTGGGAGTGTAGTCGTGATGGAGGGACAGGACTGGACTGCAGCTGCTGGATTTAATTTGGGAAAAGAGGTCTTGTTTGGCCTCGTAAATTTCCTTTGGTTTGTCAGATGAGCAGGCAGGCTTCTGCGCCATTCTCTTCTGTCACTGTTGTTCCACATAAGGAGGTCTCACATGTATAGATGGACATGCACAACCATTTTCCTGATTTCTTTTTAGGGAATTTCCCCACTTCTTTTCAAATACAAGCACCTTCTCTCCTGTAATTAGACTATCCTGTGTATTTTTATTTACTTTTTACAATAAGGCAAAACAGTGAACTTGGCAGTATTGATTTTTGCTGCTTCCCTTCACTCTCCAGAGTGCTTAAGATATTTTTAGAGGCTTTCATCTTTGAGCTTTTGGGGGAGAGAACAGCATCCAGCAATACATCAGCTGTCAGGATTCAGCTTCTTGAAGTCTTGGCTTTCCAGCCCAGAGCTCATGACTTTTTCTCATTATGACTTGCTCAGGATTCGTACACAGCGAAGGTAAGCACTGGGGCAGGGCTTGGGGGAAGAAAGGGAGACTTTATAAAGCTTTGTTTTACAAGCCTTTCAATATAAATGCATGTGGTGAAGACACGGGGTAGAAAATAGCCCCAGGAGAGGAAGGTGATGACTAAAAACCTCAACGTCTACGTGCAGTGGAGTTTAAGAAGCTGAATTAAGATTGAAATAAACCCCACATGTTTTGGGGTCAGTGCAGCCTTAACTGAGTATCTGAATAACAGGATACAACAGATTTGTGTAGAAAATTCCACATACAGCCTCAGGACTCAGGGAGCAGAGAGGTCAGGTCAGGCTGGTGCTGTATGTCCGGTTCACAGGGAGGAAAATGGTTAAATTACCACAAAGGGACTTTTGAACTGTGACTTGTGAAAATGTGTAGCAGAGCATTGACATTTCTCTACCGGAAAATTGGACGGATTCTTGCCCTTTGATGGCACTTTATTAAGCTTTCTAGCACTTGAGAGAACACCTGATGATTTGGCGGTATGTGCCTATTCACCTCTGATGATTTTCTCCTCATTTTCATTCACCTCCTTTGGGAGAAAGTTTCCTGAGCTTTTTCCACCTGCAGCAAGACAGGCTGCTGTGGAGGGACGTGCGCTCCTTGCTGCTCTGAAGCAGTGCATCAAATAAAAACTGAAACAAAGCAAGAACTTAGTGCAGCATCCTGGTGAGTGGAGTTTGTTAGCTAATTGAGAGACTGGAAGCAAAATGCTTAAACAATAGATTTATGAGTTTGTTGTTTGTTTTTTTTTTAATGAAAATACTTTAAGGGAAAAGGGAGAATGAATAGAAATGGGGAGATGGGTTATAAATTCCTCAGGGATGTAGCAGTGGACAGATCTGTCTTCAGTTCAGAGAGCAGAACAGGTTGGTATTAAGACTTCATTTCATGTGGATGATAATCCAAAAACTATTTCTAAAGAGGAGCTTTTAAAAAACACAAATCCTGCTCAGCCAGATTCTGAAATGCAGTTGATTATAGCGTGGACTGGAAACACTGAATAAAAAAAAAATACAAAACTATTTTTAATCGCTTAGATAAATGATATTTCTTTTTGCTAAGTCCAACATTTGCACTTGTTTGTTTTTTTCCTGAGTGAACGAATCCAGATTTTTTTTTTTACTTGGACATAGTTTTATTTTTAAACACGGCTTCCAGAAATGCATGCGTGTGGGACTGCAGTTGGGACCAGTGGAAAGCCGTGGCACTCTGCCAGGCGCTCGCCCTGTCCCTGCAATATAGATGGATTGCCAGCGTTCTGGAGAAAAACAAGCCCAAAACTTTAAACAAATTATGCTTAATGGAAATAAACTTTTTTTTACCCTCCAGGGTAATGATTTGGATAATGTCCTGGCTGTGTGTTTCTGGAGGACAGAGGGAGGGGGAAGGGGAGAAGAGGGCAGAGATGGAGCTCTGTACGCCTGTAACTTGCTCTCCAGTGGATGCTCTGGGAAGGCTATAGGGCAGACTGTGAGGTTTCTAAGCTTGGAACGTTTTTTAACTCCCAGCCAGTCTTTCTATGAGAAGGTGAGGAGGCCATAGCCAGCTACAATAATAACATTTATCTAGGGGTTGTTTTCTTCCATATATGGGTTTGTAAGACCTGGAAAGGCATACGCCTCATGTCTGGCATTTTCCGTGTAAAGTTTTGACACTGTCTTCCATGTCATTCACCTGATTTCTGCTGGGGTTTGATGATAAGTGATAATGCCATAGAATACCTGGTTTTCTGTTTTGGTTTGTTTTGGTTTTTTTAAATTTATAAAAAGAGGCAAGCAGAGTAGGCTGTAGCCGACTTCACAGAAGAAAAGGCACCATAACCATATCTCTCTGTTTTTTCAGGCTGGTGCTGATAAATCTTTTCTCTCACTTCTGTTGCTATGGTGTTAGTTCTGTGCAAAAACAAACCTTTGGGTGATCATGTCAAATGCAAAGATCGTTTGGAGAGAGAGATGCTGAAAGAGAAGGGAAGTAGGAGGGCTCAAATTCCAGCTGATGACAAACAATGAATCAGTGTTTGTCTCAGCAGAGGGCCATCAGAAATTTTGCACTCTACTTTCACTGACTTCTGCTTGGGTCTGATACTACACTTGAAAAGACTTCTTTTTTTCCCCCCTCAAGCCCTATTTTTTTTTCCTTCTTTTACTTTTTTTTTTTTTTTCTTCTTGGTATATAAAAGGAAGGTGGATCTCTTCCAAATTCCACACAGACCAGGGATATTTGCTTTCTGCAGCATGGCCCAGAACACAGAGAACTTATTCTTGCAAACAGTTTGATCCTCCAATCCACAAAATACTGGATCAAATTTTGAAGGTTTGTGTGGTTGAAATGTACCTGCTGCCCTTGTTGAGCCAATTGAAGTGGTCATTGAACTTCCTACCGGAGGAGCTGCCTTAGCATGCTGTCATTCCTAGCATTGCTTTCCCAGTGAAGGGGAAGCAGAGCAATGTTACGGGGGGACCTTTTTAACACTTTCTGATGTGCAAAGTTAGGTGCGTTTGATTTCATTCTCAAAACATGCCAGTTGCTTTTGGCTGGCATCGCTGTTGTGAAGAAGTCATCTTGCCCAGATGTCTTATGCTTCTGGAAAACACTATGCTGAAAATGCCTGGATGTGCCTTGGAGGCTTACTTCTATTCTTGGGTCAAGGCTGAAAGGGAGGACTGTTTTTTTATTTTCTCACTGTCTCTGTGCAGATTGAGCTGCAACAGCAGGAAGAATGTAGAGGGGTAACCAATCAAATACTTATTTGCTTCTCACTGTTTTTCAAACTGGAAGTCCTGAAAATAGGGATTAATTCACATTTTTGTACCTTGGCAACTGGGAACTTTCTGACCCAGTTAAATGGGCCCTTTGTTTTGCTGCTTCCTTCCAGATGTGATAGGCAGATGAAAAAACCTCAGGAAAAGCAGTGTGGTCATCTGAGATTTCTTTTAGGATATTAACTGATTTTTCTGGAACTTGGTTGCAGAAGTAGATCATCTTCTTCCATGTCCTTAGCCAAGCTGCAGTTCACTTCATTTTGCCTTAATTTTGCAGATGCTTATGCTTGCCCTTAGCCTTCATGCTGCACTACTTGTGGGAGTAAAAATATAAGTGCCAGGACAGTCAAAGGTCCTGTGGACTGTCTCACCCAGCCACAACTTACCCATCACTGAGCGTCCACATCAAGTCTGATTTGTTTGTCTTTACCATTGCGTAATATTCGTGTGTAGGGAGTCTGCTGCCCAGCTGTGAGCAGTGCCTGTGTTAGTCCCTTTGGAAGAGAGATGCACAATATGTTTTCCAGTTGTGTTAGAATCTGTGTAAGTACTTCAAAGATAGTACTGGAGCCTCAACCTGTAGCTGTTAGTAGGAGCAGACAGTGATGGGCAAGCAAAGGTGGTCTCTGTTGGGAAGAACTGTCTGTCTTTCAGTTTGCTTTTGTGCCATGGGTAACTTCAGTTATTCTACTCAAGTAAGCCTAGCCCAGATGAGTGCCTACACAAGAAAAGCGATTTGCCTGCTTGGATCAGTTAGATGAACAACTAGCAAATCATTATAAGGCTGCTGGATCTCTGCTGGTTTAGTTTTATTGGTGCTTGAGTTCCAGCCATCCTGTCATATCATTACCTTCCTTAAGGCACTCCTTAATTCAAAGCAGGGACATTTCAGTAGGGTTGGAAATTTTTTAAGGACAAAACTCAAGCTAAAGAGACAGTGAAGACCAGGGTTCTATGGAAACAGAGCATCACCAGCCTCTCTTCCCAGCCCTCCTCTCCCTCCTGTGCCCCTCACCCCCTTCTCTGCCGGAGTTAAGAAAGGGATAGTGGCAATGGAAAGGACTGTGCGTGTAACTGTAGAATCAAAGGCTAACTTTAATTTAGCAAGCACATATCTGTCTGACATCTCAAAGATGTTCCTGGTTTGCAGTGTACAAGGTTAAGTCGCCACTGATGCAGTAGATCACACAATTGGTTGAAGAGCAATTGATAACGTGGCAGGTTTTGTGCTGTGGGCAGCCCGGTGCGTTGGCTAGGACATGACCCAGTTCGGATACGTAGGCTGTACAAATGTTCAAATCTGGCAAGTAGCTTCATGGGATCATTAAGTTTGGTAGGGACCTCGGGGGTCCGTAATACATCATCTTGGTCAAAGCAGATTCAGCATTAAATTTAATCTAAGTTGCTTAGGGCTTTGTCCAGTCAGGTCTTGAAAACCTTGAAGGATGGAGATCCTACAGCCTCTGTGGGACTCTGCGCCACAACCAAACTGTCCTCATGGTGGAATTCTTTTCCTGATTTAGTTGGAATCTCCACAGTTTCGATTTATGTCCTGATAAATCTAAGCCTCACAGTGGCATTGGCCAGTTCTCTTAGTACCCTTGCATGCATCCCATCAGGTCCAGTAGCCTTCTTTGCATTCCTCAAGAGATCCCTAACTCAGCCCTCTTCCAGTGCAGGTGGTTCCTCTGCTCCTTGAACCCTGTCTTGGTACTGGCACCCAAGCCCCGTGACACATTGCCACATGCCTTCCCATGCTGTCTGGAGCAGAGTTTCTGCACACCCCACCCCAAGTCTTTGTCCCCAATCCAGCGAACTGCCAAAGTCTGCTAGTGGGAGTGCTCTGGGAGCTGCACTCCTCCTAATAGCTAAATAGCTCTCCCTGCAGCAGATGAATTTGCAAAGATCCTGAATCACCTATATTTCTGTTACCTGTATCACTCTCCTGGGTGTTGTTTTGTTTTTGTGCAATCCCGAAGGGCGAAGGGCACAGCGGGTGTTTCTTTTATTAGTGATAATCTTTGCTGGCTTATTCTTGTTGCATGTATGTGTAAGCACTGGGAAACAGGGCTGAAGAGGGAATGTTGGCTCGGAGTGGAGAAGCACAGGAAGGTGTTTGCATGAAGGGTGTTTGCCAATGACTTCATTGCTTTTTCATGGGATTAGATCTACACTGCTGAGAAATAAATGTCTGAGTAAAGTCTTCTGACGTTCAGTGAAATGTAAATTCTCAGGGATTTGGGTAACATACCAAAATAAAGGCAGCATGTAAAATGAATGCTTTGTGTGTGGCAGTGATACCTTGGATGGTGGCAGGTACAAAAACCTCAGATCCTCCATATATTAATAAAAGGTTTCTCTCTGGTTTCTTCAGCTTGACCTCACCAAACCCATTGAAGATCAGGGTCCCTTGGATGTGATCATACATAAACTGACAGATGTCATCCTTGAAGCAGACCAGAATGACAGCCAGTCACTGGAGTTGGTTCAGAGGTTCCAGGTAAGTGGTTCTTTCATAGACCTTCTGCATTTCAAGCAGGAGGGTGAACTTGGTGCAGAAAATTCAATCTGTTTCCTGTGCTGTTGGTAGGGTTTGGTGAAAAGAGCTCCTTGGCACACTGCTGCCCAACAAAAATAGTTTTGCAGTCTAAAATGGACTTGCACCTTTGGATAGGTTTTATGTTGTATTAGTAAGGTTAGTAAGAGCTGTTTTCCCACCAAATACTGTCCTGATGTCATTTCAAGAGCCTGAGTGCTGCTCACAAAGAGGAACAGGTGTTTGCAGAGTCCTTCACATCCGTTTCTTCATGACAGAAGGTACTGAATTAATTTGTCCCAATTCTGTCTAGTCTTCCCAGTTCCTGGAATGCTAATTTCTGTAACATCAAGGTTACTGTGATTTTGTCCTCTAGTGCTGAGAATCTTTTTTTTTTTTTTTTTCCCCCTCAAGGTTTGTTTGAAGGTCAGAAATATACAGGACAGAGTGGTACAGAGAACTGTTTTCCCAAAGAATTCCTGTCAGTCAACTGAATGCTGATAGAAATGATAAAAAAATGATAAAGCAACACCTTTATCATTTGAAAAGGTGTTGCTTCTGATTGATGTCTTTGATCAAATGTATATTCTTTTCTTCTCTTTCAAAAAGAAGCAAAATTAAAAAAGATATTTTCAGAATTTTATGGAATATGCTGTTGTCAGGTGGAAAAAATGGCTCAGACAAATTCTGCTGTTTTGACAATTTTTCTTTCTTGGGAAATGATGTTCTCTTTGCTCTGCTTAATGTTCTACAATTAGTAGTGCAGAAGTTATTTTACTTAATGGAGTCAGTATTCCCCTTGCTCTAGTTACAGAGCTTTTCTGCTTCCTCCCACCTGTGTGTTGTACACAGGAGATGAAAAGGTTTCACTTCTGGGTCTGACCCTCTGGCACCAGTTCCCTGAATAGTAGATGACTACTCATCACTAAGTAGCACAGGCATCCACTTCCCAGAGCACTGGAAACTTGTGGATGTCCAAAGAAATATATGGAGAAATAGACTTCAGGGGCTTTCACCTCGCAGTTTCAGTCGTTAACTCGTTTGCCTTCACAATACACCCATCTTATCAGTGGGAAAAACTTGATGACCATAGAGTCAAAGGGCATATGTGTTAAGTTGCTCGCAGCTGACTAAGACTTATGAGATTTGTCATCTCCAATTCTTGCGTTGTACACATTCCTGAAGGGCAGGCCTTATAAGGCACAGAGAGTACAGCTGTGTGTAATATTGTGGCACATCCCTTGTCACCTGGAGAACATGCTGGTAGGGAACTTGTGCAAGCAGTTGTAGAACAGCAATTGGTATGTGGCAACACAGTTAATATCTAAATCACCTTTCTTTTATTCCTGAGCAAGAACCCTTCAATGGATATGGAATATTTTTAATAAGAACTCCAGCTACTCAGCTTACTCTGGTAATGTCATGCATGATGGCATTGATTTTACTACCTGGACCTTTTGGGTGTGCTATTTATGCTTTCTCTAGTATTTCAGTTCTACCACTTCCTCACCTGGTGCTGTTTCTTCACCCTCGAGGCTACATCCAACCTGCATGCTTAGGGCTGTCTTAGTGGTCCTCAAGAGCTGACTGCAGTTAGAGGAGCGCTCTCCTGCAGTGTGTTGGGCTGTGAGCCCGAGCTCAGGGTGGAAACTGAAAGGCTCTTTGGTTTAAATGTAAATTTCAGTGGCTGTTTGCTCTCAGGCTTCTTGAGCCCTCAACCATAAGGAGATTGGGCTATGGGAGAAGGTGGGAAGGAGTCTGTTGTAAAGGCATCAGCCAAACTAATGAGAAAAGCAGGTATACTCCCAGGAGGCTCACATCTGCTGTAGGGCGGTCCATGCTCCCCATGGAAGATTCTGGAGATACACACATCAAAAATGGCTGCAGATGCCTGATTCACAGGGATATTCTTCTTGGGACGACATTAGAACCCTCACTAGCGCTGGCAAATCTCACTTGAGCTGCCTCATTTCAGAGCAGCTGAGAAACAGTTGTATTCAAACCCTGTGGTATGTGGCACCGGGACCCCACCAGTTACGGGCCCGTGGGCAGCTGCCACCCATTAGTGTACGTGCTCCTTGTCATTCCTGCACGGCTCACCTGTCGGGTTGTGCCCTTGGTCAAAGTTCGGAGGCAGCGTGCTGTGCTTCTGTTTCACCACAATTGCTGTTTTGCAAGATGTGGTTGTCCATCTCCTGTGGTGAATTTACTGAAACGTTCCCGCATCTCTCAGGCTGCTTAACTCCTCCTATGTTAAAACCGCGGAGCAACTTGTTGCAAACAGTTTTAAATCATAGCCTTAATAAAAACTAAACAACCGCACTCATATTACCCTAAAATCCTTCTTTATCTATTTGAGTAAAGCCTTGTGTGCAATTTCAACCATTCAGCCTTGCCTCTCCTCTCCGTTGCATTAGAAATAACAAATCAAGAATAACACCGTATTGAAGGTGATCCCCTGTTAAAGGAAGCTGTAAATAGCATCCCTGCGCTGTGTCGTTTCTGCTCTGTTTCCTGACCCAGCTCTTCTCTCCCATACTGCCAAGTTCATCTGTTTTAACATCACCTCCCCTGTCTTCTCTGTCTGAGTTTTTTGTTGGCAGCGTGGCCTTAATCTCTTACATCAGGTACGGTAGTGGGTGAGCCATTGATTTGGACTGGGGCTATGCTCCTTGCGACACGCTAACTGATGTGGAGAGGTGAGAACAGTTGTTGATCCCAGGGAGTCACGGAGAGTGCTGACAGAGGTATTTGATCCAGCATGTAAAATTCTTTCTGTAGGATTTGCATAGTCATAAATTGATTTAAACACCTGCACAGCACAAGAGCATTCAGTTACGTTAGATATTCTTGCAGACCTGGCTGCTGCCTTCTAAGAATGACAGACAACAGAAGGGGAAACAAGTTGCGCCGGAACGGGTTAGGGTTACAGTAGAGTGAAACAGAAATAGCTCTAATCTAGAGACTATATAATAGGGATGAAATTCAGTCTTCTGCTTTTTACCATTGCTGCTGTTTTGTTGCTGTAGAACACTATGTCTTTCTGTGCCTCAGCTTACCACCACCCTTTCATAAACTGGTCTCTATTTCTGAGTAAGGAACTTCATCATTTTCCTGTAAATATCAGTATTAAAGCAAAAATAATACTTTGGTTCTTGTGAAGCTAATTTGCAGTAGGCTGATGGGAAGTTGAAATTTATTTTTTTTTAATAATACTGGAAATTTGGATTGTGTGTCAAGTGTTGTAGAAAGCAAAGGTATTGTTCACACCCCTGGGGCATATGCTGCATGTAACTCAGCACCCTTTAATTGTCGGAGCTCTGTTAATCAATAAGAAAGTGTATCATTAGAAAACCTCTCTCTACAGTAATATATATACTTTTCCAGTGCTCAAGTAGTAATGACAGATGGAAGTGAGGATAAACTTCTGAGCAAGTCAGATGGAGAAGAAATAGTTCCCTGTCTCCTGACAGGGTTGGTAAATCCAGTTGAATTTGTTCAACTAACAGTATGAACTGTATAAGAAGGAAATAATTTGGGTGAAAGCACCCATGGATAAAGAGCATTGTCTTGCACCAGTGTCTTCTCTGCAGAGGATGGTGGTGAATTCTGCTCATGCTTTGAGGACTCCTGTAAATTTACGTCTTCGTTACATGACCCTGTTGATGGTGATTTTAGTCTTTTTTTGAACACTCTGCCTAATTCTAGTTCAGTGCTGCGTTCACAATGGCGAGCTTTGGCCAGGCATACTCTAGAAAGGCTGTTATAGGGCTGTGCTAAGAAACTTTCTTAATTCTTCTTGCGAAATGCTTGGATCCAGCTGGCTGGTGCCTTCAAGGCCTTCATTTTTAGGAATATTAAATTTAACCGCAAATGAAAATAATAAAAAAGCCAAGAATGTTAGAGGAGAACTTGATGTTCTTTCTTCTCTCCCTGTCATTAGTTCTTGGTTGTACAGTAAACACTGTATTATCTAATATAGTCTTCTATTCTTTTTGAGGATGACATCTTCCTGCAAAGAAGTGCAATGTAATGCCTAAAGAATTTGACAGGGATCCTGGAATGTGGGTTCAGTCACATGCTTTTCTACAGTTTCATTATGTGATCTAGACCATCTCGTTTGCATCCCCAAGTTTTTGTTTTGCAAGCTGTAAATTAGAGAAAATGATGTTAAAACCCTTTTGAGATTAAAAAGAGAAGCCCTTTAGGTCAACTCAGAACGGCTGTCATAAGGACTTGGGCTTTGTTTCTCTTTGGAGCTCTGGTATGAATTCGTAGTAGCTATGATGACATCTAATTTACAGACCATGTTACAGGAGTCACACTAATGTCTGATGCTCTGTCTTTACAGATAGTGTTCTTTAGCATAGTCCAGTGGATGACTTGTCCACAGTCGTATAGTTGAACTAGAATGCAGGTTTCCATTACCAGACTACACCACTTACTTCTGACTGTGGGTATGGACTTGTGACCTCTCAGTATCTTCAAAACTTACTCATTGGAAAAAGATCCTCTCCCAGCGCCTTCCAGACTGGGAGAGGGTCTTTTTCTAGTGAACAAGATAGAGGGCAGGGACTCTGTGAGCAGGCTTCTGAATGATACCCTCTCCCCAATAAAGCAAGTCCTTGGGGCTTCTGGTTCTGCACATGTGACTGATTTGTGCCACATCGCTGGCGTGCAGGAAATTTCATTGTAGTAAAACATGTACCCAGGAACCAGTGAAGCAGAGGAGAAAGTCTATCAGCATTGAATTACTTGCCAAAGTGTGTTTAAATGGTATACACTCATGTAATTTTGTACATAGGGCAGAAAAAGACAGGAAATTTCTGCCTCTCTCCAACTGTCCTGTATTATTTTTAAGATACTAAAAGCTACTGGTAATGAAGAAATTTATATTCTCTGGTTAAAAATAGGTTGTTACAAATTGTAATAATTCACTTGTATAAAATGTATGTGGTGGTTGGGGTTTTTTTGCCTGTTTTTTGTAAAACTAAAATCAATGAGTAACTTAGAAAATGTAAAGTGACCTCTTTTCAAGAGAGCTACTTTTGTGTGTGAGATGTTGCGTAAGCACTGTGGTATTTGTGACACCTGCACACAAGTGGAAATAGTGTGGTTCCCTTATTGTTCATTAAATTGACCAAGTTCTGATGATGTTAACCAGACCAAACACTGCAAAATTCATCATGCTAATTTTCCTGCTTTTAAATATAAATGTAACATCACGATGATACCTGGCACCAGTCGCACTGTTGGCTCCATAAAGCAGTCTTCCAGGAAGCAGAAGAGGAAGGGGTCCTTGACCACAGGAGGAGAAACGATCTGCCAGGCTACATTTATGACCTCTGTAAGAATAACATTTTTTCAGAGCTGTATTGTAGAAGCCTTGACCATCTCATCTGCAAGAGCTGAGGAGGAAACTGGCTTCATACTTAGATGAGTCTGTGATGAACTGTTGTATGGTCTGGTGGAGAGCACTAACAGACTAGGAAGCCTCTTAGCCTGCCCTTTTTGTCTTGCTGTTTAATAACTGTTCTCAATTGCCTTGTAAAAAATAATTGTTACAGGAGACTCTGAAAAGAGAGACTGCCTGTTGCCAGTGAGCTTTTTAGCTGCAGAAGACCTTTAGGGCTGAGCTTTCTGAGGTCTTCGTGCTAGTTGGTTGCAGTTTCTCAGAGAGGAGAGTACTGATGGGTGCTGGAGATAGTGTGAATCCAGCTGGACATCAGTGCCATTGAAGATCGGTGGTGAGCGCCTAGTGATTTCATCCAAACCCAAAATGAAGACTGCATGCAGGTACCTGGTGTAGCACATGAAGTGTAAAATAGAGAAATCTTTACATTTGCTTCGTAGGACCCTTAGATCCTTATTTTGGGGATGATGATTATTTGTAGAAATGATGATTAGTCTCCCTACCCACTGTAGCAGTGGGCTGAACTGATTGAACATAGTTTATTTGCTCTCTATAAAAAATTGCTAACAGTCCTTGGTGGTTCCTTCTTGACCAGAGGAACATGGAGATAAGTCAGGTAGGAAGAGGCATAGACCCTAAGGGTCCCTTTCACTTGCTGGTGCTCCAGTTCCTGTCTTGTTGGTAAGAAAGAGAAACAAACTACTCCAGTTCCTGCCTTCTAGAAAAAGTTTATGTCTTTGAAAAGTGAGCATATTTTGGCTTGTGTAAGATTTTGACTGGGGTATCTTTGTTACACTCTGATTAGAGCAAAATATTCTCTGAGCAGCTGCCCGTCAGAGCTGTACAGAGGATTAAGTAGTTTCATTCATAGCAGCTTCATACTAGTCTGTTCCATTCAAAATGATGGCTCAAGTGATGGAAAATCAATACGGTTATTAATTTGTCTTTCAGAGTGTTTTCTAAACAGGTTCTCTTTGCATTAGACTTCTTAAAAAGGTAGATTGGAAGCGGGTTTTATGCCTAGGCTTCTGCGATCAGGTTGATGAAAATTTAAAGTGTTTCCTCTGCCCCTGCCCCTCCAACTGTTGACTCTCCCACTCTGAAGTTGTCCAAGAAGGGCACTTCTGTTCTTGATTCAGAAGCTTCCTTAGAAGGGTTTGGGACTGGGAGAAAGGAAAATTAGGGAGATATTTTGGAAGGGAAGGAGTTAGGGGTTTATTCTTGCTTGGAAGGGGAGGAGTGCATAGTTCCTGCTGCAACTGATTGCTTTAATCAGAAATCTCAGCTGCGAGATTGGGTACGTACTCATGGAGGTTATGCCAGTGGGTTTTTGATGCTGCCTTGTTTTTTTTCCTTAAGATACTAGCACATTCTGCTCCTGGTTTTCTGCTTTGTACTCTGAAAATACTTACAGATTTCAGATTTCTTTTCACGTCCTCTGCTGAGAAAAATCAAAGGAAACTATCAAATAGTAGTAATTTTTTTTCTTGACAGGGGACAGGGTGAGACACAAAGTTGAAATGGTGCATTTGCACCTGAATTCACAGGCCAATACCTGTGGTTTTCCCATTTGAAAAATAATTGTCTTACCTTTGCAGGAAGAGCCTCGTAAGCAGGCCAAATTAACTTAAAAATTTGTCATTCAAGTCCTAATTCAAAGAATTAGCTTTCTGTGAGTAGGCATTTGCGAAATAAAATTGTGGTGGACTGTTGAAGGCAAGGCAGGGAAGCTGAGTACTCAAAAGTTGCTTTGAGATGTGCAATGAATAGGAATGTATCAGAGCAGATCTGTCTCCGCTTCCTCTTGCCGCCCCCTTCATCCCTCCCAACTGCTGCAGGAATCTCTAAATCTAAAAGAGACAAACAATTTTGAGATGAGTGTTTGTTCAAGATCCAACTTGCCTAAACCTTTCCTTTTGGAAGGACGTGTCCATGAAAAGAGACCATTGCAGCTCAAGACAACAAAAAGGAACTTTTAAGTCTGAATCTGATGCAAACTCTTTAAACGAGCTTGTGTCTGTCTTCACCTCTGTTGCCCCTTTGGAAAATGTCAGTCTGTTGTTACAAGTGGTCATCTTCATGTTTCTGTACTTGGGAAAACACAACTTCAAAAGCTGTTATTGTTTCATTTGCTAACATTTTTTTTAATATGGTACTTTTTTTTAAACAAAAGATTATAGAAGTTTTATTACTTAGTAATAAAATCCAGTCAGTGAGTCTCTCTTATCATCTAATGACCTAATATTTGCAGTAGATACTCTATCAGCTTTCTGTTAAAATATATATATTTTAAAAAATCATTAGCTACCTTTTTTGGTAAAATGACAATCAGCTCTATCCTCATCTATACACAGGCTTCTCAAAAAGAGTTTGTTTTTTTTTTTAATTCTCTGGGTTATATCCAGAGGTATTTAACAGGGAACACGAAATACTTGGTCTCTCTTTGATTTCAAGTTCCATTGCTGGCCTTCTGCCAGCAACAGGACTGGTAGAGAGCATGACTGAACGCCAAGCCTGGAATACAAACAAAGGAGGATCTGCTAAAACTCCTTGTTTCTTCTTGTTTGCTTTTATTATGTCAACGATTAGGAAGAGGAAAACATAGATGTTGTCTGGGTCAAGCTGAACCGCAGCCCAAGGACAGAACCCTTTCAAAATATTATTGGGAAGGCTGAATATCCTCCCGGTTGTTGCTTGGGTTGTTGGAGTCTGCTGTTGGATACCAGTCTTTGGTAAATCCACCAAAGGAAATTGCAGAGTTGTTTTGTTGGAATGACCAGAGAAGATTTGAACATTCAAAGTTGAAAGGTTATGCTGTACTGAAAGCTATCTCTTGGCTTCAGTGGTTCTCTTTTCCTTTTGCAACTGCTCCATTTTCAAGTTCATATGTGTAATATCTCATCTGCTATCAAATTCTTAGACACAAACCCTTCATGTTCTTCCAGATTTGTATTTCTGATAGTGGAGCCATTCTGTGCCATGGGAAGAGTGCTGCTACTTAGGCTACATCAAGAGTTTTCCAGTCTGTTAAGTGATCTTCACAGTTATATATTCAGTAAAAGGTGATTGCCTAAGTGTGCAGCAGTTTCTAGCAAAGAATCAAAGTTTATGAAAGGTTTCGCATCATCTACCGTAATTGTTCCGGTGAAGCTAATAAAATAGATTTTTCCTATTGTAATTTCCTGTTGTGGGGAATTGGTGTTAAGGTTTGGAGTTTTAATTTTATTTTTTTTTTTATTTTAAGTAGTTTTCTGTGCATAAGTATTGGAACTCTTTCTTTTGCATGTGCTAGTGATGTACTGGTGTGAGGTGTGGGAAACTGGGAAAGTGTTGGCAGCATACATGCCCAAGAGGAGCCTGGGTGATTTGCTTTGGGGATCCTGGTGCAACTTGATGGTTCTGCTTTTGAATGCAGACTTAATGCTTTGTGATGGAAATCCAAGCAACACACAATACCATGAGAAGAGAAGAGATGCAGCATTTTCAGGACTTGAGTGCATTTTGATGCTCCTGTCCCCTAACAGCTTTAGCAGTTAACCACTAGCTGTGTTCAAATAGAGATGCACTATACAAATGCATCGACCTTGTTCTGCATTGTCAGCCTCCTTTGCTTCAAAGGGGAGGCCGTTTCTGGATTCAGTTGAAATGAGAGATCTGTAGCCATCCCCAGATTAACTCTAGGAGACACTTGTTTCAGGTCCCAGTCGTTTTTTTCACTGAGATGATGCAGATCTTCACTACCCTGCTGACAGTCTCTGAGTTTTGCCATTCCTGTGCCCTCTGACTGTCTGAGTACCTAAGCTTGTAAATAGAGAAGAGATGGCAGATAGTATGTGAAATAGGTTTGGGGCCAAAAAATTTCCTTGTTTTATAAAGAAACCTCATGTTCAGGCACACACACACTGTGTGTGTGTGTGTGTGTGTGAAGGGGCTGTCGCCTTACACTCAGTGCTGTTCTCGACATTAGTTTGTTAAAGTCTTCCAGACTCTAAATGACTGCTGGAAAACAGCCCCCACCTCCTTCATCTTCATTGGTTATTACACGTTTGCCTTACAGAGCTTTTTGGAGGCTCCTTAAGGCAAGAGGATGAGAAATCAGTCACTGGAAAGTCAGCTGAGATGCTCACTTCTCTTGACGCATTGCCTGGTGTAGAATGGCCTCGGGATCGTGCCTTCATTCCCATTAAACTTTGTTATGTTGTGTCAGGCTTACTGCTTGGATGATCTTTTAATATGGTTTAGAGCTATTATAATTATAAATAAAGCACTGTGACATTCCTTACAGAAAGCATAAAAAAGCAAGGCTCTGCTTGGAAATACCTCCATGAGCAAAAATAACAAGTGGAGCACACCTAACACAGGGAAGTGAGGATAGTCCTCGATGCCAAGGTGAGCATCAGGGAGATTTGGGAAGGTGCACAAGGAGCTAGGAGAGGGAAAAATCATTCCCTCTGTGGAGGGGAACGAAGGGGATGGAGGCCACAGGAGGACAAATGTGTGTGTGAGGGCAAGGATTAGTATGTACAGAGTAGGGGCTGGGCGAGGATGGGGAGCTTGAATTCATTGTGGAAACGGAGACCAGTCGAGGCAGAGAGGTGGTCGCTACAGTGTGAAAGGAAGAGCTGGTACACGCATCAGAAATGCCACAGGAGGCTTGCTGTCACATCTCTGCTGGGGTCAGGATGTGGAGCTGTGGCTTTTTCAGTCTGGTTACCCTGTGTACTTACCCACCAGGGTACGGGCTGGCTGTAATGTGCTCATCCTCTCTGTGCTCAGGAAGGTGCACGCTGCGGTAGCTCCCTATTTTTTTAAGCTGAGGCATAGAAGGACTGAAAGAGCTGTCTTGTTATGCTTTAGATATGTTGAGATACAAAGTACAGTTTCATCATCAGCAAGTTTAAGCTAATGCCCTAATCACTGGATCATCCTGCCTCTACAAGGTGTCTTTTACCTGCTGCGTAAAAGGGCACGTATGCGTAGGCACACGTAGGTGTTTAAGATGCATTAAGTAACAAGTTACTCTATCTCTTAAAAAAAAATAAAAATCTTTTGTATTGGAAAGCTGACTGCTCTGCTTGAATACTCTGGAAATACTAGTGGCAGGAGACTCGTGAAAACTGTTCCCTCTGTGTTCTGGGTATTAAGAACTTGAAATGAACCCAGCTTCTGCTCCAGTGAGCCAAAGAGGCTTTTTATCCAGGCCATGCTGCAAGGGTGAGACAACAGCTGGGCCTGATGGTCTTGATGCCTGACTGTGCAAAAGGCTTTGTCCTTTACTTTTCCAAAGTGGCAGCAAGGTTGAGCATGTCTTTGGGGAATTCACTCTTCGTGTTCTAAGGGAATCTAAGGGATTCTTAAATACGTCAGACGCAAGTATTGCCACTGCAGGGTGCCTCATGCCCTGTGAAGGAGAGCTGCTTGTGTGCTGTGGGTGATGCAGTGGGTTCATTAAACCCCAATGTTGTATCCTCTTAGCCTCAAAAGAATAATCCCCTTCTAGCAAGCCATCAGTTCAGACTGTGTAGTCAGCAGAAAGCCACGGTTTGCCAGTGCTAGGAGGAAGGGAGAAAGGCAGTGTGCTTCCCCAGTCAGTGTCTGGAGAGAAATCACTTCCTGGGATCACATTTGCCATTCCTTTCTCTCCAGCTCAGTATTCAATAGAGTGCATCTCCTGAGGCCACCTCATCATACTCCTAAGTGTCTTTAGAAGTATGTTTTGTTCTCTGAAGTAACCATCTTAGGACTTCACAGAAGTCCATTGCTTGCAGGAGCATTTACCATGCATTTGCATGAATGGATTTAAAGAAATAAGTGGAAACATAAAGATGGCTTTGGGAAGTTGGTTAAAACAAAGGCAGATGCTAACTTTGAAATGTTTGTCTGGTTTTGGATAGGATGAGATGAATGCTTGTTTATCCCATTGACTTTATGGGGCCAGTTGGGGCAATGATGTAGGAACTCAGCTTCTCTTCTGAGAAACAGAGGGAAGGAAGCTTTGTTGGGTTTGCCAGGGCAATACCTGGCAACTGTGTCTGTGCTCGTGGCCGAGATGCAGTAGTGCAGTCATGACCTCAGGGAACGGGGAACTGAGTTCCAGAGATGAAGATCTTTGAGAACATTAACTTTGCTTTGTTCTTGTAGTCAGGAGAGGAGAGTATGAACTTAGAGAAAGAACAAGATAGATGCTTTCAAAACTCAGTGAAGAGACAGTGAGGCAGCCAACTCTTCAGCTCTGGCAAAAAAATTTGCCAAAACCCCCTTATCAGTCAGCTCTTAACAGTATCTTCAGCCCAGCTAGAGGACAGCAATAATAAAAACATTAAAGAACCCAGATGTATTTCTGAGCTTAGTTCAGGCAGTTGTGATGTTCATGTGCAGTAATAGAATGCAAGGCTGACCCCAAGATAGCAGTGTGTCATCTTTCTTCTCCTAATTGCATTTCTCAGCCCTGCTCACAGCTGTTACTGTGGCACTTTGCCACTGGCTCCCTTCTGAGTTGATGCGGTTGCAGCACAGGTTTCGCTGCCGATGGTGAGTCCACGGGAGAAATTTGTCATCCTAAACCAGTTAGCTGTCAGGGTTGTGTTTGTTTCAAATGCCATTGTCTGGACTGTCTGGTAACTTCCTGTGTTTCCAGTGTCCCTTTCCCTTCCCTTGAAGAGAAGTTGGACACCGAGGTTCTTAACATTATTTATTGTCTTCCCCATCTCATTATTTTTCCACATTCTACAACCAGCCTAATTCCATTTTTTTTTCTTTTTTTCTTTTTTTTTTTTCCCCCCTATGTATTTCTTTTGCAGGAGTATATTGATGCTCATCCAGAAACCATTATCCTGGACCCTCTTCCGGCTATTCGTACACTTCTGGACCGCTCCAAGTCTTACGAGCTAATTCGGCAAATAGAGGCATACATGCAAGGTAGGACAATATCTGCTCTTCCTGAAGGCTTTTATTGTGACTAGAGAAGGAAACAGCTGGCTTCAGGAGGCTGGATGTGAGGTTTGAAGTAGTGGTTTTGAGCCCTTCAAATTCTGTCTCTCCATGGGAGAACAAGCACAAGCATTCCTGTGTCACAGTAGTGCCCTCTGGAATCCTGTGCTCTTTTTTTTTTTTCATATACACAAAGGAGGTTTGCATTTGGTTGAAAATACGATGTGGGTTTAATGGGGAGCATGTTTACTACAGCAAGCACTCACAGAAATCTTCTGCAAAACATTGTCTTTTTGTGCGTGCTGGTAAATGGAAAGGACTGTATGAACTTAGCAGCTTGCCATAAGAATCCCAAGGCCTGAATTTGGAGGAGATTTATGGAGAAATAAGAAAAAATGGTTTTGAAAAGGACTGAAAGAACTTAAATTGCAAATAGAGCTAAGATCTTTGAGAAGCACTGGAAGCCTATTGCACAGGTTAATTGCTAGGAGGAACATAAATGCACTTCTGGTGTTGGCTTGTTACCTGACACAGACTGTTGCCCTTAATTGGCATCATTGGAGTTGTATTTCCCATGTTTAGAAGTCATGCTTTTTCAACCTGAATAAATCTAGTATCTTATCATTTTAACCATTGCAACTGTTGGGTTAAGTCAGTCTCTCATTCGTTTTCTACTGCTGTTACTGTCGTGTTCTTGAAACATTTATTGGCTTTTGAGTTTAAATCTAGAGTAGCTCTTGAAGTAGCAGTTTGGTATGTTAGCTGACTACACTTGGGGGAGGTAGTGTTGCTGATCTGTGTTCTAGCGGGACGTTGTTGGAATTACCCTTGTGATTGTGTTATCACTGTCTTGATGGGCAGATAAGAAGCTCGTCAGTAGGGGTTTGGGTTTTTTTTAAGTTGCTATCAGTATTATTATTATTATCTCTATGCGAAGAGTATGTTTGGGATAGCATCCAGTTTTTGCAAGAAGTTTGTCTTGCGCATATTTTGGTTTTCTCTGCTCCATCTGATGAGACAAAGGAATAAATGTTTATGGAGGAAAAAGAAAAAAATGGGTTTCTATTCAGTTAAAACCAACACTTTAAAGAGAAGCTGTTACTAAAGTTGGGGAATGAGGTGAGGAAAAGCCTCACCTGTTCTCACTGGCCACTGCAGTGTTAGGTCACCATATTTTTCCGTGTCCTCCTGCATGCCCCCTCCCCTATCTCATCTTATTTCTGTCTCATCATCACAAATATCATGACAGAGACCTTGAACCAACTTTGTATTTAGCAGGGGAAATCTCAGGAGAGCTAACTTCTCATTCTGGCCCAACTACATCAGCCTCTGTTCCCGCATGTAATGATCTGCAGTGAGAAATTCAGGAGACCAAAAAATTATATCCCTCTAGACAGTGTGGTGGGTTTTTTCCCCCTCCTTGTTTTCATCTGCTGAATTGTGTTTTCTACTTTGCAGCTGTCATGCCATATCCCAAGGCCATGAGCACTTAGAAAAACTCAAGAAGTAATACCTCTGTGAATAGCATGAGGTCTTAAGAGCCACATCATCTTTGTTCTGGAATTTCAAAATGGAAATCACTACCAAGTAAATAATGTCCTAGTCTTTAGCTGTAAGTAGAGAGCCCAGTTTATCACAGGATACAAAATTGATGTGATGGGTTACGTTCAGTGCAAGGGATTCTCTCTTCCAAAGGAATGCCATATACTAAGGAGGGTTGAATATGTGCGAAAGGAGAAATTTTCTGCTTTTGAAAGGCTTTCAAAAGAAAATTCAGTGTTTGTTTACAGACAAGTTTTGGATTCAGGTGATAAATATATCTCTATTTGAATTATGTTTCAAAGTAACTATAAATGAAATATAGTCTTTATTTATACTATTCAGTTCACGCTTCGTTTCAACCCTGAAGACCTTACAAGATCTATATAGCTAAAGATTTGCACCAGTTGGGTTAAAGAGAGGACGACCACATACTCTGCGGACTCCAGTTTGTATGGTGCTGTACAAACGTGGGGTTGAACCTGGGCTTTCCATGTCCTAAACTGATGCTGTAATCACTCAGTTCTTGTGGAAGTACAAGATTCGCAAATTTGCAGAGTCATTGAGGTTGGAACAGACCTCTTGAGGTCATACAGTCAAACTTCCTGCTCGAAGCAAGATCCTCTAGAGTAGGTTCCTCAGGTCCATGTGTAGTTGGGTTTTGTATATCTCCATGGATAGAAACTGTACGACCTCTCTGGGCAACCTGCTCCAGGATTCACCTTGAACCTGCTGTGCTAGGATGCAACTAGCAGTTGCAGTGACTGGCAGAGATGGCTATTTTCTTTAGTATGTACAGTGATATCTCCTTGGAAGGAAGCAGGACTCTTTTTGCGAGGGGATGGGGGGACGGGGGTCTAAGAGATATTTTAGCATTGATTTTAATGGATTTTGGTTTTGGTTTTTTTTTTGGAAGCAATAGTCTGGCCAGGGCTGTGACTTCCTCTTTTTCCTGTTCTCTGTTATTTCGAGTGCAAGCTCTAAAAGAGCTAGTTATTCTGAAACCTTCACTTCTGAGTCTTTTTTAAAAGACTTGAAAAAATAAAGTTTGCATTCCCAACTTGTGTCCCACATAGCTGGCAGGTCTATCTTGAAATAAATCACTGAATAGATTATTTTGTTATAGCAGTTAGTTCTCTCGGCAGTTGTATTGCTTTGTTTACTTATCTACAAAGAATTGTTTTTGATATAAAAGTGCTCTAGATCACATTTTGTAATGCATGGTGAAAGATTAGGAGCATTATTTAATGAAAATTTCATTTTTAGCAGGGTATTGTATGGTTGAAGCTGTGTCAGCCTTTTTTAAGCTTTAACCTCATGAAAAATAGCTAAATTCTCTGATGTCATCTTGAAAAGCTGTGATCCTATAGCCTCGGAATTCGAAATATGACTTCTTAAATTATGCTTAAGATGGTAATAGATAATCACTGTGACTAGTCACTAACTAATCTTTTTACATTATATTTTAAGTTTGAAGATTAAAAGCTTTTAAAATTCCCTACATATCTTACAAGTAATAATCTAAATTGAACTTCAGATATTGCAGATTCTGACATTCATTTCTTTATAAATGCTTCCACCTGGCTTTTTCCCATGATTTTGAATTTTTTTTGTTCTTAGATTCTTAAATTTAACTCCAAATCTAAAATTTCTTCAAAAACTAGTCTTTGTGGGCTTCCCCTAGAAGAGAGAACTTCATGAGCCAAGCTGCGACTCCTGAATTTCTCACTTTTTTTGAAATTATGTGAACTATTCCCTCAGGACACTCAAACAGTATAAAACCCTTTAGCTGTGACATTTTCATCCCAGCAGGTAATCAAAATCATTTATGTTTGATTGTTTGCTATTATATGAGATGCTGCTGTGTGCGCTCCTTTCTGATTTGGGGGGATGTTATGGAACAGATGACGGCACCCTTCTCTTTTCCCTGGATTTCTTTTTATCAAGTTCTGTCTGCCTGTCTTAGAAATACTCTTTGAACAGCTGCATGTATCTTTTGTGACTAAAAGAGAGATTCGGCATGCTGTAAGGGCTCAGGCACTTGATTTGGGGCTCTGGGTTTTCTGCTTTGTGCTGGTTCTGACTTGCTGCATAACCTTGGGTACAGCATGTCACCCTTGTGTGTCTCTTTCTTCTTTTGACAATTCATCTGCCAGTCCCTTCCCTTCAGGTGCCACATTTTTCCATGCAGGAATCTCTTTTCCAAATAGATGTACAGGAACTCTTATATAGTGAGTCTCTGATGTCAAGCAATCTGCATAGGTGGTGTTTTAATAGAAATTGTAGCTGCATCGTTGAGTAGAAAACTAGATATTTCTAATTAGTCGCCAAAGTAGGTAGTCTGGTTATAGTTTTTGGAAGTTGTGGAGAACATACATTGCAGGATTGGTGCATATTCAGAATTTCTCAAAATCAGGCCACCCAGTTAAAGCGCCTGAAAATAGCTTTATAAACATAGCTCTAGGCATTCACCTTTTGAAACTGTGGCCACTACTATCTGTGGCCTATTTTTTATAGCAGTTTTTGTCAGAGGGGAGGGAGAAGAATAGTCCCACAGGTCAACTTCAGGCACCTCTATCTGTATTTGAAGCTCCTATTAAAACGAAAGGAAAAATCTGGTTTTAATTTAAAGGCTCGAAATCACCCATTTGAGGCTCACTTGTTTATGTAGGGACATAGCCGTAAAGCATCTAAGTGAGAGAGCTGATGTTAGCTACTGGAAATAACTGCCACTTTTTGGATGCAAAAGTCTCCCTTGTTGATTATATGCTCTCTTTCCACCACGAACGCGTGCAAACAGATGTCTCATTACCTCGCTCCAAGCATGGTGCACGTTCACTCATTGCTTTTTAATTTCTGGCTGAAGCTAGTGTGCAAGCGTGGAGGGAAGGGACTGGAAGGGATTGGAATGGAATTAATGTTCTCTGTGACTGGAAGGAAGGACTCCATCCAGCTGCCAGCACTTGGTAGGTCTCAGCCCTGCTCTGGCAAACTGAAAAGGCTCTGGGACTTTTGACCCAGGGAGGTGTCACCCAACATCTTTCTCCTAAAAGCTCATTCATTCATCTAGGAGGGGGGTTGACAAAGGGGCATGGGCATGTTGGTATGACAATAAACAAGCCCTGGCTTTGAAATTTAAAGTAGAGAGCTGCTTCCAAAGGGCTAGTCCTGTCCTGAGAGAGGTGGCAGGTAAAGAAATCGGGAAGCTCCAAAGGGAACCTGGAATCTCCTCTCTTGTACCATTGCTTGCTTGTTAAGGTAGTTTAAAAAAGGATGTTCTAAGGTGAGAATGCTGAAAGTTAGTCATTTCATGAACAGAAAATATGAACGGACTGTCCTTTCCCTTCCTGCTTCTCCACCTCATTCCCAGATTTTCATTATTTTGAGCTGTCAGCTCTGTCCCTGCGTGGGTAGGAGGGACCAGAGAGCTGGAGGGACCCCTGTGGAAATGATGGTCACAGACCCTCTTCTCCCAGCCAGGAGTGGCAGTCTGCTGGCTTGCTGCTTCTGGCCTGCTAAGATACATCAGCTTGGTATTGTTCAAGCTGACTCCGCAGTCCAACAGACACAAAGCCCAGGGGATAATATAGAAGATATTTTTTTCAAATTGTCTCACAGTGTGACAGCCAGAACTTCTTGAACCAACAAACAATCTTGATCTGTGATCCTAATAGTCTCGATGGTCATCAAGCTTTCAAAATAAGCCTGTCTGTAAAGTTCAGATGTTACTTTTGGGTGCACTTAGGTTTAATCTTTAAATCTTGTCTGCTTTTGTGGCCAGATATGGGAAATCTGCATCCCACTTCCAGTCTCATTTGTTTATCTGAATCTAAAAAGAAAGAAGGCTGGGCCTTTTATCCATTTATTGCATACCAGCGTTGGGAACTCTTGTTTTATATCTACATGTATCATTTCAAAGCATTTGTGTACTTGATAAAGCTGAAAATATGGAAAAGTTTTAAGCAAGAGCTTCTGTGAGTTTTGTGTTTGGGGCTTGGGTAGATCTGAAGAATGACAGAGTCTGCTTTTATGGGGTAAAGATATAAGCCATGACTGCACTCCATTGTCATGGGACTTTCCTAAGACATATCCAGTTTGGGTTTTAAGAACAGAACATGGATTAATTCCTGAGGATTATTGTCTCTCTAGAATTAGGAAAGGAGGAACAGGGATTCATCTTGTCATGAGGAAGTCTGCGCTGAAGGAACCAGATATTTTAAATTCCAGCACAGTTGTGTTTCAAGTTATTCTGATCCTCTTGAGCAGAAATTTCTTTGACTGGCATCCAACAACAGAAGATACTTTTCCCAAATATCTGGGTGCTAGAAAAAGTAGGGAAGGGGCAATGAAATGTAGATGGCTCACAATATCAATATAAAACTTAACTGGGAATACTTTTTGTAGAAAGTGGCTTTTTCCCTGTTATTCCTGCTCATATTGTCATAAGATCAAGAAATAAGTCTTGAAAGGTCAAGAAATAAGTCTTGAAAAATAGGACCTTTCATCTGAATTGCAAACCAGGACTCAGCTGGTAGAACATTATTCCAGTTCTGGTGTGATGTATTCATGTCAGCTTTGCTGCTGAAGAAACAGTTTATTTTAAGATGTGTTAGAGTAGTCTAGCATGGACAAGAAAAGTAGCATCCCTCACATTTCCTAGGCAAGTGTCTAGCCAGCATGTGAGACCCCTCGTTAAAGTCTGGTCTCTCCTCATGAAGATCCCAGCAGGACCTTAAGGTTTTATCACGGTAGCATGGGGTCAGCTGGTAATAACAGTACCTGAGAGGTCCATGAAGAGGATGATTTTCCTTAGTGGGGCCACTAATATCCAGTCTAAAAGCACTATCAGCTCCTATTTCACTTATCTTCTGGCTTTGTGCAACCATTATGACGTCTGAGTGTATCAGCAAAGCAAATCATGAAAGCCTGAGTGCCTTTATGTTCCTTGATGTCAGTAGCGGGTCTCGTAAATTTTCCAAGTGGCTTTCTGAAGTTAGAATGGTAGGGGCTGCCAGTGTAAAGTTTGAGAGGGACTTGAGATGATCTGATTTGCTTGTGTAGTTTATGATTGAGTTGCTTGATAGTCTTTCTAGACAAGGTCGTTACTTGTCATCGTCATTTGATAGACTACACCACTGGCTTCTTGTTTTTCCTTCCTGTTTGGGGTACCCTTCTTACAGCAGTGATTGGAAAGTGCTGATTTTTTGTTTTTCTGATGTGTAAACGCTGCATATGGGGTGGAAGTTGAGGTATCCAAATGCATCCATAGGCTGGTGTGGAGACAGTCAGCTCTTCTGGAGTGTCAGTAATCGCTGTTCAGGTCACTACACTGCATTTGTGTAAAGGAAACAAAACTGATTCTGCAGGGTACAGCTTAGTCCCATCAAAACTGAAAGATGCTAGGCTGAGAAGAAAGAGTGGTAGTGTTATAGTCATATGTTGCATCTCTTCATACCCCGTTTGGTGGGCAAGGTGTATGTGGAGCATATTTCAGAACTTGTGGCATTTGTAGGGAAATGTGCAACATGTTTAGTTTTGTACACTGAGAGTGAATCGCTGCTTGTTAAATTAAGTTAAAATAATCTGACAGTAGAAATTGTGCGAATGTGGCCATGTTGTTTTGGTTGCCTTAAGGCCTTTTCATAGAATCATAGGATGGTTTGGGTTGGAAGGAACTTTAAAGATCATTGAGTTCCAACCCCCCTGCCATGGGCAGGGACACCTCCCACCAGACCAGGTTGCTCAAAGCCCCATCCAGCCTGGCCTTGAACACTTCCAGGGATGGGGCATCCACAGCTTCTCTGGGCATCCTGTTCCAGTGTCTCACCACCCTCACAGTCAAGAATTTCTTCCTGATATATATTATTAGTCTCCCATCTTTCAGTTTAAACCCGTTACCCCTTGTCCTACTGCTACACTCCCTGATAGAGTCCCTTCCCATCTCTAACAGGCCTTTTGGCCTATTAGAGTTCTTAAAAGCTGACAGTCAAAGACTGGATAACTGGGCACAGGTCAACACATTGAAATAACTTTAAAAGAAAAAGAAAAATCACTCCTTTGAGGGCAGATGTTAAGTTAACTGAAACATCAGAAAGTGCGAGGCAGAGACCAAAGACAGAGAGATAAATAAACTGCTTTCAATATGGCAAGACAAGCATCCCATATGAGTGGCGTTCCAGGGCCTTTATTAATAACTCTGGAAAAGGCAGATGAACACGGGATGGCAAATTTTTCAGATAAATCCAACTTGTTTAGTTTTTTCCAGGCAATGGGAGACAGCAGTATTGGATGGGTCTACCACAAGTCAGTGAAGAGTCAGCATGATGATAGATCCAAATCATTGCAGTCTCTTGGGCCCATAAAGAAATAATACGGATGGCTCATGCATTGTTAAATTCTACATTGACTCACTGCTCAGGAAAGACCTCAGCGCCACAGTGGGTAGCTCAATGGAAACTTCTGCCCCCTCTGCCTCAGTAGTCAGAAGAGAACATGCCAACAGAACCAAACAAAAAGATTATGGTGGCCAAAAATAGCATTGAAGATACTGAGCATACAGTTATGGAAATAAAGTTCGTTCTTTCCCCAGAAGACTGTTTTCAGTTCTGCTTTCCTGAATTTAAAAATATGCGGGAGAGGAAACCTGGAGAAAAGGGGTATGGTCAGTGCCAAGAAACAGCCACACAAGGGGAGAGTGAGATAAACCTGGGGTTCGCAGAGATGGAACAAAAACCTGAACAAATAAAAGATGAATAAATGTAGAAACATTCTCCTTTTTCTCTTTTATCATGTCAGAGTCTCACTGAATATCTGTGCAGTTACCATAAAATATCAACTAAGGTCATAGCTGGACTGAAAAATGTAGGAAACATTCACTGTGAGGTTTAAGAGGTTTACAAACCATCATGCGTTGGGGCATGTGATGCCGACTGGTGGATGTTAGAAGGAAGCTCCATTTATGAACTTCATAACTTGGACTATGTTGGGGTACGGTATACATTCCCTTTCCTCTGATTTCAAATCCACTGCCAAGTAGCAGAAATGGAGATGACTATCATTTGAACTGTGGTCTCATTTTGTTTGGTAATTCCTGTGTTCAGTTCTCATCGCCCAGGAAGCATGAATGCCTGAAAGTGCAGTGATGACTTTAAAGCATTTTCTAGTTCTACATAAATTTTAAACCTGGTACAAGTAGTAACATTTTGGCACTCTTACCGTCCTGTGAATAAACTCTTGGGATTTTATATTAACTGTTATGAGTGCTCTACATGTTAAACAGGAACTTCAAATACAGCCTGACGTGTTAAAACTGTTATTGCTTCAGAAATATAGCTGGATGATGTGATTATGGCTGTTTTTCCTTCAGTAGCGCTCTCTTCTGCTACGTTAAAGCCTCCACCAAACCCTGTGGAGCGAGGCAAGGGGATGTGCATGAGGGCACAGAACCGTGGCACTGGAGGGCAGGTGCCCAGAATATATGGCAGCGACTTAATGATGCTGAGCACCCTTGAAGGAAATTGTCTTTTAGCTCTTGTTTTACTAAAGGATCAAGCAGATCATCCTCCAGGTCACCCTGGGGCATTGTCTGGGACAGGGCATTACTTTGCACACTGGGACTTCGCAACTTTAAAAAGTTTTGTTTCATTTCCTCCCTCGCTGCCTGGGAAGATCATGAGGAAGGCTGGCCACTTGCCAAATTTATCTGCCCTGTGAAAAGTGATTGAGCAGATAGTGCTTAACAGGTCTCACCCTCCTGCCTGCCCTAAGGAGCCTGCCCCAGGGTGAGAATAGACTGGAGCTCAGCTGCCAGCTTCTTCAGTGTCTGCAGGGGCAAGGAGGGAAGGGAGCACTCAGCTGTTGCTGAGCCCGTTAACTCTAGATGCGGCGTTGGGATTCCTACACAAGGGAGTGTTCATATCCCAGGTCCTTCTTAACCAGCTTGAGAATGCCGTGGGGGTGTTTGCTATGTCTGAGTGCCAGTGAGCAGCCAGCAGTGAAATCCATCCTGCAGAGGTGCAAAGTGTCAGTCTGGCAGACATCTGCTCACCATGCGTCTTTAGTGACAAGGGAATGTGAATATTCTGAATGAGGTCCTCCTCTTGACCAAGAGATACTAAACATACTATGATGGCAATGGAAGATGCTAACATCCAGGAACAGCTTTGTCCTTTCTGATTTAATTTTTATTAATGTTTGAAGTTCCACTAAGATCTTAGTCCTGCGAGAAAATTCAACTTCAGTGAATCAATTTCTTCACTTAAAACTGGGAGCTTGTCAGCACACCAGCAACTAAGTAAGCTGGTGGGATAAAATAGGATGCCCATCCGGGTGAGTAGAAGGGACACTGAACTTGAGCCCCGTCCTAAGTCCAGGTTCGTCTGTAATACCACGAGTCAACACACAGCATTGCAGGCGAGGCATACGTTAAGGGAATTTCTGAACTCTGCCAGAAAATGGCACTGAGATTGTGGGGTCTGTGATGCCAGTGCAGTTTCGTTGCAGCCAGATCTGTGGGGATACTTAAACTTTTCAAATAGGCCGGTTTGACTTGCCTTACCTGATGTTTCTGATCAAATGCAGCACATAGAGCCTCAAGGCCGGGAACCAAGCATTTTTAATCTCTGCTGTTGAGATTCAGTGCATTGAAAAGAGTCCTGCTTACTCTTTTGATCTCTAAAATGCCAGCTGAACTTCACTGCTCCACCGGGCGAACCTTTAGAGGGTCATTCAGCACTTGGGAAGCCAATGAGGAGGAGGAGGTAACTACGATAAGATTTTTAGTTGCAAGACTACTGCAGTGCTGGGGCAAACAAGTGCAGTAGTTACAAACCTGCTGTACTGGAGGTTTTAGGCACAGATTAGATAGATAAACATCTGTCAGTGCTGGTGTTGGCATTTCGTCTTGCCTGAGTGCAGTGGGACTGGGGGTAGGTAACTTGGTGAGGTCATTTCCAGACCAGTATTTCCTGATGCTGATTGTCCTTCAGAATGAAAAGCGTCAGCTGCTGACAGTTTGAGCCAGGGAGCTTAACGGAGTCACGCTGAAAAATGTTAATAGATACTTGTCCTGTGCGGGGCCAGCACAGAAGGAGACATGTAGTGTGGATGCTAAGCCTGTGCTGGCATATGAGCTAAGCAGGCCGAGTAGTCTTGGGCTCCCACTGGGGCAAAGTCTCCATGGGTTAATGCAGCCAGACCTGAATATATTTAGGTTTTATCTGGACACAGTCACTTCACTCTGACCATATGACTTCTGGGCCGAAGCTGGCTTCATTCTGCTTTTCTGGGATGCCTAGAGTGGAGCTGTGGGCTGGCTGCACCTGCTCGTGTGGACGTGGCACAGCAGGAGCAAATACTTCTTCCCTGGTGGAGAAATCCATGGAATGAGTTTGTCACTTGCTTCACAAGGGTGAGGCAGTTGAGCAACGCATTCCTGAATCAGCAGGCTCCTCTTGCCCTGCGGCATTAGTTAGGCAACCGCACATTAAATCTAAAGCTATAAATTGTATAATTTGCATAAGATATTAGGCAGAGAAGCACAATGGGACAGATGCTAATTGCTGATTTGGGAATCCTCAGAAGCATTTGCTAGGAGATAAACTGCAGTTACTTCAGTATTGGGCAATTAGTGTTGGTTTTCTAGAAGGAGAGAAGTGTATCACACCAACTGATTTCTTATACTGTGTAATTTGCTGATGTTATTGTTGCTCTTGGGGGACAGTTTTTTAGTTCCTATTTAAGAAAACATTTAAAAAAACCTGCTACTTTTGGCAAGAAGGCAGATGCAGTTTGGGCAAGCTGCTTCCACCAAGAAAGCTAGCCAGTTTTAATGCACTTTATTTGTATTTTGCTGCAGGGAAATGAATGTTGTCATCAATTCTTTGGCTTTGCATAGATCTCTTCCAGGTTGTCGTGCAGGTACGCCAGAATGAAGATGGGGTTTTGTTTGGTTGATTTTTGTTGCCTTTGCCACCTGCGGTCTGGTATGAGTTTGGGTTAAAATCTGTGCTGATATTTTATTGTGGTTATGAATTTTGACACTGAGTTTTCTAAGCAGTTGTTAGCCTACCAGTTAGTAAAACTGCTAAATCTTGAAACGTGTTTACCTAGATTGCGGAAGAAGTGCTTAGGGATGTTTTGTAATCTTTGCAAGTGTTGTGTCTTCCAACACTGCCCCATGATGTTTGGATGCTTTCCCATTTTGTGAGCTGTTTATGAAATACAATTCTCTAAGTGTGATGCTTCCCCTCAAGGTCCTGTGCTGTGGGAAAGCAAATGTTCTAGGCACTAGAGCTGATTGTAATTGCTTTTTGTTTTCAGTATTTTGAAAGAAAATAATGTTAGAAGAGATAAGAAAATATCCATTTTATTTTCACCAAAGAAATGATCATTTATAACGAACCTAAAAGGGGTGGTAGAGAGAGTCAGCATTTTTGAGATTTCAGAACTTGAAGAAGAAGAAAAGAGAGGAAAATATCTCTTCTTTTCCTCCCCTTTCTCTCCTGCTTTTACTCTGTAGCTTGCTGGCCAAAGAGTCCCTGGGAGAAAGGTGACTTGTACTTTTGGACATGCAGATGAGAGGAAAGGAGCTTTGCTTTATGCTTCACTGAAAAGCATCTTGCTTCACATCTGTGATGAAAGTGCAAGCCCTGTTGCAACCAGTTTGGCTCGCCCATTTGTTTTGAACTTAACATAAAGGACTTAGTCTAGCTGTAAACTAGTTATATGCAAAAGTAAAAGCTGTGCTCACGCTGGTGAGGGGCTGGAGTTACTGGAGAGTCCTACCTAGGAGGGTCTGAGGGCTTGTCTACATTAGGTGTGTGGCTTTTTATTCCATCCGGTGAATGGCAGCTCTAATGTGGATGCTCTTACACAACTCGCTGCGTGGGAGGAGGGATGAACCGTACTAGAAGAATGCACCTCTATAACTACATCTGGGCAGGTGTTGGGGCAGGGAAACCATTCCAGGTGGTAGTTGCACCTCTGGCAGGAACTGCTCCATGGATGTAGCTATTTGCAAGTGCACGCCTGTCCTGAGCCAAGATCATGCAATGCTTTGCCTCTTCCCTTGCCTTACTCCTTAGAGTGATGGTTTTCAAAGACACTGTTGTGAATTAGGGCAAATCCTTTGTGAAACAAGCTGAAGATGTGCAACTGATAACACTATTTAAGTGGTTGGATAAGCTTTTAAAGTTGTTTATGTAACCCAGTGGCTGAAACAATAGTGCTACCTGTGCCCAACACAGGCATACGTTGCTCTCTGGAGGCAGGTATTGGGTGGAGGACCTTACATGGTTGACTTGTGAAGCTTTGTCTGCCTGGGACTGACTTTGTGCACCATACGCAGCAGCAGTATCCATCTAAGGTATTTTAGCTGTGTCCTGTTACCCACACACTTCCACACCTCCTCCCGCTTGTTCATCTAGTGAACTGGATCAGAGAACTAATCCATCTTTTAAAACCTGTCCCCCTTCTCCCCGAGTCATTATTTTATTTTTACTCTGTGGTGGTTCCCCGGTGTGTTTTCCAGCATGGCCCATAAATACCCCAGTACAGCGCAGGGGCAGTGTGCCAGGGCTTGAAGGGAGAAACAAGCAGACCCAAGTATGTGTTCGTGGGGAATGGGGTAGAAGAACAAATAAAAGCAGAATTGCTGCTTAACCCTTCATCATGTTAAACCCCAGCCTGGGAGAAATCACAGAAGGGCCAGAGATGCTGAAGGAAAAGTTGGAAGTAGCTGAAACAGCTTCAAAAAGAGGTATATATACACCTGTGAGGCTGTCTCTATCCTCTAAAACACAAAAAGGAGAGTGCAAGACAGATTGATTACGCACACTAAATCCTCCTTTTTTTATTCTTCCTACAAGGAAAAAAGACTTTCTGTATTAGTTCAGTATCCAGGCTTATCAACATACCCAACATAGCCAGGCTTATCGAGTCCTGGCCCGCCTGTTGTAAGCACTTCATCATCCAGCCCATTCCAGAAACCCAGGTGAGTCAGTGGGAAGAACAGTCAGTTTTTCCCCACCTTATTCCAACTCATAGGTGACTTAAGAGCCTGGATTCCTAAATAGTTGAGAATCCCTTCTAATTTCAAGTCAAAAATTGATTCACGGTCAGGTTTGCCTGTACTGTCGTCTTTTAACACAGATTTCGGTCTGCATTGGCTGTTTCACCTTTTGTGTTGTGCCTGAACGTTGGCACAAACAAAACCAGCTCATACTGGGACAGAGCTGGGATTCAAAGCACATCTAGACATGCACGCACTTCTCTGAAACTGGCAGTACTTGTCTTATCTTCCCTGTTTATATCTCTGATTTACCACAATAATTTTATCGTTAGGGAAAAAAAAACCCAGTCATAGTTCTCTATCTAATCCTACAATCACATTATTTTTTTTCCTTCTGTTTTAGGAATAGGAAAGAATCCTTAAATAAAATTTACCTCCTAAATAGAAATATACCCAATTTTAGCTATATTTTTAACCGGATAAGTTAATGAATTGCATCAAATGATTAGTGTTTGGTTAGTTCTAGTGAAAGTAAGAGCCTGCCTGGAACTGAAGAGTAAAACAAATGCATTTTATATTGAATTTAATGTATCTCATCATATGCAGCTGGTCTTGATCCATTTTCCGTCTGTGCTCTCAGGCAGTCTTTGTTTTTAATTTTATTTTGTCCAAGAGAATTTCTTCTTTCCAAACGTGGGTAGCCTTTATAGGAAAATTCATTTTTCTTTTTGTAAAGGTAGATCCTACAAACAGTGAATGTTTGTTCAGGCTTACAGAGAAGTTTGTTTTCTTTGAAACCTAAACATAAGTAGGCTTCCTCTTCCCGTCTTTTTTGACTTTAAAAAAACAACCGATCTTTTCAAAACACTTTCTGGTTTGCGCTCTGGTGATGTGATTTTTTTTTTTTTAACTGCCATATACACCATGTACTGCAGCTTCTAAAGACTAAGGTGTTGATGTGTGTTCTTAGTGGCTGTAGGGCACATAGTATTCATCTAGGAACTACACCATCGTTATCTCCATTAGAGAAAGTGTCTCAGGTCAGGCAGGAAGGTACAGAAGGAGATCTGAAGTAGTTAAAGACAAACCTATAGAAGAGCTCCGCTGTGTTGGGGAGGCTTGATGGTACCCGGGTAGGTATTAGTCTCTCCACCCCCTTGTTTCTTCGCTTCACACCTCTGTTCTTCACCAATCCTATTTGTTTGGCTTGACACTTCTCTGAGGGAGGCACTACCTCTTATCATGTGTTTTGCACATACTAGCCTTCCAATACCCCTCTAATACAAATGATCATATGGTTCTGGGAGAAAGTAGTCAGGCTTCCACAGTGTCCACATAGCTCTTAATTGTAACTATATAAAGAGGAAATGCTTTGAAACAGCATTTAGTGAAAGCTGAATTCTGAGCTATGACCTGGTTTCTTTAAACATTCAGGTTTCGTCATTATTTTGAAGCCTGCAGTATCTGATGCTAAAAATACACTGTGCTGAGCTTCCCATGTGTAGGTAGTTATATAAATCTTGCCATAAATAATACTTGTTCACTCGATCATTATAGAAATGTCTTGACATGCAGTTCATAAGGGATTTTCTCAGAGCAAACCAAAATTGAGTAGAAAAACACAGATTAGAATGAGAGTTCCTAGACCTATTTAGATTGTGCTTTTATGGCATCATTTCAATCATTTCATGGCTTAGTTTGTCATTTCTCCAATATCTAGGCAAATCTAAAGAGGGCTAAGGAGAGTCCTCCTTAATTCTTCAGTCAGCTGTGAAATGTGAAGGGTTGATACTGCTCCTCTACAGTTGCATGCCTTAAAAAGGTTTAAGCTAAATATCTTAATAGTCTGTCATTGCACTATGAGTATAAGCATTGGGTTGAATGCTTCAGCCCTTTACAGTTTGGATTTCACAGCCATTTTGTAGAATGCTTGAGACTATAAAACTGAAGCACCGAGTGGTATGAAAGTCCTGGTGGTTCTGTTGTTGTTGGTAGAAGATAGACTTTATAACTGGGAGGGGAAAAAGTGTAGATGAACTGTTGGTATGTGAGGCAGAGTTCTTCAGGGTGGCAAGACCTGCACTGTAGTCAGTCTCCTGAATCCAGGTATCTTGACTAAAACAAAAAACTTCCCAGAAATCTCTTTCCGGACTGAGATATTTTGCTCCCAGAAAAGTCTGAGCACATTTGAGTTTAAAAAAAAAAAGAAGAAAAGATTGGTGCTGAAAGGGGGTTTGTCTGGACAGAGGGCAGTTATGAACAGTAATTCCTAGCATATCACATATAACTTGCAGGTGTCGGTGTAGCAAAGCACAAATGCAAAGATTAGCATAGGTGCAAGCTGGTACTAAGCAAGCTGAAGCGAAGTCGGTGAGATGGAAGTGAGTGGTGCAGCTGAGCTCTGAAGGGCTGTAAGTAGGAAGCATACAACAGAAGGTCTTACTGGGGTCTCAGGATTGATTTAACTAGAAAGCGAATGTTTTGGCTTAATTCTCAGAAATGAGCAATCCCTACTTGCATGAATCCCAGTTTTGCCTTAGGTTCTTCTGTCAAGAGATGAATGTCATCAGTGCCCACCAGTTCTTCAGCCCCATCAACCGCCTTCATGTCTCTGGGTTTAGTCCTGCACCCCCTGCTTCAAGTTGAAAAACAGGACTTTAAAATCATTGTACCGGGAACTGCTGTGAATCTTGTTTCTGCAGAGAAACAAGATTGCAGGTTGTTAGACATATTACTAACAGTCAAACTCCATAGAACCTAATTCAGACCTTAAAATAGACCTCGAGAGTGAAGAAAATTACAGTGCACAGAATGGCAAGGCAGGAATGCTCAGACAGCTCTGGAGGAGCGAGCGAGACCTGTCTCCCACAAAGGGTGATGCCCTGCTCCTTCTGTCCGCCGAAGGGCCAGCCTGCCTGCTCCCAGGGACCCCTGCAGAGCCTTCATTATTCCAGAGCACCGGAGTGGGAAGGAACATGCATTGATTTTTAAGAAGCAGAAGGATTGCAGTGTTCATTTTAAAAGTATGCCATTTTCTTTGTGGGTCCCGCGTCTCATTTCTGTGCTAGACGTGAGGCGAGAATTGTGGTGCGTAGCTCTGCTTTGAGTTACCCCTGGTCTGGGAGCGCTGAGGGTAGTTTATTTTTTTACAAAAGGCAAATGGAAGATGAATGGAGTTACTCAGGGCATCCTGGTTTACCTCCAGTGCTTCTCATCCAGCTGATTTGATTCTAACTAACGTTTGTGGGTCAGATCTGTGAGTTCACTGCCTTTTGATGTAGAACGATGTTGCGGAAGAATTTAAGTTTTCTGACCTTTTGTTGTTCTTCTTTCATTTCTCTGCCTTCCCTTTTTTATTCTCGCTTCATGATCTATGAATGTAAGATTGAGCAGGGATCCTTTCCGGAAGGATACTCATCTGTTTCCCTTAAAAAGGAGGCAGGGAGCATGAGTAAGAGAAGGCAGGTTCAGAGGAATAGGAAATGCAGGCTGTGTAATGGGGTTGCATTAATAATCATGAGAATGAATTGCTAGTCCTGTCACTGGTTTTTGACAGGGGTATTGCTAAAACAAGCAATTAAAATTTAAGCAGTTTTGGGCTTTTGTGAAACTATTTAAAACCTAAGTATTCAAATTATTTGTTAGAACTTAATGCCAGTTATGACAAAGTAGTGAGAGAACAGCTATTCAAATGTCAGAATTTTCCTATGAGGGCATGACCATAGCAGTTAGACTTGTAGAAGAACAAATGGTGAAAAAGATTTAAAAAGAAAAAATCACCTTGTTTCCCCATTCATATCAAATAACATGCTAAAAGAGGATAATAAGAGCAGAATAAGAGCAAACTAAGCAGTTTTTGATTGTTTCTCCTCAGTCACCAGGGCTTGAAGCAGCTCTTCTCATAAAAACACAAGTAGAGAACATCCGCTTTCGTTGAATGGATGCAAGCGTCAGGCAAGGTTATTTGTAAGAGAACCTGAGGGCACCTAGTTCTAGATGGTACAGATGTACAAGACTAGAGCATGAATTCCACCAGAGAGTGCTTATTCTTAGAAAAAAAGCAGACAAAATGTTCCAATATGTGAATGCAAATACCTTACCTACATGCTAAATCTGGGTGCAGAGCCTGACAGACACTGTTTATCTTCTAAGTTGGCATGCCAAAGGGATGGGATGCCATCCAGAGGGACCTGGACAGGCTGGAGAAGTGGCCCCGTGTGAACTTCATGAGGTTCAGCAAGGCCAAGTGCAGGGTCCTGTACCTGGGTCGAGGCAACCCCTGGTATCCATACAGGCTGGGGGATGAAGGGATGGAGAGCAGTCCTGAGGAGAAGGACCTGGGTGTACTGGTGGATGAAAAGTGGGACATGAGCTGGTAATATGAGCTCACAGCCCAGAAAGCAACCTGTATCCTGGGCTGCATCAAAAGCAGCGTGCCCAGCAGGTCAAGTGAGGTGTGTCTGCCCTGGTGAGAGCCCACCTGGAGTACTGTGCCCAGCTCTGGGACCCCCAACATAAGAAGGACATGGACCTGTTGGAGCAGGCTCAGAGGAGGGCCACAAAGATGATCAGAGGGCTGGAGCAGCTCTCGTATGAAGACAGGCTGAGAGAGCTGGGGTTGTTCAGCCTGGAGAAGAGTCCATACCAGCAGTAGATCCATACTTTGTAGCACTGTATTACACACAGGGTCTGATGCCTAGTCTTTTGATTGTTAGTCATTCAGGTAGTGATATTTGTCTCAGAATACCTCTGACAAGCAAGAACAATGAGAAGATACATGGCTTCAGATCCCAGTGTCCCTAAAAGTAGCCAAAGCCTAAGGCAGTGTGTCTTTTTTCCCCATCCTCATCTGTCAACATTTTCAAAATCATGGTGTCCCGTTCTTGTCTGTAGAGCCCTTCTCTATTCAATTTGCCTCCAGCTAAGTGAAAAACTCAAGTGTTTTATGTGATATAAAGGGTGCAGGAGACCTAGTGGGACCCCTGGCTACATGTCTTCCTCCATCTTCTTCTGCTTTGTCAGTGTTAAATTAAGGCCTGTGTCAGTTCTGGCCTTTGTTGACTGTTGACAGAAGAGGGGTTATGGAAATTCAATACAGATTGTTATTCAAGCAATATAAAACACCTTTAATAAAAAGAGAGCTGGGGATTGAGCGTGAAGAAATTTGCACAATGAAACATTCTCTTACACTTGCTGTCCAGCCTAACACACTCTTTTCTGCTTCACCAGCTAATCTCCAAAAGTACTTGTTGGGCTTTCAAGTTTGATCAGATTGTAAGGAGCAGCCTCTTGGAAGAAGGGATCAGAGAAAGATTAACACTGCTGGGAACTTGGTGTTTACCATTTCAGTGATGTGATTTAGCTTTCTCCTTTATACTGATTGTCATTAGGGTTAAATAAATGTCATGGCTTTTAAAAACAGTCCAGAAGAGAGAGACCGCTTTGTAGTTTGAAACAAAACATATCTTTAGGGCTGGGCAAGATATCCTGAGTTGAGATAGCATGGTAATTAAATTTAATTATAATTTAATGTAATGATCCTTATCCTGTAGGAAGACTTGTTTGCACATAATGAAGTATTACATATGCTAAAGTCAAAGTTTGATGTAGGGGAGGAAAAGTTCGTGGGCTGGTGATATGTCACCAAATGTAGTTCAAATGAACCAGACTCTATATTTGTTTTTTAATTAAGCTTAATATATGTGTCTGTGAAGAGTTACAGCTAAACTTCGGTGAATTGAGTTGACCAGTGAACTGCTGTTCCTAAAATAGGATTTATTTGTTATTTTTCCATTGCATTTACCATTTGAGCCATCTGTAGCTGATGGCTGGATAAGATAATATTGGGACAGATCTGCCCTGAAGGCTTTCTGAAGTGTCTTTTACCAGTGCTGACCTTTATGGTACAGAACAATGGTGCCTCTATTGAAGGGTTTTCCGTAAGGGGGCCAAATTCTCACCATCATCCTGCGAACGACTCTCTTGAGAACCAGCACCTCTGATGTAATTACTAATTCAAATGAGAATACCAAGAACAGAGATTTGATTTTCAGTCTTACAGCATCCTGAAATACTACTCTGGGCCGTAGCAGACGAAGCCTAAAGCAGCAGTAGCCCTCTGTGCTGGCTGTGCAGAGTGTGCTGCGTGGTGCATTGCAGGGGGACAGGCTATTTCTGTGCCACGGTTGGGTCTAGCCATGAGCGTTGAGTGGTGCAGGAGAAATAGGCTTTTCTGCCAGGCTGTACCTTTTTCTCAGTAATGAGATAGCTCCATTGCCGGGCATGTGTCAGCTCAGAATCATAGCAGCCTCTGAATTTACATCTCCTTTTCAAGGAAAAAGGAAGAAGATGGGCTATGGAAGGGAGTTACAGATCTGGTTCCTTTCATGCTGTGGTGGACTACAGATGCCTGTGTCACCAGCTGAGCACATCTCTGGGAGGGGGGAAAGCAAAACCGGAGTTTCTCCAGGGTTCAGAACCCTCAGCTCTTCAAGCTGAGCCCCAAACCAGACATCTACTGTTACAAAGCAAATATGAAAAAAAAAAAAAAAAAGGCAAAATAATGCAGCTACAAAATTTGATTCTTGATTTAAAGTTAACCTCAAGTTAAAGCTTCTTTCCAGCTATATGTTATTGCCTATGTTCTTAATTGGAATTGATGAGCAGAACATGTATAGTATGGCATTTTTTATTTTAAATGAGGCAAGTGGGGTTTTTTGTTTTAGATGAGGCAAGTGGGGTTTGAGGGTGTATGTGATGTATTTGGGGAGTGGGAGGTGTTCAGCAAACTGATTTCCTGCCGGCATCACACTCTGTTCCCTGCCTACCTGCATACTACTCTTTGAAAAGTCACATCTAGACACAATTGTGGATGAAAGTTGGAGTCTGACCAGCACTACCAAATTCTGAGCTGGGCCTACCGCCCTTTTTTAGAGCAGAAATCTTCTCCTTTCTTCTGAACACAAGGGTGGGAGGATTTATAACCTGAGTTAACTGCACAGGTATTACAGAATAACTCTTTGACGATGGCCTCCGATCTGTTTTCTGTATCACACAAAAGGAATGTGATACATTTAATGCTCTCTAACTGCACAAGTGAAGCTTCACATCTTCATCATAAATCTGCTGAAATGAGTTCCCTTCTGAACTAAAGAAATTTAAATAAAGAGCTAACTTTTAAGTATTTCATTATATTTTTAGAGCACTTTCTATTTCTCAGTTACTAGGCTTGTTGGTTTAGTGCACTTTAATATGAAAGGAAGGGACTTTGTGTAGGAGATTGTTTTTTCAAAATGAGACTTGCATCTAGGAGCATAGTATTCTCTGGCATTTCTCCAACTTCTTCCAACTAAATATCTCATTTTCTTTCAGAAAGTGGCTGTTCTAGCCTTACGAGGGCTACATAATAACCTGGTACATTAAAATACAACCTAAGTAGCCTCAAGTCCCAAAGCAAGCTTAGAGGAGTGTGATTTTTTTTTTCTCTGAGTCTTGTGCAATAAATACAAGATCATCTGGTTGCCTGTGCTGTTAAGAGTCTCTACTAAAGACTCAGCCTAAATCTTTGCAGGCAAAATCAAAGATTTTCTGACAGAAACTTGCACTGTGTTACTGAAATGCTTCACTACAGCAGCCAGACCCTTTCTTCTCCATCCCCAGTACAGTAGCTTCACTGGCAAAGGATTTGATCGAACTGAAATGCAGAACTCAAAACTTCTTGAAGCAGCTGAGAGGGGAGCACAATGGAGGCTTGTGTGAATCAGGAGCAGCATGCTGATGATGAATGGGAACAGCAACGTGTTGTTTCTTCTGGTAAATATGAAAGTAGTAGGTGGTAAGCTTAAAAAAAAAAATAACAACATTTTCGCTATCCTAAACTCAGTGCCACAGGATGTTGTGAATGCCAATTTGTGGGGGTTCGAACAAGCAATTAGATTGATGACAGAAAAACCTATTGAGAATGGATAAACCCTTTACTTTCCTGACAAAGTCCCTCAATGGCTGCTGCGAGGGGATATGACGTGGACATGTAGCTTTCCGTGGCTTCGTACTCTTCCCTGGACATCTGCCACTAGCTTTTCTCTCTGCTGATTTGTCCTATTATGATCATGCATCATCATGATGCTGAAAAAAAACCCTAGAAGCAAAACAAATGAGCAAGCAATGCTGAAGATCTCCCTGGCAAAGACCAAGGAGAAAAGGAAGTGGGGAAGCTGAAGGAAAAAAAATACAGAGAAGCAAAGTGAACACTAAGGAACGGTTTCCACAGGAAAGTGTGGACGTATATACCTCATCACTAGAAATTTGCGTCTGAGTTTGCATCCTTTGGAAACATCACAGAGCTTTATAAACCCAGAATCCAGAAGATGAGCCTCATCCTGGGGAACAAAACCACCTTCCTGATCCCAGTTAAATTAATCTTTTTGGTATTTTAGAGAGACCACTCTTCCCTTGTGGACTAGGATAAGCCTAGGGGCATAAGAACAACTAGAAACCCATAAGCTGGTTCATGCGGTATGTTTAAGTCCCATCACCTCTTTTCCTCCTAATGGTTTTGCTGTAGTCAGATCAGTATTGAAATAAAAAGCCAGTTGACATCTTTCTGGTCTTCTCTGATGAGTATCTGGAGTGACATGCATGTGAAGTTATTTTGAGGCTGTTTCACAGATTCACGGATTTGACAGAGTTGGAAGGGACCTCTAGAGATCATCTGGTCCAACTCCCCTGCTAAAGCAGGATTGTCCACAGCACATTACCCAGGACTGCATCAAGGCGGGTCTTGAAAATCTCCAGAGAAGGGGACTCCAGGACCTCTCTCGGCAGCCTGTTCCAGGGCTCTGTCTGTTGGTACTGGTGCCTGCAGATTGTACCTGCTGGCTGAGGTGGGATGTTGCCTATGAGGACCCCACCTTGTGCTGGGGATCAGTTTTTGAACCATTCATGAGCTGTATTCTCCCGAAGAAGCAGTCTGAAATTTGGCTGACTGCAGTTTAACCCTGGATTTTGGCAGCTTTGTGTAAGGCAGAATGTAATTATTAGATTCATGCTGCATAACATAAGCACTTCTGAAATGGGATGCAAAGTTTAAAAACAAAATTAAATTAAAATGCATGGGTATTTTTTGAGGGAAGCTGCAGTAAAATGGGTACTGGGCCGTTTGGAAGTGATCATGACCTGTAATAAATTAAAATCCAATCTTAAGTTGGTTCTCAGAGCCCACATTTAGTAGTGTATCCTTCTGAGACTTCTCTGGGATTTCCTGCTTAGAAGGGTAAAGTGCAAGGGGAGAGGAAAGGGTGGTAACTTCATACCTAACTCTCAAAGTCTCGCCAAGTGAAGAAACTATAATTGCCCAGTTGGCAATGATGTGTTTGCAACGCTTCGTTTTTCACTGTGCTACATGAACATCTATCCTACTATTTGCCTTTCATACAGAAAATGCATTTCTTTTGTCTGAGATAGACTTGCAAAGTGTTTATAGGGTAGGAGCTATAGAAGTACACCAATATTACGGAAAATAACGTGAGTGTATTGGCTAGCTGACAGGGATATATTTATAGAATACTCTCTTACTTGGGCAGACTTAAGAAACAGGCACTGAGGACAGGGTATTCATTTCGATAACAGACTAATAACCGTTGCCAAAATGAACATAATTACTGTTTCATGGTATACAGAGCAAGGGTCATCCTGCAGATTTAAAAGCAAATTCAAATCAGCATCTCGCTCAGCCTTACGGGGGAAGAATATGAACTGAATAAAGCATGTAGTGTAGCAGAGTTATAGTTTCAGAAGATGCTGAGATGTCATCTGGGTACCCTGAGCATGCCCTGGCTTAGACATCTCTTCTGCTTTGTTTTAGCCAGCAGAAGCCATGGCAGTGCCATCCTGCTCAGGATCTCACTTTGCCTTGTGTGGCCAGGAGGTTGCATCTGTCTGGGAAGCAGCCTACCCCTGTTTCCCTTTGCAGTGGGAATCGGTCCTGACACCACAGGAGGATCAAACTCTTCCAGCAAGGTGGTTGCATTGGGTTCCCACTGGTTGTTCCAGTGGCACATCCTCACGCTAATTGCTGTACCATCATAGATAGCTTATGATTGAAGGAAATGGCAATGTCACAAGTGTCCTGTCCTCTCCTGAGCTGTGTGGGTGGGCACTTGCCTTCTTCCCCAGCCTCACACCAGAAAAATGCAGGTGAAGGACAAGGGCTTGTTGGGAAGAAAGGGGCCTTTCTGGTTTCATGGTTTCCTCATGGGTCATGATGTCTTGGAGCTAATACTTACCTTCTGTGAGTCTGCTGGAGTGTAAAGCCTGTGTCCTTGTGCCCCAGACAGGGCTAACAGGAGGAAATGAAAGAGTTTAGTTCTACAGGGTGCATTTAGTTGGGGCAGCCCCAGAAGTCCAGTAATGACTGTATTAATCTCTCATTAATCTCAATCTCTCATTTAGAAGGAGCAGCAGGATTCGAGTCCTATTAAACTCTCTCCTCTCTGTTCATAACTGCGTGTTCCTACCTGGAAGCCTGAACTCTTGCTCTCAGATGAACAAAGGGGACGGGATGCTTCCCTCCTGTGTGTACTGGTATGAAAGTGGTCTGCAAAATCAAGTAGCAGTAGTGACAGATTTTTGCGTGAGCGGGGTAGGCTTAGTGCCTCATGCTTTTTGCAGGTACCCTGTCATCTTGGTTGTGGCTCCCTGGCACTTTGAAAAGGTGTGATAGGTAGCCTAACCACCGTCAGGATCACAGCCCTGTCCTTTGCAGCATTACCCAATGTGTGATCATCTTACTTATTTTTTTTTTTTCACAAGAAACTTGGCATGTTCTCTGCTTCCCCTTTTAGTAAAGCACCAAATCTCCCAGCGGTTTCCTGCCTTTGTGCTCTGCTATACGCTGTACAGACAATTCCTTAGGAACCTAAGGAGGCTATTATTATACGCTTGACGGGTAAGCTTGAGGTGTTGATGTTACATGCCTGAAGACTGGAAAATATTGGCACCTGCTGTGATTCTCTAGTTCTGAACACAGATATATTTTTTTTTTCCACTTTCTCAGTTCAACAGCACAATCGATTCCTCTTCCTGCGGAGACCTTGTGAGGAGCACTCAGGGCATTTCCTCCGCCTGTTCTGCTAAACTAAGGGTTTCCAGAGGACAATTGGTGTTCTCAGACTGCGCCGTGGTACATTCCTGCCTGGTTTCAGGTCCTGTGTCACCTCTGACTCCTGGTGCATTTTTGGAAACAAAATATCACCCCTTGTCCTGGAGTGGGAATCCCCCTCTGTAACTGGCAACTTGTCGTATTTTGGCACAGGATGAATGAGTTTTTGGAATTGCCAGTACAAGTCTCATATGTCTAACTACAGCATTTGGCCGCTGCCGTCAGAGCATAAATGTGACTTATAGTCAGACTTACTGGAACAAAACAAACGCTGGTACTGCCCGGGTTGGTGTCCCGGTAGGGTGCTCGCTTGTCCTTGTTTGGCATACACAGCATTCCTTCCTGAAAGCTTTCTCCTTCTTGCTGAGCTGAGTTCAGCAGCGCTGAGAAGCAGCATCCTCCTCCACCTTGCATCTCAGAGAGAAGCTGCTGGGGTCAGGCTTTGAGGGCCATTCCCCATGAGACAGAAGGTACATTGCTCCTGCTTTTTAGCACTGTGCTGAATTTTACTGTACCCTGTCCGCAGTGGCCTAATGTCTTCTCTTGCTCTTTCCTCTGGTAATGTGAAGAAACTACCCAGAGAAGCTGTATGTACTCTGCTTTGATGTTTAACACGTGCCACTCGGGTTTGTGCTGACGAATGGCGCCAGTGCTGGCTGCAGGGAGAGGAAGGAAAGCTAAAGTGTTCTTGTCAGGGCAAATCCATGGTCTCAGAAGTCTTGTGTTTGCATAATGACATCTTCTCCAAATATGAGTTCAAGTCGGGAAGAGCAGCCTCCCCGCCCCAGAGAACTGATGTATTTGTACAGCACGTGTCCTGCTTGTTGCTGAAGTGCTTTGAGTGCTGATGTACAGATCCTTGTGCTTGAGAGCCTCTACAGAACTGAGCACGTTTGGATACCTACGTGGTGCTGGTGGCACAGTTACAATTACATGAAATCATCCGTGGGCACAAAGGCCAAAAAAACAATCTCTAGTGATCACAGCAATGCAAGGACATAGAGTTAAAACCAAACAAATGGACAAGGAGTTGAGCTTCCCGACACATGAGGAAATCTCATCTAAAGCTTGATCCATATGTCTATGTTACGTATCTTCAAAAATCCTAGCATTATTTAGGATCCCATTCTACATTCCTGGAATAAACTAAAGTGCTCATACTCTATGTGCTGGTCATAGTTTTATAAACTTTTCCACGGCGCTTTTTTACTTTAATATTTGTTTCTTTTCTCTATATTTAAATGCCTCAACAAACATCGTTCAGCTGTTGCATTGTGAGTGGCTGGTGACTTGGGACAGACCCAGGAACTGGTAAGTTCTTGGTCTGGATGGAGTCAGGCACAAAAGATGAGGTTTTCCATCCTTGTCTGCATGCTCTCTCTTGAGTCCTCCTAGGGTTTTTTCCCCTGTTTTCACTGTCTGTAAAATGGAGCGGTGACAAGCCCCGCCTTGTAAAAAGGGAAAGATCTCCAAATGAGGAGAGCTGTCTGAGAGCTTGGGAGAGCTGCTGGTACATCCTGAGCTGGAGCCTGCTGCTGAAGCCCATCGGTGCTTTGATCAGTTCACTGAGGGTCTGCTTCAGTTTCCCTGGCAGTAAAAGGAAAGCCCCAGTGGATAGCCCAGGGATGCTGGAAGAATCTTTGATGCGTGTGAAACTTTGTGTATTTGAAAAAGTTTGTATAAATGAAATGGACATCAGTGACAGAAGCCTGGATTTTCTGTGAGCATTCTTTTGTCTGCATTTTAGCTAGTTGAAAAGTTTAATCTTAGTATTTATTCTGTGTTGGGTTTTTTTTTTTCAATTGCTGCAAATACAGGCTATTTCTTTTCATCTACTAGGAAGCAGATTAGTAAAGTTTTGACTGAAAGACATTACCACATGTCTCAGAAATCTACTAATTGCCCTTGAAGTACTTAGCTTTCCCAGGCCTACGGATACGTTCCTCATTTTGGAAATGCCGTGTCTTTGAATGTTTTCTGTTGCCCCGACTTTGTTAGTGCATTTTCAGTCTGTCCAAAAGAAAATGAGTACCCAGATTCCTAAAGCCTGGAAAAAGGTCATTAAATAGATCAGACAGAAAGGAAATAGCATGTCTACTAAATCAAAGATGTTTTATACAAACCGTGATGGGTCATGCTGAGAGCTGTCTAGCTTGTTGAGCTTAGCAATGTTTCTCTCCTTGAAAATTAGCCAAGAATTTAGCTCTTTCCATAACTTTCTAATCCACCTACACAGATGCTACAACTGGTATGGTATTAACCCAGCATTCTTCTGACTGAGTAGTCTTTAATGCTTCTTTGATTACAACATAATTAAGATTGGAGCTTAGCCTGTGACTTTACTTATCCTGTTAGTAACTTTTCACTTCTTTTGTGCAGGACATATCGTAAGTAGAGCATAAGATTTCAACATACCTTTGCAGCATTGTCACCCACCAAAAAGTGGGTTGGAAAATAGTCAGCAGGTGCAAATGAAGTACTCTTAAGTTTTTGCACCTATTAACTTCTCCAAGAAGCACATTTCCTGAAAACATGGGATGTTCCTCTTCCTTTGGGAAAGGATCTGGTGAAAACTGGAAACTTTCCTCTTCACTGATCAGATACTCTGAGCTTCAGAGTATGGTGGTGTTTTCTAAATGGACGTGTCCATGTGGCTCAAGGCATCTTCCAGAGGGTCCATCTCTCAGTCACTGTCACGCCTCCTGTCAGCGGCTGTTGTGAAAGGGGGAACCCTTGTTATTTCATTGCAAGCTCTAGGGCTCCCGGCCCCCTTTGTGTTGGCTGCCTGAGGGGTGGATATGATACAGTCTGGCCTTCTAGGAGCCTGTGTCCCCTGTTTCTCGGCGTAGGTGCAGTACATCTGGGGAATTGTGGACAGTTGACAGGAGTTGGAAGGGCTACCTACTCCGCTCCCTGCACCCGTTGTCTTAATGATCGAATCTGCCACTATGTTTTAGCTCAGTTTTCTTCAATTCCTTCATGATGTTTGAGGCTTCTTCCTCTTGAGGTATTACTTGGCTTTTTCATATGTTCTTCATTGAGAAGACTAGTAAATGTAAGATGTCTCTTTACAACTTTCAATTTGTTAGATGGATTAACGAGGAGAAATGTAAAAAGAATCCAGCCACCCAGGTAACGGGAAAAAAGTGATTGCAAAAGCTTGCCATCTCCCTTCTGCCCGGGTGTTATTAGAGGAGTGAAAATGCTGGACTTGCTGCTTTGAAGTATTGAGATTTTCAGGAAATAAGAGGCTTCTGGCTGCTGCTAGCTGCTTGACATGCCCACCATCAAACCAGGGACTGAGGCATTGATTGCACCAAAGATGGAGCCAAAGACCCAGCCTCACAGCGCAAGAGAAAATAGAAATAGAAACCACTGTGTTCTGGATACTGCTAAAAGGCTGCCTTCTTAGCAGATGATATGCACAGAAATACCAAGCTTGGATGCATGCCCCTTCCAATTCAGCTGCCACTACCTTTTCTTCCTGGTGCCAGCCAGAATCCTGGTGCACAGCCTTCACATCAGCAGCGTGGAAATAGTGTCGGCTCCCTAAAACAACACAGTTTAGGGGCCGTGGGTAAGGATTGCTAGTCCTTGCCTCCCAGTAGCTTCTCACAGGTGTTTCACAGTGTTTTGATTGTCTGGGATCTTGTGTGGGAATGCTGTTCCCTGCAATATCTATCCAGAGTATTTTGCACTTGTTTAGGAAGAAAAATGTACAGGCCTGTCTGAAGACTTTTTAACGGAAGAAACTAATCCAATGTAAACTAAGTGGTGTGTGTGCATTCCTTTGCTATAGTTATACTAACATAATTATAACAGAAAAACATACACTGACAAAGCTTTCCCACGTAGATAAGTCTTTGCTTTTTTTTCTTTCTGGTGTTTAAAATGCGCATAGCTTGTTCGTCTCAGAAGCTATTTCTTCTTATTTTCAGAGCAGGCTCTATCCACCCCAGTTAAAAAAAATCATCAAATCGCCCCAGTCCCTGTAGTGGGCAGCAGTTAAGCCATCGCAAAGGAGTGCAGAGCAGAATCTTCCAAGGCCAGAACCAGTGTTTTGCATTTACAGAGGTGGACCCACAGCGTAGCTGACTGGAGATGCTCAGCCACCGGGCTTGCTGTCAGCCCTGCAGCGGCAGCGATGTGCCTCTCCTGTTACTCAGTGTTAGCCCAAGATCTTGCTGTGTTTCACAGATCTGCGTGTGATCTCTTCCACTTCACTTGGTGTTCACATACATGTGAGTCAGTAAAGGGATAAAAGGCAGGTAGTTATTCACATTTCCCCTGTCACCGGTGGTATGCTCTGGAAAAGGAACCCAAAGCCCTGTTCCTCCCTGGCTCGAGCTGGGGCACAGCTGCTGCAGGAGACCAGAGCCTTGGTCTGGGCATCGGCTGATACTGTCAGAGCCCCATCCAGTGTGTCCCTGAGATGCCTCTCTACCTCAGAGGGTGCTTGGTTTTGCTATTTTGCACTCCTTGTGGGCTGCTGCTTTGCCTCTGACCCAGCATGTATAGATTGGAAGTGGTATTTACTGAAAGCGTGGGACACGCATTGTGTAGTCTCTCCCAGGATTTAGCTTCCAAAAGCTCATTAAACTGATCTGGTTAAGGGCCATCAACCCTCTTAGATTAGAGCTATAAAGAGCTTCAGTGGGCTCTACTCTTCTGGGTACTCTAATGTCTGCAAATGAACTCTGTCATGGACAAGAAAAAGCTGTCTGTGTTACATCTATCATCTTGCCCCCTGGCGTAAATATATTCACTGGTGTTTTTCTTTTTTATTAGACAAGGTTCTCTGTAGAAGACACGAAGAGACCGATTCTTCAACCGAAAAGAAGTAACTCACTTAAATCAGTAGGGTTACATGCAAATAAAATCAGTAAGAAGTTCAGTATTGGGCCCTCAAGCCTCACCTTAAATTCTTGAGTGTGATTAGCATCCTGCTGCATGGAGCAAACTGCTGCTCTCTCTGCTGTGAATTTCTCATGTGCCTTAGTTGGTTATGAGGAACCTTGGTGCTACACTATTTCTTCAAGCACATGAGGGCCCTAGTGCTTATACCTTTCCTTCAAGCTCTTAACACATAGTGTATAACAATATATTTGCATCAAATCTAGTGCTCCCTGGCCATTTTCAAGCTGTGTGTATTTATACAGCAAAGTACACACCACTATTTGTTGTTCTCATCCACCATCTAGGCGAGGGGGATGCAAATCAGCATCCCACCAGCTCCTGTTCTGGAGGTGTGTGGTTTGTAACTGGGAATTCAGCTTGGAAATTTTTCTGTACTAGTCTAAATAGTTTCTTAGCTTAGTATTTGGGAGAGGAAGCATGAGATAAGCTGCATTTGGACCATTAGATACCTTTTGTATTTCAGAAGAAAGATTTGTATTTGGACACTGACTGTTGGTTCTGAGACTCCTTTATCATTCTGCATACTAGGGTAGTCCATGTTGGTAAGAGTACTAAAATCAGAGGCTTCTGTTTCTTCAGAATGGCAATGCTAGCTATCATTCCTGTACCTAACATATATGAGTAAGCATATGAAACAGCAGATACAAATTACTGTTTAGAGACAGTTGAGTTGGCTTTAATCAGAGTTCAGGTATTCACACAGAACCTGACATTTGCATTTTAATATAGAGCAGTCATGCAGGGCAGATTTTGCATTGTCTCTCTTCTGGAAATGCCTTTGGGCTTTCACAGATATCCATACTTTCAATGCAGTAATGTTCTGAATGGAACATTATTGGGGTAAAAATGCAGATAAAGTCATCTTTGAGCTTGCCAAACTATCCCTTTCATTTTTTTCCTTGATGAGGAAAATTGCTTTCATTCTTCCTGTAACGTTGGAAACACTCCAGCCTGTAAAATGATTCCCCAAGTTTTGATACAGCTCCAGTGCTCTAAGGAATAAGTGCTACCGTTTCAATAAAAGCTGTTCCAGCAGCTTTTCTCCACCTTTCATCATTACTTAGAAGAATGTTTTGCCTAACATTCTTCTTTACACAGAGACTAAGAAGCACCAGAAGGTTTATTTCCTTCTCCTGGAAGGTTAGTCCATTTGCCTCCTTTTTCACCTAGCACAGACATGCCAGAGTGTCTCCTTAAGAGCCTTTGCTTGTGAGGCCACTGAGAAACCTGAATGACAGTGGAAGAGGGTGAATTGAAGTTGGTAGATAGTCCAGTCTCTTGGGTAATCCTGTCAAACTGCAGGAGGTAGGCTTTAGGTTTTGTGTAAAAGAAGTATACAAACAGCCAAAATACTGGATTTTTCAAACACCCAAAGTCATGTGTTTTAATAATTGGAGTTGTGCTTGGCTTTTTTGAAATTCAACTGCACGGTTTCCTGTCCCTTGCATGTGCAAGGTGGTGGGTAGCTGCTCTCACCTACTGAAAAATTAGGCTATTTGATGGTGAACACAAATCTCACAGCCTTTACTCTGTCTCTTGAATGAGATAATCTTTCACCTCTAACTGGTTACATTGCCATGAGCTCGCTGTATTGGGCTGTGTCAATGAAGGCGTTTCACCACAGGTCCATTTTAACTGAAGGCATGTCTGTAGCTGTTCTCCTCTACTGCCAGGTACCTGTGAGGCTCCATCACCACGAGTAAGCTCAATAATGTTTGTTTGCAAAACCTGCTTCTTCCAGCCTGAGCACCCAAGAGATGAGGTGAATTTGTTTCTCGGGAATCAGAAGGGAGCATCCTGCTCACTGAGGAAAGTGGGCCTGAGTTGAAGGTCTAGATCTAAAAGGTAAAGGAGGATCCTGTACAGCACATAGCTTTGTGAAGTGGTTCTCTCTGAAGAAGAGTTCAGCTGGGGAAAAAGCTCCATCAGGTTGGCTTTACTTTGACTTTCACCTGTATTTCTTCTTTAGTTTTTATCATTTCTCTTAAATCTAAGCTGAATTCATCATGTTCAGAACCTGTAATTAGCACTTTTAAATTGTACGGAAATGGCAAGTTACTGGGAATTTTTTTAATAGTTTCTTATATTTATTCAATTGTGAGATTTCCTCACTTGCTGCCCAGGCACTTCAAAATCACTACTTTATTAGAAATGAGGACTGTTGCTCTGCAGATGTTCCATTTAACGTAGATATTCAGTGTGCAATTCCTTGTATGTCAAGTTAGGGTAAGGTAAAAATCATGCCCTCAAAGCTGAGTCTGCTCTGCCCTCTTGTGTCTTTGTAATGTGCTGCCAAATACTCCCCAAATACAGCTGCTTTGTCATGAGAACTGGAATTTTCCCCCCACAGGCTTAAGAGTAAGATACAAACACACCGATATTCAAATACGCGTTGATTATTCAGTGATGAATACAGATCGACATACATTTGAACTAAATCTGTTCTGCCAATATTCCTCACGCACTCACACGTCTGAGGGGAATGGAAAACAACTTGAGAGTATTTTTAAGAAGTCCTGAAATAAACCTGATTGAACACTCTGTAAAGTTGTGGGCTTTATGAATAAAGTTGTGGGGTTTGTGAAGCTTCAACTGAAAAATTATCTACTCGAGAAAGGAGTGAGGAAGAGGTTCTTTCAGGTGATAGAGACTAGTCTCCTGTGAAGTTATGGGTTGGCTTAGCTTGGCTGAATCCTTGATGTACCAACTTTTGACCTTAGCAGAAGAGACAGTCCAAAGCTGTGATGAGTTTACAGTGATTAAAGGGATTCTGAAGGGGGGAAAAAACCCCAGTCATGTAGTGATTTAATTTAAGATACCTTCAAGATAAGGATCTGCTGCATGCTAAAAAAAGAACCCGACAGCTTCTCTGTGTGGTTGGTTGGTTGGTTTTTTGGTTGAAAATGAACTTAGGAGGAGGCAGGGGTGAGCTGGAAGTTCAGATTTCCTCCCCTTATTGTATTAGGAATAAAAAACATTGCCCTGACTGTGCATCCTCTCTATCCCCCCAGGAGCAGCGTGCAGCAGTTCAAGCTGGTGGAAGCTGCAATGAAGCCCAGTTTACTGAAAATATATTTATTTTTAAAAGAGGCTTAAGCGTTTTCAAATCACAGAGCCAACTATGCTATTAAAGAGTGGCTTTTCTCAACAAAGTAGGAAGTTTGGAGTTTGATATGGTCTGCTGTAAATCTTTCAGATAGCCTAAGGCTTAACATTTGCTCCATGAGCACTGGATGATGACTGACCTGAGCCAGTCCTGATTTTGACATGGATGTTTTTCTCCTTATCTTAAGGGTTTTTACAGCAGAGACCAGCACTTTTCAGGAGCAGCTTTGTCATTTCTCTGTGTAGAGCATTGTGTGGTATGGAGGTCATGCACCCTGTTTCTCCAGAAATAATCCTGGTGGCCTTTCCAGCCACAGAGAGCAACTCAGGCACAAGCTGTGCTCCGTTTGTAATTGCTAAGTGGAATTAGAGGATCACACACTCATGTGCTTTGGGCCAAGTCTGTTGCACACCCAGGGGGACTCCAGGCCTCCTCTTGTGCTCCTTTGACAAACTGCATCCTCCCTCCACCTGTTTCAGGAATTCACTGCACCAACTTCTTCTACCTTTCCCTCCTCCTCAGCGTGCCCCTCATTTAGTGCTCCTGTTACTTTCCATGTGTAAACAGAGAAGAAGATGCTGCTAACGAGACAATACTGAGCCTGGTCAAAAGATAGGATATTCTTGAGTAAACACCTGTTGCTTTATGCTTTTCTGGTAACACTCTCAGGATTTTGGTTGCCAGTGCTCAGACTGAAGCTTTAAACAAGTAGTTTGTTCAGTTGTTGTGATGACCCTGGAAGCATCGAAAAGTCTTATTCCTGAAACTCCTTAAACTATCTCCATAAAGATCCCCTCACCAAGGGGTGGTGAAGCCTTCTTCCCACTTTGCAAATGGGAACCCGGAGATAGGACGTGTTTGATGATTGGGTCATGGGTCTCATGGCAAGAGGTTGGTGGTGCTAGGAATCAATACTTGTTCTTCAGCCTGTCTGCTCTGCTTCGTAATCCTAGATTAGGGAGCGAATTAGATTAGGTGAGTTACGAGGTAGGGAGATATGTTGAGACTGTAAATCTGAAGTTTAATAGGCAGTGGCCTCCTCATGGGCTTTTTTTGCCTAGCCACAGGTTTTGAGCTGTCCTCACAGATGACCATGAACTCTCTTTTTGAACTCCTTTTCTGAAGACAAGGAAATGCAGTTTATCAATCTATGAATGCAGAGCATTGGATTTGCAATTTATTATCTGTTGTCTTACCTCTCCAAAATCATAAGGACAAAAGAAATCTGAATAGAAAACTATTTTACGGTTCTTACCTTCTTGTGTTTTTTTTTTTTCCCCCACAGTGATCCACAGCTGTCCTCTGTGTCAGTACTTCTCAACATTTTCTAGTGCAAGGACCATCTACCCTCATCGAAAACCACCCAGGGATTGTCTTGTACAGCCCTGTCACAGTGGTTTCCATTTACTATCATGTAAGAATAGGTTCAACTGGGAACAGCCATGTATTACTCTTATTTTCCTCTATTTTGCCTACCTGCTGAATGGGAACGTGTATTCAGTGTTGAGTTTCTCATGCCTTCTTCCCTTTGGAGGTTTGGGTATCCTGTAACTGTTTAGCAGTCTGTCTGCATGCCACCAGAGGTGCATGGGCCCTGGGTAGAGGAGTACTGCTCAACATCTCTTACTAAAGCAAGTCACAAGCTTGAAGATTTCCACCAATTTTCATTGCCAGAAAACTTTTTTCCCCAGCCAGTATTTAGTCTGTATCTTCTCCATCTTCACATCCCATTGCTCCTGTCACTATTGTTGAACTTTATCCGGAATAATCCCCTCCTTGGCACCAACACCCTACATGTTTTCCACCTCCATAATAATGTTGTTTCTCCATGGGAATGGGGCAGTGCCCTGAGAAAGCTCACCCCAGAGCAGGAGGTGCCAGAGCTGACTGCCTCGCTGCTGTGCGGAGGATTGCTGCCTGTCCCCCACGACCTTCCAGTGCCATCTTCCCTCCTGTCTTCTGAGGTCCCACTGCAAATGCTCCCCTGGTGTTTGCAATGAAAGTGGTCCCAGCCATGATCTCCATTCAAAGGGGATGGAGGTATAAATTGTAGGTAGCAGTGGAAGAAGAGAAATGACAGTTGAAAAATGACATTGAGAAGAAGTGGGGATGGCGCTGAGAAAAAACGCAGAAAGTAAAAAAAGGAGAGAGTGAGCTTCCTACGATATCAGATATTCTTGAATAAAAAGGAGAGTAATTTAAGGAAAATATAGAAAGGAGACACCACAAAGTTTGTGCCAAGGCATACAGTGAAAGCGAGGACAAAGACGGGGGAGGAACAGACTGACAGCATTTTGAATTTTAAATTTAATTATGATGTGTTGTTTCTAATAACAAAAATGCTACAGATATTTTTGGTACTTGTCTGAAGTGAGAGCTGAATCCTCTCCTGATCTGAAGAATCTTTCTTGCTTGCTATTAAGTTGGCAATTCAGGACTTGACATGGTCCACCTGGAGTCCTGGATATATTTCAAAGGCAGGTCTCTGAGAGACTATCAGGCACTTAGAAAAAGAAAGAAATACCACTGTCTAAGTGTGCCCTATAAAAATGCACAACCTCTTGAATCACAGCAGTCCTTTGACTTATGGGGAGATTTTTTCTGCTGATATCTTTGGTTCGCTAAAGGCTGCATGAAGATAAGATTAATAATTATGGTTATCTGTTTATTGTGTGATTCAATGTATGTATCCAAAAGGAGGGTAGAAGTGTCTTGAGTTTTCATTTCGGATCCAAAGTGGAAAGAATAGGAATTGTGTTTGTAATGATCTTTTGGGAACTAAGTAGGCAAAGATGGAAGATGAAGCAGAGTCTTTTCCAAACTTGCTGTTTTAGGAGAAGCCTCTTGAGTCCGCAGCATCCCAATGTACAGCTCAGAGCTGAGTCCTGATGGTAGAAGGAGTGGCAGCATCAGCTCCTTGCATGTGGTCTGGGTTGTGTCACCTCTGTGTCCTGACACACATACAGGCACTTCTGCTAGTGGTGCACAGCTAATGCAACTCCATGGGAGACTGTGGCCTCATATTTTAATAGTTCTCAGACTGCTTTTATAGAAGTGCTTCATCCACTCTATGGCTAATGCAAATGAGAATATTGTTTGGTTTTAGACTGGAGGATTAGGCTGTAGTGTCAATACCGAAGGGTCAGTAGTGGGGCCGGACTCATGTTGACCATTCTCACTTCTAGACTGTTTTGTTTATTTGTTTGTATATTTATTGCTGTCCTGTTTGACCATGGTTTTCCATGGTGACTGGTGAAGGCCAAGGGTCCAGTGCCCGACCACAGCTCAGTAAGATCCTGCTAAAGCAGTTTACCTAGGCAGAAGAGGGGAGGGTTCAATGTACCACTGGGTGTTCCTTTGCACTTCATGGATTGTGTGGTGTAGTTCCATGCCGATGTAAAACAATACTGAAATTGACCCTCAGTCATTGAATTAGGTCTGTTCTGGACCTCACTGCAGAGAAGATGTCCTGAGACTACTGTCACTCTGGTAGCAGGAGCTTGGTGATGAGAGGATGCTCCAGCATGTGTTTGCCACCCTGGGAAGGAGGAGAGGATCATCGCTGGCAGCTGGTGGATTTTTTTAAAACCTACCACTACCTTCAGAATTGCAGTGTGTGCAATTAAATTCAGAGCAACATCTTTCTAGTTGTAGGCTGTAATGAAATCTTCTGTTTGTTTGTCCTCAGGTCTGGCTGTGAATTAATGGTCTGTGTTAGAGGCTTCAGTGGGCTAAAACTGCCTTCTTGGTGGAGAAAATGCCAGTTCTGTGCAAAGTCAGCAGGAGCACTTTGAGATGCTAAGAGTCTTCTCTCTGCTACTTTTTGTTGATCCAGGTGGTCTTTTCTAAGGACAAAGTCAAAGAAATTACTGTTTGCCCCTTCCTTCATCTCCCCATGCAAGTGTCATGTAATCGGCAGGAACGCTGAATCCTCCCTGTCTCCCGTTCCTGTTTGCATGGGAGAGAAACGGAGGGAAGTGAGATGGAACCATACGTCCCTCTGGTCTGCACCCTGAAGGCAAAGTTATTTGTGAGCCTTCAGCATATGGGTGGGAGAGCTGCCAAGCCAAAGTTGTTCCCAATTATCTGTAAACTAAATCTGATTCCTTAAATTCATCCAACTAAGGAACTTTCACTCTGGCAAAGGCTTGTAAATATTACAGTACCTGTCACTTTTGGATGCTGCTTTTTGTTTTCATAGCAGTGAACCGAAGGCTTTGAAGTCTGGGCTGTCTTGTTTAGCTTTGTAGAGGTTGACCTCAAAGCATCAATCTTTCTGCTCCTTTTAGGGTGTATGAAAATAGCCTTTTCTTTTCGCAGAAAACGTCTTGTAGCAACAGTATTGCTAATGGCCGGAGTTCTCAGATATTCTTGGAGCACTGAGGCATCTATTCAGATATGCATACCAAAATATAGAGAGTTTTGCCACTCTGTTATTTTCAGTGATTCAGTTTTCTGTGCTGTGTGAGGAAACATGCATAAACGTATACTTGTAATGAAGTGAAAAGCATTAATCTAAACAATGCTCATAAAGTGGTTTCTGACTTTCAGAGTACCTAGTTAGTTTTGCTGGGGTGTTGGTTTACATGTACTTTCCAGTTTCTGAACCATCTGCAAGGCATAACCTCCACCTGTTTGGATTCTCTGTGCTCGTTGGGATAGATGTGGATGGTAGTAATAATCACATTTTGCTTATTTTCAAGACAAGTTGCTGGTTGATACAAACCTGTGACTTGAGTTTGCCAGATACAGTTGCTCCTATCATTTGTGCTGGTCTCTAGGTGCTTCTTGGAGGAAGGTGTCATGCTGTTTCTCTTGAAATAAGTCTTGGAAGTGAGTTTTGGCAGACCTGTTCCAAATTGCAGTTTGGTACTGCACAGCTAACTGGAGTTATAACTCATTTGTGACTCCAAAGTTAACCTGGCCATAGCTCCGTGGAGGCAGTAGTTTTAAGACTGTACTCGCTGAGGAGTTGGATAGTTGCTCTTACTTGGGTGATGTTGTTGCTTTGACTTTGTCAATGCACGCACAGCTTTTGTCTGAAAGTCTTTGGGTCCGCTAACCTGTCCCAGAGCCATGGCTGAAGCCAAGGTTCTCTTTGCACTTGAAATTGCAACCCAGCCCTCTTGAGCGATGGAGCTCAAGTACTTTGAGTCCTACAGTGCTTTCCCCCTTTCCTGCTGCATTCCTGAAGGAATCAGAGTTCTCCTACAGTGAACAGGATGTGGATCCTAGAGCAATTCAAGCTATTGAGTCACTAAGGGCTGGGGTTTGACTCCAGCCTTCCTGCAACCTCATATGAACAAGCACAACATCAGAAGAAATGCCCTGGAGCAGACCTACTCTGTTAAATTTTTACTGTGGTTTGCCACAGTGGTTTTACTGTTTTTTCTCTTTAACCAAGCTTGCCAAGGTGTCTCAGTGATGCTCTGCCTTTGCCAGACCAGATGAACACTGCGTTCATGGCAGAGAGGTCCCAGTGGACAGTGGGATGTATTACATGGCTGGCACCTTGGCTGAAGTAAATCCACACTGGAATCTGCCACCCGAGGGGCCCTACAGTAATGATGGCTTTGTGAGATTGCCTACTCCAGCCACCCTTGCTGGCCATTCAGGTTTTTTTTAAATGGTTTAGAAAAATTATGCTTGAAGGCATAATGTTAAGAGCCAAGATCCCAATTGCTTTTCACCTCACTGGCTAAGTCTCGTGCAGCGACATATTCCTAAGCAGGGGATGGGTTTTGCTGCCTAACTGTGAAAATATGGGCTTTATATTTCCATTTAGATTATCTGAAAATTGGGCCAGAAACCCAAATTCAGGCCTGACTGATAATCTTTCCAGTGCTTTAATATCAACTGTTAAAGTAAAGCTGACTATCAGGAAGCAGTTAGTGTGGAGAGAGGTGGTAATGATGCAGCTGAGAAGCTAAACCCCTCATCTCCATTTGAGTCTTTTTTTTGTCTTGCAGATGAGAGGATCTGTTCACCACCCTTTATGGAGCTGACAAGTGCCTGTGGAGAAGATACCTTGCAGCTCATAGAGAAGAATGGACTGGCATTCCCTTTCAGTATGTACATGGGCTTTTCCTTGGTGCTTCTAGTAGGTTCTGAATATTGCACATGCACCCCCCAAGACGTAGCCAACACTGTAGGAGTGTGGGTTTCATTGCCAAAGTCCCAGGGATGTTGAAACCTTCCTAAAACAAATGCTCTGAAGCACTCTGCTTGGAATGTGGAACCAACTACATCCCTATCTGCTTTTAGTTTGCATTTTATTCATGTTCTTTACTTTAAACACTTCGCTACAGTAAACACGCGTTCCCGGGAAATGCTAATAGTTCTAACAAAGTTAGCCTCTTGCCCTGAACTTGTGAAAGATGTTTCTCCTGCCAGCTGCATTCATTATTTTTCTTGAGAAAACCACTGCCTTGCTGATTGTCCCCCTTTTTCACCCATACCTGCCTTTCCCTAGTCCAGGCTGCAAGATAATCTTAGAAAGTAGAAGAAAGAGTATAAAAATTACCCCTGATAGCAGACTGCAGGGGCCCACAGCCTCAAACAGCCACTAGGAACTGTTTGTGCTTTGTAGCAAGTTTCGTTGGGGAGCTTGAGCTTAAATTCGTTCCTTTATTTGATTCCTTGCAGTATAAAGTGAGCAGAATTGCTTAGTCGGTGTTTATTCCCTTGGTGTTTGCCTCATTTATAAAGTTCAGAGGTAAAGTCATGGAAAAAAGCATGTTTTCCCATCTCTGCCATTGCTCTCCCAAATGAGGCAGGTTTCCTGAAGCTAGATTGTGAAGCAGTGATTTAAAGCTCACTGGATGGCTTTGACCTCCCTTCCTCGCCCATGCACGTTTTCTTCTCAGTTCAGGTTGGCTAGTGCTCAGTAGTCAGCACCATAGTCCATATATTCAGAAGGCCTGAATCAACCCCTCTAAATGAGGATGAAATTAAAAAATAATATTGAAAATCAATATAACATAGTATTGTGGGAGTGCTTTTTTTGTCTCCTATCTCTCTTCTTTTTAAAAAAAAAGACATGCTCCTGCTCTCCAGAGCATATGTCTGTGAGACATCATATACCACCTTCCAAAATTTCAAGTTAGCAACTTATTTTAGACTCTAGTGCAGGTCATCTGCCTTTCATAGCTGCCTGTCCTCTTGCCTGACATTTTGACTTTTCCAACAACCCCCAAACTCTCAATGTCTTGGTCTGGTGAACTCCAGTGCTTGCACATGTGGGTGGGAACTGATTTATAAGGGTTTCATGTGTCCTGTTTCAGTGTTGCATTGTTGTTTTTTTTATTTACCCAGTTTGTAAAACCAGAGTGGCCCATGGAACCAACTCTCATGAGGTGAGTTTAAAAACTTTTGCAGTGTTATCCCCCTGCTTCCAGTGCCCCCATGGTGGTTTGGCTGGTGCTTTCCCATCCTGTAGTAGGCAGAATGAAGGCTACACCCAAACAACTTCCCTTGCTATGCCTCTCCCTTGTGTTTAATTACACCATTATTTTTTTCAGATTTATCTGAAATGAAGTTAAATATGACTTTAACCTTTTGACTTGGAAGTTCTTTCTAGCAGTTTCTAGCTCCTGTCATGTAGTTTCTTCTAGCAGTTTGTGGTCTCCAGTCAGCTCTGTCTGCAAGGAATCTCTTTCAGCTTCTCCTTTGGTGGGAGGTCACACTAAGTGATGTTTCCACCCCACCATGTTTCTCTTCCAGCATGTAGGTGATGCAGGTGAGAAATGGTTTTGTGCTGTAGGTGAAGCAGAAGTATGAGTGAAGGCCAGCTGGTTCCTTTCCATGAAGAGAAGGGAATAGCAAATAAAGACAGTTTCTAGGCATGTTCAGTTGTGATAACACGGCTGGAGCTGTGGGAAGAACAGGGCTGGTAGAACTATCTGCTTTCCCTCCTTCCCGTAAGGCAATTGCAGGTAAAATGGTTGTGTATTCCTGGAAGGAGTGTGTTCCCTGTGAACCTAGCTTCCTCTAAATTTAGGCGAGCTGAGTCCTGTTTTAATTCTTTTCCACTTGTGCTTCCTGCCTTCCTGCTCACTGCTGCTCAGTTTTGAGAATCCAGCCCTCGCTGCTGGCTCTCGTAACGCCTGGCTCCCTTTGTTAACGATGTGGTCGTCGGTCCAGGTTTCCCAGCTGCTCCTGAAACGTGCAGCGTGTTGCTGCAGCGTCTCTGAGAGGTGAAGGCTGTGAAGTAAAATGTAAATCTAGACGAGCAGAATGCCTAACACTGAAATCTTGAGTGACCAGCACTTCCTTTTAAAAATGCAGCTAGATTTTTCCTGCAGGCCTTAGCTTGGATCATTTTACAAGCATGACAGACAGTCCTGTTAGTTTGTCAGAGCAGCTCCTATAAATTTTTGCTGTCATGCCTGAGAACACTTGGGGACTGGGTTGTGAATTAAAGACTCCAGCGTCCTTGCTGTTTTTTCTGTAGAAGGTTTCTCTCCAGCCTGAAATGCATGAACCTTTCAGTGGTTGTCCAGTCAGGCTTGGACTTCGTTTCCCTGGTGAATCTTTCTTTGCTATTCTTTCATACAGTGCAGACATACCTCAGCCTCCTGCCAGAATTCCATTTTCTGAGCAAAAGTTAGACTAAAATACAGTTGTAGGCTGCACTTTATCATTGGAACGTATGACTAGAGCCTAGGAGGACTCCTGGAAAAAAGCCTGAAGTCTTGCATGGTACTTTACATAGTTAGTAGTAGTAGTCACTTTTGGAGTTGCTGGGTTCTCAGGGATGATCCAAAAGTATATTTATGATCAGAGAGGAACTGTCTTGTAATTGCTATTTTATCATCAATAATGACAAGGGAACTGTAGAGTAAATATTCTGCTTACAATACAGTTTGTCTAAAAGATGGAACATAGGTCTAGAAGCAAGAAAATGTTGCCTGTTTTATTAAAGACTCCTTCTTTGGCTTTTGGTAAATTGCTTCATTTTCAGTAGAAATATTCTGACTGCAGAGCTGACACTGAAACTAGAATGCAGCCTGACCAGAAACCTGCTTTTCTTCATAAGATGACTATTCAGATAGTTCAAGTACTGGCTAACAGGGTCAGCTGAAGGTGCAGGCTTGAGCTTGAGTTTGGTGCCAGCCAAGGCTGGCAGACTCCACATTGTGCTGTGAAGCCACGAGCTAGTTAAGCCAAGGTGCTCTTAGTCATTTTGTGGTGCCCCAGAGTTCCATGTGGCCTCTGCACTAGAAGTTGCATTGGCCAGCTCAGCACTGGAAACCCGCTTTGCCAGCACTGTTTGTGAGACTTGAACAGAGATGATGCCCAAAGGTTCTCCTTTCCACTTTCCCACAGGTCAGAATATAACTGACCTTTGGTAAAACTGCCATGAGACATCACAGAGACCCATAACCTGAAGAGAAGAAATGTGTCCAGAATGACTCTTTTTCTAAGCGTTGAGCAGACAGGAATGAAAAGGCAGAGAATTGCTGTGGTTTTGAGACTGAATTCCTTAAGGACGTTGTCAGTAAAAATTCTTGGTGCCAAATGTTTTGTTTGCCTTCAAAAGAGCTCTGCATTTATAATGAGGAATGCTATTTGGAAATTATGATATAAAGTATTGTTCCCATGTTACTGCCAGGCAAGGCAGGTCTGTGCTAGATGACAAAGAGCAAGTGCACCCTGCAGGCGAGTTCTTGGAGCTGTATTCATGCATGCTAAAGACATCACAGTGAGCCAGCAGAACACAACACCATGGGAGTTACAGGGGTTGTGTGCTAGTCCACGGGGCTGTTGGCACAGAGCTTTGCAGAAGAGAAGTTTCACATGGTCTCTGGTAGCCTGGGTCAGTTCAGTGCTGAGAAGATAAACTCTCTGGTTTCCATGCTTCTAACACAGGATGATACATACCTGCTCATCTTACAAAGGATTGGTTTGTGGGGATTAATTAACTCATATTCTAAGAGAACACTATAGGAACAGCACAGTTCTTACCAGTGTGATGTTGTAGATACTGTAATGCCTACAGTCTACGCAGGAGGAGGAAGAGAGCAGTGTTTCTTGCCACCAGTGAGAGATTGATGAGGTACGATGTGGTTGCAGTGAATCATCTTGATGGATGATTCTGCTGGTCAGAGTAGGTTTCTTGCACAGGTTTTTACCACTCACAAACTCACTCTGTGCTGTCAGATAGATAGCACATGGTATAATAGAGACACAGTAAGAATATCAGCTGCAAGTAGGTATTGAACACACACATTGACTTGAACTCAGAAAATGTTAATCCACTGAGTCATGCATGTGTGCAGACAATTTTGTGATCTGATGTGGTCTAACAGATAAGGAGGACTAAAGACAAAAATGTGCTCAGACTTTTACTATGAATATGTAAACAGTACATCATTTACTATGACTATGTTTTTGAACAACAAAACATATTATATTTACTATTTTTATTACAGGAACAAGCTAAGATATTAGCAAAAATTCAATCTGAAAGTGCAGTGTATATCAAATGAGCAGCTGATCATATATAATACATGAGAGAGAGCACAAAGTGATAAAGTTTCTTTGTAAAATCCTTCCAGTGACTTCACTAGGATAAATCTAATCTCAGAAGGCACGAAAACTGACAGGAGGCATATGGAAAGAGTATGCAGTATAACTCATCTGCATCATGCAGATTTTATCCTGGATATTGCTGTGGAGCCACAGGAATTCTCTTTAGCCTCTCTGGACTGTCTTGCATGCTGAGTAAAACACTAGCCCCAAACAGGCCAGTGAGAAAATATTAACAGGCATAAGAAAAAACTTGTGTTTCAGAGCTTAGGAATTTTTCTGGCAAGTGTTGTGCTTCCTGCACTGACTGAGGTACGCTGCAGGCTCAACTCTTGGATGGTTAGCTGTTGTCTCCAAGGCTCTTCAGAGAGGGAAGATGCTCTGACCAAAGTGTCCCTGCCTATGGGAGGGAGTTTTGCCCAGAGGAAAGGAAGATAAAATGTACATCAGGTTCTCTGGCCTTGGACAGTTACTCATATTGACCCGGCTACCAACATGCCTTTTTGCCACCACGGATAACAAGGCCCAGCATCGCTGGAGTAATAAAGACAAGTCAATGTTCAGATGACTAGAACATAGCTTTTTTGGAGCTTTGAGGATGGAGAGTAAACTTAAATTTATCCTCACTGCTGTGTGAAGGCACACTGCTATAAAGTAATTTCATCACCTGTGCCAGAATGGTGCTTGCTGCCGGTTCTGTTTAGGAGCCATGACAGCATCCACACTCCAACAGCAAACATGCAAAATGGGGCACTATACATGCATGTAAGCTTGGTAATGTAGGGATCGATGGAAAGACCGGCATGGCATGTTCTGAATATATACTGGCTTGTCAAAGTACTTCTCTGCACCTACCAGCATTGCTTCCATGCTGTTTGAGGCAGCTGTTGTTCATCGAGGCCCTGTAAATGCCTTCCTTTTTGGCGTATTTGTTCCAGTCCCTTTAAGAGGACTATCCATTTGGAGTAATGGGGTGAAACCAAGCTAAGAAAATCATTATACTAGCCAGCGTTTGCTAGTGGTAAGAACTGCTAGAGTCTGAAAAAAGTTCTCTGATGACATGGGTGAAACCCTGGTTCTTAGGCCATTGCAACTGGACTGAACCCAACTGCTGGAAACAGAGCTGTGGGGAAGAACTCTCATAGTTAGTACATAGAACCGTTCCTTCTGCTGTTCTCATGACACACGGGCTTGTATTCAATACAGACTTCGTTGTCTGTGTTGGTCAGATGGTTTACCCCTTTGTTGTACCTGCAGTTGCAGTAGCTTCCCAACTAAAAGCAGTAAATGAAATTGCAAAGAGCTGAGAGGAAAGTGTTGATTGAGAATGAAAGCTGTACTGCCAGTAGTGTTCAGAGAATTGGGTGTCAGTGAAATGAAACATGATGAAATAGGACTAGCTACTGAGAAGGAATTCACACGTGGTCAATATATACCCACCAGTAGATGTGTCTCCTCACTGCTAGTCAGGTGGTGGGTATGAAATCACTGAAAGACTTGTGCAGAACTGTGTGTGCATGTTTCCAGATGGCGATCATCTTCAACCAAGAAGGCCTGAAAGCTGTCCGCCCCCCTTGCGTCATTCAGAGCTTCATCAATCACAACGCCGTGCTGTATAAAGTCTTCGTGGTCGGGGAATCATACACGGTGGTGAAAAGACCATCTTTGAAGAACTTCTCTGCGGGAATCTCAGGTACGTTGTGCCAATTTAAAAGGAAAGGTCGGCTCTTGGAGCCTTGGCAACAAACAATTCAAAAGAAAAATATCCTTGAAAAGGCTGCTGAAGTGAAGGCAGATGGTTCTTACCTACCATGTTTCCTCTACTGTATTATTTCAATAAGAAGGGATATAAATCATCTACTCTGGAATACATGTGAATGACATTCATATAGTAAATATTTATGCAACAGTAACCTGGATCTTACCTGTTAGAAACAGTGTTTTATATCATGTGGAGGAGGGGAGAGGGAGAGAAATTCTCTAATTTCACAGTAAGTTCATGTGTCATTTGTTCCGGAGTTTGTTTATAAATGTGCTTTAGAGAGAATTTCCTGGATTCCATCATTTCAGAACTTCCTCTCCCTATTTTTACCTCGATTATGTACGTGTGTTTAAATTAAAGATCGCTTGTGCTCTCCCCTGAACGAGCCTCTCTGTCCATGTGAGGTGCAGTGTTGTAAACCTTGGTGGGAAGCGTCCTTTGGTTTGTAGATACCAGCTGTGTTGGGGGGAGGGAGGAAGGGATTTGTCAGTGAGGACACTAATCCTCCCTATATGTCACTAGACAGCAGCACTTGAAGGGTTTTCGTTAAACAATACTAAAATTTCCTTTATGGAAGAAAAGCTGTTGTCCCGAGATCTGCATTCTGTGGGCCTTCAGAAGCAAGAAGGAATTAGCAGGGTACGGATGGGAGCATGATCTGCCTGCAACTGGACAAATCCAGGAGGTGGAGATGGGAGGGGAGAAGGTATCAAACTAAAGGAGGTGAATTAACAAGTGCCAGGTTTTTGTCACTTTTCTTAGTGGTTTCTGCTGATCTGAGTATGTCCATGTGTGCTCACTGTTGTGTTCTGCACACAAATATGTATACATATGTTATCATGTGTATACTAGGATCATAGTAAAAGTCCTTGTCTGTAGGTGTGTATGCCTGTATTTACATTTAGGTCCGTTCTATGTCCTGATCAAATTAATTAGCCAGAATCTGTGTTCATATAAATTATTAGGACAGTTGGTCTGTACTTTTGCTGGAAGAGAACATCTTAAGGCACCTTTATAAAAATGCCTCAGCTAATGTCTCATCCGTTGGTGTAAGACTTGAAAGTTGCCTGGAAGGCCACATAAAAATAAGTTTTGTGGGCAGACGAGGATCAGTGTCTGGCTTTCTTACCCCTCATCAGGAGAGTTTGAGGGGGCCATGACACAGGCACCTGACTTGGAAGATCTGACAATTAAGCAGATCTGGTGACTGTGAGGCACTCCAGGAGCTGACTGTCTGAAAGCACAGGGCCTTTCTAACTGGGAGGAAAGGCAAGAAGAGTATATGGTGGTGTCAGAATGTGGAGGGGATTTGGGTTAGCTCCCCCATCTTTATTGTTAGTGGCCCTATGGTTCCTCTTCAGTGTCAACTCAAGAGACATCAGCATAGCAGAAATACTCTATTGCTGGTGCCACCTACCTGCTGAGGCTTAGGTCCAGGTGTTGCTATGCAGGTTGTCTATACGATGCCATCACTCTGCTGTGGTGGGAATCCCAAGGGGAGACTTATGGTGGTGGATTTCTCCCTGACAGTGAAACTTTCAGCACAGAAGGAGCAGGGCAGGAGGTGCTGGTACAATTCTCCCCATGGTTTCCACTGCAGTATGTTAGTGGCTTTTGTCACCTCAGGATGTCTCCTGCATTCCTGTCGTGCCTTGAAAGGGAAGGCCAGTCCTGGCCATGAAACATGCTGCTTTCTTCCATGGTGACAGTGCCCTTCCCAGGTTCACAGGGATCTCAGAGCACTCTGGGTGCTGTCAACCTATTGCCTGCAGGGAATGCAGCTTCTCCCTTCTATCACATGCCTTCCACTGGAACTGTCACTTTGAGTGTAGCAAACAAGTAGAAATTAACTTCATTATCATACTGAACTTAGTTAATTGGCCCTGGTGAAGTAGAATAAACCAGTTTCTATTAACCCCGTGCAGTTCTCTTTGTCTGTGGTCTGAGGTTAGAAAAGCGTGGGTGACCTGGTGGTGGGTGCCAGGCAGCAGAGGTGGGGTGATGGCTGGGGTTCTGCCCGGGAGGGAGCCAGACTAGATTCCGGGGACTACAGTGCCATCTACTGTTCCTTGCACCAATCCTTTGGAAACTGAAATCTGGTGTAAAGTTACTTAACAACCTGCTTTTCATTCCAGACAGAGAATCAATATTTTTCAACAGCCACAATGTTTCAAAGCCGGAGTCCTCATCTGTCTTAACAGCAGTAAGTACACTTGGTCTTTTTACCTACAGCGCGGCTGGAAAACTATCTAGTCCTTTCTTATTGAAGCGTTAGTAGCTAGTGGCTCTCTTCACAAGTTGTCTGCTTCTGTGTTGCAGGCTGAGGTCTGTTTGGTACAACGAACCAGCATGACTGTGTCCCCCTCTGGTTTTCCTTACCGAGCTCCGGTGAGGAATCACTGATGCAGCAAGCCTGTGCTGCTTGCCAGGCCTAAACGCCCCAGAGCTAATCTAGGCAAAGGGAAGAATGAGGTTCTGAATGCAAATACCTGCCTTTTCCTGTCCAGAGAGCTTAATAAGCATAAATCATCCTTCTAGGACTCAGTTCTGTGAGGAAAGACAAACGGTGAAAATTCAGGCGGAGAAATTGCGTTGGGCAGGGCCAGAGAGGGCGAGTAGCTGTTGATGGTGTGAGCACACCTGAGCTGTGACCATGGGACCAGTTCTGGGTGTCTTCCGAGTCCAGCAGTGCCAGCACAGTGCACAGTTTCATGCTTGCATTACCAGTCCTTTTAATAAGCTTTAAGAATATAAAAATGAAGAAGTTTTCAGGCATTCAGCTGCTGTGAAAGTCACTTTACAGGACTGGGTCCTTTCAATCTCTTGAGTCTCCAAATTCTTTTCTGTTTCACAAGCTCTGTTGGGGAGTAGTTTCATAGTCAGCAATGATTAAATTTGTGTTCAACACTGATAGGCATGCTAACTATTAAAGCTGTAATTGTGCTAGTCATAAATCTATTCATGGCTGAATTTACTTTCAAACTTAAGAGTATATGCTCCCATGATTTACCTGCCATCTTTCTCATACACATACATACTCCATACACACTTCTGTAGGTGTAACAGCATACCTGTTGTTCAAAAAGTAAAAAAAAAAATTACATCTTCCAGTCATAAATAACCTGAGGTTTTTGTCCTAATAAATGTTTGTAGAATAACTTATACATGAAAACCCACATAAAAAATATCCCCTTTGAATTAGCCTCTGCCCTGAAGATACCAGCTGAGTTGTGTTGTATGGCTCAAATGAAACTAACAGCAGGAGTCTGGCTCATCAGTCCTTTCACATAGACCTTAATCTACACTGAAATAGCAGAATGATATTTGCAGCACAGGGTTAAACACACCAGCTGTATTTGGTTTTTTTAAGGTGTAGATCTCACACTGAAAATAGTGATTCTGATTCTCCATTCATTCCTGTACTGCTATATCTCTTGAGGAACTGCACCAGCATGAAGAAGAAGAACTAGGTGCTGTAGAGCAGGTGAACTTCAAGTGTAGGTAGCCTTCTGAATTACGAAAGCAGTTTCTCTTTGGTATCTGTCTCTGTTTCATGCCACCAGTTCTCTGCAATTAGATTTGGTGGATCTGCATCTGGAAACCTCTGAAAATTAATCTTTCCGCTAAAAAGACTGTTTTGGAGTCCCTTACTAATGTGTCTTTTTCCACTATAGCTGGATAGAATCGAAGGAGTGTATGAGCGGCCAAATGACGACGTCATCCGGGAAATCTCTAAGGCACTGCGGCAAGCTCTGGGAGTTTCCCTCTTTGGAATTGATATCATTATTAACAATCAGACCGGGCAGCATGCGGTCATTGATATAAATGCATTCCCAGGTGAGAAAGGCCTTTCCACTCATGCTTTGTGGAACTCGTGCGGTGCGTGCTTAGTGTGAAGTGTCTCTGCTGGTGTCTCACATCATTACTTCCCAGGTGGGGGACGGGAGAGCAGCAGTCAAACTGTTCTGAGATCAGATGCTGTTTAATCTGGGAAGGGCAGAACCCTAATCCAGATATGGAATGCGCTACTGAAATATTACCTTTTAGGAGATACGGTCAGATGTTAGTGGACAGCTGTAACGTGGCTGTCGTGCCCTTCCCTGCAAAAGGAACTGAAGCATGGGACTGTGTGCTGGGACCAGGCCTTTCTGGACCTGTCCCTCATTCTGAAGATGAAAAGAATAAGGATAAATTCTATTTTAGGAGAGTCTTTTAAGATTTATTTTCTTCCAGACTCTGTGCACTTAAAAGTGTTGAGGGGGTGGAAGCAGCAAACTGTTCCCTTGAAAATCTCTTCCTGTGCAAATTGATTCCCTGTGAAAAGACATTTTGTGCACAAAAGCAGCAGCACCAGGAATCTGAAGATGTTAAAATTGTAGCTGCACAGAATTTGATGTAAAGGGTTAAGTATCCTTGCACATTCTCATAAGCGGATCCTGAAGTAAAACAATAGAATAGAGCACATGAAAATGGGTACATTGGTCCTACACTTTTTTTAGTGCGACATAGTCTTGGAAACAACTAAACAAGTTCCTTGACCACTGGAATTATTAAAAAGAGTTGTAAGCATGTATAATGGGAGGCAGTAATGGTCTGTCACTTGTGCTAAACTCAGCAGCTAACACAGGAAACGAATACATCATATAATTTGATGCTGTTTTGCGTGGGGCTTTTCTCTTTGAGTATCTCCTCTCATTACCTGAATAGTGATGTTTGTTTCCAGAGACGTGCACAGGATGTTGCAGTTTGTTTAACCTGTCGTCGAAGACTTTGAGTTTTCAGTGTGGCTGAGATATCTTTACATCTAGAGATCTTGCCCTGACTTGCCAGTCTTCTTAATCTTTCAGTCCAGGTCCTCAGTCCCACTACTGCCCAGTAGTGCTTTGCCTGTGACTGATTTCCTTTTAAAACTCCAGCCCTGCTATTTTCAGGTCACTTTGCAGCTCGGTTCTACCATATGGTGTTGATGCAATCTGCAGACCTATGAAAACAGTCTTCTGCCAAGAGCAGTGAAATAAACTAAATTGGGTGTCAGACAAAGCCAAATCAGCTTTATGAATGGGATTTTAGTTCACACACTGGATCTTGAAGTCAGCGATGCAGGACATGCTTTTGCAATGCGGCATTTTGGTTTGGGGTTTTGGGGTTTTTGATTTTTTCAGGCATTGTTTTGGATTTGATACTTTGCACAGACTGAATTTCCCCTTTTCTTTAAATGCTGAAAATTCCAGATTGAAGAACAGCTAGTGGCAAACATAGCTATTTAAAGAGAAGTAATGCCGTCTTGTTGTGACAGAAGTTTGCAGAACTGCCTTCAGCCTCATGCTCTGCTGCACTTCTACCCTAAGGCAGTAGTTTATGATATTCGGCCCAAGTCTTGTGTTTCAATCTACACAGTAATTGGTCTTTGAAGAGACGTTGAATTAATAGAGTGTTTCACTCCTTGCAAGAGACTTGAGAGCACAGGGAAGTTTCTTGTGCTCAGGCATACGTTGTATCTCACGTAGGATTTTTTTGGCAGTGAACATGTGTGTAGTGAAGGTAGCTACTGGCTTTATCACCATGGGGTAGGTGGAAGACCAGTTGGACATAGTCTAGAGGATAGCAGCGGGGACCAGACATACAGAAGAGAGGAGGCTGGGGGTAGGCAAAATTTTATGCCTTTAAATTTATAAAAGGTAGCAGAACTGAGAGAGATGAACTGCTCTCAAGGGAGAAGAAGAAATGGGGTTACATCTCAACACATAATAGTCTGTTGCCCAAAAGCATGTTCAGCCCAGGCAGCTGCGTTTCCCTCCAAGGGTCAGTGTGATTAAAGGCTGGTCATCTTCAAAGGCTGCATTGATGGAGCCAGCACTTTGCTAACAAGAAGTTCAGATTCAGCCCTGCCTAAAAGAGTCACTGATGGGCTGCATCAGCAGGGGGATCTCATTGTTCCTGCCTCAGTACCATCCCAGGAAGGGACTTCCCTTCTTCCTCTTCCCCAAGTCATCCTCTCCTGCAAGGGTTTTCAGTAGGGCCAAACTGGAGCCAAGTTAGACACTTCAGGGATTTGCAGCATTATCTCTGCATGACTGCTCTGGAGAAGGGAGGAGAAGAGGTGCCCTTTAAGGAGCATTCACAGCCTCTTTCATGGGCTATGGCTTGGGGCCAGGCGTGACCAAAGCCTTGTCCAACAGCCCAGAGCCTTGGCTTCCTTGTCTGCTGTCTTTTGTGTTTACCAGGCTTGAAACTCATTTGAATCTACCACTCCGTGGTTGTCATCCTGAGATTAGTTTAATGTCAGAATTGAGAGCAGATGTACCTGTAGGAGGATGTCGTCTGTTATCTGCTCCATTAGCACCAGCAACTCTTCAGAAAGATTTTAAAGATAAATGTCTAAAAAGCCTATTGTGTCTCCTGTTCTATGGGAAACCACCAACCAGGACTATATTTAGCTGTGGTTACCAGCTGAGATATTTAACTGTAGGCACAGTCACGTAGCATGTGGGTTTGATGTTTGTCTGACCTCAGGTAACAGAGGAAGGGCTCCGCGTAGGCTGCTGTCCTGTGGCCGTGGCTGAGCTCGCCCGGCCCAATCTTGTGCACATGTTCTGCAGCTGGTGGTGCAGGTGAACTGCTGGTTCTGCCTGCATATATGGGGCAGCTGGAAGCATCGGATCTCCACGTGCACTTTGTGTGTGTACAAATGCTGCTGCAGGTGCGAGACGTGGGCCATCCATTTCTCTCTGCCCAAGGGAAGATGCAGAATAGCAGAGAGTGTGGCAGATCAGGGAGAGACTCCTGAAAATCCGGCAGGTAGCATCTCTAATGCTAGCTTATACACACTCCTAGGCATTTTTGACTCTGCCAAGCTTGGGGAAACAGGGACTTGTTTTCAGATGCATTGCTGGGTGGACTTCCTGCCTATCTGTGCTCAGCCAGAGGTCTCTGGAGACCATTTTCAACATAGCAAAATTCAAGCCTCTTGTAGAAAGGCACTTCCAAAATCGTTTCAGGGGGCAGTGCTGGGGTAGTACCTGCTGCAGCACGATTCATGCAACTTGTGCTTTGAAGCACACAGAACTTATATCCTCCCACTGATTCCCTGTGTGACATGAACCCTGAATTCATTGCCAGTAGTTTCTGAAGGTGTAATTTAATCTGCCCTTCTCGATTTCCTTGTCATCGCAGCACAGGGATGTCCTACAACTGCCTTTTTTGAGAGGTCTGCAGCAGAGCCAGTGAACAGAGCGAGGCAGTATCTACAGAGTTTGCAGCCTTTCCTGGGCATCCCATGGCTCAAGAGTTGAGACACCCTTGTTCTCTTCCTCCCTTCCTTGTATTTCTTTCTTACAAATGTGTGAAGTTTCTTCTGAGTGACCAGGCAGACTTATTTGGGCTTTTCCATGCAGCGTGCAGAGGGCTTGCACAGAAGCAGCCTGCCCGATGCGTACAGCTTCCTTCCACTGTAACATCTGCTGATTTCAGGAATGAATAACTGACCATCTTATTTCCATTAAATATTTAAAGCAACTTCTTTGTGAGTTTGCCAGGTGCCCTCAAACAAGGCTGGTTTGTTTTCAGTGAGCAGACATGAAGCACTCTAGGGTCCTATGGATCTCCTCCCTGAATATTAAAGCTGTTGCTATGGAGATAGCTTATTCCCGGGGTGTTTGAAGCACTCTGAGTAGATTTGAAGGCTAATCCCATGGCTTTTACATAAGCAAGAAAGTGTAACAAGCACCTCTGTCAAAGAGGTGGAGATCTTGTTCTGGCTCCCATGACTGGCCGTAGGAGTCCTAGTTGCCCCCTGCAGACCAGTGGATTATCGTGTGGGTCACTGGGAAACTTGACGTTTTGAAATGGCCAATTTGTTCGGTGAATCCGTTTAAGGGCCCTTTGAGAAAGGAAAACTGGGAGCTGTTGTCTCACATTGCTAGTGTTTTGTGTGGTCTGTTAAGTACTTAGGAGAATTGTGACCAAGTGCAATAAAATCCAAAGCAATGTAGCACCCTAAACAAGAGCTACTTGGTTAATGTATGAGTTATAAATGCACCAATCACCACATTTATCTTAAGGTGAAATTATCCTCTTACCTTATGTTTTTCAGGAAGTTGTGTTTTTATTGCTAAAGGAGAATGGAGATGAAAATTGAATTATTTATGGATCTGAGGGGCTCTTCTGCCCTGTGATCACATTGCTAAAAGTGTTTTAAAGTGTGCATTTACTTTGTGGTCTCTGGTTCTGCTCATGTACTGCTGTGTGAATGTGTGCTATTCACATGGGACTTTTAAATTGTTATTTATTGCTTCAATCTCCTATATTAATACCAGGTCACCTTCAGAATACTTTATAGACATTTTAAAACAATCAGCCCAGCCCATTAAATACACTGAATGTCGTATTTCACCTCTAAATGCTAAATCAAATTGATAACAAGTTTAGGTAGTGCAGTAGCAGTTAAGGTCCATTTCAAGATGTTATACCAATATGTTGCATGTCTGGTTCAATTTTAAAGTTAATGCAATGATAAAACTGTACCTGTACCAGAGTGTTTAGAATCGAGCCAGAAGCTCTGTACATCTACTGCCACCCTTTGTGTCATCAAAAATGTCGTGTCTCCTGGTACTTGAGCAACTGTTCTAACCAGGAGGCTTCTTAAACTTTGCATTGTAAATTGTCTGGAATCGATTAACAGAACATGCAGAAAGGTGATTTCAGTAGTGAAATAAAAGGCTGATGTTTCTACCAAATACTGTATCATTGATATGTGTTTACTGCCCCCTCAAGTGTTTTTTCAGACATTGCTCAGCGGGGCACATGTTTTAAGTGCCAAGTTAGGTCAGACCAGATGAGCATCACATTGCTTCTTATGCAGTGGGAAGCTGCCTTTGCTGTAGGGTATGAAGCCAGCTCCGCTGTCCTGTGAGGTTTCCTTAACTGAGGGTGTTGCTGCACAAATTCTAGAGAGGATCCAGAGCCTCAGGGAAGCTGTGTTAGAGCTACTTTCCACAGCAAACCTGGAAACAGGATGGAAAACATCAATGTTGTACCACAGAGTTTGTAACTTAGGGAAAAACCTGGACTTGGCAACAAATGATAGAACGTACCTAAAATTATGTACACACATATATACTTGGGGGGAAAAAGAAACAGAAAATCTGAAAGGTGACAGTTTTTCTTGTGAAACAAAAGTATTTTTGTAGCACTGGTCTCTGTTCCTCTTTATGCTAATCTGCTCCTGCAGTCACTCAAGATGATGTCATAGAAAAGAAGCCTTTTATTATCACTTGGAGGGCAAAGACAGCCCAAGAAATAAACTGGTAGAAGAAGCCTTTCAAAGATCTTAAGAAAATTACTTAGGTGCCTTTTTTTCTCTCCTTCATTTTTCCTCTTTTCAGGTTACGAGGGTGTTTCCGAATTTTTCTCCGATCTTCTGAACCACATAGCTGCTGTCCTGCAGGGTCAGGCACCTGAGGTGACCCAGCTAAACCGCAGCAAGCTCCTGGCAGAGCAGACCAGCGGGATCATGGACGAGCGGATATGCTGTGCCAGCACGGGATGTCTCAGCGTCATGGGAAAAGACTCCTCCTGGATTGTGGAAAGCGAGACCAACAGCTCAGTAAAACTGCAACACCAGAGACTAGGCTGCAACTCGGCAGTGTCCCCCAGCTTCCAGCAGCACTGCGTCGCTACGTTGGCAACAAAAGCTTCTTCTCAATAACTTGCCAATGCCATGGACTGAGAAAAAGCCACAGGGATACAAATTGTGGTCCCAGAACCAGATCAGGCTGTAACAATACAATTGCGAAAAATGGAAAAAAAAAAAAAAGGCAAAAAAAAACAACACCACAAAACACAACACAGAAAAAGCAAAATAAAAAAAAACACCTTCCATTTGATTTAACCTGATTTGCTGATGAAATGGACTGAAAGGTGGAGGTCAAGAAAGAGATTCAGATCCATTTCATCAGATTCCAGTTGCAAATCTGTAGTGAGTTTACACACATGTGGGTTTTAACACTAGTCCTTTCATTATTGGAGGGTTGCTCTTTCATTTCTATTATTCTTTGTAATCACTGGTGACCAGCATTTTAAAATCGGACCTCATGGTATCAAGAAGATGGTAATGTTGAAATGCAGTGTCTGAATGTAACAGTGCTAGAGATTTTTGCCTAAAATATTGCCTGTTCCCTTTTTTCAGGTAGACCATTGCAAAAGAAAGCTAAGACAACTTCAGTATCACTAATCCAAATCCCTGGAAACATTGACCAGTCCAGATGTTGACAGGTAGCTTGCTGTGAAGCCGTAGCACTGTGAGTGGGACAGAGCAGACTGGATGTCCAGGGTACAGAGCCGAGGTGACCACCCTGGGTCCAGCTTTGCAGTTCTTCCCCCAGGCCTCATCGCTGCAGTCAAAAGCAGCTTCTAACCCCGCTTGCCAACAGCAACACGTGTTTGATCCAGACGGGGTGCTGATAGTTAGGCTGAGTGATTTTATAGATTAAATATCTTCGTTTCAGTCATCTGCTAGTGGTGAAATCCTAGAAGAATTAATGGAAGCAGCTCATTTCTTAGCAGAGAATTTCATTCTCCCTCCATTGCACTTACAAGGACTCTGGGACAGCTCTGCAAAGAGCTGCGCGTGTTCCTTGGGGCACCTGATCTGCAGATCCTAAGGGGTAACACAGTTGCTGCCTTCCACAGATCCGTGCCGCTTTGCATTTTGATGTTCTTTTGCAAATTTAGTATAAGCAGAATTGTGTACCTTCATATGAGGTAGAAGTACACCACAGCTCTAGCTCAGAGACCAAGTTACTTCGTTGCAAGCTGTCAGATGAGGCCATGCGGTAGTTTACAATAATGCTTTATACGATTAGTAAACTATAGCATATCCAAATTGTATCTGTTGAGATACGCAGTAAACCTACAGTATTCACCCTCTATTGCATCTTGTAGCATGGCAGCATCTTCTGCTGTTGAGAATTCCTGAAACTTTTGCCAATTCTGAACACTAAACCGAAATATCCAAGTCTGTCAGCGCTGAGAACGGAGACACTATTTTGGTAGGCAGAGTGGCCTTCCCTTCCCCATATAAACCCTAAAATACATTTTAGAGAGGTGGTGTTAAGAACCTTAATTTCCTTAGTTAAGCTCCTAGCTTGCAGATATGGGAATTTCTGTCTTTCTATAGCGGGTATGTGTAAAGCATCCATTGCTGCAGCGTTTAATACCAGTTTGATTAGTATTTTGTTAGATATCTACTCAAAAGGAAAGGATCTAGAGCTTAAAGCCCGGGTAGACTGTGGAGAGAGGAGTAAACTCTGTAGAAGATGTTACCACCCTACCTGATGGTACCAGCCCTGGAGGGGAGAAAGAGTGTTTGCAAGCAGTTTGAAGAGTGTTGTGCAGCAGTTCTTTTGTGTAAACAATGGCTTTTCCTTAGGAGAGATGGAGTTTGTTCCCTAAATGCCATTCTTGGGAATTTCCTGTAGCCGGGATTGGATTTTCGAGGATGATTTAAGAAGAGATTATTCCACTGCTAGAGGGATTACTAACCTTTAGGTGTTTCTGTAGGGACTGGAGTGTGATGTTGGTCAAATTCCAGAGTGCACATAAACGCGGCCAGCATCCTAGGCTACCGCAGGTCAGTTCTGAGCTGGGTGCGCTGCGCAGCCCGTGTGCGCTTTGAGGCTGCTGGATCCCACGCCGTTTGCAGCTCACAGGTCTCGGGTGGTTGTGGTAGGATTGAGTCAGATGTACATAGGTAAGGGTTTATAAGAGTATTGGTGATAGACCAAACCTTTCGTAAAGCCATGACTGAAATAAAATTGACATCTACAGTTTGAGGTTTGTTTTTGTTTGTTTCAAATAAAAAGTGTTTTTATGTTACGTGCGTAACAAAAGATACCCTCAGGAAGGAACCTGCCAGTGCATATTTTTGTATGGTACTTTCTTGTAACCGGCTGGTGGAGTGTTTGTAGACTTGCCTTTTGCTCCCTTTATTACAATGGCTTGGGGTTTTTTTGGGGTTTTCTTTTTGGCTTTTTGGTTTTTTTGTTTGTTTTTTTTTTTTATTGGGTGGTGGGAAAGAAGCAATGATGTTAAAACTGGGTTAGTAACTCAAGACCTTTAAAACTAAGTATGTTTACATGAATCTGAGTGTTGGATCCAATGGAAATGTCTGTATGCTGTTTCCTAGTTAGAACATCAAATAAGAATTTTATTTTCCTGGCTGCCTTCTGAATTTTGGTTGGCCTATTTTGCACTGCTTTATTTCTCCAAAATAAACTACTGAAATATAATTGTGCATTTTAAACTTGTTTACAAATGATTGTTAGAAGTTTATTTTGTAATTCTCTGAAGGCTTGCAGAAATACTATATTTAAATATTACTCCAGACCTTGGCAGTAACTAGAAAACAAGTTTAGGTCATTGGTGTGATCATTGGTGTGACATGTTTCCCATAGTCTGTAATTTATTTTTTATTTATCAAATGTATTGGTATCACTTTAATTTACCAGGTGCAGATATGCAGGTACCTGTTGTGATGTGGCATTACAGTAGAGTTTTCACATAAATTACCATGCAATTGCTGTACTGCTATATTTCCTTGCAGAAATTATTATTGTGGCTCATATACTAGAATGTTGCTAAATCACAGGGGCAAATCGGGAGACCAACTTTTAAAAGCCAAAATTATAAGTTACCAAGTATCCAGACATACAATTACATTATTGCAAAACATTCGAGCATGTGTATGTTATTAAGCCTGTGCTAAAGTGCTTTTCTGAGTTGCTGCCTCGTTTGATAAATTCAAAATAGCTTTGATTTAAGATAAGCTTCACAGTAATTTAGTTAATATTCTGTAGTCTTGTCTTCTTTTATAAAAGTAGAGGAGTCTAGTAATATTAGACCATACCAGAATGCCCTTGCTCTTAAAATTGCAGACAATCTAAGGGAGATTTTCCATAATGTCTGTTTGAATTTTGTTATTGTGTGTTAGGAAAGGTTCTGCCGTGTTTTCAGGGGCATAGCTATTACTGCTGTGTTGATGGGAGCAATTACATTAAAATTACATGGTCACCAGTTAGCTTTTTAGGGATCTATTTCTGTTCTGCTTCACTGTTAGAAATCCACAAGAACACCATCACCCTGACTGAAATTTCTCCAGGTTTTGTGTCAGCGTGATGGAGGAGACGGGATGCTGGTTTCCACTGTAATTATGTGATCGGCTTCGGCAGGTGAAGATTTTTCCCTGTTGAAGAGAATGTGAGTGGTATTATCACTGCCTGCCATGGAAAGCCATCGCCAGCATCCTCCCCCCCAGCTGACTTTGCCGCGTTACGCTTGGGTTTGCAATGACTGTACCACAACATCCTGATCCGTACGTGAAAACCAACTGCAGAAACCCAGCCCAACTGGGAGCATCCGTGCTGGCACCTGTGGTTTGTGTAACGCAGAACTACCGCTGGGCCCACACTGTTACCCACCTGTCTGGCTAGTCAGCCTTTGTGCTGTAGGAGCCAATTGACCGGGCTGGTCGGTAGAAAGGATGCGCTATTTTTATTAATGCTATTCAGACTGTTGGAATGGTAAAGCTGTTTAAAGATCTCCATCCTCACCACGGGAATGTTTGTGCAGAGGAGGTCTGCAGCAGGTTGCTCAGATGGAGAACCACCAGTTTAATTTGTTTTCGTTACAGATGAGTACAAATTAAGAACCCAGCCTTGGGGCTTCACGAGGTAACATGGCTTGCTCACGATAAAGCCTCAGGTTCTCCAGATTAACTGCGAGCTGTATCCAGCCAGGGAACAATCAGGTGGAGTAGTGGATAGATAACAGAGGCAGGATACAGTCCAAAGGCAACAGAATAAATGGGGCCAGAGATGTTTGAATTGGCTGGCAAAAAGGAGAGAAACAAAGGAAAAATGCTTCTGTTGTTTCCATCGAATAAAAAAAAATCATCCAGGCTCATCAGTTTTTAGACTAACACTGGTTTCCCAAAGTCTTTGCATGGCAGCAGTGACGAGTGAGTCAGGCCTTTTCACACTAGCTTGCAGCCTTGCCTTCCACAGCTGTGTGGAAAATCTTGGATTTTGGTTTTATAGTGAATAGAGTCTATTTTGAGTTTGTAGCAGTCTCCCCATGTGCACACTTGCAGGAGTTCACTTGCATTACCCTGCTAATTTCCTTTTCCTCTCTCCTTTTTAGTAAGAGATGTATTGATTTCTGTATTCAGTATAAAATTACTTTATGGTGTTGCAACCGTGTGTTTTGTAATTAGGAGTATGTGAAAATGCTTTGTGTAGATTAAAATATTTCCTTTAATATAATCTCCTCTCACTTTCATAGATAAACAGACACACCGTTGCAGATCACATTGTTGATTTTATTTGTACTATTGCTTTAATATCTATTTCAGAGGAATGTAACCTCCAGAAAAGTACTTTCCACTTCTTCACTACCTTTCCTTACCCTATTCCCTTGGTGTGGATCCAGGCCATCAACTCTTGAGCTTTTGGCCAGATGGGTTTCAGGTCCTCCTTGGATTCGGTCATGTTTACATGACCACAGAAATTATTAAAGACTGTCAAAGTTTGAGAGGATCCAGGTATAAATGGAGATGTTAGAGTGATTCGTCAGCAACACAAGCACAATAGCACCTTTAGCAAGCGCAAGGAATCGTTCTCGCTGGGTGCGTGCAGGTGGCTGTTGGGGTCTGGTCCACCCCTGCTCGTGGGGCAGTTTTCTATGGAAGAAAAAAATCCAGTGTAAGAAGAGGTCCTGTATCTGTGATGCAGAAGGAGGGTATGGCGAGATAGGGCTTGGGAGTAAAACCCTGGCCAGTGGACATCATGCTACCAGTGGGCCAGGATTCCACTCCGCCTTTTTTAACAGCAACCTGGGGAGATATTTTCTCTTTCTCTCCACTTTTCTCACCCTGAATCCACTGGGGCTGATGCTGGCAAATGCCCGTGGGCCGCAAGAGCTCATTAGCAGGTGGCCTTCCCCAGCGTGCCATGAGAACTGCTAATGCGTACGGAAGTTTTTGTTGATGGCCTGGAAATCTCTTGAAACTCCAGAAATAGCTGAAACAGTGAATGGAGTTCATGCAAATCAGGTCTTCCTCTTCTATCCTTTTTAAGGAAATCCACATTTTATTTCCTTCTTCGTTCTTTACACAGTAGTTTTTAGATATAAATTATTTTAACATTTTTTGTGTGCAAAGTCATATATACATATATGAAGTTATTAAAAGGTTGAGTATATGTTGAGTATAAAATAGTGACTTCTTTGTTTCAGATGTTAGCAGCCCCTAAAAATGAGTTGTTTATCCTCTTGTAAAGTCAGTGCTGTAAAAAAAAATATTAAAAATAAAAGATGTATTAGATGTATCTTTTATTATTTATTTCTGATTCAGTATTCGATACAGCTTGTGTATACCCTTGTGAGAACCACATACTAAAGTCCAGTTGTTCTTAAAATGGAGTAACAACAATTCCTTGGGATCCCAACAATTTTGAGAAAACTGTTCCCCCGGGTGTGAATAGTGTTGGATATCACCGTTCGCTCTCCCGCATCGCTCCCCACCTAAGCATGGCTGAATCTTGGGGACCATTTTGCGTATGTGCTAAGTTTTACTAGTTCATCAATAACTATGTTCAAATCCAGCTGTACAGTGTTAACGAGTGTGTCGTGTGATTCACTTCAGCCTGGTTCACTGATTTCTGAAACATAACTCCCATTTTGTACTTAAATTTGTATAGAATGATATAAACCCTTAAAAGATCATGGCTTACTGTAAAAACCAAAAAATACTTGCTCTTTGGCATCTTCAATTGCATGACTGATCAGATCTGACAATGAAGATGGTGCTTTCATCTAACAGCTTTGATTTCAATGGTAATATATTCATTTTGTTTTCATTTGCCAAGCACCTGTTTTTGACAATGTTTTGGTTTCAACAGTAAAGCAATATGCAGTACGTATTGTGGCATTATCTCTGTAATTGTTTTAAGACAGAATTGTCCCTTTCCAACACGTAATGAAAATAAATGCCTTATAACAAGCTCTACTTTGCTTTCTCTTTATGAGCGGATGGGGCAGCGAGGCGAGCAGCCCAGTGGGGGAAGCCTGTTTTTATGAGAATTTAATTTTCACATCCTTGATGTTTGCAGTTACTTTTGGCCTCCTTATACCAGCAAGGTTTGATGTGATTTCTAACACTAGTGGGAAGTCAGCTATTTTTATCTTGCTATGTAACACAGCTAAACATAACTGGGATTTGGGCTACTCTGTACTTAAGCATTTATTCCTAGCGTGGGCTGATTCTTCCTGCATCATCCTGGATAGGGAATTCTTGATTTCTCAAAACCTAGGAGGATTTTTAATCAGGACCCTATTTTGGCTAGTGCAGAAAGATGGATATCTCGCCCAGCAGCATTAACATTTTGCTAAGCAACAAGCCTGCTCCGCAAGGCGTGTTGGTGTAAACACCGCCTGGGGATCAGTGCATGGTGCCAGCCCCAAGGCCAGGCCCTGCGGTGGTGAGGACAGGCTGTAGAGCAGAGGTACAGCCAGTTGGAGGGCCAGTGTTTACCGGCTGGTGAGGCGTCCTCCCAGGCCCAGCACTCAGGCCTTGAACTCCATCTTTCCCTTTCAATTATAGAATCATAGAATGGTTTGGGTTGAAAGGGACCTTTACAGGCCATCTAGTCCAACCCCCCTGCCATGAGCAGGGACATCCTCAACTTGATCAGGTTGCTCAGAGCCCTGTCCAACCTGACCTGGAATATTTCCAGGGATGGGGCATCTACCACCTCTCTGGATAACTGGGCCAGTGTTTCATCACCCTTATTGTAAGATGTTTTTCCCCTCTATTGAGTCTGAATCTACCCTCTTTTAGTTCAGAAACCCTTGTCCTGTTGCATCAGGCTCTGCTAAAAAGTTTGTCCCCGTCTTTCCTGTAGCCCCCTTTACGTACTGGAAGGAGGGGGCTCTAAGGTCTCCCTAGAGCCTTCTCTTCTCCAGGCTGAACAACCCCAGCTCTCTCAGCCTGTCCTCATATGAGAGGTGTTCCTGCCCTCTGATCGTCTTCGTGGCCCTCCTCTGGACTTGCTCCAACAGGTCCATGTCCTTCTTAGGTTGGGGGTCCCAGAGCTGGACACAGTACTGCAGGTGGGCTCTCACCAGGGCAGAATCATTTCCCTCAACCTGCTGGCCACACTGCTTTTGATGCAGCCCAGGGCACAGTTGGCTTTCTGGGCTGTGAGTGCACATTGCCAGCTCATGTTTAGCTTTTCATACCCCCAAGTACTTCTCAGCAGGGCTGCTCTCCATCCCTTCATCCCCCAGCCTGTACTGACACTGGAGATTGCCCCAGTCCAGGTGCAGGACCCTGCACTTGGCCTTGTTCAACCTCATGAAGTTCACACAGGCCCGCTTCTCAAGTCTGTCCAGGTCCCTCTGGATCCATCCCATCCCTCAGGCGTGTCAACCGCACCACTCAGCTTGCTGTCATCTGCAAATCTGCTGAGGATGCCCTCAATCCCACTGTCCGTGTCATTGATGAAGATATGAAACAGTATCGGTCCCAATACAGACCCCTGAGGAACATCACTCATCACCAATCATCTCAAATAACTTTAAAGAAAGTCCTTAGGTCCCAAATGTTTCTGATTACTTGAATATCAACTTAAGACAGTATTTATAGTAGCTCCATGAAATAACATCTTTTTTCCTCTTGTGGATTTTGCAGCAGCGATAGACAAGCTCTGTCTGCTGCCTCATGATAAAACTTGTCTGACTCCTTTGAAGATGACTGTGTTTCTGTGCTGGGTTGTTTGGTTTCTTGGGGATGAGTTGTTTATTGGTTTTTGTTTGTTTGGGTTTTGTTTTGGCAGGGGTGGGGTGAGGTAGGTGGCTGATGTTTTCTGTGAATTTCTTGTGACATGTAGACCTGAGTGTGCAAGGGGTTGTGTGGGTGATGTTACCAGCAGAGACTCTGCCACAAAAAAAAGGAGAAATTAAGTACAATATTCAAATTCAAATTTAAATTAAGATTGGTATGTAAAATGTGACTTTTACAGCTGGATTAACTCTCTAATAACTGACATATAAGTACTGTGTCTGTGGAACATCTGCGTTTCATTTCCGTTCCTGTGCGTGTTTCCCTGAGGTTAATGAGTGTGATGTCCTCAGGATGGGGTTGGGAGACTTGCACCTCACCCCGGTGCACTTTCCCCAGCCAGGCTTGCCCCCTGTGCCTTGTCCCGGCTTGCACCCAGTGCCAGGGCAGCTTTTGGGCTGTACCTCGGCCTCGCCGCCTCCTCCTGCTGCTGTGCGGCTGCCAGGGCTGGGGTCGAGGGGCACTGCCCGCTCAACAGCTCTCCCTGGGGAAGCTCACCTGGTGGGTTGAGGACAGCTCTGGACACCTGGTATCTCCTGCGCTGAGGGGACCTTGCACACCCACCTCCAGGGCAATGCACTCTACAGGCCAATAGCACTGATGTTTTTGTGGTGGCCATTTCCTGAGCATCTCAGCTGTTCTGTGGGCTGCCGGTGATTGGAGATAACTGGTGAATCGGTGGGTAGAATACAGCCCTTAGCACTGGGATGCTCTTTCCCTCTCCTGTTGATACACATAAAAAGTCTAAATTCCTATGATTGGTGTTCAGAGACTTTTGGGGCAAGCTTGTCCGGCCCAGGCACCAGCCGGTCTTCCAGCCGGCATGTTTCCTGAAGCCCAAGGGGTGGGGGATGTTGTGCCTGTTAGTGCTGTGCCAGCTGGCCATCATGGCTCCTGCAAGCCAACACACAGGAAGGATGTCCCCTCAGGACCAACCTTCACCTCTGGGGGAACACAAACCAGCAGTTTTCCTCCTGCCTAACCTATTTGTTACTTCTTTTTTTTTAACCCACTCGTGTTGTCCAAATCACTTGACTTGTTCAAGTGTTGCCCCACTGTTTAGACCTCTAAACTGGTTTCTCTCTGGTCACCCCATGTTCATGGATGTGACCGGGGCCTCGCTGAAGGACCCGGGATGGCTAGCACCAGGGCTGGGCTGTGTGGCACCTGTGGGTCACACAGTGCTCAGGCCCTCAAGAGATGTCCTCCATGCCGGGCCTTGGTGGGCAGCAGCGTTGAAGCCTGGGGAAGGAGGGAAATACCATCGCAACGTGCCTGTCGGGAGGGGAGCCCTCCATTACCCCTCCTCTCCGCTGGGACCCCACAAGCCCTGCAGTGTGCTGATGACCGAGACAAGCTGCCAAAACAAAGGAAGGAACTCACTGCAGTTTTATTTTTCCTTAGATAAATTTTTTATATAGAATATATTACAGTCAGAGTTCTCAGCTTTTAATCAAAAGATAACAAGTTATTGCAGTTTTTTTACCCAGTGAAACTACCAGTGGAAGGAGAACTTTCTAGAAAGCTGTCTTGTCTTCTTAAAAAAAGAGGGAAAAAAACCCCACCCGGACAGAAAAATACGCGTGTGGGTTGCATTCTGTGCCCACCGGCACCCAGCCGGGCGGGTGGGCATCCCTGTGGAGAGGGGAGCGTGAGGTGGAGAAGCGGTGATGGGCACAACACGATGGCGAGGGAGGCAGGCCTGGGCGCTAGCGAGGTCGGTTTCCTAGGCACGATGCTTCTGCTCCAGCTTAATTGCTTTTACATCAGGAAACGATAACGCGGCGGGGAGGGAGGAGGGCGGTGGCTTTTGCCTGGGCAGGGAGGGCTGGGGCCCTCAGCCTCGCCTCAGCTCGTGCAGCTTGTGGGCGACGCGCTCCAGCTCGGCCTCGATGGCGGCCAGGCTCTCCAGTTCCTGGTCCTGCAACGAAAGCCCGGGACACGTGTCAGCAGCCATGACTGGGCAGCCCTTGCCCAAGCCCTGTAGCTTGCCCAGAGCTACAGAAAGCCTTGCCCAGGGATAGCTGCCAGGGGTAGCATAAGCATGGCCACGTCTCACCCTGTGCCCTCAGCCTGCTCCTCTGGACAGGTGTTAGTCCTGATTAGTCCTGTCCTAATGTTAGATGGCTGCAGCTGGTGATGGGGACAAGACACACCACCCCCATCCTTCCCCAACCCCGCGAGGGGTCTCTCCTTCAGAGCGTGGGGCTGGAGGGAGATGGCTGCCAGGGAGCTGGGCTGGGGCAGGCACAGCCAAAAGGCCCCAGCTCCCGTGGTGAGGCAGTGGTGTCAAACTGGGACGGGCACGGGTGGCTTCAAGTGGAGGAGACAGCGTTGTCCCCTCTCCTCATGCTGCGCTGCATGTCCACATCTACCCCCAGTACCAGAAGAGGCTTTTCCACTTGGGACTGAGGAAGCCGTTTAAAGGCTCAAGCTGCCCATCACTTGGTGACCTTTCTATAGTGGCTCCTGTGCATCTAGGCAGTCACCTGTAGCTATTTTATTTAGCGCAGGAACTCAAACTCATAATTGCATGGCTTTGCCCGAATTCCAGTTATACACAACTGGCCTTCTCTTGTTGCCAGCCCCAGCCCTGCCTGCCCCTCACAGCTGTGTCACCTGGGGCTTGTCCAGGGCAGCAGCAGGCTCTGCAGGAGCAAACTCAGGGCTGTCGCTGCTGAAGGTGCTTTTTTCTGCTGGCAGAGCTGAGGTGATGGCCCCTCTCCTGTGCTTAGGGAGTGGAGCCATGCTGGCCACCAAGCACGGACTTGGAGGAGCTTTGGGATACAAGACTTCAGAAACAGCTCTGGTCACCACATCCAGCACAGACCAATGCAAAAGTCTTGTCTCATTTTTAAGACTCTCTCAGGTAGGGGATGTTTTTGCACCAATCACTAAAACAAGGAAAAAACCCAAAGGCACAGACGGGTGCAAATCTCAATAATACCTAGGGCTGAATGGCTAAAAGGTCACCAAACATCTCCTTAATGTCACAGAGAACTGATACCGGCTGCATAATGCCAAGGTACTATCCACATCTCCAAGCAGAGTTTGGATTCTCAAGTAATAACTGGGTGGGATTTATTCTTAAGGCTACGTACACCAACCTCCGTTCTCCTGTTAGCGCTGCCTTCCTCATCCTTCTTTTCTTCGGGCATGGGAGCAAGTGGGAAGCCTCCTTCACTGCTGTCCTCCTTTGAGTGATGCTTCCATGACCTTCTTACGTCTTCTTCTGGACTACTGAAGTCATACTTGCGGGACCTGAACACCATTTTCATGGACCTGTCTGGGTCTTCCCCACTGTCATTTTCCTCCATGCGCTTCTTTGATGTCAGCTGTTTGGCCAGCTCATCCATTTTGTTCCACCTCTTGGAATCTTCCCACTCCCTGGAGGACTCCTCCTCCATCTCTTCACTTTTGGCATCCCTGGGCTGGAAGGTGTCCTTCTCCCCCTGGATCCTCTCATCCTCCAGGCGATGCCTTCCTCCTCTCAGTGCTCGGGGCTGCTCTTCCTCCTCCTCCTCCTCCTCAGAGCTCTGCCCATCTTTGCTAAATCCCAAAGCATCGTCGTTATCTGAAAGAGCATTAAACATAACAGTGAGCACAACTGTTAGTCTGGTTACGCTCCACCTTTGAACTGAGCCTTCAGAGGTGCTGGAAGGTGGGGTTCCTGACTCAGGCCCATTTTTCCAGGATTCTGGAAATACCTACTCTCTCGTTACCGTGTCAATAACAGGGCTTGGAGGCCGCAGTCAAATACCATGTAAGAAATTTAAGAAAAAGAAACTGGTTGTCCCCAGGTACTATGAAAGTTGAGCAGCAGGCAGCTGCCAGGTCTGTGTTACCCACTGTGCGTGGGCCCACATGGTCAGGTGCCTGTGGGGGGGTCTGGGTGGCTGTCGGCAGGGGTATTTCTGTAAACCCAGTAAGCACCTGCCTGAACTTTCAGGCTTTAAAGCCTCTTATCCATCTGTCTCCGTGCTCTCAGCTCACCCCGGGTAGGTGTCAGTGCAGTCGTCTGGGATACATACTGTCATCTCCCTGCATCTCCTCAGCCTCCTCGTCCTCCTCAGCCAAATCAAGTGACCTCTCTGCTTCAGTAGGGTCCTCCTCTGCCGCATCATCTCCTCCGTCATCCTCCCGCTCCACACGCTCCTCTGCTACTTCCTTGCTCTGCTCCTGGCCCTGCCTCGATGGCTGCTCTCCCTCATCCTCAAGTTCTAGGCTGTCCCTGGAGCCTCTGGGCTGCTCCTCTTCATCCCCTTGCTGCTGCCGCTCGTCCTCGCTGAAGTCGTTGCTGATGTGGTTGTCCAAAGCTTCATCTCGCTGGGCATCCTCTGCACCCCTGATCTCATTGCTCTCTGCTTCGTCCTGATCCTCCTTCTCTCCAGGGTCGGCATCCCGTGGTCTGGGCTCCCTCTCCTCCAGGCTGTTTTTTCCTTCCTCTCTTGAATCTTCATTTCGCTGGGCTTTCTGTGCCGGCAGCTCAGCCAGGGACCCCGTGGGCTGCTCCTCTTCAGGGTGCTCCCCTGCTGCATCTACAGAGGGAGGAGCAAGAAGCAACCAACACCTCTCCTGAGAGCTCATTTCACAACCAGCAAAGCCCATGTGTTTCTTAGGGAGCTTCAGCCCCACTCCACAATCTGCTTAACCAGCCCATGGATCCTTTTTGCAAGTCACTTCAACATATGCTTGCATTCAAGCAAGCCGGCGCTCTCGCTGGTGCCTGCTCTCCCGGAGAGACTCGCAAGGCTGAAGTTAAACATATGCTGAAGTGCTTTGCTGCGGCACGGTCCTCATCACCATCTCTTGAGATGCCAGCAACAAACTTGCCCCGCGTGAAGTCAGATTGCCCGTAAAACGACATGACTTGGCAGTGTAATACAGCACTTTGCACAGGTCTCCCCGCTCTGAGTGCTGCACTGACGTTGCATCCTTATTTCTCCTACCAGGATGAAAAGGGAACCAGCACTGTTTGCAGGTGAGCCAGAGGGAGGGGCAGGGTGGGGGGACGGCTCTGCTTCTGCAAAGCAGCTACTCAGCAGGAGCTTAGCGTGGGCTGGGTATAGGCTCTTACTCTTGTCAGAGCCGGGCTTCTTCTAACATAATTAGCTACTTTGCAAAAGAAAAGAAGGGGGGGCTTAAGAGCAGTGGGAAAAGCCACATGGGTATGAATGGGCGAGTGCAGCCCCAAGCAGGGCTGGGGAGTGTGAGGGGATGGATGCAGAGAGCTGGTCACGCAGGGCTGGTGACCACCAGTGACGCTGCGGTGGTATCACTGGGCTGCCTGCAGGCCTGGGTAGCCCAACATGCCATGCTTCATCCTCATGCAGTCACCACCCTGCTGGAGCAAGAGGTTTAAGCCTACCCTGGCAGGAGGGAGACCCGGCGTCACCCATCCTCTCCCCTGGCTTTTGGCCATGCTGGCTGCAGCAGCAGCCCCTGGGTGTACTAGTCCTCATCACTCTGGGTGTCTTTGGGCTGACATCATGGCATTGCTGCACTGCCGTGGCCGTCACACACCCCAGAGCCCACCCAAGACCCTCTGCAGGGGTGCTGCTGCTGGATGAGACATCATCTCACACATGCTGGCATCCTCTCTTCCTGATGTGGAAAAGGGAAGGGGCTGAACCCTCCTTTCCTCTACATTGCCTGTCTCTAGCCCAGCCACAGAAACCTGGAGACAAGGGGAAATCCCAGCTGAACATAGTCTTTCCAATATGCAGGTGTTTTGTGTATGGGTGTGTGCACTGTGTGTATTCCAAGTTCAATTTTCCCTTCAGAGACCCATAACCCTAGATGCCTGGAAACGGGCAGCAGGAGCAGACCCAGACCGCTCCTGCCTGTGTCACTGAGTCTTTCAGCATGGGATTTCCCTGGATGTGACTCATTTTAAGCATTAGGAGTGAGTGATGGTGTTGGCAGCAGGATGGAAAAGATCAGTATCAGTTTGGTAACTTGACCATCACTAGTTACTATAGCTCAGAAATTACATGTTGTCTAATCTGGTAAACAAGAACAAAGCAAACACCAGGCTGCTCGTGTGTGTTAGCGGCAGTATCAAAGAAGATGCCTAAATGAGAAGCAGATGGACATATCAAGGCTGTTAGAAAGAACATCCTTGTTTACAGCCTGACCTGGATTTCCTGGAGGGGGAAGGCTGACACTGACCTCTCTGCTTGTTCTTGTCATTCTGACTTTCAAGGACTTCGGAAAGTTCATCTTCGAAGCCACTGTTTTTCTTCTGCTGCTGAGTTCTCTCACTGGCACCTGCATCAAGTAACAAAAAGTAGGGAAAGGCAACAGCCCCACCCGTGTTTCAGAAAAAGGAGGTTGGAAAATAGTTCTTTGCCCTTTATAATCATATACATGTTTTCTAAAATGGACAAATCTGGCAAAGGGGAGCTGTGAGGAGAAGTGAGACTGGAGGATACTTGAATCAGTTGCAGTAACAAAGCTACCACCAAAAAAATCATCTGCAGGAAAGAAAAAGGTCTCTAAACAAACAGGGTTGCTAGGAAAACTAATATTGATGGAGAGCTGGGGAATAAGAACTGATGAACTGCAGCACACTGAGGCTAACAAAAGACTTAAGCTTCAGAGTATTGAAGGATAAATGTTGCTTCCTTCCAGATGCTGCCCATGTACCCTGTCGAGGTGAGCGCTGAGAGCCTCTGTGCCCTCCTGCCTGGTTGTGGGGGCCCCTCTCCCTGGGAGGGAAGAGCAGCGTTTATTCCCACTCTGGGCATGGTCCAGGGCCCCAAGGCCCCACATCTTAGCCCCTGGGATTATGGAGCCAGCGCAACAAAAGCAACACCCTAGAGAAATTGTTGACTGAAGGCAACACGAGCTGGAGGTCAGAACACAGCTCTCCTGGCAACCAGCGCTCCCCAGGCAGCCTGATCCCAACAGAAACCACAAACCAAGCAAGCGCTGCCTTACACAGCTCACCCAGCTTCTCACACCCTGACTCTATGCCTTAATGCAAAGGCAAGAGCCAGCACTGCCAGTCCAGTCCCCTCTAGCCCTGCACAGGGCAGAGCTGGATGGTGTGGGGTCTCCAGGCTGAGCAAGGCCAGCTGCAGCCAGCACAGAGGAGGCCAAGATAAATACCTTTGCTTTTCCCTTGGGCTACACAGCTCTCCCATCCCCAGTCACTGTGATCTCTAGATTATAGCTCATGTTACCTCAGGACAAAAAGGTGTGATGTGCTCAAGCCAAGGAAAGAGCTGAGCAAGACACACCTATGTGAAACAAATCCGTTCACATAAACTCCATGCACACACAACCCTGGTGTGCCTGGGCAGCACCAGCACACTGAGGAGGTCCAGGTTTCTTTCTTCCAGATCATCAGATCATCCATGGAGCCTGTGTGGGGTCACTGCCCAGCTGGCCCCTCCACCAGTGGAATTTGGGCAGTGACTAAACTATTGATTTGGGAGCTGCATGGGGCTCTCTCCTAATCTTGACTTCCTGAATTTTCCCTCTCCCTTCTCCCTGTTGCCTCTGTGACTTCCCTACTCTGAAAGCAACCTGGTGGTACTGTGTCCCAGCCATCCCTGGCAGCTGTGCCACACAGGAGCAGAGCACAGGAATGCCCTGGTAAGGGAGGGCTGCCAGCTGGGTTACCGTAAGGAGAAGAAGGAGGGAAAGCCAGGGGAGAACCCTATTGCAGCCTCAATGAGGCCACCTGGGCAGGGGGACCTGCACCGGCTTTGAAGTAGCCATGCATGGGACATGCACACCAACTCTGAGGACCTGGCACCCGAGAACAGCCCTTTTTCTCCTTGCACACCCTTTTGTACAGCTCTGTGCTGCTGCCACATGAACAAATTAATGTAAAATAGAAAAAATGCTAAACAACAAAACTGTGCAAGGGGCTACAACAGATGAAACCCCTCTTCCCCAAAACTGTAGTGAAACTGTACCTTGAGCCGCAATTTCCTGAAGTTCCTTCAATAAATTTTGGTGGCGAAGGATAGAAATGATTCGTTCATCTGCAACAGGGGAGACTTGGTACAGAAGGTGGTCAAAGACAACCTCCCCCCACCCCTAGAAATTAAAAACAGCCCCAAATGCCACATCCCTCTTCGTTTACTCTTTTCTCTTCCTTGGCCTGATTTGCTGCCACAGCTCTTAACCACCGTGGTTAAGAAGACAGGAAGATCCCATGAAAACCAGGCAGCTTCATGCCACCCAGTGCCTCCCCCAGCTGCAGTGCCAACATGATGCATGGCCCGGGCTGAGCATTGACTCCGTCCCTACTTCTGGGCCCTGCCACAGCCTGGTGGGGTGACCACAAGGAAAGTGAGTGTCAGGGACTCCTTGTGAGGTGCTAGAGGACCAGGGCATGACCAGCCCCTGCTGCACCTCTGCCAGATCTGCTCTTGCGGATACCCAGCATTAAATCTGAGCCTGTACCTCCTCTGAGTGTTTCTAGGCATTCCTCGCTGATCGGCAGGGGGTTTGGTTTCGATAAAGTATCAGAGATGACCTCTACAATGCACTTCATCACCTATAAAGAGACAGAAATACAAGTTAAAGCACTGCTTTGTCTTTTTTTCCCTTAAATCTACTTGTTACCAAGGCTAAAACACACAGCAGATGATGGCATAGATCCTCTTGCTTTTCTGGTTGAGCCAGAACTGAATGTTTGGTTCCTGATTGACCTAACGTAGGAACAGAAGGTATCTCCCAAAACTGAGAACTGAGCAAATGACACATGGAAAGAGGTTCTTCAACATAACACACGCTTCAGCTGCGGCGCTCACTACTCTAGCCCACCCCAGAGGCTGGGTGCATCAGGAGATTAAAGGGGATCTGGATATATACATAGAGAGTCAATCTATCTCAACCTGCACTTCATAAAAGGTTTCAGTGGGAGATGTAGAGAGCAACAAGTGGTCAACCTCTTCAACAGGAGACCTTGAAATCTGCAAGCTCTTTGAGCCCTGAGAAGGGCACTGTAGTTAGACTGCAGCCAGGCATGGAGGGTGACATGAGACAAATTGTAGTTTCCAACACTGATGAGAAATACTGCTCTCAAGCCCTAGAGAAATGCAAGACACCCTGGAGAAGCATTTGACCTTGTGCTTGAGTGTTTAAGCCATCTATTATAGGCTGGAAGAGCTGTTCACTGAGGCAGCTCATCTGAAAGCGAGGAACTTCCCACACTTGCATCTGAAGCATTTGCAACTGCCTGAGGCAGTTTCACAGACAGGATGAGCTCTGGGCCTCTTCTTTCCAGCAGCTCTTTTCTTCAGTGTAAAATGAGAAGCATTATTAATCTAGTTTGTCACTTGTACTGAGATTGCAGGCCTGGCTCTTCACCCGTGCAACTGCAGCACCACTGATCCCACAGGGATCGCCCAGTGCTGTATGTGTGGAAGGAGAACGAAAGCCAGAGAGACAAAGGTAAGGTGGCATCTCCGGCAGGGGTGAAGGCACCCTCACCACACTGAGACACACCACCAGGAGCCCTGCTGTGTGGTCATGGTAGATCCAAAAGGTCACACCGGAGAGAAAGCAGCATTGTCTACAGCCCACTGCTGGTTAGTAGTGCAGGAATCAGGCTGCTTAGTTCAAAAGGATGATCATTTATGAAGCAGCCCAGAAAGTACGCAGGGGTCATGAGTGCCTGTGGAAGAAAGAGGCTAAATTGAAAATATAAAGGATGCACGTAAGCCTTGGGGGCAAAAAGTTCACCCACTGAACCTCTTTCTTCTGATAATTTCTGCAAGCAGCCCTAAGAGTCCTGACCTCCCTCACAAGGTGCCATTCTCAGGACAACAGAGCACTGTGGCTGCAGTACAAATTAAAGAAGTCAGCAAATCCCAGTCATCTTCAATGTTGCTCATTCAGGCAATTGGATATATTCATTGACCAGGCAGAATGGGCAATTCTTCATTGTGTGTAAGGAGAGAATTCTGCATTTGCAGATCACAGCCATAAAATGCTGAACTCTTAACTATTTACATAGTTTGAAAGGATGATTGCCTGCTGGATTAAAAATGTTACAGGAAAGATTTAACAAAAAGAAAGCAGGGGAATTTCCCTGGTATCATTCTCCTATACCACAAGCAATCCATTAATATTGATTTTAGATGACTTTGAGTCACTTCACTTTACCATTATATTGAACAAACCCCAAATTCTGATACTTCCCTCTCATGTTTCCCAATCTCTGGAGCCACTTAATGCAGCTGTATTCAATGCAGCTTCAGAAGTAAGGACTTTCTCAGCATGAGAAGTAAGAACCTGGTCCAAGGAAACACTCTATACAAGCTTTTTGAAGACTTCTAAGCTGATCTACGGTCTTTGTCTGAACACAAAGAAACACATCAGTCACCACAGAAATACGGCCAACTTTGTGGAAGAACTTTGTACAATAATAAAATGAAGAGTGCAGTCATTCCACAACACTCTCCTTGACTTTTTGTAAGAGCAAGTCTTGCAGAGTGAGACTTCACAAGGTCATGAAATAACAGCCTGCAACAGAAAATGAAGGAGATCATTTCCAAATGAATGTAACTAATCCAGTGCAGAAACTCAGACTGGAATTTTGCCATAGCTATCCTCTAGCTGTGAGCATGTAACTAGATCCTTAAGAGCTGCTCATGCTGTCCCTACACAGAAATCTCCAAATGAACATGTCCTTACAAGGATAGACTTCACTACTTTTGAGCTCAGCAGTGCTCAGGCCCTTCTGCAATATATGTTTGTAAGTGGGAAATAGTCTCCTTGGAGCACAAGAGTGGGCAAACACCAGAGATATTGTAAATGTTTTGGCCATGTTCAGCTCTCCATGGAAAGCCCTCAGTGTAAGGAAAGTCTGACGAGCTGCCCAGGAAAGGCCTGCAGATGCTGACTACCCATTTCACAGCCCTGAGCCACCCACAAATGCTGGTGGCACAGAGCACATCTAGAGCAGCATGGTGTTTAGGAAGAGCTGCGGTGCTCACTGCTCTACCCATGTAATGATAAGCCTGCCTGAATCTGTCCTGTGAGACCAGGACTTCCTTCACTGAAATGCTGTGTCTCAGAGGGTGGTGAAGGCAAAAAAGCCCTAATGGCTCCTTCCAGTTGCAGCAAAAATCAAAAGAAAAGCGTGGTCTGATTTTTGTCTCATCTAGAGCCTGTGTCAGTGCCGTACCCAGGGAGGGGACAGCCTTGGGAGACAACCCTTCCTCAGTGGAAGCATTCCCATGGAGTTGCACCAGCTCCCACAAAAGCTACATGTGGCTTGTTGGGAAGTGCCGAGTTTTGCACATAGAATATACTGGGGAATAGATCTCACAAGGACAACTGTGCAATTAGTGGATTGTCCCACCAGATGCCCAATGATCATCTCACCCTTGCATGTCCAGTTGAAGGGGCAAGTGCCTTCCATAAGTCCCCTTTCTCAGTCAGCAGCACGCAGCCTGAAGCAGGCACCCAGTGGTTCACAGCTCAGGGCTCAGCCCCAGCAAGGGCTAAGCAGGCTCAAGGTCTTAACAAAGCAACAGCTCTCCAGGCCTGGGTGCATCTGATAGGACACAGGGAAGTGTCTTACCCTGTAGGTAACAACAGGCAGAGACACCGTGCAATGGAGCCTGTGGCTGAGAGTGACATGAATGTGTCCTCCCCTACTCCCGCTCGGGGAAAAACATTGTGTGGCTAGAAGATTTCAGGAAACAAAGATGTTCAAGAAATAAGGGAGGGAAGCGGGTGCTTCCTTTCTGGACATTGATTTCTGTAGAAATACTAATCTGGGCAGCTAAGAGATCAGTTCATCTGAAAGACTACGGGCATTATAATATCAGGAAGGGGAGGTCTGTCACAGATCAACACAGGGAAACATGCAAAGGTGCCAAAGGCACAACTGTCAGAGAGGTGTGACACAGACGCACACACAGAAGCCTGTAAAAGAAGGCTGGAGAGGTCAGCCAAGTCCTGCACTGCTTGTAGACATCCAGACAGGCTGAGCAGTAGCTGAGGACAGATTAGCAATCTGAGAGTAGCCAGTTGCATGTTTTTCAGGAGCATGCAGTAACACACCACACGTGTGCAAACACAGATGTACACACATCCCCAAATACACACAGTTCCAGAGATGTCCTTTCCTGAATCACATCTCCCCCCACTCTCCCCTGAGTCACCTCCTGTTGGGAGCTTTGAAAAGCTGAAAGTAGGAGGACTGGGGAGGGTTATACCCAACCTCCATCCTCAGTCTCACCATTCTCCAGACAAGCTTGTTTGGTCCCTCTGGTACATCCTGAGGGACTTCTCTCTTTCCCAGGTGCCCAGAATTGGATGCACAAAGGGTAAATCCTGGTAGGGAGGAAGTTGGGGGGAGGGGGGGAGAAGTGGGGGAATCCTGCTGTAGGGGTCTCATGCAAATCCCTGGCTATTTCTACAAGGTATTTCAGCAGGGGCAGCCAAAAACCAGCCAGCTAGGTGGAGATTAAACATCACATCCCTCAGATCCATTTGCCCCATCCACTGCAGGCCCATCCTTACCTTAGTGTCCCCTTTATTCATGTCGTTTGTCACAGGAAGAGAGATGGCTGTAAAATGAGGGGAGGGGAAAAAAAAAAAAAGAGAGCTTGTTATTCACCTCTACTGTGAGACAAGGAAAGAAATCTTATCCTGCTAAAAATGGTAGT